>CM060693.1:159338373-160538373 GCA_030686995.1 Artemisia argyi
TACAGAATTCATGTCCCAAGTACCTAAAATGAAAAAAAAATTGAAAAAAAAAACAATTTGAGTAATATTTGACCATTAAAACACGATTTAGGGCTTAAATGACCCCCTAAAAGCGTATCAAATAAATCCTTATCAAATACCCTTACACTTGGGATTTGCTTGTCTTCAAGCAAATGAGCTTTTATACCAATCAAAATACAAGTTAGGGGCTATTTAACATTAATATAAAAGTAATTACAATAAATGATCATTCCACCTTAGTCAAAACAAGCACGGAAATTATATACTAGCACCTCACATATAGTGTTTGGATACTCTCATCTCTCGGGTGTTATAAGTTTATATATCACAAATGGGAATGGAAGAAATATCTCCCACTACCTGTCATAGCAAATAGATTACCATAGGCTTGGGAAAGGATCAAACCTACACCACTTTGGCGTAAGCACCTAGGATAAACTATCAAAGAGGTCTTTTAAAGGGTTATAACGCTAGGTGTAGGGATATGGAAAAGCACGGTTTGTTGGATAAAGGGATGTTTTACTGGTGGCAAGTCTATTGTCTTAGTTAATTACATATACAATGTGACATTGCTAAGTCAAGACTCGACTCAACTAAAGCTAATTATGACCAACATAAATATAAAAGAAACAGGATGGTAGTCCGTATGTTTTTTCTACTTTTCTTTTTCATACACTCTTGCCCTACCATCCAAAATAATACATCAAAGGGGCTCGTTTCCTCCCCTTATACTTGAATGTTTACATAATTAAAAATAAATACTCGAATCAAGATAATCGAAACAATTGGAGTACTTTAAGACATTAACGCATATATGGGGGTAATAAATGATGTTCTTCCCCATTACTCCATTACACTAGTACTTTACCCATGAGTCTCAATCGTCCCAAAACAATATGCACAAGATATGACTCGACTTAGCAACCATTTAATCAATTAGACAATTAACTAAGGGTTTAAACAAATGACAATAATGCACTAAAGATGAGTGCATACAAGGTAGGCTAAGGCGATTTGAGTGTACATTTGAGGGTGGACTGTAAAAAAATTCTTCCTTTAAGTAAGATGCTTAAAGTTAGAAACAAAAATGATATGCTCTGAGGTTTGTACTAGGGGTATCGTGTACTAACAATGAGTACATCGCAAAGGTGTGGGAAAATTACTTGACCAATGAAGTCAGCGTAATTATAATACAGGCTTAAAACAAGGGTTATCCTAATGCCTCTTATCTTAGAGTAAATTCTAACTACACGAATGTAGTCTCACTAGCGGTCTCGGGATGCATCACTAACGCAAGTTCTAGAATCTAAATACTACCGATACACTCACAAGCACTAAAGATAAATGCCTTTTTTAAAGGCGAACCTCACATATTTGAGGTGGAAATTTTTAAGTTGTACTGTTTTTGTGCTAGTCATATAACTCCTATCCATGAGACGCTTGTTAAGACTAAAGTTTTACTCCTATATGTTGCAAAAAATTTTAAATTTGGTGCTAAAATTGCCCTAACAAGTATTTCTTTCAGTTTTATTACACATCTACTATTAAACAAAACAAAAAGCAAGCGAAGTTGTAGTTTCTAAGGTATCCTAATTTACCCCTTACACTTAAGTCGAAAATTGTCCCCAATGTTCAATTGAAAGATGTAAAAGTAAAAATAAATGAGAATGAAAAAAACTAGTACTCCTATGTTTTGCTCGGTATGGAAAATATGTTAGCATGGTTAAATCTTCCTCCAAAAAATGTGCATGAAAAGCTTCACTCCTGAAATATAATCATCTTCTTGTCCAATATAACCTGTGAATAACTAAGAAAACAAACACAAAAACCAAGGCATCAAACTGAACAAAGAGAAATCATAACTAGATGTAATTCCAAACTTAGAAATAAAAACAAAACAATTAAAGATATAATGCTTGCAAAATAAATGTTTACAGGTTCCTGGAGTTTTAAAAATTAAAGATTTTACGAAACTATACAATTTCTGTAGAAAAACAAAACCTAGAAAATTTTTCAGAAATAACACCTGACACCGTCAGGTTGTAACCCCTGACGTTGTCAGAAGTGATCTTACAGAATTCTTTATATAGTGTTTTTGGAAAATTTCTAGAAAAATCTAAGTTTTAACACCTGGAAATTCTGTAAAACATTCATTGTGAATTTGTGACTCAATACAAGCATTTGACTCTAACAAACACAAATATATATGCCAATCTTTAATTGCTTTTGTTCATGTTCAATTTGTTCTTAAAAACAAATATGTTTTCCCTACACTTATCTTTTTGCAAAATACCTTTATATGTAATTAAGATGAGGTCAAAGACAAAATAAACCATTTTCACAATTTATTTGATAAATGAACAATGAACAATAAGATAAAGCATATATATGAAATCAAATAAAAGCAAACAAACAAACAATTAAAAGCTTGGGTTGCCTCCCAAGAAGCGCTTGTTTTCTTTTGAGTCACGAGCCTGACTCTACCCTTATTTAACGAAAATAAGGAAGGTTTTCCCTACACTTAGGATTAAGTGTGCGTGAAAGTAACGATACACACCCTTAGGGTGGAAATATACCACGTGACGTGAAGGGGGTGAGTGAATGGCTTCATTCATCCTAAAACTACCCGGATAATACGGGTTGATGGGTAGGTCGGTTCCTCTTTTGTCTCCTAGATGTAAATCTAAGGATGGAAAATTGTGTAAAGATTGAGGTTCCGGTTTATCAACACTAGGAAATTCCCTAGAACCAAGAGTAAGGTTGTGGCTACAAGTATTCAAACCTATATCCTCTAGTTGTATTTGGTTTAAAGGTTCTACCTCCATTGGGATTCCTAAAGTCTCTTCTACTTCTTCCGGGTAAGTCACGGGCGGTGTATATGCCTCAAATGATGGTAGGACTTGTGGGGTATTGAATGGTCTTATGTTATTTACCTCATCCTTCCTCATGTCTAGATCACCTATATCCTCATCATGTGTTTTAGTAGAACCTAATCCAAACATGTTCCTAAGTTTCTCAAATCATTTTCTAGCCATTTCAAATTCTATGTCCCATTCATAAGAATCTTCCTAAAAAACGTGATTGTTATGTTTAATTTGCCTAAAGGATTCATCATGTATTCCTTGAGATTCAAAATCATTGATCTCAAAACCTAGGTCTTTTTGTTCAATGTATTCATGTTCGGCTAAATCCTCATCACTTGGTTCCTTAGGTAGTTATAAAAGTGAATTGAGTGCTCCATCCAACTTATGGTTTATTGCAATGGAGTTTTCTATAATCTCTTGGTAAACTAGGTACCTTTTCCTAAGGGCCTCACTAAAACGAAATCCTAAACATGGAGGTTGTTCATAGGAATCTATCCTAGGTTCATATGATTCATAGGTGTCTCTAAATGAGGTATTTTGAAATCTAGTGCGTTTTAGCCACTCAACCCTCCATTGCAATCTTAGAAGTCTAAGTGAAGTATCCATTTGAAGCAAATTACAAACAAAATCACAAAGAAAAGATAGACTACAAAAAAGCTACCAAATAAAAAGAAAAAATCTCACTTGATAAGAATCTTGTGAGTAGACCTAAACGAAATAGAAATCAAACCTAAGAAATAACTATTCCCTGGCAGCGGCGCCAAAAACTTTGATGCGGGATTACAAACTCGCAAAAGTTTTACTTCTCAATGGATCTTGTGAAGCTTCCAATCCTCCAGGCAGTGTTCCTGACCAGTGTAGTATAGTGAGTGGCAAGTACCGGGGGATTGATCGTTCTCTAGGGGAATAGTGTCGTTAGGATTGAAAACTACGTTAACTAGGTTTAGACGTGACGGATGATTCTTTTTGTATTTTTATATTTTATGAAAGCAAGTAAAATCTCGGGTATTAAAAGAGTGGGCGGAATTAGTTGCTAGTCAACTAACCCAAAAGCTATTAATAAACAAAAATACAATAAAATAACAATAAACAAAAGTGGTGAACTACTTATACGAGGAAAAACGTGTTTACTTAGATTTCACTATTCCCTAGTTATCTCATATTGATTTATTGATTTGTCACGATTGTTTTGATGAAGGATTGTATTCCTTAATACTATTCGTGGGGGTGTGTACAGCCTTCCCCAACCCTATGAGTTTCTATCTCTTCTTATGTCGACACGTTTAGTATCCTAACATAGCCTCATTAATAGTCTCTTATGCATTAAATACAATCAATAAAACCGTAGTACATATCCGATTACGTTTCTTAAGAAGTTCAAGCTAGTTACCGTATAGGAGATTTAGCCAGTTTTCTTAAGCCTAACGCTAGTCAATCAACCAAACAATCAATAACAAATCAACAATCAATAATCAATAACTAGGTTTCATTAGATCTAAGTAAACACTAAGAAATCTAAGCTAGCATGTTAATGTAAAGAAAAGACAAACAATTAATCAAACAACACATAGACATATTGAATGATTAAAGAGAGAGCTTATCTTTAATTGAACATGGAAGAAAAGAAGGTTTGAAAACCCTAAAGTTACTGCAAAATTCGGACTCCCAAGTTATACCACAATTTCCTCTCAAAAAGTTACACACTAATGAATGAAAAATTAAAAACTATATATAGATTTACAAGGCTGACGGCGTCGGGTTATAATCCCTGACGCCGTCAGGTCACCGCTTTTAGGGTTTCGTATCACCCAAGATAACTTCTGACGCCGTCCCGTTGTATCTCTTCTGGGCCTTGCCTCTTTTGCACCTGACGCCATCCCGTTGTAACTTCCAACTTCTTTTCGGGGGCGCCTAGTGTGAAATTCCATCTCATCACTTCAAAAGGCGATGGCATCAGCTCTAAGTCTCCAACGCTGACGTCTTCTAGTGTTAATTCCAGACTTTTTCTTGGTTTTCTTGTTTTCTTCATTCTTGAGCATAAAAACGTCTGAAAAGCTCTAAAATGCTCCATTTTCCAGAATTCATGTCCCAAGTATCTAAAATGACAAAAGAAACGATTTGAGTTAATATTTGACCATAAAAACACGATTTAAGGCTTAAATGACCCCCTAAAAGCGTATCAAATAAATCATTATCAAGGAGCTCAAGCACGAACAAGAGAAAACTACTTTATTTTGTGACAACTAGAGTGCCTTGTATCTTGCAAGGAATCCATCATTTCATTTAAAGACAAAGCATATACGGGTTTAGTATCACTTCCTTTGTGAGAAAGTAGAAGAAGGAACCGTGGATATGCAGAAGATTCATACCGGTGATAACATGACAAATTATCTGACGAAAGCAATCAACTGTGGCAAGTTTATATGGTGTCGATCCTCATATGGCCTAGCAAAAACGTAAGCAACATAAAAGTGCAAGGAAGGATAACAGTGTGAAGTTAGATTGGGCTTCAATCTAATCTTCAAGTGGGAGATTGTTAGAATGTAGATACATCGTATGCAAAGATTTGATGAGAATCTTTCACCACAACTTGAATTGCAACTTGGATGGTGGCATTTGCCATGCATGATGTCACAAGTCAATAAATGTGCCTATAAAAGACAATGGTGTGTGCTTCATTTTCATCTCATCTCATTCACGTCTATCTCTTAAAGGTTCTTTGTGAGAAAGTTACAGAGTTTATATATCTCTTAGTACAAGAGATATAACTATTGTTGTTTATACTTGTAATTAGAGAGTGTAATTCTTAAGTTTTTACATAATAAAACATATTATTCTTTGCCCATGGTTTTTACCATATTAGCGTTTTCTATGTTAAATCCGTGTGTTATCTTTTATTGTATTTCATATATAAGTTGCGATTTTGTTACAATCCAATGTTACTTTTTTTAACGCTAATGTTATCAATAAATTGTCGTTCAAAAAACAAGTCTTGAGAAAAAAAGAAAAAAAAAAAGAAAAAAGAAAGAAAAAGAAAAGATGTACACCAACAAAATAAAATTTTTGAATGAGTTTTTATTTATGGGTCATTCTTTAATTTTGCATTAGAGTTAATTTTATAAATGGTCCCTGTGGTTTGTTGGGTTTAACGGATATAGTCCATTTATTTTTTTTAATGGATTCTCTCAGTGTGGTTGCGACCCATAATGGGTTTGGTCCTTTGACCAATAATTCCGTTAGTTTGACTATCAAACTTACAGAAATGACATAAATACCCTTAAAAGTAAGGTCCCTGTGGTATGGGGGTATAACGAATTTAGTCCATAACTTTTTTTTATTACGTTTTCATTCGTTTTCTTACGTTTTTATCCATTTTCGTCCATTTTTTTTACGTTTTCGTCAACTTTTCTTACATTATTGAATGTTTTCGTCATTTTTCGTCCGTTTTTATACGTTTTCATCTGTATTTATACGTTTTCGTTCGTTTTCATAGTTTTTTATTTGTTTTCATCCATTTTTATATGTTTCATAAGTTTTAATGTTTTTGGCCCTTTTATACGTTTTGCTTACGTCTTTATTATTTTTACGTTTTCGTTCATTTTTCTTACATTATTGTATGTTTTCGTCACTTTTCATCCGTTTTTATACGTTTTCATCCGTATTTATACGTTTTCGTTCGTTTTCATAGTTTTTTATTCATTTTCATCCGTTTTCATCCGTTTTTATATGTTTCATAAGTTTTAACGTTTTTGGCCCTTTTATACATTTTACTTACGTCTTTACACGTTTTCGTCCGTTTTTTATACGTTTTCATCCGTTTTTAGATAAAAAGTTGTGATTAGATAAGTTTACAAAAAAGAAAACCTGACATTTGATTTAAAAAAATGGTTTTGTAATGATTTTAAATCACGATTTTGACCCATTTCTAGTTCAAATCATAAAAAGTGTAAAACATTAAAGTTGTCCGGAATGATGTCTTACATCTAGGCTCACGAGATTTAAACCTGAAAATATAAAACACGGACAAAAACGTTAGAAAACCGAATAAAACCATATCAAAACGGACGAAAACATATAAAAATGGGCGAAAACGTATAAAAGTAGATGAAAACGTATTAAAACGTACGAAAATGGACGAAAGCATATAAAAACGTGCAAAAACGGATGAAAACATATAAAAACGTAAGAAAAACAGACGAAAGAGTATAAAAACAGACGAAAAAGTGTTAAAACGGACGAAAACGGATGAAAACGTATAAAAACGTAAGAAAACAGACGAAAGGGTATAAAAACAAACGAAAACGTATAAATACGGATGAAAACGTATAAAAACCGACGTAGACGTATAAGACGGTTAAAAACGTAAGAAAAAATGATGAAAACGAATAAAAATATAAGAAAAACGGACGAAAAAAATTATAAAAACGGACGAAAACTGATAAAAACGTATGACATAAACGAAAACGTAATAAAAAAATTAGGGATTAAATTCGTTATATACCACAAACGACAAGGACCTTACTTTTAAAGGTATTTATGCCATTTCTTCTTAGTATAATGGTCAAACAAACAAAAATTTTGGTCAAAGGACCAAACCCGTTATGGGTCGCAACCACTGGGAGAGAATCCATTTAAAAAAAAAAGTAAACTCCGTTAAACTTGATTCAAGGTAAAAAATCATTTGATGACCAAACTTTTTTTATATACCAAGGGACTAATCTCCATCATCCATCTTCGCTCCATCTTTATTTGATCTAATGGATGAGATTAATCCCAACAATTTAAAAAACCCACTTTCATCTTTTTTTTCAAATATTAATATCTTTCAAACCGTTAATCGTTAGCGAAAAAAAAATATATCGTTACGACGAGCATTTAATTATCTTTCTATAGATAGGCTATTTGATATATTTTCGACAATTTTTTTTCGTTTTTTTTCATGTTTTTTTCGTGAGCGAAAAAAAATGTAAAAAAACAAGAAAAAAAAATTTGTCAAAAATATATCAAATAGCCTATCTATAGAAAGATAATTAAATGCTCGTCGCGATGGTGTAATTATTTTCGCTTAACGATTAACGGTTTAAGAGATATTTAAATTATAAAAAATGGGTGAAATATTAAAATGATTTTAATCTCAACCATTGATTTCTTTTTATATGAACGGTGAAGATGAGTCCCTTGATATTTGAGAAATATTTAGTTTTTTAAATAACTCAACTCCCGACTCTTTGCATTAAAAAGCTATAAATAGTGCCAAAATAGAAAGAAAATATTTTTATCATGTCTCGATCTACTAATATTATGTGTAGACTTAGTCACTTAGACCATGCATCCCTGTCAGCAGAAGTCAATAAAAAACGATGCCAAAAAACCAAAAGAGTGTTTGTTGTGGCTTGTGGGTATTCATTTTGACTTCAAATAATCTAATGCCATTACGCATGTGCAATGCATGCTTTGCATCATGTCCCATTCACCTGCAAAAATCTTGGAACATGAGCTATGACGTTTTTTTATTATAAATAATGAATGTGTGTCTATCCATACACCTTATCCTTCATAATATCTTATCATTTCACTTGGTCACTAGGATGATTAGTAGGAAGATAAGTATGATTAGTAAGAGATTTATTCTTATTTTGATTATCATTGTGATTGGAAGAACCATATAAATAGAGGTTCATTTGTAGTTTGTAATCATCAATAAAAATGTATTCTACAATCTCTCTATTCTTCTAGCTTATACTTCTTGTCGATTATTATTATTTTGTAACACGTTATCAGCACGATAGTCTCAAAGTACAATCCTCGATCTTGATAGGTATGTCTTGATGTACATTTAATTATTACGGATTAATAGGGTATGCCTTGTATGCGTGGTTTCTATACACGTGATGTTGTGTTATGTCTGTCTTTGTATGAATTGCATGCCATGTTCATTTTTGCTTGTAGATTTATGGAATAGTTATGTTCTTTGATATCAAATTATGAATGTATTATTTTACTATATATATGTAGTATAAGTAATCAAATTTACATGTGGTGTTGTTGATCAATGTTTTGTTGTAATTATTAAACTGTACATAATAAATCCTCCTATAATATTATTGTAGTGTACCAATGTTAGTATGTTGTGTTTGCTATTTACAATGCATATATGTATTCTCTGTATTAAAATAAATCTTGCTATGATCATTATTGAATTGTCTTATATGTTTTATCTCTAGATGTTTCATTAAATGATTCATGCCTATTCTTAAAATGCAATTCGTTATTGTTTACTGCCATTTGGATCATGTCTACTTTTAAAATGCAACTATTATACAATTAATGTGTATTGTTTTAATGAGTATGTGTTAGACGTTGCTGTGCATTACTAATAAATATTTATAAAATGTTGTATATTGTTATAAATATCATACTGCTACACTATATGTTTTTTTTTTTTTTTTTTTTCAATTAATTGATATAATATAATTTACTTGATCAACGTGTTTCATTATGTATGCATCTGATTACTTCATAGTGTATTTCATATTTAACAAAAAAAAAAAAAAAAAAAAAAAAAAAAAAAAAAAAAAAAAAAAAAAACCAACATCTTAATAACATAGCATACTGACGAGTTATTTTGAAAATTGAGTGAATGTTAACTCGCATATATTTGATGATATTGCTAGCCATGTCGAATCTTGCAAAACTTGAATTTTTGGCTTTGGACATAAGTGGACAAAACTATTTGTCATGGGTTTTGGATGCCGAGATGACCTTGCTGCTAATGGTCTTGGTGACACAATCCAAGCCGGAAAAACAACAACTGTTGAACAAAAGGCTAAGGCAATGATATTATTGCGCCATCACCTCCATGAGGATTTAAAATATGAATATCTCACTGTTAAGGACTCACTTGTCCTTTAGAATCATTTGAAGGACAGATATGAACATCAAAAAACAGTGATTTTACCAAGAGCCCGCTATGACTGGATTCATTTAAGGTTCCAGGATTTTAAAACAGTGAGTGAATATAATTCTGTTATGTTTAAAATTACCTCACAATTAACTTTGTGTGGAGAAAAAAATCACTGATGAAGAAATGCTTGAAAAAACATTCTCTACATTTCATGCCTCAAACTTACTATTGCAACAACAATACCGCAAAAGAGGCTTTAAAAAGTATTGTGATTTGATCTCATGTTTACTTGTTGCGGAACAAAATAATGAATTATTGATGAAAAACCATGAATCGCGTCTAACTGGATCCGCTCCACTTTTGGAAGCAAATATGGTAAATGGAGGTCGCGGTCGTGGATCTGACCGTGGACTAGGACGTGGCCGTGGACATGGCCGTGGTCGTGGACGTGGCCAAGGGTGTGGTATTGGTCGAGGTAATTATCATGGTTTTCAGTTTGGAAATACAAGTGGTCACAAAAAGTGGCAAGATAAAGGTAAGATGATCAAAAATGATGGAGGTGAAAAAACGAAAGGTGTCATTGAAAATGTATGTTATCGTTGTGGCGGTACTAATCATTGGGCCCGTGCATGTCGCACACCCAGACATTTGGTGGAACTCTACCAACGATCCCAAAAGAACAAAGGAAAAGGGGTCGAAGTTAACTTTGCATATGATGAAGGGAAAATTGATAACCTTGATATCGATAGCATCGATATTGACAACCTTGGTATTCCAGAAGACCCAAATGATAACACTCATTTGGATGTCAGTGATTTTCTCATAAATGAGTGATCCATAAGCGAAGTGTCAATAAAGCCAAGAATAAAACAGCTTCATGTCGATGATGATCTTGTTTGTTTTGTTTATTTTCTTTCAAGTTTATCTATGTTGTCCTATGAGACGTACTTTATTTATAATTATTCACTTGGCTTAATAAAACATGTTATTTCCTTTTAATTAATCCGTTAAACATTCTACTTATAAAGTTATAATATGTGTTTTATTTTGAAGAATATGGATCGTGTAGCACAACTTATTATTGATGATGAAGACATATGTCTAGTGGATAGTGCAACCACACACACGATACTCAAAAAGGAGAAATATTTCTCACATTTAAACATACAAGAATCAAATGTGAGTACTATCTCAGGTAGTGCAAAGCTAATAAAAGGTTATGGAAATGCACATATATTATTACCCGAAGGTACAATGTTTAAAATTGACAATGCGCTATTTTCCCCCAAGTCTCAAAGGAATTTATTAAGTTTTAAAGATATTCGTCAAAATGGATATCATATTGAGACTACAAATGAAGGACATGATGAGTACCTTCATATTACGAACGTGATTTTGGGTAAAAAGAAAGTGTTAGAAAAGTTACCCGCATTTTCATCCGGGTTGTATTACACTAAGATTAATATTGTTGAAACAAATGTGGTCATAAATAAAAAACTTATTGACCGAGAAAAATTTATCGTTTGGCATGATCGGCTAGGCCATCCTGGATCATTAATGATGCGAAAGATAATAGAAAATTCAAAAGGACACCCATTAAAGGACCATAAGGTTCTTGAAACAAAATATATTACATGTGTTGCTTGCTCAAAAGGGAAATTAATCACACGCCCATCATCAGCTAAAGTAGGGAATGAATCCCTTAATTTTCTGGAAAGAATCCAAGGGGTTATATGTGGGCCTATATATCCACCTTGTGGACCATTTAGGTATTTTATGGTTTTAATCGATGCATCGACTCGATGGTCACATGTGTGCTTATTGTCAAGTCGCAATATGGCGTTTGCAAGATTACTTGCTCAATTAATAAGACTGAGAGCACATTTTCCAGATTATCCTATAAAGACAATACGTTTGGACAATGCTGGTGAGTTTACATCCCATACATTTAATGACTATTGTATGTCTATTGGGATAAGTGTAGAACATTCAGTACCTCATGTTCATACACAGAATGGGCTCGCTGAGTCTTTTATCAAACTGATTCAGATGATTGCAAGGCCCATGATTATGAAAGCGAAACTACCAGTTTCTACTTGGGGCCACGCTGTTCTACATGCAGCAACACTAATTCGTATCAGGCCAATGAGTCACCATACTTACTCCCCATTACAGTTGGTTTTTTGTCAGGAACCAAATATTTACCATCTAAGAATTTTCGGTTGTGCAGTATATGTCCCAATTGCTCCACCACAACGCAAAAAGATGAGACCTCAAAGGAGAATGGGAATGTATGTTGGGTATGATTCACCATCTATAATTAGATATTTAGAGCCATCAACGGGGGATTTATTTACGGCTCGATTTGTTGATTGTCATTTCGATGAGTCAGTATTCCCAACATTAGGAGGAGAAAAGAAACAGCTGGGAAGTGAAATAAGTTGGAAAGAATTATCATTATCTCATCTTGATCCTCGAACAAAAGAATGTGAACAAGAAGTTCAAAAGATAATTCATTTACAAGGGTTAGCAAATCAATTACCAGACGCGTTTGCTGACCTTAAAAGAGTGACCAAGTCACATATACCAGCTGTTAATGCTCCTGTTAAAATTGATGTTCTTAAAGAACATTCAGAAGTTGCTGATGAGTCTAAGGCACGCCTAAAGCGTGGTAGACCAGTCGGTTCCAAAGATAAAAATCCTCGAAAGAAAAAGGGAGCATATAATCAAGATGGTCAAGTCGAGGTTAAAGAAACACCAGAAGGGTCCTTTATAAGGACATTAGACATGACAGTTCAAGATGAACCTCGGGTACCCGAAAATGAAGAGATCTCAATAAATTATATCATGTCTAGAAAGGTATGGAACCGAAATGAAATCGACGTCGATGATGCTTTTGCATATAATGTAGCACTAGAAGTTATGGAAAATGATGAGGATCAAGAACCAAAGTCAGTTCAGGAATGCAAAAATAGAAGTGATAGGCCAAAATGGAAAGACGCAATTGAGGCAGAAAATAAATCTCTTGAAAAACG
Organism: Artemisia argyi; assembly: GCA_030686995.1. Lineage (NCBI taxonomy): Eukaryota > Viridiplantae > Streptophyta > Magnoliopsida > Asterales > Asteraceae > Artemisia > Artemisia argyi. The sequence goes on from CM060693.1 coordinate 159,351,198, forward strand.
AGAAGTTTTTAGACCGGTAGTCCGTACACCTGAAGGTGTAAAACCCGTTGGGTATAAATGGGTCTTTATGCAAAAACGAAATGAAAGAAATGAAATTACGCGTTACAAAGCACGCTTGGTGGCACAAGGATTTTCACAAAGACCGGGTATAGATTACGAAGAAACATATTCTCCTGTGGTGGATGCAACTACTTTTCGTTATCTAATTAGTCTGGTAATACAAGAAGGACTCGATCTGCGTCTAATGGATGTTGTGACAGCCTATTTATATGGCTCACGTGATACAGAAATCTTCATGAAGCCTACAGATGGTTTTAAGCTACCTGAATCAGGTAAAACAAGTTCTCGAGAACAATATGCAGTTAAACTGAATAAATCTTTGTATAGGTTGAAGCAGTCTGGGCGAATGTGGTACAATCACCTTAGTGAATATTTATTAAAGGAAGGATATAGAAATGATTCTATTTGCCCATGTATTTTTAAAAAGAGGTCTGGATCTAAATATGTCATAATTGTTGTATATGTTGATGATCTGAATATCATTGGAACTCCAGGGGAGCTTCCAAAGGCAGTGGAATGCCTCAAGAAAGAATTTGAAATGAAAATCTCGGAAAAACAAAGTTTTGTCTTGGATTACAAATTGAACATCTAAAGAATAGAATCCTTGTCCACCAAAATGCATACACAGAGAATTTGCTAAAAAGATTTTATATGGAAAAATCCCATCCGTTGAGCACCCCAATGGTTGTAAGGACCTTAGATATTGAAAAAGACCCTTTTCGACCTCCAAGTGTGTAATACCTGAAATTTTAAAATACGTAAAAAGACTAAAATACCCCTACGACTTAAAACCATAATTAAATAAGAATAAAATACCAAACGAACTCTAAAAGAATTTTACGATAAATCAAGGATGATTGTAATAAATTAAGGAAGCTTAAAAAATATATTCGCATGTTTTAGGATCATATATGATTCATTTAAAAATATTAGAAGACCCGAAAAATTATTATGAATAATCTAAAACATATTATGGGCTAATAGATTTTCTTGTGGGCTTAACTAAATATGGATTTGGAACTCTTTAGCCCACCAAAACTTCTAAACCGACTTGGACTCTCCCCATATTCATATATACGGTTCATGCTTCCTAGTTTTCACTTTATACGATTTCTAAAAACCTAATTCAAGTCTTGGTGTTTTCTTCCTCATATTTTTCTGTCAAGTTCTTAAGTTTCACAAGCTCTCACTCGATTTCAATAAGCTTAGGTAACTTACAATTCTTTTGTTCTTCTTTTCTTTTACTCGATTTGTTAGTGGTATTCATGTAAACCAAGAATTTACTTAAAGACATATTAATATATATACATATATACATGTAATCATATTTACTTAAAGTATACATATAAATCCTCACTTAAAGGGCTTAAGTCGACACATGTATCTAGTAACTGATGAATGAATGGTATTAAAACAGATTATGGTTCTCTTGTTTTTATGTTGTGAATGTATTATATTTGATAATAAGATGAGCTAGGTTGGTCATGCATAACAGAATAGGTACTATACTTTTCATGGATGTCGAGTGGTTAGGGTATCATATGGGTCGAACAAATTAACTAGGAAGTATAGTACTTGACTGAAATAGGTAGCAGGTCAGGAGGTTAGTATTGGTGTTAGTGGGTCGATGGGTACAAGAAGGGATAGTATGGTTTTCATGATTGGTCGAATGTAACATATCTGGTTGGTCTTTGTTTCTGGTCGACATGTTGTTCCAGTCCTTTAGTATCACAAGTTAATTTATCATGTTTTGAATACCAGCTGTTACACGACTTGGATAACAAGTATAAAATTTTAAATCTAGATGTACTTGGCCTCGTTACAAATCTGGTTGCTTTTCTTTTCTTTTTGTGTCGATCTGGATGTTATTCCAAGTTCTAGTTGATAGTTAACATTTAATGCACATTTGGTGAGATGAAAACAAAAGTTAACTCTAGGTGTCCATGTGTATTTGAGGGGTGATAAATTGGCAGCTTATATTAACATTTGTATGTGCATGTCTTGGCATGTGTATGTGTTAAATAAAAGAATAAAATAAAATATTAGTCTTGTATGTAATATAGTGTAATGATATATATATATATATATATATATATATATATATATATATATATATATATATATATATATATATATATATATATATATATATATATATATATATATATATATATATATATATATATACATGTGTTGGGATCAGGTTTTGAGTTTGTAATTGTAAATATGTGAGGGTCTTGACATATAATAAATCAAGAGGAGAACATTATAGTTCACAAGTTTAGTTTAAGTCGAGAGCTAGTAAGGGTTAGAGTTTGATCGAACCTAATAGGGTTAGGGTTTAGAATTGTTAGATTTGATTATTAATGAGTGATTAATAATTAAGTAGTGTCATTGATGCTAGGGTTAGGGTTAAGTAGATAAGTGTGAAACTTATGAAAATTATATTTAAAACCTTGTGATTTCGTATAATTACATTTGAAAACCTAAAATACAAATAAATATACAATTAAACCCTAATAGTTATTTTAATAATTTATTTAATAATTAACCTAATAATATTACTGAATATGTAAAGTTACTAAAATAGGAAACCTGTTAAAATAGTAAGACAACTTAAAATCAGTAATTCATGTAAGAAACTGTTCATAATATTAAGTTATGATTCTTTTAGGTTCTGCAAGTCAAGAGTGATTTCTGTTGCTGAGTATTTGTCTGTTTGCTTTTGAACTAAGGTACGGATATTCTGACCTTACTCTTAAGGTTTCCTTTGTGATATGAACCTTTGATATGAACTTTCTGATTTGAACTTTTACTATGATAAACCTTTCTGTTTGAACCTTCTGATATGACAACTATGATTTGAACCTTTATTATGAACCTTATGATTACCTGAGCTTCACTAGGCATGGGGGTTCCATGTCCGTGTCATAGATGCACCTATGGCATGACTCTAGGGCAGTAGAGTGATGTTCTGCCACGTCCCTTCTGTTATAAATGAATGTGCACTAATTTTCAGGGGCGTATGGATGCATCCTAGATCTGTTTTCTGTTATGATGTGATATGATTATGCTTAGTGACTGGTTGTATGTGCAATGTACTCCTTTCACTTCCGGTACAATGGAGCTAGCTACTTCTTGTACAACTTATGTGATTATGATATGTTTCTGAGCTCATGGTATTTTCTGATTCTGTTTACACAGTTGACTGTATAGATTCCTTACTTAATCTACACTTTACATTTCCGCATTATCTGTTAAACCTAAACATGTTTCCAAAAATTATATTTTCTGTACTTCATCATTTATTTCAGTTTTCTTTTGTTATATCCGTTCACTGAGCTTTTGTAGCTCAGCCACATTTCTTTTCTCCACGGCAGGTACTCAAGATAGTTTTTGGGATAGCTTTCTGGGCTTGAGTGTAGAACTGAGTGAAGAATTTGACCATAGTTAATTGAAGTAAGTTTTCTGCTTTTGATCTGACTGTTTGTTCTGATGTAACACCATAATTTGTAACATTTTTACCCTTGTCGGGTTGGGGTGTTACAATTATTGTATCAGAGACAGGTTTGATCGGCGGATTCATAACCGTAGAGCTTAGGCTATGACCTGTGAGGATTGGGTAGACATTAGGTTTCCTTCTGCGTGCTTTTCTTTTCCGAACTTTGTCCTTATTTTGTTTTGGAAATCATTTTGATGTTCGTTCAGATGGAGCATACTCATAGGAATGGTGATGATGGAAATGTCCCTAACTTCGAGGCCATGATTTCTGCTGCTTTGGCCAACGTTCTTCCGAATCTCTCAGCTGAACTAAGAACTGAATTGAGAACTCAAATCACTAATGACATTAGGAATGGTGCTGGTTCGTCAGGTGGTGGTGGTAGTGGTCCTCCTACAGAGATTCATGGTTGGATTGAGAAGTTCAACAAGTTGAAACCACTTGCTTTCTGATCTGCGGCTACTCCTGCTGAGGCGGAAGATTGGATTACTCACATGGAGAAGCTGTTTCAAGTTTTGGGTTGTGCTGATAATTTCAAGACTCGGTTGGCTGCGTTTAAATTGGAAGGAGATGCTCTTAGTTGGTGGAAGGCTCATCTTCGGGCTCAAGTAGGAGGAGAAGTTTATGCTGATACGTGTACTTGGGCTACTTTTCGTGAGATTTTCTATAATAGGTATTTCCCTGTTTCTGAGCAACAAAGGTATGAAAGGGAGTATGGATCTATTTATCAGTTGGAAAAGGAGAATTCTGTGGAGTATATGCAGAGGTTTATGAGATTGGTCAGTTTTGTGGGATCTGTTGCTGGTGATGCTCAAAGACAGGCCAGGCATTTCAAGTGGGGATTGAAGAAATGGGTTTTAGATAGGATTGTCAACAATACGTATGTTGATGTGGCACAAGTGTGTGCTGCAGCTCGTAACATTGAGTTGTTAAATGAAGGTGCCAGTTCAAATAAGAGAGGTAGGGATGGAGATCGCATTCAGAATAGGGAGTCAGGTCAACAAGATAGGAAGCTGGTGCATGGAGATCGGGATGATAAGAGTTATGATTTGAAGGGTTCAACTGACAGGAGGCAGGAGTCAAGAGGACAAGATCAGAGGTCTAGTGATGGACAGAGAAATGACTGACAGGGCTACAACTACAATAATCAAAGATCATTGAGGGATAGAGAACAAGCTCAACGAACAAACCGTGTTATCAACACAAGGAATCAAGAGCAGAAGCAGAATCAGGATAAGATACCTCAATGTGCTACGTGTGGAAAGTATCACTGTGGAATCTGCAATAGACTCACAAATGCTTGCTTTTCATGTGGTTCGGTGGATCATAAGATTAGGGATTGTCCCAAGTATCAGGCTAATGATTACAATAAGAAGGCAAGGGAAGATAAGGAGAGTCAACCAGGGGATCGTGCACGCAACTAGTTTCTTTTCGTTTCTTTCATTTTGCTGTTAGACTTTGATTTCAATTTCGTTTTCCGGATTTCACTCATGTGATCGAATCTTTTGAATATTAAGTTTTCTGTTGGAAGTTTTATTTTATGACAATTCTGCGTGTTTCTGTTAAATTTCTGTTATTTCTGATATGTTTCATTTTCTGTTCGATCTTAGTAATGAGGATTGATTTTGCTAAATCCTAGGAAAAGAGGAGAATTGTTAAGTTGCTATTAGGTTGTTTTATTCACGACTTGAGATAAAGTATGGTCGCCATGAAGGTATATTTATATAATGCAAATATTATGACGCTTGGCCAACGTGATAATATTTCCATCATATGACGTACCCTTATTGTGAGAATATAATGTTTCAGGAAGTGTTTGTTGATCGTTGATCATTCGTTAAGAATTTCAGAAGTCATTATAGAGGCTTTTATCGTTTGAAGTTCCGTACTTAATCCGTTTTCTGCTAGTACTTGTGAGAAGTTCTTTAGTTATCTGTTACAAGTATGTAATCGTTGAATCGATTTCTGAATAAGATATGAAGTTATGAAAGTCCGATTAAAAAATTATATCTGTTTGTTTGAAATCTGTTGGGAAGTTTCCGAATTGGGATTATTTTTGTAATCGAAAGATTCTGTGTTTGTTCTGTTCTGGCAATTTCTGTAATCTGATTTGTTTCTGTCTATTCTACTTATTCAATTTCCGAGGACGGAAATTTCTTTTTAGAGGGGAAGAAGTTGTAATACCTGAAATTTTAAATACGTAAAAAGACTAAAATACCCCTACGACTTAAAACCATAATTAAATAAGAATAAAATACCAAACGAACTCTAAAAGAATTTTACGATAAGTCAAGGATGATTGTAATAAATTAAGGAAGCTTATAAAATATATTCGTGTGTTTTAGGATCATATATGATTCATTTAAAAATATTAGAAGACCCGAAAAATTATTATGAATAATCTAAAACATATTATGGGCTAATAGATTTTCTTGTGGGCTTAACTAAATATGGATTTGGAACTCTTTAGCCCACCAAAACTTCTAAACCGACTTGGACTCTCCCTATATTCATATATACGGTTCATGCTGCCTAGTTTTCACTTTATACGATTTCTAAAAACCTAATTCAAGTCTCGGTGTTTTCTTCCTCATATTTTTCTGTCAAGTTCTTAAGTTTCACAAGCTCTCACTCGATTTCAATAAGCTTAGGTAACTTACAATTCTTTTGTTCTTCTTTTCTTTTACTCGATCTGTTAGTGGTATTCATGTAAACCAAGAATTTACTTAAAGACATATTAATATATATATATATATATATATATATATACATATATACATGTAATCATATTTACTTAAAGTATACATATAAATCCTCACTTAAAGGGCTTAAGTCGACACATGTATCTAGTAACTGATGAATGAATGGTATTAAAACAGATTACGGTTCTCTTGTTTTTATGTTGTGAATGTATTATATTTGATAATAAGATGAGCTAGGTTGGTCATGCATAACATAATAGGTACTATACTTTTCATGGATTTCGAGTGGTTAGGGTATCATATGGGTCGAACAAATTAACTAGGAAGTATAGTACTTGACTGAAATAGGTAGCAGGTCAGGAGGTTAGTATTGGTGTTAGTGGGTCGATGGGTACAAGAAGGGATAGTATGGTTTTCATGATTGGTCGAATGTAACATATCTGGTTGGTCTTTGTTTCTGGTCGACATGTTGTTCCAGTCCTTTAGTATCACAAGTTAATTTATCATGTTTTGAATACCAGCTGTTACACGACTTGGATAACAAGTATAAAATTTTAAATCTAGATGTATTTGGCCTCGTTACAAATCTGGTTGCTTTTCTTTTCTTTTTGTGTCGATCTGGATGTTATTCCAAGTTCTAGTTGATAGTTAACATTTAATGCACATTCGGTGAGATGAAAACAAAAGTTAACTCTAGGTGTCCATGTGTATTTGAGGGGTGATAAATTGGCAGCTTATATTAACATTTGTATGTGCATGTCTTGGCATGTGTATGTGTTAAATAAAAGAATAAAATAAAATATTAGTCTTGTATGTAATATAGTGTAATGAGATATATATATATATATATATATATATATATATATATATATATATATATATATATATATACATGTGTTGGGATCAGGTTTTGAGTTTGTAATTGTAAATATGTGAGGGTCTTGACATATAATAAATCAAGAGGAGAACATTATAGTTCATAAGTTTAGTTTAAGTCGAGAGCTAGGAAGGGTTAGAGTTTGATCGAACCTAATAGGGTTAGGGTTTAGAATTGTTAGATTTGATTATTAATGAGTGATTAATAATTAAGTAGTGTCATTAATGCTAGGGTTAGGGTTAAGTAGATAAGTGTGAAACTTATGAAAATTATATTTAAAACCTTGTGATTTCGTATAATTACATTTGAAAACCTAAAATACAAATAAATATATAATTAAACCCTAATAGTTATTTTAATAATTTATTTAATAATTAACCTAATAATATTACTGAATATGTAAAGTTACTAAAATAGGAAACCTGTTAAAATAGTAAGACAACTTAAAATCAGTAATTCATGTAAGAAACTGTTCATAATATTAAGTTATGATTCTTTTAGGTTCTGCAAGTCAAGAGTGATTTCTATTGCTGAGTATTTGTCTGTTTGCTTTTGAACTAAGGTACGGATATTCTGACCTTACTCTTAAGGTTTCCTTTGTGATATGAACCTCTGATATGAACCTTTGATATGAACTTTCTGATTTGAACTTTTACTATGATAAACCTTTCTGTTTGAACCTTCTGATATGACAACTATGATTTGAACCTTTATTATGAACCTTATGATTACCTGAGCTTCACTAGGCATGGGGGTTCCATGTCCGTGTCATAGATGCACCTATGGCATGACTCTAGGGCAGTAGAGTGATGTTCTGCCACGTCCCTTCCGTTATAAATGAATGTGCACTAATTTTCAGGGGCGTATGGATGCATCCTAGATCTGTTTTCTGTTATGATGTGATATGATTATGCTTAGTGACTGGTTGTATATGCAATGTACTCCTTTCACTTCCGGTACAATGGAGCTAGCTACTTCTTGTACAACTTATGTGATTATGATATGATTATGATATGTTTCTGAGCTCATGGTATTTTCTGATTCTGTTTACACAGTTGACTGTATAGATTCCTTACTTAATCTACACTTTACATTTCCGCATTATCTGTTAAACCTAAACATGTTTCCAAAAATTATATTTTCTGGACTTCATCATTTATTTCAGTTTTCTTTTGTTATATCCGTTCACTGAGCTTTTGTAGCTCAACCGCATTTCTTTTCTCCGCGGCAGGTACTCAAGATAGTTTTTGGGATAGCTTTCTGGGCTTGAGTGTAGAACTGAGTGAAGAATTTGACCATAGTTAATTGAAGTAAGTTTTCTGCTTTTGATCTGACTGTTTGTTCTGATGTAACACCATAATTTGTAACATTTTTACCCTTGTCGGGTTGGGGTGTTACAAAGTGACGAGGAGGAAATTCTTGGTCCCCAAGTACCTTATTTAAGTGCCATTGGGGCATTGTTATTTCTTGCGAGTCATACACGACCTGATATATCATTTTCACTAAACCTATTGGCAAGATATAGCTCGTGTCCAACAAGGAGACATTGGAATGGGGTGAAACAAATATTTCGCTACCTTCAAGGTACGAAAGATATGGGATTATATGATGTAACAACCGTGGTTTTAGCAGGTCAGTTTGACTGATAGTCTTGACTCGGTTGACGTTTGTTTGGTGTATATTAGGTGTTTGAAGTGATATATGAGTGTTATAGTTGAGTTTTAGCACTAAATCCCTTTGCGTAAGTGGTTCTATTGTGAATTGGAAAATTTGGAATTTGGGAAAGTTCATTTTGATCACCTTTGTAGTGTAGAAATGACTTGTGTAGTTTTGGTGTTTTTGTGATTTTGCGTAACAAGTTTACGTTCAAGTATTTGAGCGTTAGCAAGTTACGAGGAGTTTGTTTTTATGAGTTATGTTTCAAAAAGAGTGTGAAATTCTATTTTTGGAAACTTTATTTTTCGAAATGATATTTTTCCGGGTTGTCGTAAAAACTGAGGTTTATCGCGTAAGACGCTAGGATTGGTTACGGGCATTCATAAAATATGAAAAGTATAAGGTTTTGAGTGTAATAAATTAATTTAATAAAAATAATATATATATATATATATATATATATATATATATATATATATATATATATATATATATATATATATATACATATGTAAAGGTATACAAAAATCGGCTAGGAAAAAAAAGAAGGAAAAGGAAACCCAATTGTAGCCCAATTACAACTCTAAGTTAGGTAATTATCTACTAAACAATTATAAATACAAAATCAAAGTTCCCAAAACTCTTTTTCCTGCAATTAAAGTCGATCCAAGAGAGAAAAGAAGAAGAAAAATTAGGGTTTGTAATTTGGGAGCAATAATCAAGAACAAGGTATAATTTTCGATACTTGTATTCACTTAATTGTGTAATTATTAAATAGATTCATGTAATATTAAGTATGATGGATCTAGGGTTTGTAAGTTTCTGTAAATTAATGTTATTAAACATGTTGGGATCAATTAATGATAATAGTACGATGGTTGGTTAAGAGAATTGAGCGTAAAACATACTAGTTATTGAGTTAGGGTTTGGACAGATTTGAAAGGCTGTAAAGATGTGAGTGTAAATAACAGATGGTGAAGAGTTAAGTCACGAATTTTTGGTCAAAATTGAAGTATAATGAAAGAGCTTTCCAAAAAGTCCAGCCACGATTGATTTCAAGGTCGGGAAGTTGGTCTTTTGATTTTTCTTTGTTAAGGTGTCAAAGCTGTCAAACCGGGATAGATTTTGGGTAAAAGTTTGAAGGTGTCATGTGGTTGTAAAACTGGTATTTTGACTTGGCCTTCTGGAATAGTTAAGTTTTAGGTTATATTAGACTACCACGAAGAGGATTCGCAATGAAAACTTGTGGAAGTAATTATTAAAAATCAAAACTTTTTGGTGTGCGTTCAGATCCGAATTTGAGTAGTTGACAAGTTTGAATTTCTTATCGCGTTCTGATCTGAATTTGAGTACTTGTGTGTGTTATTGGTCCATGGCCTTCTGGGATTAGCTTCTATTCTTATGAGAGACCATGGTAAATTTTTGGTGTGAGTTGTTGAGCTTTATTTGTCGTGATTTCATGTGAGTGAATGTACTCAAAAATTCTGCGTTTTTTGAGTTTTAGAGTACAAGGGATTTAGTGAGTTTTAAGTTATGGTGGTGGTTAGTATGGTGTCTAGGAGATCCATGGTGGGTCATATGAGTCTTAGACATCCATCATATGTGTATTACATGGGTTGTAGCTTTTAGCTTGACCTTGTGTAATGTGGATTATTTTTGTGTGCTATAGATTGTGAGTTGTTTTTATGGAAGCTGCGGAGTTTAAGGTGAGTTCATAGTCCCATATTTTTACTTTGTTTTAAACTTGGAATGGGAATGATGCTTGTCTTAAATGATTTGATTTACTGTGATTATGTGTGTGGTATTAAAGAGCTTGGACTTATAATGTTATCGTATGCATGCTATGTGTGATTATTTGCTTGTGTGGATGTTTATGGGATCCAATTAGGAGGATGTTTATCCTGTTACTCGCGTATGCGACCTAATTGATGATATGTTTGATGGGATCCAATTAGGAGGATGCTTATCCTGTTGCTCGCGCATGCGACCTAATTGATGATATGTTTGATGGGATCCAATTAGGAGGATACTTATCCTGTTGCTCGCGCATGCGACCTAATTGATGGTATGTTTGATAGGATCCAATTAGGAGGATGCTTATCCTGTTGCTCGCGCATGCGACCTAATTGATGATTATGGGGTCGGAGGACACGAGCCGTCCTAATGGTTGCCTTATGAGTGTTGTTGCCTTTGTGTGTGGATATTGACTTGCAAATGCATGTAGCTATATGATAACTATAACTATTTGTCCAGCTATATTTTGTAATCACAGTGAATTCGGCTGCCTTGTGTGTTGAGTCTTAAACCTATGAATTTCACCAACATTATGTTGATGTTTTAAGCATCATTTTTAGGTGAGCTTTCTAAGGATAAGATAGAAGGATGTGGATAGACGAGACCTTAGTTGCATTGGAAGTGGTTATCGTCTATGTTTGGGTTTATGTTTTGTTTTGGTTATTTTATTTTGGGGTATTGTTACAACACTTTGTGTTTGTACATTGCTCTATTTATGTGCATGCAGTTGTTCTCTGTGTTGACACCAGGTGTTGTGATGATATCCATGAAGTTACACCCGCGCGTTTCCGCCGTGGCGGGGTGTGACAGATTGGTATCAGAGCATTGGTTATAGAGAATTAGGCGGTTGGACCTAGACTATAACTTAGGAGTCCCTCATATAGTTGCATTTAGGATCTATGTGTAAGTATAGTATTTTATATGTCTATTTTCTTATATTTATGAGATGTTTTATTGAGTTTCGGACGTCTATTCTATCCCCTATATGTAGTATTGTATATATCGACTTTATTATATCGTATTCCGCGCATAAGATGCTTCGTTGGACAACCGTTGCCGCTATCGGATGCAAGAGAGGTGGTAGGATGAAGCGGAGTAACCGTAGAATCCGAGTTCCCGATAGCATGTATCCATGTTCGGACAAGGAGAGGACGTTTATGGGAAACGTTGGTGGAGAAGAAGTGGAGAGGTTTGGAACCACGACGACTTCTGGAGATGGAGCCATTACCAAATACCCTTGGTAGTGTCCTCACTTCACCTAGGAAGGAGATGTGACTTAGTCTAAACCTCGTGATTTGTAGGCGCTTGTGAATTATGTAGAATTGGAAGAAAAGAATAGAGATGGTTTTGCATGTTGTCGACTACCTCAACATGTAGGAAACATGAATGGGTGGTTGAGTAAAGATGAAAGGGAGTTAGGATGAAATGGTGTGGATTCGGATCTAGAGTCCACAGCGAGTAGTAAGTTAAATTGATCTGAGTGGAGAGATAAGTGCGAGAGTGGAGTTTGAGCCATTATGCGACGTCTTTTGTTTTGTGTTATGTTTTGGAATTCGTATATTGTCTTTTGCCGTCTGGAGCCACGTTGGAGCGTGATTACTCTTGGATATTGGATCGACCTTATCCAAGTGATTTTGATTATAGAGTTTACGTGATCGTTGGAATTGTTCCACGTGAGATGATTGTTTGCGACGTCTTTTGTTTTTGTTTGCGTGATTGTTTGCATGATGTGTTGTCATAGGAGGGAGTACACTTATGAAAGGGGGCATAGATAATTATGGTGGCCAACATAATTTTACATGCGTCACAACACAAGTGGACTTGCAAGCATGATAGCATGGATTGCATGGTGTATTAGGTGCTATGTGGTATATGTGCGTTATCATTGAGATGTGTGGTTTTGGAAGTAAGTATGCGTGTGGAATAGGCTTATAACTATGGTCGCGAACATAATTATAAGGGTATCACACACGTGGACTTGTGACCATTATTGCATTTATTGATGTTTGTTGATATATGTTGTGGTAGATGGTATGTGATATCATGTTGGTGATGGCTGTATGGTTAGAGAAGTATTTCTCTTAACCGTTAGGGCAGTCGTTATATGTTGGGGTGTGTAGGTGGTGAGATTCCATCCTACCTATCATATGTTGATACCTCAAATATCGGTGGGTACTTATGTTGTGGTATTTAAGTTTATTCGTTTGATAGACGCTTCGTTTGTATACCTAATTCTTGGGTTGGCATTCCTATTCATACCATGATGGTACAGATGCCGTGATAGGTGTTGGGTAATCGAATTCATTTTTGTTGGATACTGTTTCGTTTCTTTGGTTATTCCATACATTCATTCCTCGGATGAATGTTATGCTATTCTTCAAGTATTGTTGGTTCGTGACGAGTTGGTGCGGATATTTAATCCCTCATTTACACACACCAATTCAAGTTCGTGACATGTTTTGTAACCTGTTAGTATCGGTGTTTTTCTATGATTTTGGTTTGATCGTTGTACGAATGAGTCCGTAAGTTCATCGTTTGGTTTGCAATGTATTTGCGTGAGTGTTCACTGGTATGAGTTCGTTTGAGGATTATTTTGATTACGGAATTCTTCAATGTCTTTCGCGTTTGATTAAGAGGTTGTGTTAGAGTCTTTATGGCATTTTACAAATTCGTTTTGGGTATTTCAAGGTCGTTGGATGGAAACTAATGTTTTTATGGGAAAGGAAGTGTGAAAAAAAATGAAATGTATAAGTTTAAGATATGTCTTGTGAAAAACGGTGTTCATTTGTTTTTGGGAAGGTCGAGTACGGGAATAAGAACTGTTTATGGTTCTCATTTACCAAACTTGTATGTATTTGGTTTATTGAGTGTTTCTTTCGTTGAGGTACGTTTGTCAATGTTTTATGGGTACATGTATTTTATATTTTCTTTATATGGGTTTTCATGAACATTTTATCCGTGTCTATTTTTATTGGGGGAAAATTTCTCATTGTGTTTTTCTAGCTTTGATTTTGATGTTCGTTACTTCGTTAGTCGGTAATTCGTACCCCTTTTGAGTTCGTTGATATATGTTTTTGTTCAATCGGTTTCATGGTTCACGTCGTTTACTTAGGATAGATTGTCGTTTTGAATATTAATTTGTTCGTTGAAGAGGAAGAGGGTGTTTGCCAAGTTGTTCAAGGGAGAGGTTTAGCTTCAAGATGTACGTTTTTTTCGGATTGCGTGGGCATCGGGGAGGTAGAAGAACCATATGAGGAACTATGTGATACGTGATTTAAAGTTGGGAAGTAGAACTTGAAGATGATATTTGTAAGGACCAGAAAGTGTTATCTACACAGATCATATGAATCTTTAGCATATATTTGACAAGAGGTTAATATATGTAGAAGAGAAGTTGGGTGTGGAATTTTTCAGTGACTACGATTGTCTGATTCGCCACCGTCAAGGAAGAGCGGACATCGTGGTAAGAGCGCTGAGCGGGAGTGAACGAGTGAAACTTGGATGTTTGTGAGCAATGATTATGATTATTCAGTTCGGAGTTGAGAAGATGATACTGACAGCCTAGAGAGAGAGGTTCAAGGATGAGAACAGGTTAGAAGAATGATTACTTGGTTTAGACCAGTAAATGGAAAGGAACGAGGATGGAGGAATGTACTGTGCGGACCAGCTATTGGTTTCATTGAGAGGAAGCGTAAGGACATCAAACATGCAAGGTATTTGATACATCCGAGAATGGATAAGACGTATTATTACCTTAGCAAGAGATGAATAGAGGAGTAGGCGAGACTTTTTCGCTCGGTGAGTTGGGAAAGAGCCATGGGGTGTCGCGTTGATCATCAAGAAACATGATGAAATATTTACTTTGCGATAGTGGTAAACGTGTTATATACAGTTTTGAGAACACGTATGATGAGTACGACTTATCGTTCTTAAATGAATGGACTAAGTGAGCGTACAAATCAGGAGATGGATGGTGAGCTGAGAGCATGGGTGTGTTTGATTTTGGAGGAAGCCGGGGTATACATTTATCCTTAGCTGATTTCTCCTATATCAACAAATATCATTCTAATATTGAGTATGTGTCGTGTGAAAAGTTGTATGGAAGGTAATGTAGGTCACCTGTTCTATGGGCAAAGGTTGGAACACGCCAACTAATTGGTCCTGAACTAGAACCAGAGACTAGGAATAAGGTTTTCCGATTAAGGAAAGACTTAAGGCAGCAAGAGATCGCCAAAAAGAGTTATGCGAATAATTGTTGTAAGCCCTTAGAGTTTGGTGTTGGTGATATTGTGAGGTTAAAAGTATCTCCTTGGAAAGGTGTTGTGCGTTTCGGTAAGAAAGGCAAGCTAGCACCGAGATACGTAGGACCATTTGGGATTTACGGAAAGGAGTGGAATTGTGGCATACCGGTGGAAGTTAGCTGAGGAATTTAGTAGAGTGCATGATACGTTTCACGTATCTAATTGAAAGAAGTGTTTGGCGGATGCTAGTCTGCATGTGCCATTAGATGAATGTAAGGTTGACAAGACTCTTCGTTTTGTCAAGAAACCTATTAGGATTATGGATCGAGATGTTAAGGGTTTGAAGTTTGGTGAGATAGCGTTGGTAAAGGTATGGTGGGATTCTAAGCGTGGTCCTGAGTTTACTTGGGAACATGAGGATCAGATGTAATTAATGTTCGTTTTGTGTGTATCCATTATATGTGGTATTTCCTGCGGTTACCATCTGGATTTTCATTTTGTTCGAGGGTATCGTACCAACCTGTGAGAAGTCGTTTGGATCATTGGTGTTATTGATCGGGGAGTGTATCTATTTGCGTGTATCGTTGGAGTGATGGAATGTTTTCTATCATGTGAATTCGAGCATTTAGTCGGTTCACATTTTTGCGATTCTTTCTCTATGATTTTATGGTGTGGTATTTATCCGCTTAAAAATCCATAAATTTCCTTTTGCTGTTGTGAGTGGTGACTATAGTAGTTGAAATCTCGGGACGCGATTTCCCTAAGTGGGGGATGATGTAACAACCGTGGTTTTAGCAGGTCAGTTTGACTGATAGTCTTGACTCGGTTGACGTTTGTTTGGTGTGTATTAGGTGTTTGAAGTGATATATGAGTGTTATAGATGAGTTTTAGCACTAAATCCCTTTGCGTAAGTGGTTCTATTGTGAATTGGAAAATTTGGAATTTGGGAAAGTTCATTTTGATCACCTTTGTGGTGTAGAAATGACTTGTGTAGTTTTGGTGTTTTTGTGATTTTGCGTAACAAGTTTTCGTTCAAGTATTTGAGCGTTAGCAAGTTACGAGGAGTTTGTTTTTATGAGTTATGTTTCAAAAAGAGTGTGAAATTCTATTTTTGGAAACTTTATTTTTCGAAATGATATTTTTCCGGGTTGTCGTAAAAACTGAGGTTTATCGCGTAAGACGCTAGGATTGGTTACGGGCATTCATAAAATATGAAAAGTATGAGGTTTTGAGTGTAATAAATTAATTTAATAAAAAAAAATATATGTAAAGGTATACAAAAATCGGCTAGGAAAAAAAAGAAGGAAAAGGAAACCCAATTGTAGCCCAATTACAACTCTAAGTTAGGTAATTATCCACTAAATAATTATAAATACAAAATCAAAGTTTCCAAAACTCTTTTTCCTGCAATTAAAGTCGATCCAAGAGAGAAAAGAAGAAGAAAAATTATGGTTTGTAATTTGGGAGCAATAATCAAGAACAAGGTATAATTTTTGATACTTGTATTCACTTAATTGTGTAATTATTAAATAGATTCATGTAATATTAAGTATGATGGATCTAGGGTTTGTAAGTTTCTGTAAATTAATGTTATTAAACATGTTGGGATCAATTAATGATAATAGTACGATGGTTGGTTAAGAGAATTGAGCGTAAAACATGCTAGTTATTGAGTTAGGGTTTGGACAGATTTGAAAGGTTGTAAAGATGTGAGTGTGAATAACAGATGGTGAAGAGTTAAGTCACAAATTTTTGGTCTAAATTGAAGTATAATGAAAGAGATTTTCAAAAAGTCCAGCCACGATTGATTTCAAGGTCGGGAAGTTGGTCTTTTGATTTTTCTTTGTTAAGGTGTCAAAGCTGTCAAACCAGGACAGATTTTGGGTAAAAGTTTGAGGGTGTCATGTGGTTGTAAAACTGGTATTTTGACTTGGCCTTCTGGAATAGTTAAGTTTTAGGTTATATTAGACTGCCACGAAGAGGATTCGCGATGAAAACTTGTGGAAGTAATTATTAAAAATCAAAACTTTTTGGTGTGCGTTCAGATCCGAATTTGAGTAGTTGAAAATTTGATTTTCTTATCGCGTTCAGATCCGAATTTGAGTACTTGTGTGTGTTATTGGTCCATGGCCTTCTGGGACTAGCTTCTATGCTTATGTGAGACCATGGTAAATTTTTGGTGTGAGTTGTTGAGCTTTATTTGTCGTGATTTCATGTGAGTGAATGTACTCAAAAATTCTGCGTTTTCTGAGTTTTAGAGTGCAAGGGATTTAGTGAGTTTTAAGTTATGGTGGTGGTTAGTATGGTGTCTAGGAGATCCATGGTGGGTCATATGAGTCTTAGACATCCATCATATGTGTATTACATGGGTTGTAGCTTTTAGCTTGACCTTGTGTAATGTGGATTATTTTTGTGTGCTATAGATTGTGAGTTGTTTTTGTGAAAGCTGCGGAGTTTAAGGTGAGTTCATAGTCCCATATTTTTACTTTGTTTTAAACTTGAGATGGGAATGATGCTTGTCTTAAATGATTTTATTTACTGTGATTATGTGTGTGGTATTAAAAAGCTTGGACTTATAATGTTATCGTATGCATGCTATGTGTGATTATTTGCTTGTGTGGATGTTTATGGGATCCAATTAGGAGGATGTTTATCCTGTTACTCGCGTATGCGACCTAATTGATGATATGTTTGATGGGATCCAATTAGGAGGATGCTTATCCTGTTGCTCGCGCATGCGACCTAATTGATGATATGTTTGATGGGATCCAATTAGGAGGATGCTTATCCTGTTGCTCGCGCATGCGACCTAATTGATGATTATGGGGTCGGAGGACACGAGCCGTCCTAATGGTTGCCTTATGAGTGTTGTTGCCTTTGTGTGTGAATATTGACTTGCAAATGCATGTAGCTATATGATAACTATAACTATTTGTCCAGCTATATTTTGTAATCACAGTGAATTCGGCTGCCTTGTGTGTTGAGTCTTAAACCTATGAATCTCACCAACATTATGTTGACGTT
Organism: Artemisia argyi; assembly: GCA_030686995.1. Classification (NCBI taxonomy): domain Eukaryota; kingdom Viridiplantae; phylum Streptophyta; class Magnoliopsida; order Asterales; family Asteraceae; genus Artemisia; species Artemisia argyi. The sequence goes on from CM060693.1 coordinate 159,369,051, forward strand.
TTAAGCATCATTTTCAGGTGAGCTTTCTAAGGATAAGATAGAAGGATGTGGATAGACGAGACCTTAGTTGCATTGGAAGTGGTTATCGTCTATGTTTGGATTTATGTTTTGTTTTGGTTATTTTATTTTGGAGTATTGTTATAACACTTTGTGTTTGTACATTGCTCTATTTATGTGCATGTAGTTGTTCTCTGTGTTGACACCAGGTGTTGTGATGATATCCATGAAGTTACACCCGCGCGTTTCCGCCGTGGCGGGGTGTGACATATTATACAAACTCATCCGAAAGAAATCTAGTTGGTTTTGCAGATGGAGGTTATTTGTCTGATCCCCATACCGGCCGGTCCCAAACTGGATATGTTTTCACAAGTTCCAGTACTACCATTTCATGGCGTTCCGTGAAGCAAACAATGAGTGCCACTTCATCAAATCATGCAGAGATCTTGGCCATCCATGAAGTGAGTCGGGAATGTGTATGGTTAAGAAATGTGGTACAACATATTCGTGAATCATGTGGTATTTCTTCAGACAATGAAGCTCCAACAATCATGCGTGAAGATAATGCAGCATGCATTGCTCAGCTTAAAGACGGATACATCAAAGGTGACAGGACCAAGCATATTCTACCAAAGTTCTTTTTCACTCATGACTTACAAAAGAGCGGCGATATTATTGTTCAAAAGGTCCGTTCAAGCGAGAACTTAGCAGACTTGTTTACCAAGGCACTTCCCACTGCAACATTTAAGAAGTTGGTTCACGGCATTGTAATGCGAAGACTCAATGAACTTCAGTGATCTAATCATCAGAGGAAGAACATACGGGCTGCACTCTTTTCCCCTTAGCTATGGTTTTTTCCCACCGGGTTTTTCCAAGCAAGGTTTTTAACGAGGCAGCAAATCTAATCATATGACAACTAATGATGGATAGCCAAGAGGGAGTATTATGAATAATTAATGTGTGTCTATCCATACACCTTAACCTCCATAATATCTTATCATATCACTTGGTGACTAGGATGATTAATAGGAAGATAAGTATGATTAGTAAGAGATTTATTCTTATCTTGATTATCACCTTGATTGTAAGAACCCTATAAATAGAGGTTCATTTGTAATTTGTAATCATCAATAAAAATGCATTCTACAATCTCTATATTCTTTTAGCTTATATTACTTGCCGATTATCATTATTTTGTAACAAAAGAATGTTTGTTGTGGCCTGTGGGTATTCATTTTGACTTCAAATAATCTAACGCCATTACGCATGTGCAATGGATGCTTTGCATGTCCCATTCACCTGCAAAAATCTTGGAACATGAGCTATGACGTTTATTTTATGAGGAGTGCTACACCCACTAAAAGTTTACAAAAAATCATCCACTCGCTGACGTGGCAGAGTGGTGATTGGTTAGTTTTCTGTGGGCCATAGAAAACTAACCAATCACCACTCTGCCACGTCAGCGAGTGGATGATTTTTTGTAAACTTTTGGTGGATGTAGAATTATTCTTATTTTATTCTGAGTTTTAGTGGACCATTTATATTAAATTAAAATTTTCAAATACTACGGAAGCTGAAACAGGAGTAGAAATTAAGGTTGAGTAAAGGGACTGGATGGACCGGACCGATCACATTCGGTCCGGTCTCGGTTTAGGGTTTTTTATCATTTCGGTTTCGGTCCGGTTCGGTCCGATCTTGTCCGGCTTAAAAACCGAACATTTAGCCTATTTAGATCGAGACCGGATCGGACCGAGACTAGATCGACCACATTCGGTCCAATCTCGGTCTAGGTTTTTTGTCGAATTCGGTCTCGGTCCAGTCCGTTTTTCTTGGTCCGGTCCGGTTTTAGACCGATGAGCACCCTTAGTAGAAATTATAAAAGTATCGTTACTAATAGGCTCGAAAATACTTGAACCCAACTTTACCTAAAATCAAATAAGCTTATTCGGGGTCGTACGGATTGAAAAACATTATTCGGGTTATTCGAGTTTTCTCCGATTAAGCCGAACTCTTATTAGAGTTTAGTTTCAGGTGAGAGTCTTATCCTTATTGGGATTTCAATTAATCCTTATAACTTGCATAAGAAATTTTTAATTTACTTTAGTCGTTTTATTTTTTGGCTACTCATTTCTTAAAACTTAACTTTTGAGCCACCCGAGTTTATGTTTGTTTCCTTTTTATACCAAACTCATTCAAACTTTCATACAATTTTAAAAATAAAGCTAACTTTAACATATCAACAAAATAAAATTAATAATTTAAACACAAAACATTAGTTAAATTATCTTAATTCACTTTCAACTAAATAAAGTTGTACTTAAATAATGGCTATAGTTAATATTTTACATTTCAATACTCGTTTGTGTTGTTTCAAAGATTTTTAAGAAAAAATTATCTGAAATTGTTATAAATGAAAGTAGACCCTTAAATGACGTATGAGTTGTTTTAATAAATGAGTGACCTAAAATGAAAAAAAGTTTAATACTCCATTCATCTCAAAATTATTGTCAAGAGACAAGAATTAAAAAGTTTAATAAAAGTTGGACCACTATAATTCTCAACAACTCAAATAAAATATTCTCTCACTAAATTCTCTTTTTCTTACTAAAAATAAAAGGTGGACAATTAATTTGATACATTAATAAAAGAAAATATGAATAATAAATATGAGTCGGAGAGAATAATTGATTGGCCTCCCAATGCATAATATCTTTATTTTTCATATATTCCTTTGGTTCTTTATAAGTATTTAATATTTTTTTTAAGTGTTATAATTTGGTTTATTCGAGTTAACCTGAACTCGAAGAACCCATGCTCGAATAACCAGAATCTGAATATCTCGCAGTTTATTATGGTCGGGTACGGATAAAGTTTTTATTCCTAAAAACCTGATTACTCGACCCGAACAAAGCTTATCCACATGGGCGGAGCTATTAAGGGACCGGGAAGGGTCTTGGCCCCCTATGCCTAAGCCTGTTAGTGTATTTTTTTTTTTTCGCGATTTCATGTGTTAAAATTATATTTTTCCATCTTGGCCCTCCTATCTAATGTTCTTTCGAAAAAAATTTGTTTCGGCCCTCCTAAGAAATTTTTTCTAGCTTCGACATTGCTTATCCGGTCAGGTTACAGCCCCGATTAAGAAAGGCTGTTAGGGAAATTTTGCTATAACTATTATTTAAACTATTTATTTCTAAAATACCTTTTTCTCGACTATAAATTCACAGTAAAATGAGAATCGTGAAAAGCTCTTATACAATAACAGATTTTCAAAAAGTAAAAAAAAAGAATGTAGGAACAATTGAAATTCGTTCAATGAAAGTGCTCAAGTTAGCCATGTAGGAGCAATGGAGTGACAACATTGACCAATAGAAATTCAAAACTAATTCATTTTAGTCAAACTCATATAAATTTCATCTATCAAAAAAATATGTATAAAGCTCAAAAAAAAATATATATGTATAAAATTATATGTGTTGATTTTCTAAAAAGAAAAACTAACAAAAAGAGTAGGTAATTAGTAAAATTTTAGCTGTTAAGTTTACATAAATTATACTATTTACTTAAGTAAAATTATCACTTTTTATGTTTAAAAAATAATTATAAATTTAATAAATACCGTATACATTTTATACCTCTTATACTTTATATTTAAAAAAAAAAACCATATATATTGTTGTTTTTAATAAATACTAGCAGGGTACCCGCGCGATGCGGCGGCGGGTACCCTGTGACTATATTTTCTGACAACGTGATGTTATGCGGCCATACTTTTATTAAACAATTAAATTATAAATAACAATAACTTTAGTTAAGAAATTTTTGCAGCCCAGTATATGCCATTTTTGCAGATTCAAAAAGAATTTCAAGCCCAATCCATTGCAAGCCTATTCCATGGTTTGTGATATATCATTTCAGCTTATTAATTCATATACAAGCCCAAACCTTAATTCAATCCGTATAAGATAAATGATATAACCCGATCCAAATCCAACACATAATCCGAATCCACACCAGTTATAAACCTAACATACGCTAATATTACTCATACTTACCAAAACCTAATAACACACAACTTTTAGTCCGCCCCTATCACTAACTTTTCTCTCTCACCTAAGACAACCCATCTCAGATTCATCATCTCATCAAGTCCCATCTTCCTTGTATCTCCTGTGAAAAAAATCATAAACAACACATCATAATGAAACGCAACCCTTTTGAAGAAGTTTCACTCGGTTAAGCATCAAGATCCTTGAAAGGTCTCGGGTAGGTTGATTATCATTTTGTTGGTAGTTTACAAAGAACGAATCAAAGGGAGGAAATAACATAATATGTTATTTTCCTTACATTAAATTTGGATACAAAATATATTGAAGCTATGTCTTCTAAAATCCGAATTATATATTTATGAAACGTTTTTCTTAAATCCGAATTAAAAAAGATCTATGTTGGAAACACTAATTCTATTTTTTTTAATAAAACCAATTTTATTTATAAAACCTTTATAAAACTTTAAAAACTCGTTTGACTCGGGCGAATTAACCCGTTTCCTTCTCACGTTTCTTTCTTTTTCTTTTGGTTTTCGTTATATCCGTGACACAAGATTATGTTTACTTATGGTAACAGGTGGCCTCCGGTTTTTGACTCAGATTTATTTTAAGGTTCGAAGGTTTTTGGTTTATGATGAAGTTCGGAGACCAAAATCTAGAATCACAAAAACTTGTATGTTTTGATTTTTTCTTTTTGTATTCGAGTTGTACTTGTTCTTGTACAGGTAGTATTTAATTGTATGTAAAAGATTAGTCATTATTTGTACATTGTGTTTAAATGATTGTAATATTGGGTGTAGGGGTGTTTTTAATGCTAATAATGTATAATTCACAGGATTTTGGTCTGAATTTTGTTCGGTGCTAATTTTGGTTGTACGTTGTTTTAATTATGAAAATTGTTTGCTTGAAAATATTGTAAACCATGCATAATTTTTTGTATTAATATGTGATGGGGTGTATTAATTGTAAGAGATGTGTGGTCTTTAAACTATTGTGCTTTAAATACTTGTTCTTTGTGTGTGATAACTTGTATTTTACTTAAAAATCTAAATATGGAAATCTTAAAAATTAATTAGGAGAGAAGGTGCAAAATGTATTATAAGTAGTATAAATTATTATCATCATATGTTAAATTAATATATATGAACAGAATTATACACATCAAAATGAAAGGACAAGTTTTTGTGATATATAAATAAATACATGATATTTTATATATACGAACAACTCATTATTCTTCTTTTATCAGATTAAGTAAGTATGTAAGGAATATATATATATATATATATATATATATATATATATATATATATATATATATATATATATATATATATATATATATATATATATATATATATATATATATATCCACGTTCAATAATAACTAGGGGTGACAATCGAGTCATGTTCGTGTAGACCTATTCGGGTTGTCGGGTTGAAATAACCTCTACCAAAACATGACCCATTTGTTAATCGTGTCAAGAAGCTCAACCCTAACCCAGACCTGCATAACACGCGTAACCCTTTTGTGACCCGTTTAACCTATTTAAGTATATAGGTCAAGCAGCGAATAAGGTTGGTGGTTTGTTGATTTAACTTGCTTAAATGCAAAAATGATATAAGGATTTAAAATATGATAAAAATAACATACAAATAACGATACGAAAATTTCAATGACATCTGAATTAAAAGAACACCAATAAGTGCTTTCATAGACAAGATGTACAAGATAAAGATTTTAAATATACATTCAAGGTTTCAAGTTGCAGATAAAGATCAAGGTTTACCATTGTCTTCAAGAATGATGATTGTGAGTTTGATATTAAGTTTTAAGCTGAGTTGATATTTTCAAAGAGAAGAATGTGCTACAAAGTCGTCCTCAGCTTATACACAAAATTCTCAGCATTTTCAAGAAAATGATTATCTACCTCAACAATAAAAAGATCGACTTGATACGGCCATGGAAACGTTAACAGACATCTTGTTTTTTGGAACATGTAATTAGAAGATTGGAGATGTATGTTGGTGATCAAGAAAGAATTAATGGCATGGGGAGAAAGAATTAGTGGCATGGGTTGTCGATCTACATACCCAAGCTAATGAGGGAGGCATCATCAAAAATATAATATAGTTCCAAGTAGACCATTTATTGAGAGATTGTTAGAAATAAAGAAACGACTACTTGTAACACTCTAGATAGTATAGGGAATGAATGTGTTAGGTTAACACTCTGTTCTCGAGTTTCTTTTTGGAAAGAAAAGAAGAGAACTGAAGAGGAAATTGAAAAATAATCATGTTCACGAGATTTTTTTGGAGAGAAGAGAAGAGAAGAAGGAAGGAAATTATGTCAAATTCCCACTTCTGATCTTCTTCTCAAATTAGGATGATTTGGAGAGAAGTGGAATTTTAGGCTTAATTTGGTACTCTCTTTTATCTTTTTTCTAACTTGAGAACATACAACTAAAAATTAAAACTTTTCCATCTCCTCTTCTTTTCTCTCTTTTTTATCCCTTTCATTTATCTTCATTCCATTTTATAGTCGGGAACAGTCGGAATTAAATAGAGGGTGGATAGATTATTTTCATTGTAAGTCAACACATTCGTTTGTATCAATATTATATCAATAAATTTCCAGTTTCTATATTCTTTCCAATCCAGAGACTAATTCACACACATACTAACTTTCAATCAATGATCCTAGCTTCAACGTCATTTTCTTGGTCTTTTTAAAAACAAATAAGGGATTATGTTAGTTAAATACTGAAGTTTTTAATAGATTAGTTTAGTTTTAGTATGGATCTTCCAGCGATGATGAACGGAGGTGGTGGTTCCGGTCAGGTACTATGATGGCAATGGAGTGAGATTAGTAGATTACGCTTTTTTCAGTTAATTTAAGTGACGGTGGTATGGGAAAATTGTTGATGAAGATAGAGAAGATTAGTTTGGTGGTGTTGTATTGTGAATATGAAGATGGTTACGTTGTTTGTGTGCATCTTCTTTGTGTATGTTTTAGGGAGAGAAGAAGGTGATTGTTCTACCCCAGCTAAAAACTATGAGGTGTGCTACACCCACATAAAGTTTACGAAATTTCAGCTACTCGTTGACGTGCCAGAGTGCTGATTGATTGGTTTTCTGTGGCTCACAGAAAACCAACCAATCAGCACTCTAGCACGTCAGCGAGTGGCTGAAATTTTGTAAACCTTAGGTGGATCTAGTATTTTCCAAAAACTATATTCAATGCATTAGATGGAAAGGTGCCACAATTAGGCAAACCTCCTCATTTGGGGATCACAGATGCCACATCACCCCAACATCTCTTTACAACTAACTCCTTCTTAACTCACAACTAACTTTAACTTACTCATTTGTGAGCCACCACTTACAACTTTATATTTTTATTTATTTCATTAAATAAACTAAATTCATTTCATTAATACTTAAAATAAAATAAAATACAATAAATATTACACACAACTAAAAATAACATAACAAAAAAATACGATACGAAATAAAATACTTCAATTTATAACGAAACTTAAAAAAAAAAAAGACATTATCTCTTTTATATAAAATAGTATAAATAACATTTTATAAAAAACATAAAAAAAACAACTTGAAAAAAAAAAAAACAAAAAAAACAAAAGGACGTTATCTCTTTTTTATAAAAAAAGTATAAATAACAATTTTTATAAAAGACAAAAAAAAAAAAAAAAAAAATGTTATCTCTTTTTTTCACTTTTTTTTTTTTTTTTACCAAAATACTTAAAACAAAAAAATCTAGCCCACTTTTGTACCCAATTTCTTAAATAAAAAATTTTTTTAAAAAAAAGAAGTTATAAAACCCGTATCTTCTTCTTCAAAACTCACACAAACACACACACAATTTACAGATCTGGAAAAAAAACATAAAAACACATAAACACAAACGCAGAAACACACAAACATAAACACAAATTGATGCTACACTTTTCCTTTTTGTCAGTAAACTTTGCTCGTCGTCTGCACGAGGAGGGGAGCTACAACGAGCCATGGCGAGGGTCTAATGGTACCATGGCGAGCTACAACGAGCAAATTGATGCTCCACGTAGGAGTGGCGAAGCTACACAACGAATGACACCTTTCCCTCTTAGATGTATGAATAAATGATCAAATACGGAGTAGAAATTTGGCTTCTCCCTCGAATAATTCAAAAGGTTTTGAGTTTTGACAAATTTCTACTTTTGTTGTTTTTGGCAGAGTAGTGATGGACATTTTGGTATTGATGAATATTTGTATTTATGAACATTATAGACGGACTATTGATAAACATAAACTGGTGAATCAAAAAGGATGAACATTTTGTTTTGATGTACATTTGTAACATTTTTATGATCAATTTTGTTTCTTCAAGAGCCTCAAATAAACATTTACTTGATGAAAAATATTTTTTTTTCTTCAAATTTCTGTAATGAACAACTTACTTGTTGAATATTCTCTAATAAATATTTACTTTTGCTTCGTCAACATTTTCTAATGAACTTCTTTGCTGAATATTTTTGATAAACATTTACTTGATGAAAAAAAAAATTTCTCAACATTATTTGAAGAACAACTCTCTTGCTAACATTCTATGTAGGGGTGTTAATCGGGCCGGGTTGGTCGGGTTCGGGTCAAACGAGTCGGGTGCAAGTCGGGTCGAGGCTAAAAATAACTTACCCGAACCTGACCTTATTTGAACTCGGGTTAGTTGGGTTCGGGTCAAATAGGGTCGGGTCAAGTCGGGTTCGGGTTTGTGCCATTTACAAAATTCCATAATTTTATTTTTATAAACTTTAGTAGATAGGAGTTTATATGTGAGAGATAAGTTGAGAGATAAAGTATAAGTGTGGACAAAAGACGTATTATTGCATTAGTAGGCAAATTGCAACTTATTATAACTTGCATCAGTAAGCATATTGTATTATTGCATCAGTAGGCAAGATACCATGATAAAATTTAAAAGAACCATTGAACTTAATACCATACTACACAAATATAATAGCAACAAACATGATAAGCCAAGAATACCATTGTTACACAAGAAGTAAATATACCATCTACTACAAAGTAGTATACTATCTTGGTTCTTGGAAGTTGGAATTGACTAATTGAGAGTGAAACGTTATTGTGATATGATCATTTGTACAAGTATACTTTTGACACCAAGAAATGGGCCAAGTTTACAACATGGACGATTATACTTGTGCTTTCAATCGAATAAAGATTAGAAAAAATAATAAAAATTCAGAACTTAAAAAAGGAAAGGAAAAAAAATCTAACTCGGGTCGATTGACCCGAGTAACCCGACCCGATTATTCTTATTCGGGTTCGGGTCCAGGTCGGGTCAGGATTTTTGACACCCCTAATTCTATGTGATGAAAAATTGCACATTCAAAATTTTGTCCATCACAACTTTAAACATTATTCATTATTCGTAATCAGGTCAGTAGTCAATTACTTCATTTTTTGATAAAGTACTGAAATTTAATGAACTACTAAAGCATTTATATTCTAATGAACATGTTAAAATTGTAAAATCACAAAATTACTTCATGTGACATTTTGTCGAACAACTAATGGGCGTTTTATGAACACATGGTTTGAATGAAAATTTACAAGAAAAACTTAAGGAAAACAAAAACGATGAAGAAATGACGTTAATTTATAGATTATTGATCAAGAATTGTTTTAAAGGGTGTTTGGCTAAGCTTATTTCTTACGAGCTTATTAGCTTATATAAGCTCATAAGCTCAAACCAAGTGTTCGGCTAAGCTTATATAAGTGGGCTTATAAGCTTATTTATGGGTCTCTTGATAAGCCAAAGAAATGAGGCTTTTTTATGAGGCCTTCGGCTTATGTAAACTCACCCTTTGTCATTGTACATTTTTGCCCTCCTCTCTCCATATCACCAGTACCTCGTCCATAACTTCTCCGTAGTTGTGGAACAACTGTGGGTTATTGTTAGACATTTTACAAGGTCACACACTTATAAAACCCACTGCTGCTCATTACCCTACAACCACTTCTTTCATCCAGTCCACCAAGCTTCTTCGAATCAATCCTTCTTCGACTACTACTAGTTGTCGAACAGCTGGTGGGTTGTTGTTACAGCCAAAACAAGACAACCAACTAGTTAAAAACAATGATGATGAAGCAAAAGATACAGAATAAGAATAAGAAGAAGGAAAGGGTGTTCTTTTTGGATGTGAACCCAATTTGTTATAATGGAAGTAGACCCAGTTTGGAATCTTTTGCTAATTGGATTTCACTTTTCTTTTCTCAAGCCAGCCTTACTAACCCTGTTATTGCTGTAAGTAAGATTGCTGATATATGTTATATTCATTAGGTAGGCTATTTCTGTATTGCAGTTATATATCCATATATATCCAATAGATTCTGATAATAAAAGGGTATGCATTACAAGCTTATTAAACCATGTCATTTTTAGTCATTTATCAACATAAACCAACATAAGCCAACATAAGCCAAACCAAACACTTTTAAGCTTATAAGCTTATTAACCATGAGCTAATCCAAACACTAACATGGGCTTATAAGCTTATGTTATATAAGCCATAAGCCAATAAGCCTAAGCCCACTAAATAAGCTTAGCCAAACAAGGCCTTAATAATTTTATTTTAGATTCAACCAACACATAATGAGATTAAACGAAATATTATAAATTAATGAACTTTGAATTAATGAAGAAGGTTTGTAATTTTGTAGTAATTGAACTAATATATGATAGATTTAACATAAATCGAAACCTTATTTGGCGATTTTAAATTAATGAAACTGAATTAAGGTAGAAATTATGGGAAGTCATGAGATAAAATAAGAAGATATGCACATGTTGGTCTAACAGGATTTTTTAGACTTTTAAAATTTAAACATTGCCTTGTTTTCTCTCTCTCTCTCTTTCTCACAAGATCACAAACTCTCACAGGATCACAAAGGTGTGTTTAGTAGAGAGATGGAGCCAAAGAAATGAAATCAAGTCAAATTCCATAGTTTGGTAGACCAATGAAATCAGGAGATGGAGAAATTGAAATTTTAGAGAGTTCATCTCTTTGTATTTATATTTCCACTCCTTTTGTGTGGGAAATTGAATTTCTCCGTCTCACATTTTAAATAGATCTTCAACCTATTGAAACCCTAACTGCTCCCAACTACCTTCCTCCTCACTCCATTTTTCCGATCAGATAGTCATGGCCGCCGGTCGGCAATCCTTTATGGTTGTTGACTTGCTTGTGTTCTCATTTTGGTGTCATAATTTGCTTCCATCTAGTTGTCCGATCCATTAATGTTCTTGTGAGGATTTGCATCTTTCTATTTTTCAACCAAATATCAATTTTTTAGGTGTGGTTTTGTATCTTGATTCGGCTTAATTATTAATTCCATGTTTCAACTTGTTGGGTAGTTAATATCAGAATTTTTTATTCGAAAGAAACTATGTCCGGTAAACATATTTTTAATTTGAAGGTGTTAAATTACTAACGCCTTGTTTGTTTTTTTTAAAATAAGCTTTTATTGACCCTTTTCACTTTTTGCCTTTGCAGGCGCGCTGAAAAACATGTTTGTTTTTTTCCAGATAAAAGAGCTTATTTCCTTTTCCAAAATTCAGACATCTCCTTCCTCTTATTACCTCTTCTTTCACTTCTTACCTCTTCATTCACAAACCCTACATCTCTTTCTCAATATCCGTTTTTTTTACGTTTTCGATTGTGTTTTTACGTTCTCGTCCGTTTTTTTACGTTTTCGTCCGTTTTTTTACGTTTACGTCCATTTTTTACGTTTTCGTCCGTTTTTTATATTTTCGACCATTTTTTACGTTTTCTTATATTTTTTTAGATTTTCGCCCTTTTCTTACGTTTTTTTCTGTTTTTTTTCGTTTTCGTCCAATTTTTTACGTTTTCATCAGTTTTTTTTTACCTTTTCGTCCATTTTTTACGTTTTTGTCAGTTTTTTATTATGTTTTCGCTCTTTTTATTTTTTATTTTATTTTTTTTAATGTTTTCGTCTTTTTTTTTTACGTTTTATTCTGTTTTTTTTACGTTTTCGCCCGTTTTTTTTTACGTTTTCGTCTTTCTTTAATGCTTTCATCTGTTTTTGTCTTTTTTTTTTTTACGTTTTCAGCCGTTTTTTTACTTTTTTGTTTTTTAACGTTTTCGTCTATTTTTAACGTTTACGACCGTTTTATTACATTTTCGTCCTTTTTTATATATATTTTTTATTTTTTATTATTTTTTTTTAACTTTTTAGTCTGTTTTTTTTACGTTTTAGTCTATTTTTTACGAGCGAAAACATAAAAAAAAAGTCGAAAATGTAAAAACGAACGAAAGCGTAAAAAAACGGAAGAAAACGTTAAAAAACAGAAGAAAACATAAAAAACGGGCAAAAACATAAAAAAGATGGGCGAAAATGTAAAAAAATAGACGAAAACGTAAAAAATAGATGAAAGCTTAAAAAACAGATAAAGCGTAAAAAAACAAACAAAACATAAAAAAAAAGGGTCGAAAATGTACCAAAACGGTAACAAGCAGACGAAAACGTAAAAAAACTTGTGAAAAAGAAAAAGGTAAAGAAAAAAAAAGTACTTAAATAACACAAAAAAATAGTATAGGAAAGAAGTACTTCAATAGCGCAAAAAAACAAACGGTCTTCTTCTTACAGATGAAGAGCTTATATGTACCTCTTCTTCTGCAGACATGGTTTGCAAATGAAGAGGTAAAAACTTTGGAAAAACAAACGACACATAAGTATTTTTTTTGGTACTTTTTTCTAAGCAATTTGATTCTCTGTACTCCAGCAATTTGACGGAGTATTGAGCTTCTCTCTAGTTCCATTTTCACATGATCATAAAATTAATTAATTGATACTTTAATTTGTTATTTCCATGTTCTATTCTCATTCTCAAATGTAACCAAACATGAGAATCTGATCAATATCTCCACGATTTCATTTCTTTACATTTCTATTCTCTACCACATTTTATTTAGGTGTATTTCTCTTTACCAAACGTGCTATGTTTGTTTAGGAGATTGAGCCATTATGTTTTGTTTGTAACTTATATTTTGATGAGTTGTTGTGTATAGGTAGTTTTTTCTATTAATTTTTTTGAATATTTATACAATAAAAGTTTCGAAATTAACTAATCATTGTTTCTTATAAAGGCAATTAATTAATCATTGTATGTTTGAATACTACTTAAAGTAGACGGTGTGGAGCTCGTTGCTCTTCGCCGTGGGTGACACGGCAGCTCGCCGTGGCTCAACATGACACCATCCCAACTCGCCGTGGCTCTCCAAAAGTGCCCTCCTCGTCTGCACGACGAAGCAATATTTCGCCCTTTTGGTGTTTTTTTTTTTCAATAAACATAAACTTGTATATATTTGGTAATACATTAAACTTGTAATGTTTTTTAAAAATTGTAATGTTTTATAAAACTTGTAATATTTTTTAAACTAGGAATTAAAAATACATTAAACATCGAATTGAAAATACATTAAACATCGAATTGAAAATACATTAAATATCGAATTAAAAATACAAAGTACGATTAATACAAACTACGATACGGTAAAAATGGTCATACATTTCTGCAAAACCCTCAACAATCCTTTCTTCTTCCCACTTTCTTTTCAAGATGTCAAACAAGTTGTCTTGGCGGTATTGGGCTTCTCTGGCTTCCTGCTCCATACGAGCAAGTATCACTAATTTTAACACAAACGCTATGGCTAATTTTAACACAAACGCTATGGCTAACAAACCAGCTGAGGTTCAAAAGGCTATCCTTACCCGAATACGCAATGAACAAGAAAAAGAACTCAAGCTGATTAACAATTTGCTAGGTAAGATAACTCATATTATGTTACAGATGCATGATCGTGCTTTAGAGGTCGAAAGATTGTGTGAGCTACCTCAAGACCATTCAGCTATCAGGGTCGGTCTACAAACTCTATTAAGAAATAAGGAAATAGATGTGCAACTTCATGTCGCCTTGAAGAATGTTAGGGAACAAATGTTACAAGTGTGGGAGGAGAAGTCAAATCTCATCGACAATTACAAATCTATATAAAAGCTTCATGAGAATCGTTGGATGATTTGTGTTTTCGTAACGCATTTTTGTTTGTGTTGTACTCCCTCCGTCTCATATTACATGTCCAATTTGACTTTTTGAAGTCTTTATTTCTCAACTTTGACCTTAAACATTTTTGTTTGTGTAATATAATATTTGATGCAAAATATATGAATAGATTGAGTTTTAAATGTATTTTCATTGCGTATAATTTTTATCAAATATTATATAACACAAGCAAAAATATTTAAAGTCAAAGTTGAAAAAGAAAGACTTAAAAAGTCAAACCTGGACATTTAATATGGGACGGAAGGAGTATGATTTTTTTTTTCGTATTGTATTTTTTTTTCGTATCGTTTTTTGTTTTTCGTATCTTTATTTTATGATTCGTATGTTTTAATATGTTGCAATGTATTTTTATTTTTAATGAAATGAATTTAGTTTATTTGAAAATTTGAAAAATAAAAATAAAATTGGAAGTGGTAGGACCCAAATGATTAAGTTGTGGTTTGCTATGATAATGGGGGGTTGTAAAAGGAGGTTTGTCATGGTGACGTAGCACCTCGTGAGACCCAAATGGACTTGAATCCTCTCAAGTTATCCCATCAACTTGAGTCAAGTTGGTTGATTCTCAACCATTGGATTGAAATCAATGATCGAAATTAAAAAGAATATTTTAATATTAACCATTGATTTTAATTCAATGGTTGAAAATCAACCAACTTGACTCAAGTAATAGGAGAGGATCCCCACCCGACCCAAATAAGTAGTTTTGGGATGTCATGACACCAATTGCTTTTAGTGTATAGGGTGCTCTACGGGGAAAAGAGAAGATTCCCTTGCCATGTCCGCAGCAAAAGATCAATATCCTCACCGTTGCTTTCGGGAAAACTAAGTAGAATAACCAAGCGGGACTTAAGTCTCGAGTGTTTTTGAGGAGAGAGGTAATGTATCAATGAGAGAGAAACTATTTTTTAATTATGTTGTGAGTGAGAGAGGTAATGTATTAATGAGAGAGAAAGTATTTTTAATTGGGGGAGTTTATACGGACCCTCTCATGCATTGCGGGTTTGTACGGTATGCATCGCGGTTTGAATATTTTGACCAAAACCCCTTATTGTCACATTATAAGGGGGGTTTAATAACATATTAATTATGTTGTGAGTGGTATTTTATATTTATGGGGTATTTTTTGTCATAACTCACCATTTCAGGTCATTTCCCAAACTTTGACATTTTACTATACATAAATCACTATTCATCAAAACACTATTCATCGTTTTACTATTCATCATTTTCGAGGTCAATTTGATATTCTGAGAAACATTTGAGAATTTTACTATTCACTGAACACTATTCATTGCCAGAAAAGTTTTCACTATTCACTTGCATTACTCATTTCATCGTAAATTTAGTTTACGGATATTAAAATTCGCGTAACCGTATGGGTTTAGGTGCGAATTCATTTCATTATCAGTAAGGACATTGCATACGGAC
Organism: Artemisia argyi; assembly: GCA_030686995.1. Classification (NCBI taxonomy): domain Eukaryota; kingdom Viridiplantae; phylum Streptophyta; class Magnoliopsida; order Asterales; family Asteraceae; genus Artemisia; species Artemisia argyi. The sequence goes on from CM060693.1 coordinate 159,384,690, forward strand.
TAGAGACAGTCTGCATATCATCATAACAACATTTTCATGTTATACCACTCTTAGGATTTTCAAATTTATATATTTGATACATTTAACGTTTTTCCTTATAATTATTTCTAAATAAACGTTAACACCCGGTTTATAAACACGAAGAATATATTTAAATATTCTCACAATGGTCCCGACATATTTTTATATCCATTATATCATCATAAAAGTTATAATATTCATTTACCCAGTATTTTGGAAATTTATTTTATTTATAATGTGAGTTTATAAATATTACGACGGTTTTTGTGAAAACTAAACAATAATCACCCGACCACTCAATACTTGTACCCAACATATTTTTAACATTTTTATGACTTTATTAAGTCTTGGTTAACTTGTTAAAATTTATTTCTAGCAAACCCGGTTCCCGATTATAACTAAACTAACTAATACTTACATTAAACTACAATACATTTCTAAAGTTATCAAAACACTTTTGCCCTCTTTTTCTCCTTGGTAAACCGGCCACATGCCCCCCCCCCCTCTAGACACCATGTGCATTTTTTTAACCTTATGACTTAATTACCTATTATCTTAATAATAAACCTAAGTAAATATCTAAGAAACTTGTCATCTACACTTCATAATTTCAATAAGCAAAAATCAACTCATCTCCTTCCACTCTACATCAAAACCCACGACCCAAATTCAATCCAAGACCAAAACTCATTGATTTTTGAAGATCAAAGCATAAAAGTTGTTCATTTTATCATTCTAATCAAGATTCTTGCATTATAAACTCAAGTAACACAAGGTTTCTCATCATCTAATCACCTATTATTTCAAAGTGAGTTATCAAATTTATTTTCATGATTTCATCTAATTAATACTTGTATCTTATGGTTTTCATGCTTAATTTCATGTACAAGTTAGCTATACCACATTATTTTTGTTAACTTTTTGAACATACAAACCCTAGATTTTGATTTAGGTGTTCCTTTGTTAAATTAACATGATTAGTAGTGATTAGGAACCCATGGCACCCTAAGAAGGTGTATGGTAGGATTAGTATAGCTTTGTGGTGTTTGCAAGAGATTTGGTTGAAGTAGAAACTAGTTTTGAACATAAAAAATGGATTTGTAACAAGTATTTATACATTCTGTCCCATTTTTGTAAATCCAGGAAAATCAGTAAATATAAAGGAAACTTTGGCAAAATTTTTAGAAAATACTTTCAAAAACGAATCCGTAGGCGAAAGAACGGATTAAAAAGAGTTTATAACGAAGAAGTTATGATTTTTGCAAGTTTATTGACGAAAAGTATATTTTCTGAAAATACATGCTGTTGGACGTTTTTCATCGGACAAAACGAGGCTTTAGACGTAACCCGGAGAAGCCAAGCTTTCCAAAATATATTACTACATACTAAGACGTAACCGTGGATATAAATAACAAGTAAAACGGACTTATAACGACAAAGATATTCACGTTTCAATATCGGCAAAACTTATATTGTTTTGACAGCTTTTGGTAAAATAATAATACTAATACTACGTAGTAACTCTAGATTTCTAGAAATAATACCAAGTACCCAAATTCATAACTAATGAAGTATTAGTGATTACGAGTATATTTTTATCACTATAAGGCGTTATATCAAGGATTTCAAACCGAGGATTTCAACACTAACATTGATACATACGATATATATATATATATATATATATATATATATATATATATATATATATATATATATATATATATACACACACATTTCAACTAGTTTTATTTTTCTAGTAGCCATATTTTCCTAAGTCTTGGAAAATGTATATTTTTGATAACAATAAGTATTTTTCAAGGAGTAGAGTGGTATAGGAAACATGTGCATGGACATTCATACCATCATTTTGTGATCTAAATTAGATCGTTCATCATTCAAATTAGGTTGAGGTAGCTAACCGTTCATTGTTGTTCATTTCACTTCATCACAGTATCATCAGTTTAAGGTGAGTTTTCATAGCCCCGTTTTCAATACAATATTTTGATTTCAAATCCCTCGGGGGAATACATTGCATCAACCATTTTAGTACGAGCCCAAGTACCAAAACATATGTACATTGCTTAAGTTGCCTTACCAACCTGTTAAAGTCCCCTATTTATTATCATGGACCGTTAATTTGCCTATTAAGCGAGAGTGAGTGGATAGATCTATCGAGGGTGACGCCTCCATCCGTGGTAGTTATTACCAACAGTAAGCGGATGCATTTCATGTCTGACATTTTGGGAGTGTTCTGGTAAAACATTCAGGAGGGGCATATAATTACAACAGTCTAGCTTCGGGGTCATGAGCTTAAGGTCTATTGTACTATTTTACTTGACTTTTATCTTGCACTTATACTTGTGGTGGCCGTACAACATTACATTTTATAAACCTATGAAATTCACCAACATTCGTGTTGACGTTTTAGCAATGTATTTCAGGTTATTAAGGTAGCTCATGTGACATGCATTTGGACGTTCATGGAGTCGCGGGGTCGACGCGTCTCACCATTATTTCATGCACTTATGTAAACGTTTGATCTAGTAGGACTTGTTTTCATAAACATGCAACACCTTTTGGGGACCTCATATTGTAAACTCTGGATTATTTCAATGATCAAACGAAGTATTTTCCAAACGACACTTTAGGTCGTTCAATGTAACTGTAACTGTGATGCTATGACAGACACCCCCAGGTATTCCATTCCGCTGCAAGTCAGGTAAATTGGGGGTGTGACAGATTGGCATCAGAGCTAAGGTTATAGCGAACTAGGATGTATCTTGGACCCTAGACTATAACCGCATCATCATAGCATCTCATCATTTCATCATAAGTGCATAATCATGATACATGTTGTTTCATGCATACCCTGTGCGAGTTATTTATACTCATATTTGTATATATATATCATTTTATTGACCTGGTTCACAAGTGACATGTCTTCAGATACTCACCCTGACATCCTTTTATCGGATTCCGACATTGAAGATGCCTTGTCATCTTCCACTACCATTATACCACCAGTTACACTTACACCACCATTAGCACTATTGATTGCCATAGGAACATGGTTTTCCTATCATTCAGCCCATACATAGAATGCCTTTTGGTAGAGTATTCAGACTTAATCTTAATGGACTTATTAGGATGTTTATTGCAAGGAAGATAGTATGTTTCTTTCCATCACTAGTAGAGCACTCACTACTCAGGTACTACCACCACCATCAGTTACTTATTACACTATTGGTCGTCCCACAGTGCGTACTTTAGTTTTACCTCTTAGATGTCGCGAGGTAGCGCGAAAGAGGATAGTATTCCATTCACTAGTACCACCATTGTCATTTTCCTTTTCCATTCCCACTTGCCATGAACTAGATAACATCTAGTAGATAATACCAATATCATGGACTCAATAGGAACATCCGCAGATTCTTCAGGAATGGTTCAGAACCTACATTATCTAAGATTTGATCGATGCACAACTTCAGACACCACTTCAGGACTATCTCGACCTTATGATGCCACAAACCTGATTTCATACAGAGGGACACCAGGAAGTCTCTAGACCAGACTTATATCCTCACTAGCTTTTACTATTATCCTAGCCACAGAAAGTGTGGGACATAGTCTAAAGAACTTGTTGTCTTTTGATTGTTGTACAAACAAAAATATCAAGTGTGACTCTACTATGTAAGGAATGGTTGTGCTATTTATGATTTCGGTTCATGTAGACCGAAATTTTCATGTATTATATCCATGTGTTGTGAATATGATGACTTTTATTAACTATATCCTCATGGTCTCTTATGATTTGATGAAGAGAGATTTAAGCAAACCACTCCAAGCATGACGCAAGCTGCTGTTGGACAAGTCATTGCCAAGAACATAGCCACCGCCCTCACTAAGGAACTTACTCACGTGGAATTTATGGGGTGCAATCCTCCCTCCTTTAGCGGAACTAGAGACACAAAGGAATTTCTCAAATGGTTCGAAGAAATAGAAACAATATTTCAATGTGGCGACTGTCGTAAGGAAGACAAGGTTAAGTTCGCCACATGCACTTTTCAGGATCATGCCCAGGAATGGTGGACCAAACATATTAAGATGGTGGGAGTTGATGCTGCTTACTCACACTCTTGGGAGAAACTAAGATGGATGATGAGTATAACATTTTGTGTAGGAAATGAATTACGAGCAAAAGAACATGAAACACTAAACTTTACCATGGTAGGAAATGATGTTGACGAGTACACTACTCATTTTTATGAATTAACACGACTAGGTCCTGCAATGGATGAACCGGAAAGCAAGAAACTTGAAAGGTACATCGGGGGACTCTCAAATGGAATTCGTATGTTGGTCATTGCATGGGAACCCGATACCATGTCTGAAGCTATCAAAATGGCGATCGAAGCAAAAGAACTCATAGTTCACGCCGAGACATCAGGAAACAATAGTGACAATAAAAGGAAGTGGAACAACAATCTAGGTTGTAATGCTGCTCAACAATCACCCAAAGGACAAGAAGTGAATAGAGCCTTTGCTGCAGAACCGTACACAAAGAGAAGGTATATTGGAAAGTTACCTTACTACAACCTGTGTAATCAACATCACCGAGATCATTGCAGTAAAACGTGTGGAGTGTGCAAGAAGCAGGGTCATCGGACTAAAGACTGTAGGAAACTCACAAATCAGAAGACCTCAGGGAGTTGCTTCAAATGTGGAAACTTAGGGCATTTCAAGAATGACTGCCCGGAGCTAAGGAACAAGGAAAATCAGGAACTTGGAATCAAGACTGAATCGCTCGAGGAATAGCGTGAGCTGTTGAAAGAGAACCGTCAGGATATTAGCAACATCAAGGATAACAACAATGCTTCAGCAGGAGGAGCCTTGTTTCAATATATAAACCGTAGTTCGAGCCCTTTAGGGTTGTATCTTTCCTTTTGTACTTACCGTTGGTACGATGACATAACCTAGTTGTATTAAGCACTTTTCTATCCAATGTAGTATCTATCCTTTGTTACCTCTGTGATAATCATAACCATCGTTTACTCCATTTTCTATCCCAATTGCTCAAACTTCAATCGTTTCGCAACATTTTAGCATTGTCTTTTCAGGGATTAGGCTGATTTTGTTTTTGATGAATTAGTAGACTATTACCATTCGACAAGATTCACCCACGTATCCAATACACCATTCAAGCTATTTTACTATCATATGGGGAAATTGTTTTACAGAAAATTTTCTGAAGTAAGCTATTTTATTACCATCCTATAAATTGATTTTTCTGTCATTACACCAAGTATTTACTATTATTACGCGAGGCAATTTTCATGTTACTTGAAAGAAAACATCAGGATACCATTTTAATAACAATGCGTTGAACACCATCTAAAACTTTTGAGAAAAGTTATGATATTTTGACAAAATCTAACATCGCATCATTAGTCCTCAATTGTACATAGCCTGATCACCTATGTAAAATTCAGGAAGGATTATGCCATGAAGGAAATAATTACCTTTTCAAAGGATTGTTAATAACAATCTTCATTTAAAAGTTTTGTAAACAAAGGAACTCTTCCATAAACATCCCTTTTGCCGAACTATCCCTGGATACTTACCCCACCTGTCACCCACTTAGCCATTAAGTTGGATTTTCCTATTGACTTCCCTAGGAGAGACTTTCCATATCAATTACAAGTAGGATTCCTCGATACAAGAAAAGCAATGAAAGGATTACAGAACTACTAAACAGAACTAGAAGTATATAGTGAGAGAATTCATAACTCAACAACAAATTCTAAGATACTGCGAGACCATCCGAATCACCATCTCTGACTTAGTTGTCAAATTCTATCGTTTAAGGGTACTAGCTAGACTGAGCTACAGGATTGAACTCAATATAAATGTCCGCAGGACAACACAATAGAAATAAACCAAGCTTCTAATTGAGACTGTAGAGCATTTCATTTAAACATGGCCTCATCCATAATTCCATACATAAACTTTCCTGCAGTAAGTTTTCACAAAGGACAATTGTTTGAAACAAGAATATCGATGTAGATTCCTCTAAGGCATTATGTCTCTAGAAATTTCCAATAACCTCACCTTCATACCAAGCAAGGGATCAAACCGGAACATATCTCCTCATCTACATGGGAAAACAGAATAGACATTCATCGACACAACATCAAGTGATACGTTCGCCTTGCCAATTACAACGATAAAATATTTTTGGACTTAAGTTAGTCTAAATACCTATGCTTGTAGTTATACCTGATAACCACCAATAGGCATTATTCAACCTCAGGAACTAAATGTTAGACATCTATGCATGTAAGCGAACATTTCTTATTCTACCATTTTATCCTTGTTAGTGTTATCACTTTTAAATAAAGTTGATGCGTTTACATAAATCACATACCTTGTGGAAAAATGATTTCTGAAATTCCTATTTTGAACAAGTACGATCTTTTTTGGTCAATCTTTAGCAACACTATTGTACAATGAGAAATATATATATACATCAAACTTTGGTAAGCAGTCTTAATCACAACATGTTTGAAAACATTTTTCTACTTCATAACTACTGAAATTTTGAATCATCAGGAAAAATATTACTTAGTAAATCATTTGCTCTATTTTCTAAATTCGTTTATTCAGAAAAAGATTTCAACCAAAACTCACAATCGCGAGACAAATTTTTAGAACCAATTTCCCTACAACATCGCTTATGCATTTAGGATTTGTGACTTGACAATAAAGAATATTTGGAATATGTGATGAAGGAATTAGGAAGGACATCACAAATTAATCACGAACTTCAGTAGTGAAGACCAAACCCAATAGACAAAGAAGGACATATGTCTTATCATCCGTTGGAACAAAACACAAGGAATCAAATTGTTACCTATATTCTATCCCTTTCAGATAACGCCAAGTTCGAAGGACCGAACGTTGTGGAATTAGTCACAAAGGTTTATTGTACCCATTTCAGTTATTCCTGTTAAGGAAACCGATTCACCTTGGACTTCAGGTAATCATTTCAGAATTTCCTTCAGAAACCCATTTAGATGTGAACATCACCTATCATCCTCAGACCGATGGTCAAAGCGAGAAAAATTCAAACGTAGGAAAGTATGCTTAGAGCATGAGTGATTGACTCTAGAAATGGTTAGACTAACCTGTTATCATAAACCAAATTCAGTTGCAATCATAGTTATCGCGCGAGCATAAAGACTACACCATTTGAGGCACTCTATGGTCGAGGTGCCAATATCCATTGACGGATCAAAATTTGGAAAAGCCCAACATACTAGTCTAGTAGGCATTCATGAAATAACCAGAAATTTCCTACAAGTCAAGAATCAGTTACAAGTTCAATAAGTTGTAAATCATTAAAACTTCAAGTTGGTGGGCAGAGTTATGTAGAAAGTTCTGCCTAGGAAAGGCATGATATCATTCAGAAAACTTGGAAAGTTAAACCCGATATACACTGGACCATGTAATATTTCAGACAGAGTAGGCCTAGTGGCCGTCAGACTTGAGCCTTGATAGAGAACAACAGGATTACACAACCATGTATTATCATCTTTTTAGATTACTCACTCATAATTCCATTTGGAAAGGAATCCAACCCAAAGTCAAACATAAACCTTGTAGGAGAACAAGTAGAAATCATGGACAGTTAGGTCGAACAGTTGAAGCAGAGTCGAATTCCTATCGTGAAAGTTCGCTGGAATTCTCGAATATCATCACCTTTTCACCAATATGTCTTCAGAGACCAACATAAACTGAACTTCGGGACGAAGTTCCTTTTAGAGGGGAAGACTGTCACAACTCACCATTTCAGGTCATTTCCCAAACCTTGACATTTTACTATTCATAAATCACTATTCATCAAAACACTATTCATCGTTTTACTATTCATCATTTTCGAGGTCAATTTGATATTCTGAGAAACATTTGAGAATTTTACTATTCACAGAACACTATTCATTGCCAGAAAAGTTTTCACTATTCACTTGCATTACTCATTTCATCGTAAATTTAGTTTACGGGTATTAAAATTCGCGTAACCGTATGGGTTTAGGTGCGAATTCATTTCATTATCAGTAAGGACATTGCATACGGACTAGAGACAGTCTGCATATCATCATAACAGCATTTTCATGTTATACCACTCTTAGGATTTTCAAATTTATATATTTGATACATTTAACGTTTTCCTTATAATTATTTATAAATAAACGTTAACACCCGGTTTATAAACACGACGAATATATTTAAATATTCTCACAATGGTCCCGACATATTTTTATATCCATTATATCATCATAAAAGTTATAATATTCATTTACCCAGTATTTTGGAAATTTATTTTATTTATAACGTGAGTTTATAAATATTACGACGGTTTTCGTGAAAACTAAACAATAATCACCCGAACACTCAATACTTGTACCCAAAATATTTTTAACATTTTTATGACTTTATTAAGTCCCGGTTAACTTGTTAAAATTTATTTCTAGCAAACCTGGTACCCGATTATAACTAAACTAACTAATACTTACATTAAACTACAATACATTTCTAAAGTTATCAAAACACTTTTGCCCTCTTTTTCTCCTTGGTAAACTGGCCACATGCCCCCCCTCTAGACACCATGTGCATTTTTTTAACCTTATGATTTAATTACCTATTATCTTAATAATAAACCTAAGTAAATATCTAAGAAACTTGTCATCTACACTTCATAATTTCAATATGCAAAAATCAACTCATCTCCTTCCTCTCTACATCAAAACCCACGACCCAAATTCAATCCAAGACCAAAACTCATTGATTTTTGAAGATCAAAGCATAAAAGTTGTTCATTTTATCATTCTAATCAAGATTCTTGTATTATAAACTCAAGTAACACAAGGTTTCTCATCATCTAATCACCTATTATTTCAAAGTGAGTTATCAAATTTATTTTCATGATTTCATCTATTTAATACTTGTATCTTATGGTTTTCATGCTTAATTTCATGTACAAGTTAGCTATACCACATTATTTTTGTCAACTTTTTGAACATACAAACCCTAGATTTTGATTTAGGTGTTCCTTTGTTAAATTAACATGATTAGGAACCCATGGCACCCTAAGAAGGTGTATGGTAGTATTAGTATAGCTTTGTGGTGTTTGCAAGAGATTTGGTTGAAGTAGAAACTAGTTTTGAACATGAAAAATGGATTTGTAACAAGTATTTATATATTCTGTCCCATTTTTGCAAATACAGGAAAATCAGTAAATATAAAGGAAACTTTGGCAAAATTTTTAGAAAATACTTTCAAAAATGAATCCGTAGGCGAAAGAACAGATTAAAAAGAGTTTATAACGAAGAAGTTATGATTTTTGCAAGTTTATTGACGAAAAGTATATTTTCTGAAAATACATGCTGTTGGACGTTTTTCATCGGACAAAACGAGGCTTTAGATGTAACCCGGAGAAGCCAAGCTTTCCAAAATATATTACTACATACTAAGACGTAACCGTGGATATAAAGAACAAGTAAAACGGACTTATAACGACAAAGATATTCACGTTTCAATATCGGCAAAACTTATATTGTTTTGACAGCTTTTTGGTAAAATAATAATACTAATACTACGTAGTAACTCTAGATTTCTAGAAATAATACCAGGTACCCAAATTCATAACTAATGAAGTATTAGTGATTAGAAGTTTATTTTTATCACTACAAGGCGTTATATCAAGGATTTCAAACCGAGGATTTCAACACTAACATTGATACATACGATATATATATATATATATATATATATATATATATATATATATATATATATATATATATATATATATATATATTTCAACTAGTTTTATTTTTCTAGTAGTCATATTTTCCTAAGTCTTGGAAAATGTATATTTTTGATAACGACAAGTATTTTTCAAGGAGTAGAGTGGTATAGGAAACATGTGCATGGATATTCATAACATCATTTTGTGATCTAAATTAGATCGTTCATCATTCAAATTAGGTTGAGGCAGCTAACCGTTCATTGTTGTTCATTTCACTTCATCACAGTATCATCAGTTTAAGGTGAGTTTTCATAGCCCTGTTTTCAATACAATATTTTGATTTCAAATCCCACGGAGGAATACATTGCATCAACCATTTTAGTACGAGCCCAAGTACCAAAACATATGTACATTGCTTAAGTTGCCTTACCAACCTGTTAATGTCCCCTATTTATTATCATGGACCGTTAATTTGCCTATTAAGCGAGAGTGAGTGGATAGATCTATTGAGGGTGACGCCTCCATCCGTGGTAGTTATTACCAACAGTAAGCGGATGCATTTCATGTCTGACATTTTGGGAGTGTTCTGGTAAAACATTCAGGAGGGGCATATAATTTCAACAGTCTAGCTTCGGGGTCATGAGCTTAAGGTCTATTGTACTATTTTACTTGACTTTTATCTTGCACTTATACTTGTGGTGGCCGTACAACATTACATTTTATAAACCTATGAAATTCACCAACATTCGTGTTGACGTTTTAGCAATGTATTTCAGGTTATTAAGGTAGCTCATGTGACATGCATTTGGACCTTCATGGAGTCGCGGGGTCGACGCGTCTCACCATTATTTCATGCACTTATGTAAACGTTTGATCTAGTAGGACTTGTTTTCATAAACATGCAACACCTTTTGGGGACCTCATATTGTAAACTCTGGATTATTTCAATGATCAAACGAAGTATTTTCCAAACGACACTTTAGGTCGTTCAATGTAACTTTAACTGTGATGCTATGACAGACACCCCCAGGTATTCCATTCCGCTGCAAGTCAGGTAAATTGGGGTTGTGACATTTTTAAATGATAAAAAATAGAAAAAAATTATTAAAAAAAGAGAGGTGTTGTAATGGTGGAGAGAAAGTTGAGAGAAGGTGTTACAAAACAAATTTACATGAATTGCTTTTTTAAATGTGACAAATTTTAGTATTTGATATATCAATAAAAAAACACGGTTGCATTATTATCAATTTAAAAAATAAACACACTAACAAACTAACAAAAAAGAATCTCTTTATAAATGTCAACCAATCACATGGTTGTTTATGACTTTATAAAAAAAACATGCGGTTTGTGCAGATATTCGTCAAGGGTCACACGATTTCAGCTGATTCTATATTTAAAGAAAAAATTGCATCAGGGTTATACAAGAACCACAAGTTTGCAAGTATAATTGTTTGCGGCTATATACTATGGCTTTGTGCGGATATTCGTCTAGTGTTTGAAGTATGTTTTAAATAGCCAACAAACTCAAGGCCGGTTTAGTTGGTTAATTGAGTTGAGATCAATAAAGATATCATATTTGTCATAGATCCAATAAATCATCTTAACAATCCATTTTTATCAAAATTAATAAAAAACAAATTTTCATTTTTTTTAACTACATATCTTGCAAATGGTGAATCTTCAAGCTACAAAAAATATACAATCGCGACGAGAATTAAATTATCTTTCTATATATATGCATTTTTATTTACGTTTGACCATTTTTTTAGAAATTTCCTCCTAGAAAAATCACATGTGATTTTTACAAATCAAATGTGCTTTTCTGGGCGGAAATTTTGAATATATATATATATATATATATATATATATATATATATATAATTACTTGAAAGTATATATATAGAAGTGCATATCTATAGAAAAATAATTTAATTCTCGTCGCGATTGTATGATTTTTTTTGCATAATGATTAACGGTTTGCGAGATATTTAATTTTTACAAACAGGGTGAAAGATTTTTATATATATATATATATATATATATATATATATATATATATATAAAACTGAATGGCCACGATTGGTTAATTGGATCTATGACAAATATGTGATTTATATTGAACTTTTATTTTGGTTAATTAATCACTGTTATCTTTTAAATCCAACATGTGGTACATAGTCAATGTTATCTCTTAAACCTAACTAGTGTGCTTGGTTCAATTAATGGAATGAGAAAGGGAAATGTAAAGGGTATACTAAGGAATGCAAAGGGTAATGAATACTTTAACCCCCAATTTGTAGTGCAATGGATCATTACTTTGTTTAAGGTAATGCTTCATTCCTTTATACTAAATCAAGCATAATTAATGATTGTTTTTCCTATTCTCCACCTCCAAAATACCCTCAACCAAGCATGCTTAGAACTTTAAATGGAATCATGGAAATATGGCATTATCAACTTTGGTAGTGTAATAGGAAAAAGAAAAGTTTAATTCACACTAAAGAATTAATTGGCAAATTGAACACGTTTTTAACTAATATCTTTTGAAAATTTTACCAATCGTCATTTTGGAAAGATTATTTTGTGGGAGTTTTAGTTTGTAGATTCCATTCCAATAGCGCACAAGCCGACAATTCCATAATTTTTTTTGGTGCAAATGGTGAATTTTATTAATCACAAATATCAATTTACAAAAATTTAGCATATATGTGATGGACATTCCCCATCCAGATATACAAACAACATCAATTCATACATGAAGACTTTCAACCACTCCTAAGGATCTTTACTAAAACCATCTTCACGCACGAAGTACCAGGAGCAATGTACAAGCACTACCAGCTCAAGGCCAACCAAACCCCAATCAGAATGGATAAATCTAATGCATGGAGATCAGTCGCTCAGGACATTGAATTATCAACAGCAAAAGAAGCAGTCAAAGTAATGCGAAACCTACAAGTAGTCATACAATGCAAAGCCCAAGTCTGCCTTGGATTATCAACTAGAGACAAGCACTTGTCTGACCAAATGGAAGACGTCTGAATCCAAAACAAAGAAGCCCGAAGGATCCTTATAGAACTGGAAGCCCTCGCAGAACGATTGGGCCGCAACAACATTTGAGCCCAAGGAAGCCCAAGACTACCTTCTAGAAGATGAGGATGACGAATCCAGTGATGATTCAATTTTTATCGTGGACCCCGGGTGGGATGATTATTGCTTACAAATGGAAAAATTGAATCGTCCCATAAATTGTCCCGATGCTCGATGTGCCCGTATATAATAAAAACATGCTAGCAAATAATAAAGATGTCAGCCCCTACAATCAAAGATGTCGCCACTACATTATTGCACTAATTATTGTACCTAATGTCAGAATTGAGTCACATGTAATATAGTCAATAATGGCTTGGCCGAATATTCTTAGTTTATTCCTAGAATTTTGGCCTATAAAAGGCGAGTGTGTTTCTATGTATCGATCATCCGATCACCCACTATCATTACTACCATTGTAATATATTCAAGCTTCCGCAGTGTGTTTTAATAAAAAGGTGTGTTTTAAGTAATACTTGTACTTTAAAGTTTTAGTTTTTGAGCTTTAGTACAAGATAAAAATTCCTAGCAGCGTAATTTTTATCTTGGTATCAGAGCTTTGAATCAAAACATTCTTAGCTCTATGGAAGGCTAAACTACTAAGATATATTCAGGAAAAGCAGTAAGGGTATTATTTAATCAATCACTTGTATTTCTACAGTAATGTTTCTATTAAAAACTTCATAAAAACCACTTGTTTTTAGGTAAAAGACAGCGCAATTACTTCTTTATAAAAAGTACCGAAAGAATCGGGAAGAGTTTGAAGTTAACCGTTTGGTGAATCTTTAAACAAGTTTGTAAATATAACCCTTGATGTTTTTAATGTTATGTCCGATCGCTTTGAGCAAGAAATACAGTATTGGTACGATACTTCACGAACTGTAGATCCTGAATATATCGTCTTTAACGAAAATAGTCCTAAACCTAAAACCAGCGATTTAGTTAATAATTTAGTGTGTGTTTATAATCGTTTAAATCTCTTTTCTAAAGTAGCACTTAAAAATTTCAAAAATATTTCTGAAAAACAAAAGGATCTTGAGATTAAAATTCAAAATTGTCAAGAAAGGCTTGAATCTTGTGAGGAACTATTAAGGAAAACCCAGAGTGAAACCAGAAAAAGCTTCCAACAAATCTCAACTGAGATCCATCAATCTAAACCTCTCACAAAAAGAGAAGTCTTGTGATTAGTGTGTAAATACTCATCAATTTTGTCTCATTTGAATTGCCAAAACATCCAAAAACACTCAAATATGCATCAAAATACTGAAAATATCACAGGATTGTGTTTTATATGTTTCAGATGCAAAATGATTAAAAACAGATAAAAAATTAATAAAGTTTGCATAATTGGCAGTTTCAGTCCCTCAACTTTCAAAACTTATCAAAATTAGTCCCTGAGCATTTATTTTGGAAGAAAAGTCACCAAAGGTCCTTTTGAAATCACAAATAATCATGTTTAGTCCTTTGGTGAAAAGTTTCAAAAATTGTCAAGTTTGGTCCCTCCACTTTACAAAGTTGTCAAAAATGGTCCCTGGGATTTAAAAACTTTGGCAAAATCAATTTTGGTTCTTGTGCCATTCTTCTATGGCAAATATGGTACTTGGATGGAAATTTTGGAAAAATTACATGTTTGGTCCCTGAAGTTTCATATTTGGCAGAAATAGTCCTTGGGATAAAATTTTGGAGATTATAAATCATGGTCCGTGTATTATTGAATTATGGCAAGAATGGTCCTTGAAGATACTATGGAAGAATGCCAAATCCTAACCCCAAATCCAACCCAAACACAATACCCTAACCTGATCCACCACCCAAGCCCATTGTCCCCTTTGGCCCAAAAACCCCACAAGCCCAAAACTCACCCCTTTTGATACCAAAGCAGGGTCAAACATTTGACCCTGGTCAACACAGTCAAACAAACACCACCCTCTCCCCTTCCTTCTCCTCCCCCACTTGCAGCAAACATCACCTCACACCCCCACCATCACCATCCCATCACACCACCCTCCCACCATCCACCTAACATGGCAAACGTAATTAATGCTACCACCCACCCAATTGCAAATCCACAGTCCAATTTGCCTTATTTTTATATTTGGCGCCAAAACAGTTTAAAGGCTGAGATCATTCCAATCTCATCCAATGGACAAGATTGTAGCTGGGAAAGCTCAAGTGGATCCTACAAGACCCCAGAAGTGGCTATAAAAGGAAGAAGAGGCAAAGGAGAAGTTTATGTTGTTTTTAGTTTATCTAAAATTATTGTCGAATTAGTTGTAATTTTTAAATTCTAGTCAAACTTTAGATTGTAACCTGTTTTCTCAAGTCAATATAAGCTTTTGAGTTCTTATTTCATGATCTTGTTCTTATTTCAGTTTCATTATAAAATCCAAGTGTAAAGGTAAAACATGGTTTAAGCTGTCTAGTTACCAAATATGTTCCACAAGCTCACCTAAGCTCCTAAATATCTAATTAATACATAAAACAAGAAAGAAAACAAAAACAAAGCAGGGAACCTTAGCAATTGGACTGTGGAATTCTTATGGAAGTTGCAAGTAATGGATATGGCAAGATGAACTTATTACTAGCTTGTTTTACAACAAGCTAGAGCTTGTAGCAGCTTCAAGAAGCCCTAGTATAGCTAGTGGTTAAGGTTCTTTTGCATTATTTCTAATTTTCAAGTTATTAGTATAATTTTTGCTTAATTAGTAATTTGTAGGTATCTTTTGTTCTTTGTGGTATTTCTCAGCTTATTTCAACTTATCTTGGCTCATTAGGTTCTTGTGATTCAGTAGAATAGGATAACTTATCATCTAGCTTTAAAAATCTCTTGATTAGCTTTTTAAAGGAGTGTTTGGATTTAACTGTCTCATTGTGTTAAGGTGTGTTTTTGTGATCACTTGTGCTTGATATATGCTTAACTAGTGCATATTAAGAGATTTAAACTTTAAAAACCTGCACTTGTTCTACTAAAAGTCAAAATCAACAAAAATCTTCCATATTAGTTTACCTGTAAGGATTTCTTGTTCCATTTTCAATCACAACAGCTCATAACTTGGTCACCTATCATAATTTCACTTCCAAATAGCTCAAATCAACATAATTAGTAAGTGGAATAGATCCAAAGTTCATATTAGTCAAAGTCTCCATGAAGTGAAAAAGTCAAAAATTTTCATATTGTGCAGAATCTCAGTTTTTGTGAGAATTTTCTAGAATTTTGTGTTAGGAACTAGACCTTGAAATTTTGAGACATCAAAGTGCCCCAGTTAAGCTACAAAAATCTGTATCCAGCTTATTTTTGTGAATTTTTATGTGGCTTGTGCATGAGCTCAGTTGAGGGTGCAGGGCACACCACCTCCCCTGCACCAGGCCATTGGCCAAGTTTCTTGGGCTCACTGTTACTGGCTCAGTTGACCCCACACCCTACCTTTTGGCTTATTTTATAGCTTGTCAGCCCATCTTTTCAACCTTTAGCTTATTTTGGGTCCTGGCTTATTGTTGCTTAGCTTATTTGGCCTTTCTTGTGACCTGTCCTCAGAACCTTACACTGACCCACTCAGGTTTTGTGCCCAAGTTCAAAGGTCCACCCAGGGTTCAATAATAAGCCATAAGCCCAGCTTATTGGCTTATTTTGAAGTTAACCTGGTCACCTTTAAGGGTCAAGGTCCATTTTGGACCTCCCTTTACCTCTGTGGACCCCACAGAGGTCCAAAGATCCTAGTTTTAGGCCTGTATTGGTCTTGTGGGTGCTTAAGTGCTTATTGGGTATTATCAGCTTATTTCTGGTGCTTATTTGGATTCTTTTGTCTCATTTTAAGTTAATATCATTCCGTCTTACTTATTTGTCCAAGTGGTAGCTTAAGAATAGCTTTTTCAACAACCATAAGTCCTAATAAGCTTCTGTTTTAAAATTTGGATTGCACACTGCTTATTATTAAGCTACAACCAAAGTGCTTTTGTAAAAAGGTCATAATTTGACCTTTTTATATTTTTCCTAGGTTTTATAAATCATAAAGTATTTTTAGAAAATAGTTCCTAATTTCTACTGTTCATTTTCTATTTTTCTTAATTAATTTAGTTTAAATAGTTTTTAATTAATAAATAAGTAAATAATTAGTAAAATAGTTTAAAAATAGTTTTTATAAACTTTTTATAATTTTTTCGGATTCCTGAGATGGTTAATTATTTTTATAAAATTTTTCATAATTTTCTAAGTCATTTTGCTATTTTTAGTAATTTAAATTAGTTTAATTAATATAATTAGTAATTAATTAATATTAATCCCACAAAAAGACAAAAAAATATAATCTTAATTTCTAATTTTTTTTTAAGTCATTTTAGAGTTTTAAAAATTAAATTTGCAATTTTCTATTTTAAATTTGTATTATAAAGCTTTTTAGTATAAGTTAAATAGTTTTAATTAAATAATTAATTTGTTTTTATTTAAATAACTAATATTAAATAATAAAATAATCAAAAAAATATTTTTCTTTTTAATTTAATTTTATTTTAATATTAAGTTTGTAAAATTTTCAGTTTCACCCCTGTAGTTGTAAATTGTTTAAATCTCACCTTTTTTCTCTCTGTAGACGTTTCTGTTTTTTAGTTTGCTTTACGTGTATACATATCTGTTTCCTGTGGTTGTTATTAACTGTTATCCAAATAATCAGTAGTGTAATCAAATCCAAATCTTTATCTGATTACTATCCTCAGTATCACTCATTCCTATAAACGTTTCAAAACACCATTTCAATCTCGTCGGGACATAACGACCTAGAGAAACTCTATACTATCCACGGAGATTGGATCTAAGCTGTTTGACTATATAGACCACATCTGTGGTTGATATTATCTGACTGTTTTAGGCAAATCAAAATTTGGTGCCGCTGCCGGGGAGGTTGTTGCGTGTTTCAAAACATTTTTAGGTTTAGTGGTTTTCAAAACCCTCCTTGTACAAATTTCACCACTTTTGTAAAAATCTTAATCATACCAAAAAAGTTCATTAACACTTTTCCTAAAGTGTTAACAACACCAAAAAAAAAATCAAAAACAACAAAACAATCGTGAAGTTAAATTACTTCGATTTCTTTACGATTACAACCTACACACGTGGAATACGGAAGTTCTGACATTAAATTGCGAACTGAAGAGAGATCCATTCTTCTCTCCCGTCACCCTGTGAGTAATTTTAAAGAAAATGATTTTGGTTAACGAATCGATACCAAAAATATTTTCCAAAAGTTTTTCTGCACACACACCCAAAAACCCAAAAACATTCATCTTTTTCTTGTGAGTAATAACTACATAAAATATTACCACCGCAAACCAAGGCAGAACACCTACCAACTGGGGGTGTGAACATAATAAGTTCCCAAACAAAAGATTAAAACTTGCCATTGTATCCTTGTGAGTGGTGTACCTTTTCTAAAGAAGCCATTCATTTGAGATTATTGGTTTAAGTTCAGTGTAGTTTTGCCTCGATCTTGTTTTGAAAAATTGTTTTTAGTGCATGCGCACTCGTTCACAAACAAAGTGTAAAAGTGAGAAAAACGTACCCGAGATACGTACTGTTATTGAAGAACCAAAAACAGAAATGGACGAAGGACCACCACCCGACCCTCCCAAGGATGAGGCAGCTCCCGATCTCCGAACAATGGAGGAGCTGTGTCAGCCAACCATGCAAAGGAGAGGTGGACCTATTGCCCTTCTCAACATCACGGCTACGGATTTTGGACTTAAACATCACATGATCCAGCAAGTCCGGAATTCATGCCAATTTCATGGTTTACCGGGTGACGATGCCAACAAGCATCTTGACAAATACCTTTCCGTCACCCAAAGCATGAAACAGAACGGTGTCTCCGATGATGCTCTTCGTCTATATCTCTTCCCCTATTCTCTCACCCATCATGCCACTGCTTGGTTTGACCGACTCTCCAAGAATTCGATTCATACCTTTGAAGAAATGGTAACCAAGTTTTTAGCCAAATATTTTCCACCTTCCATGGTTAGCAAGTTACGTAATGATATCAGCAACTTCCGGCAGCGTCCCGATGAGTCTTTGTTTGAGGCTTGGGAACGTTATAAACTTGCAATTGATCGGTGCCCTAACCACAATATGTTACAAGTTACCATCATAGACACTTTCTATAATGGTCTAACATTGAGGCGCCGAGATATTCTCAATGCTGCTGCTGGTGGGACCTTTATGAAAAGACGTCCCGAAGAGTGCTATGATCTGATTGAGAACATGACTTCCCACAATAACTTTTGGGATTCCTCTGCGGAGAGGGATGAGTCATGTAAATCTGTCACTCCGACATCTCCTGACATCACGGTTCTCACTAAAAAGATGGACGATTTCGCTACGGCTATGTTGAGGATGAACCAAACCCTCCAAAATCAACAAGTGAAAGCCGTGGCCCGAAGTTGTGAAACTTGTGGAGGCCCACATCTTTATTCCGAGTGTCCAGCCACTGCTTGTTACCCTCAATAGAACGTTTATGCTGCTCAAGGTTCCTACAATATGGGGGTAATTCTTACCAACCACAGGGGGACCGTAATCTCTTATGCTATCGTTCCAACAATTTTCTCGGGCCACCCAGTTTCAATCAAAATCAAAACCGTAACTCGAATCAAAATCA
Source organism: Artemisia argyi (assembly GCA_030686995.1). Taxonomy (NCBI): domain Eukaryota; kingdom Viridiplantae; phylum Streptophyta; class Magnoliopsida; order Asterales; family Asteraceae; genus Artemisia; species Artemisia argyi. The sequence continues at coordinate 159,404,256 of CM060693.1, forward strand.
GAATCGAGGAGATTTTAACCAAGGTCAAAACCCGAATTTCCAAAATCATAACAAAAATCAAGGTCATTTTAATCAAAACAATTTTCAAAATGGCAATCAAAACCAAGGTTTTCAAGGAAATTTCCAAAGAAATCAAGGTCAAGGGAATTACAATCAGGGTAATTTCAATCAAAGAAACAATTTTCAGGGTTACAACAACCAAAACCAAGGAAATTTTCAAAACAACTGTGATCAAAATTTTCCTAACCAAAATCAAAATGTTGTTCAACCCAGTCTTCCTCCGATGAAGTGTTAAAACAATTCATGAAAGCACAAGAGGAAACGAATCGGTTACTGGTCAACAAGATCTCTGAACTTCAGAAGTTTTAAATGATCGACCCTCGGGCTCAGGTACACTACCGAGCAACACGATCGCTAACCCGAGGGGTGATGTTAAGGCGATCACTACCCGAAGTGGAGCTTCATACAATGGGCCCACGATTCCTTCTACCTCTTCTTCTCCTCCTACCAAGGTAGCGGAACGTGAACATGAGGTTACTACGGACACGGTACTTCCTACTAATAATGGAGGTACCTACGACGTCCACCCTTAAGTTGTCCCGATCCCGACCCCTGATGTTGTCGTTCTAGTATAGGTTTGTTTTTCCGAAGAAATGCTTAGGAAAGTATTTCCTCGGGTCGTGTCCCAACGAAGGTGTGAATGGAATTTTTTAATTTCCGAATCGTGAAACGTGTCGTGAAAGTGGTAAAAAGTGATTTTGATGAGATTATACTAATGAATAAGTAAATGAGGCACAATTAACTAATTAAGCACGTAAATCAAATAAGGAAACTCAAAACGTAACGTAAAATCAAAATCGAAAGCCTAAACGTAAAATAAACGTCAATGTACGAAATAAAAAGTGAATTTTGAGCTACACTACTCCTACGGACTTGAAAATAATTTTGAAAAGTTAAAAATGATAAAAGAAAATTTTGAGAAAAAGAAAAATATTTTTTTGACTTTTTATTTATTTTTTATGAATTAAAAACTAATTAACTAATTAATAATTTAAAAGAAAATGGAAATAAGGTGAGAAAAATGAAAAATAAATTTTGAAAATTATAAAATAAATAAAAAGAAATTTTAAAACTAAAAACTAATTTTTTTTGGCTTTTTGTGTAATTTTTGGGAATTAAAAACTATTAAATCTAATTTAAAATTCAAATTATATTCAATATAAATGGGGAAAATGCAAAATAAATTTCTAAAATTATAAAATAAATGATAATAATTTTCTAAAATATTTTTGGATTTTTCTTGGTTTTTTCTGAATTTTTTGGATTTTGTAGTAATTAAAAAGTATTAAATTTTGATTAAAAATGAAAATAAAATAAGAAAAATAGTAAATGAACTCAGAAAAATTTGAAAAAATTACAGAAAATCTAAAATATTAAAATAAGCTTGAGAGAAAATTTTGAAAGTAAAATAAGCCAGATAAGTACTGTTTGGCTAAAATCTGCTTATTTGGAGTGCTTATTAATAAGCACACTTTGACCAAATCAATTCAAATTTTGACCAAGGTTTTTTATGACTTTAATGAACTTATTGAAATAGTAATGAGGACAAATGATCACAGAAACAAGGTTATAGGCCACAAACTCTTGAAATAAGCAGTGGGAATTAGCAATTAAGCAATTAGATAAGCAAATGGCAAAAACTAAATGGAAACAGTAACTTACGTATAATGGAACTCAAATAAACAGCTAAACTCAGATTATGATCACCCAAACACAAATGCAAGCCTCAAATTGGAAACAGATACTATGTTCTATAACACAACTTTGTAGCCTATTACCAACGCTCAAATAAGCTCTAAAGTAAAACCTCAGGGGGGGCAAATCCTAGCTTACACTACTGGGAATCTAGAAAACCAAACTAAACCAAATTTGAAACCCAAATGAAGTCCTAAATGTACCTGAGATCAGAAGGTATTGACCCCGTTGGACTCTATGATTATGACTTTTTATTTGCAACTGAGATTTGGCTATGTTGAGATTCTCCTGATTAATTATCAACCTACTTGTGAGTTTAAGCTATTTTAAGACTTGTTTATCCTAAATGCACCTAAATTCTATAAGTTTTAAAATTCACAGGTTCACAAAACATTAACTGAGCACAGGATTGGATTATCAAGAGATCTTTGACTTTTTGTGTATAACCTACTGGATTGATGCTAGAACAAGTTTACTACACCTAATGCAACTTTTTATGCAAAGATTTGAGTGAGAACACCATAGGAACAATCAGAACCTAAGAAATCCAAACACCCCTGATAGTGGCAGTTAACACTACGACTATGGATTCTCAATCTAAACCTACTGATTTAATGATAAAAACTTACTTCCTATCTGATCTGAAAGCTAAGTGATCACTTACTTAAAGCTCAGAACTACAAGAACTAAGATATGCAGATAAGGCTAAAGTAAGGCAGTGGAAATTTGGAATTGTACTAGGTGACTCAAAAGCAACAGGAAAGAATCAATACATATATAATAAATCCAATAACTCAGACAACTAAATCCAATTACACAGAAATGCAGAATTCACTGATATGGCAGTATACTTAAAGCGAAAACTCAACACAAGCTTAAATATAAGATATAACAAGCAGAAACTCAAGAAGCATTACTAATTGAAATAGTAACTTAGATCTAGGCTATGAAAGATAAATGAAACAGTGATGATCAAATTATGAAGAAACTAAGAGTAATATGCTAATTCAAACTTCAATTTAGACAAAATAATACGCAACTACATACTGAATGACAGAAATAAGCAATAATGAGAATTTCTACCATACTAATTCTGATGCACTAGGAATAAAAAAAAATATAGAAAACTTACAAATCAAATACCCCCTCAGCTCAAACAGAGGGGATTCACTCTGCTTGCCTGTCTCTAGACAGGCAAATGGCTCCTTCTTGGTCTGTCAATTACCCCTTCTGAATCAGCTTAAGCTTATTGAATAACCTGTTTTGACTTTGGTTGACTGAAAACTAATAAAATAAGTCTGACAGAATAAACTCACTACTTACTATCAATTTAGCTTGAAATAAGATTGAGATAACAAAATGATTTACCTACTGATTTAATGATAAAAACTTACTTCCTAACTGATCTTAAAGCTAAGTGATCACTTACTTAAAGCTCAGAACTACAAGAACTAAGATATGCAGATAAGGCTAAAGTAAGGCAGTGGAAATTTGGAATAGTACTAGGTGACTCAAAAGCAACAGGAAAGAATCAATACATATATAATAAATCCAATAACTCAGACAACTAAATCCAATTACACAGAAATGCAGAATTCACTAATATGGCAGTATACTTAAAGCGAAAACTCAACACAAGCTTAAATATAAGATATAACAAGCAGAAACTCAATAAGCATTACTAATTGAAACAGTAACTTAGATCTAGGCTATGAAAGATAAATGAAACAGTGATGATCAAATTATGAAGAAACTAAGAGTAATATGCTAATTCAAACTTCAATTTAGACAAAATAATACGCAACTACATACTGAATGACAGAAATAAGCAATAATGAGAATATCTACCATACTAATTCTGATGCACTAGGAATAAAAAATATATATATATAGAAAATTTACAAATCAAATACCCCCTCAGCTCAAACAGAGGGGATTCACTCTGCTTGCCTGTCTCTAGACAGGCCAATGGCTCCTTCTTGGTCTGTCAATTACCCTTTCTGAATCAGCTTAAGCTTATTGAATAAGCTGTTTTGACTTTGGTTGACTGAAAACTAATAAAGCAAGTTTGACAAAATAAACTCACTACTTACTATCAATTTAGCTTGAAATAAGATTGAGATAACAAAATGATTTACCTACTGATTTAGTGATAAAAACTTACTTCCTAACTGATCTTAAAGCTAAGTGATCACTTACTTAAAGCTCAGAACTACAAGAACTAAGATATGCAGATAAGGCTAAAGTAAGGCAGTGGAAATTTGGATTAGTACTAGGTGACTCAAAAGCAACAGGAAAGAATCAATACATATATAATAAATCCAATAACTCAGACAATTAAATCCAATTACACAGAAATGCAGAATTCACTAATATGGCAGTATACTTAAAGCGAAAACTCAACACAAGCTTAAATATAAGATATAACAAGCAGAAACTCAAGAAGCATTACTAATTGAAACAGTAACTTAGATCTAGGCTATGAAAGATAAATGAAACAGTGATGATCAAATTATGAAGAAACTAAGGGTAATATGCTAATTCAAACGTCAATTTAGACAAAATAATACGCAACTACATACTGAATGACAGAAATAAGCAATAATGAGAATATCTACCATACTAACTCTGATGCACTAGGAATAAAAAAAAATATAGAAAACTTACAAATCAAATACCCCCTCAGCTCAAACAGAGGGGATTCACTCTGCTTGCCTGTCTCTAGACAGGCCAGTGGCTCCTTCTTGGTCTGTCAATTACCCCTTCTGAATCAGCTTAAGCTTATTGAATAAGCTGTTTTGACTTTGGTTGACTGAAAACTAATAGAACAAGTCTGACAGAATAAACTCATTACTTACTATCAATTTAGCTTGAAATAAGATTGAGATAACAAAATGATTTTAAACAGATATAAAATTCAGAATGCTTGAAATATAAATGACAATTTTAAATTGAAAACTTGAATTTTATTAGAAACTAAATGGAGTACAGACTTTGAAAAGCTGAAAATATGATTACAATAAACTAAAACTAAAATTGTACTAAAACTATTGAATTACTTAATTATTCCTACTCCTACTCCTAAGACCTAACCCTAAAATCTAACAACGAATACATGATGTGAGAAGGGCTTTATATAGCCTGAGATGATGGGAAGCCAGGTCACTGATCCGTGTGCTTCTGTGTTTCTTTGAGTCCCTTCTAAGCCGTATGATTACCCTTGTCCTCCAATCAATTAGTATCAGCCCTTGGATTAAAACCCTTCACACGGATTGCCAGCGTGGCACCGTGTTTCTGACCCCTCTGACATGTGACTGACATGTGAATAGCCTTCTAGAAACTTTTGATCATTGGTAATTATTATGTACCTGGGGTAATTTGTGGGATGGGGGTTTAGGGTTCATGAACAGTGGTAAATTTCTGGGTTTGGTAAATAAAATGGGGGGGGGGGGGGGCGGGAATAACTTAAGGGGTGTTTTTATTATTTTGTTGACTGTTGACCGGGTATAGGGTAAGGTTTGACCAGGTAATAAAAGGTTGGATCGGGTTTAAAGGGGTGGATTGGGTAATATATTATGGTGGTGGGCTTGGAATGGTTATGGATTTGAACTGGGCCAGCTAGGTGGTAAGGGTGTGTTGGGTTAATTATTTTTGGGTTTAGTTATTTATGGACCAGATTTGGTGTGTAGTATTTAGGATTAAGGATGGACCAAAGTTGTATAATCTGAAAATTCAAGGACTAAATCTTCAAATCTTCCAAACTTTTATCCAAGGGCCTATGTTGAATATCTTCAATAGTTGGAGGACCTTTGTTGCCATTTTCTTCAAATAATCTTCAAAGGACCACTTTTGTCAATATATGAAAGTATACGGACTGAAGTTGCCAATTTCTCCAAACATTGTCCAGGGACTTTTCTTGTAACTTTAAGAATCTCTGAGGACTTCTTATGTAATTATGAGCTTTCTTTGATCATTTTGCTTCCCCGGCTCCGGCTTTTGACCTTTTTCCAATCTCGTGCTCGTTTTTGTCAGTTTTGGCTTTGTTTTTGTTCATTTTTCACATATCCGTACCTGCACATACACAAATACAAAAACATACATTCTCTTGGCATATTTGGTTAGTATTTGGTCTGATTTTGGTCTAAAAAGGATGTGTGATAAAGCACACATCAAAATCCCCCAGACTAAGGTATTGCCGTGTCCTCACGCAATGTCATCACCTCACGCTTAAGAGATAAATAATTTCAAAACCTCTCTTTACTAACGTTGTAAAGTAGCAATGATGTTCAAAAGAGATATCAAAATCATTTATTCTAAAAAATGCTCCGTTTTCCGATTTTCATGAATAACACTTCTACTACTCTTTTTGTACTTTTTCATTTTTATATATGTGATGGTTTGCCTTGACTTTCATTATCAATTCTTATCTGTTGATAACTTTCAGGGTCAATGAGTAGAAACACTTCTCACAGAGAAGAGACCATATGGATAAAAATCGTCATCCTTGATTTTTCACAAGCTCCCAAACTAAGCGTAAAATAGAGATTATTGTTTATCCACAAGTTAGGTGCTAACACTACCTATAAAAGTTACTTGTGTAATTACCTCTTGTTCCCGGTTCCTAAGTTTTGTATCTCAAGATTTTAATTTGTGAGAAATGAATTGCTTCATATTTTCTCGTTTTGATAGTTTTTAGTCCGATAAGAGCACAAAATTTGAACGCTAAGTAGTTTCCAAACTTTTCCTCGAAAACCCCTGCATTCAGAAATCGGGCCCATATGAAGGTCTCTGATTTAACACGATTTATGGAGGCTCTCTTTTTATTTACGACCAAGACATCCCATGTCTGAGACCCGAAACGGAAGCTTTTTATTAGGGAAACCCCCGGAGTCGAAGCTTGGCATTTTTGCATAATTATAAGCACTTTAATAATACTTGGTCCTTAGTCCTTTATTTCTTTTACAACAACAGTTTTTGAGCCGCCAAGATGTAAGAGCTTTATTATGCCCTTGGATTTATATCTGCTGCTTTTTTATAGCTTTGGATTCCTCTGCCTTTTTATTTGGCTTTGGACTATTATTATTGATATTCATAATCATATGCCAAACCCCGAGTCCTACGGTCTTTACTAAGATCACAACATCGGCTGCGAACCGGCAAGATGCAATAGTCTATTTCACCATAACACTGGCAGTACCCCTATGTGTACCAAACCCCCATATGCAGAGATTTTGTTGGGAATGAGAATAAACTAAGTATTGCCCAAACCCCATACACTTAATTGATCCTAGAGATCTATTTTTATTGGTGTGCAAGCTTGTGGGAACAAGGAGGCCACAAGTAACTTTCGTGGGCTCTAAAGAGATCCAACTACTCCACGTTTAGCACGAAACTTCTAAATAAACTCTATCATTCCTCGATCTCCGCAAATTTAAAATCCCAAGTAATGAGATACGCGGATGCTTAGCCATAATCTTTTGATTATATTGGTTAAGGGAGACGAGCTAGGGCTCAACACGCCCGGTCAAGTCGAAACATTTATTTCTACTCTCGCCGGTAGGAATGTCAAAACAAGGTGTCAAATCTTATTATTAATATCATATATCATTCATTTTTTTATTATTTTTTATTTTTTTTAATAATAAAGAGGTGACAAAAATTTTAAAATTTTGGTGGAAAACAGAGTTGCATAAGTTAACAGCTCAGATGAAGCTATCAGGTCAAATCAAATCGAAGATTCACCCCCCAGACTAAAGTGAAACATTGTCCTCAATGTTTTGAGGGTACGGGTAGTCTTACGTAATATCTAAGGCCGTTATTAAGTATGCCAAGAGATAAACGTTAGTCGATAAGATTTTGGATATGGTGAATTTCCGAAAGAGCAGCGAAGGATGAGACTCGAGTGGAGAGAACGACAAACCACGAGCATGAGAGTCCTCAAACTTCGGGGAAATTCCTGAACATTCACAAACAATCATGAAAACACGAGTTTGGAAAGGGTCGCCCCCCTCATGTCACATTACTTAAGAAAATAGAAAATAAAGAAAATGAAAATGGATAAGCATGGGGTGCCTCCCATGAAGCGCTTGTTTTTGTTAACCGAGTCACATGAGCTTGACTCGATCCCCGAATTAATTCGTCCTTGGGGAGAGCAGAAAGAACGGACACCTGGCATAAACGGAGATGTCGGGGTCAAAGACGGTATCTTCATTCCCGGTGGAGTGGAAAAGTGAAGAAATAATGGGATAAGCAAAGAACGGATAAAACACCCAGATGATAAAAGCAAATTTGATTACTTAAACACGGGGGGGTTGGGTGGGTAAAATATCAAGCAAAGGAACATCTTGTTCGGAAATCTCGTCCACCATTCCAAAAATATCTTCATTCGTATCTGATCCAAAATCTACATCGGGTGGTTTCGCCGGTGGACGAGAAGATGGTAAATCAACGAGAATCGAGTTGGTATTAGGAAGTAAATCATCATTACGTATTTCTTCAGTAAGCACGTTTCTTTGAAAGCCATTCTCATCGTTCTCAATATTCGGTGGAGAAATGGTATGAGTAAATTCATCGGATAACTTCTCGTGAGGAGAATCAATCGTGTTATGTGAATCCTGGACCTCGGGTTTCATTTCGGACTCATCACAAGGAATATCGAAAATTGGATTATCAAGAGTCAATTCCAAATCGAAATCAAATAACGGATTTGTGAAAGTCATATTGAATGGTTCGGAAACCCTAGGAACAAGGTCATCAATATCCTTAGGATGATCGAATTCAAATTCGTTTTCTTCATTATGCTCTTCTTCAGAAAGTACTTCATCCACGTAATCGATGTCTCCACAAGATAAAGTATCATCATCAGAATCGGAAAACATCTCAACACGATCATTCAGATTATCAATTACTTCATCGCTTTTCAGAGGGAGGGAAGATAATGGTTCTTCATTTAATAATTCTTCAATCAAACGGATATCTCCCTCAGGATCAAAATTAGTATCATCAACCATCGACGGATTAGAATCATTGTTAGCAAGACAAGCCTCAATCTCGTCTAAAAAGACATCACTCCTCTCAACCGGTGTGAAAGAAGGATAGGAAGAATTAGAAACAATTTCAGAATCACCGTTAGAAATTTCCCCGGACTCACTTGGGATTGGGACGAGGTTCTCAACACTAGACTTATTGAATTCGTCCGATTCCGTTGCCAGAATCGTGTTAAGATGCTCGTCCCCCATTGTTAGAGAGTCCTCGGGTTCTACGGGAGAAACAACGGACGTTATTTGAGGATTAAGAACGATTGTAATTTTCTCATCATCGTCGTCAGAATCATAGTAAACAAAATTTTTATAAGGATTAGACGCTCTCTCTTCAGCAAGTAACTCTGCAATAGACTTCTCACGAGGCTCGGGAGTATGAGTATAACGATTAGCCACCAACTCTTTTAACTTTTCGAACATGGATTTAATTTCAAAAATATCATTAGTAACATCGGAAGTTTGTAGGGGTTGGTTAAAACCATGAGAATTGTAACATGAATTCGGCTCATAATAAAAATTTTCAAACAATCCCCCACAATTTTCAAAATTTGATGAATCACCATTAAAATATGGTACTTGCTCATAAGAGTTTTGAAAAGGATGATTGAAATTGTTTTGAGGATAATTATCAAAACTCGTATCACAAGCGTAAGACGTTTCAGCACTCGGGGCGTAACATATACAATTAATGTATCCACATTGGTTACAAAAACATTGCCCACACGGTAATCCTTCGTCGGATGGATTTCCACAATTAAAACAAGTGAACAGAGACGGCGGTGGTGTTGGATAGTAATCGGGAACGTTTTGAAAGATTGCGTTTCGAACATACTCGGGAGTACTACAAAACAAACAAACTCCATCGTGAATATCACTACCACATTGTTCGCACGTACACCAAACACATGAACCTTCAAAGAACGGTTCTCCACATTTAAAACACATCGGATCCATAAGAATTATCGTTTTAGAGGGTTAAAGAAGAAGAATCAAATGATAAGAGGATAAGAAGATTGTTTTTGGTTTTTAATTATCATAAAATCAAATAAAAGGAAAATCAAAATGGAAAATGAAAATCTTTTTGTATTTTTATTTTTTTTGAAAAACAAAATTCAGAAACTTAAAACTTTTATTTTCTTTTATTTTTCAAACGTTACGTTAATCGTAAACCGTTTCCTTCAAATCAACTCGCGACGGAATGGGAGAGAAGACTTGATCTCTCTTCAGCTTGCAATTTAATGTCAAAGCTTCCGTATTTTCCGCTTATTCGGTCGTAGAATTAAAGTAATCCGATTAGCAACTAATTTCACGCGTTATGTCGTTAAGCTTATTTGGTTTACAACGCCCACCCTTCAACGGGAGAGTCGAGGCTGTAACTTTATTACTTTTTTGGTATTTTTGAAAACACTTTAGGAAAAGTGTTTTTGATTTTTCAATTTTTTTGGTTTTTCTAGAAAATATATACAAGGAAGGTTTTCAAAACACAATTTCAAGAAACGAAAACAAAAAATTCACTTCAACCTTCCCCGGCAGCGGCGCCAAAATTTTGATGTTGTCGTTTTATTATAGGTTTGTTTTTTCCGAAGAAATGCTTAGGAAAGTATTTCCCCGGGTCGTGTCCCAACGAAGGTGTGAATGGAATTTTTTAATTTTCGAATCGTGAAACGTGTCGTGAAAGTGGTAAAAAGTGATTTTGATGAGATTATACTAACGAATAAGTAAATGAGGCACAATTAACTAATTAAGCACGTAAATCAAATAAGGAAACTTAAAACGTAACGTAAAATCGAAATCGAAAGCTTAAACGTAAAATAAACGTCAACGTACGAAATAAAAAGTGAATTTTGAGCTACACTACTCCTACGGACTTGGAAATAATTTTGAAAAGTTAAAAATGATAAAAGAAAATTTTGAGAAAAAGAAAAATATTTTTTTGACTTTTTATTTATTTTTTATGAATTAAAAACTAATTAACTAATTAATAATTTAAAAGAAAATGGAAATAAGGTGAGAAAAATGAAAAATAAATTTTGAAAATTATGACATAAATAAAAAGAAATTTTAAAACTAAAAACTAATTTATTTTGGCTTTTTGTGTAGTTTTTGGGAATTAAAAACTACTAAATCTAATTTAAAATTCAAATTATATTCAAAATAAATGGGAAAAATGCAAAACAAATTTCTAAAATTATAAAATAAATGAAAATAATTTTCTAAAATATTTTTAGATTTTTCTTGGCTTTTTCTGATTTTTTTGGATTTTGTAGTAATTAAAAAGTATTAAATTTTGATTAAAAATGAAAATAAAATAAGAAAAATAGTAAATGAACTCAGAAAAATTTGAAAAAATTATAGAAAATCTAAAATATTAAAACAAGCTTGAGAAAAAATTTTGAAAGTAAAATAAGCCAGATAAGTACTGTTTGGCTAAAATCTGCTTATTCGGAGTGCATATTAATAAGCACACTTTGACCAAATCAATTCAAATTTTGACCAAGGTTGTTTATGACTTAAATGAACTTAATGAAACAGTAATGAGGACAAATGATCACAGAAACAAGGTTATAGGCCATAAACTATTGAAATAAGCAGTGGGAATAAGCAATTAAGCAATTAGATAAGCAAATGGCAAAAACTAAATGGAAACAGTAACTTAGGTATAATGGAACTTAAATAAATAGCTAAACTCAGATTATGATCACCCAAACACAAATGCAAGCCTCAAATTGGAAACAGATACTATGTTCTATAACACAACTTTATAGCTTATTACCAACGCTCAAATAAGCTCTAAAGTAAAACCTCAGGGGGGCAAATCCTAGCTTACACTACTGGGAATCCAGAAAACCAAACTAAACCAAATTTGAAACCCAAATGAAGTCCTAAATGTACCTGAGATCAGAAGGTATTGACCTCGTTGGACTGTATGATTATGACTTTTTATTTGCAACTGAGATTTGGCTATGTTGAGATTCTCCTGATTAATTATCAACCTACTTGTGAGTTTAAGCTATTTTAAGACTTGTTTATCCTAAATGCACCTAAATTCTATAAGTTTTAAAATTCACAGGTTCACATAACATTAACTGAGCACAGGATTGGATTATCAAGAGATCTTTGAATTTTTGTGTATAACCTACTGGATTGAGGCTAGAACTAGTTTACTACACCTAATGCAACTTTTTATGCAAAGATTTGAGTGAGAACACAACAGGAACAATCAGAACCTAAGAAATCCAAACACCCCTGATAGTGGCAGTTAACACTACAACTATGGATTCTCAATCTAAACCTACTGATTTAATGATAAAAACTTACTTCCTAACTGATCTTAAAGCTAAGTGATCACTTACTTAAAGCTCAGAACTACAAGAACTAAGATACGCAGATAAGGCTAAAGTAAGGCAGTGGAAATTTGGAATTGTACTAGGTGACTCAAAAGCAACAGGAAAGAATCAATACATATATAATAAATCCAATAACTCAGACAACTAAATTCAATTACACAAAAATGCAGAATTCACTAATATGGCAGTTTACTTAAAGCGAAAACTCAACACAAGCTTAAATATAAGATATAACAAGCAGAAACTCAGGAAGCATTACTAATTGAAACAGTAACTTAGATCTAGGCTATGAAAGATAAATGAAACAGTGATGATCAAATTTTGAAGAAACTAAGAGTAATATGCTAATTCAAATTTCAATTTAGACAAAATAATACGCAACTACATACTGAATGACAGAAATAAGCAATAATGAGAATATCTACCATACTAATTCTGATGCACTAGGAATAAAAAAAATATATAGAAAACTTACAAATCAAATACCCCCTCAGCTCAAACAGAGGGGATTCACTCTGCTTGCCTATCTCTAGACAGGCCAATGGCTCCTTCTTGGTCTGTCAATTACCCTTTCTGAATCAACTTAAGCTTATTGAATAAGCTGTTTTGATTTTGGTTGATTGAAAACTAATAGAACAAGTCTGACAGAATAAACTCACTACTTACTATCGATTTAGCTTGAAATAAGATTGAGATAACAAAATGATTTTAAACAGATGTAAAATTCAGAATGCTTGAAATATAAATGACAATATTAAATTGAAAACTTGAATTTTATTAGAAACTAAATGGAGTACAGACTTTGAAAAGCTGAAAATATGATTACAATAAACTAAAACTAAAATTGTACTAAAACTACTGAATTACTTAATTATTCCTACTCCTACTCCTAAGACCTAACCCTAAAATCTAACAACGAGTACATGATGTGAGAAGGGCTTTATATAGCCTGAGATGATGGGAAGCCAGGTCACTGATCCGTGTGCTTCTGTGTTTCTTTGAGTCCCTTCTAAGCCGTATGATTACCCTTGGCCTCCAATCAATTAGTATCATCCCTTGGATTAAAACCCTTCACACGGATTGCCAGCGTGGCACCGTGTTTCTGACCCCTCTGACATGTGACTGACACGTGAATAGCCTTCTAGAAACTTTTAATCAATGGTAATTATTATGTACCTAGGGTAATTTGTGGGATGGGGGTTTAGGGTTCATGAACAGTGGTAAATTTCTGGGTTTGGTAAATAAATTGGGGGGGGGGGGGGAATAATTTAGGGGGTGTTTTTATTATTTTGTTGACTGTTGACCGGGTATAGGGTAAGGTTTGACCAGGTAATAAAAGGTTGGATCGGGTTTAAAGGGGTGTATTGGGTAATATATTATGGTGGTGGGCTTCGAATGGTTATGGATTTGAACTGGGCTAGCTAGGTAGTAAGGGTGTGTTGGGTTAATTATTTTTGGGTTTAGTTATTTATGGACCAGATTTGGTGTATAGTATTTAGGATTAAGGATGGACCAAAGTTGTATAATCTGAAAATTCAAGTACTAAATCTGCAAATCTTCCAAACTTTTATCCAAGGGCCTATGTTGAATATCTTCAATAGTTGGAGGACCTTTGTTGCCATTTTCTTCAAATAATCTTCAAAGGACCACTTTTGTCAATATCTAAAAGTATAGGGACTGAAGTTGCCAATTTCTCCAAACTTTGTCCAGGGACTTTTCTTGTAACTTTAAGAATCTCTGAGGACTTCTTATGTAATTATGAGCTTTCTTTGATCATTTTGCTTCCCCGGCTCCGGCTTTTGACCTTTTTCCAATCTCGTGCTCGTTTTTGTCGGTTTTGGCTTTGTTTTTGTTCATTTTTCACATATCCGTACCTGCACATACACAAATACAAAAACATACATTCTCTTGGCATATTTGGTTAGTATTTGGTGTATTTGGTCTGATTTTGGTCTGAAAAAGATGTGTGAAAAAGCACACATCAACCCCCAAGTCAAAAGTTGTGTTTGAACCTCCGGAAATTCCTGATGAAATTCCCAGAAAGAATCCCAAGCCTTTGATTCCATATCCTTCACGTTTGACTGATCAAAAGCTCCGCAAAAAAGCTAATCATCAGATGGAAAAATTCTACCAAAATTTTCAAGAATTACATTTCGATATCAGCTTCGTGGATGCTCTTCTTCTGATGCCCAAATTTGCATCAACAATCAAGAGCTTGTTAAGTAACAAGTAAAAACTCTGTGAAATGGCTAAAACTCCACTGAATGAACATTGCTCAGCAGTTCTCTTGAAAAAGCTTCCCGAGAAGCTTGGAGATCCCGGGAAATTTCTCATTCCTTGCATTTTCCCGGGGATTGTTGAATGCTTTGCCTTGGCCGATCTTGGTGCAAGCATCAACCTAATGTCTCACTCAGTCTGGAAGAAACTCTCTCTTCTGGAGCTCACTCCTACCTGCATGACTCTCGAGCTTGCAGATCATACTATATCTCGTCCCCTCGGCATTGCTGAGGATATATTCATGAAAGTAGGAAAGTTCCATTTTCCGGCAGATTTTGTGATTGTTGATTTCGATGCTGACCCAAGGGTTCCTCTTATTCTCGGGAGGGGATTCCTAAGAACGGGTCGGGCTCTAATCGATGTTTTTGAAGAAGAAATCACTTTGCGTGTTGGTAATGAAGCCATCACATTCAACCTTGATCAAACTTCGAGATACTCCTCCAACTATGACTCTGAATCGGTTAACCGAATTGACATCATCGATGTTGTTTTAGAGGAGTATTCTCAAGAAGTTCTCGGTTTCTCTCCAAGTGGCAGTACCACTCTTTCTTCTGAGCCTATCATATCCGACTCTTCCCCTTCTCTCACTTCATTTGAGGGAAGTGACTTCCTTTTGGAAGAAGTCGAGGCTTTTCTTGCTCAAGATAGCTCAATTTCAAATGAAGTTGATGAAAACTATCTTGATCCCGAAGGGGACATTCTTCTGCTTGAAAGATTGTTAAATGACGATCCTTCACCCTCTCCTTCTCCAAAAGAACTTCATAAAGCGGAAATACAATCTATTAAAAAATCTGATGAATTTCCCGAGGTTGAGCTTAAGGACTTACCTCCTCATCTCGAGTATGCATTTTTGGAGGGTGATGATAAATTACCCGTCATTATTGCTAAAGACTTGAAAGATGAGGAGAAAAATGCACTCATAAAGGTTCTAAAGTCACACAAGCAAGCAATTGCTTGGAAACTCTCCCACATTAAGGGTATTAACAAGGACTTTTGTACACACAAAATCTTAATGGAGGATGTCTTTAAACCCGCAGTTCAACATCAGAGGAGGGTCAATCCTAAAATCCACGAAGTTATCAAACAAGAGGTTCTCAAACTTCTTGATGCTGGATTAATTTACCGTATCTCTAATAGTCATTGGGTGAGTCCCATTCATTGTGTTCCTAAGAAGGGTGGCATAACTATTGTCACAAATGAGGTAAACGAGTTGATTCCCACTCGTTTGGTTACGGGTTGGCGTGTGTGCATAGATTATAGAAATTTAAACGAAGCCACCCGTAAAGACCATTTCCCTCTAACCTTCATGGACCAAATGCTCGAGAGATTAGCGGGGAATGAATACTACTGTTTCCTCGATGGTTTCTCAGGTTATTTCCAGATCCCCATTGATCCATGATGCGTGGGAATCGCAACAGGCTTTACCTCTCGAGGGATCTCGAGAAGCTTACAACCCCAACCAGGCAGTGTACCTGATCGTTGTAGTATAGTATAGTGACAAGTACCGGGGGATTGATCATTCAGCTTAGGAATAGTGTCGCTAGGATTAGAAAGCCTAAATACTAGTTCTAAAGGTGAGGGATGATTATTTTTGTATTTTTATATTTTTTAGAAAGCAAGTAAAAATCTCGGGTTTTGGAAGAGTGGGCGGAATTAGTTGCTATTTGACTAACCCAAAACTAAGATGCAATCAAAATAAAATACTAAAAATGAAATTAAACTAATTATACTAAAGTTGTGAGCAGTAATTGGAGAAAATGTGTTTACTTAGATTTCACTACTCCCTAGATATCTTTTACACGTTAATTACTTGTTATAATTGCATGGATGACGGATCGTATTCCTTAATACCATTCATGGGGTGGCATACATAACTCCCCAATTCTATGAGCTCTTATCTCCTCCTACACCATGCCCAGCACAACTATAGGGATTGTAAACAGTGGCTCATGCATTAAATACAACCAATAAAGACCTAGTACGCCTCGGTTCATGTTTCTTAAGACGTTCAAGCATGTTACCATTTGGAGATCTGCCAGTTTTCTTAAGCCTAACATATAAATCATTCATCCAAGACAAGAATAAACAAGTAATCAACACATAATCAATATCTAGGTTTCATTAGATCTAAGCAAACACAAGAGAGATCTAGCCTAGCATGATAGAATTAAGATAAGAACAAGATATAGACAACCAACACATAGACATATTGATTGAATTAGAAGAACACTTATCTCAATTACAATGCAAGGTATCAAGGGTTTGGAACCCTTAAAAAACCTGTAAAAGTTGCACCAAAATCGTCTTTTAGGGTTTCTCCAAAATTTCTCTCCTTTTAATGTGAAAAACTAGAAAACTATATATAGGAAAATAGGGATGACGGCGTCAAGAACAAAGGTGTGACGCCGTCATCTCGCCGCCAAATACTTCCTCGGACGGCCTTGATCTACTTCTGACGCCGTCAAGGCCTAGGCCGTCACACAAATTACTCTTGACGCCCTGTGTGTGACGCCGTCATCAACTACGGATTTTAATTCTTGAGGTTTGATGTCGTCATGAATTTACTCTTGACGCCTTCATGTACTGTTCCCAGCATGGAAAATTGAGACTTTGCCGTTTTCTTCACTTTTATGCTCCAAAAACGTCCAAAATGGCTTCTTTTCCAGAATTCACTCTCCAAGTACCTAAAATCACAAAAGGAACGATTTAGGGCAATATTTGATCAAATAAATTCGGATTCGGGCTTAAATGACCCCCTAAAAACGGACCATTTTTCGCCTCATCATATACCTCACAAATAGTGTTTAGATACTCACATCTCTCGGGTGTAATAAAGTAATATAACATTATGGAAATGGAAGATATCTCTCACTATCTGTCATAGCAAAATAGATTACCATAGGCTTGGGAAAGGATCAAACCTCCACCACATGGCGTAAGCACCTAGGATAAACTATCAAAGAGGTCTTTTTAAAGGGTTGTAACGTTAGGTATAGGGATATGAATTACACGGTTTTGTTGGATAAAGGAAGTTTTACTGGTGGCGAGTTAACAATCTTGGTTAATTACATGTACAATATGGCGTTGCTAAGCCAAGACTAGATCGACTTAAGCTATAAATGAAAAATAACTAAAAACATAAAATGAACATAGAATGAAACGGGATGGTAGTCCGTATGTTTTTTCTCTTTTTCCTTTTTCTATTTTTTTTTCTTTTTCTTGATTTTTTCGATTTTTTCGATTTTTTTTTTTTTTTTTTTTTTTTTTTTTTTTTTTTTTTTTTTTTTGCATACACTCTTACCCTACCATCCAAAATAATACATCATAGGGGATTGAGCATTCCCCTTACACTTGAATCTTTACATACTTTACAATTAACTATATTCTAATGACTCGAATTAAGAAAATCAAAACACTTGGAGCACTTTTAAGATTAACGTACATATGGGGGTAATATATGATGTTCTTCCCCATTACTCCATAAAATAAGTACTTACCCATGAGTCCCAATCATCCCAAAACAATATGTACAAGGATATGACTCGACTTAGCAACCATGTAATCAATTAGAAAGTTAACTTAGGGTTTAACAAATAACAATAATGCACTAAAAATGAGCGCATACACGGAAGGCTAAGGCGATTTGGTTGTACATTTAAGTGAGGTGTAACAAATTCTTCCTTGAAGTAAAATGCTTAAAGTTAGAAACGAAAAGATAGGCTCGGAGGGGTGTACTAGGGGTTTCGTGTACTAAAAATGAGTACAACACTAAGGGTGTGGGAAAAATTAGTTGACTTAACTAGCCAAGTAATATGACTTAAATGGTCAAGTAATTATGATACGGGTTTAACACAAGGGTGATCCTAATGCCTCTTATCATGTAGTAAATTCTACCACACGAATGTAGTCTCACTAGCGGTCTCGGGATGCATCACTAACGCAAGTTCTAGAATCTAAATGCTACCGGTACACTCATAAGCACTAATAGTAAATGGTTTTCCTATCAAATCTAAAGGCGAACCTCACATATTTGGGTGGAAAATTTTTCTGAATATACGGTTATGTGCTAGTCATACAATCTCCTATCCATGAGACGCTTGCTATGGCTAAAGTTTTACTCCTAAATGTTGTAAAAAATTTTAAATTTGGCGCTAAAATTGCACTAACAAGTATTTCTCATAGTTTTATTACACATCTACTATCAAACAAAACAAACTCAAGCGAAAGTGCGTATGTAAGGTATCATCTTTTTACCCTCCCCTTACACTTAAGATGAACATTGTCCCCAATGTTCAAGTAAAGAATGTAAAAGTGAAAAAGTAAAGAGAATGAAATCAAATACTCCCCTGATTCGCTCGGTATGGATTATAGGTTGGCCAGGTTAAATCTTCCTCCAAGAAAATGAACAATCAAAGCTTCCCTTCCAGAATATAAATCATCTCCTTGTCGAACATAACCTGTAAATCCTGACAAAAATAGACAAGACAACCTCGCGTAAAATCGGCGGCATCCTATATAAGTTACTAAATCCTAGAAAACAAGATAAGATATAATGCTTGTGGAATGAAGTTTGCAGATTTCCTGGAGATTATAAAACTTAATAATT
This sequence comes from Artemisia argyi, assembly GCA_030686995.1. Taxonomy (NCBI): domain Eukaryota; kingdom Viridiplantae; phylum Streptophyta; class Magnoliopsida; order Asterales; family Asteraceae; genus Artemisia; species Artemisia argyi. The sequence continues at coordinate 159,423,281 of CM060693.1, forward strand.
CACAAAAACCATAAGACTCCGTTAGAAAAACAAAACCGGTAAAATTTCCAGATTTTTAACTCCTGACGCCGTCAAGAGTAAACTTATGACGCCGTTAGAATGGATCTGCAGAAATCCTTATGTTAAGTTTCCGGAAAATTTCTGGAAAAACTTGGTCCTACTTCCTGGAAAATCCTGCAAAACTTCATTATGACTCAATACAAGCATTTGACTCTAACAAATACGAATATACATGCTCATTTAATATTGTGGAGAATCATGATCGGTTTGTTTCTTGAAAACATATTTGGGGTTTCCCCTTACACTTATCTTTTGCAAAAATACTTTTAAGTTGGAGTTAAGACTAGGCCAAACAACATAGTAAAGTATTTCCACTTTTTAATTGAGAAACATGATCTACCAACAATAAAAACTAAACATGCATACGGAAGCAAATAACAATCAAACAAAATAAAATCACACAAAACATGGGTTGCCTCCCAAGAAGCGCTTTTCTTTATTTACGAGTCTTGTAGCTAGACTCAAGGTCATGGGTTACTACGTGATCTCATCATTGGAAATGATATACCCCATGTAGTTGCGATCATTACTATTATGGTGGTAGTGCCTCAACCTATCGATACTCGCAATCACCATTCCACCTAATTTGCTTCTCAATTTAACTACCCTATCTTGGCTCAATCCTTCGATTGTGAATGGCCCATACCACCAAGGACTTGGTTTATCGGGTGGTATTGTTGTTTCCAAGTGTCTCACGAGCACCAAGTTCCCTTCCTCAAATGGTGTACGATTTTTTCCGTGTCGAGTATGTTCGAGTTCAACCTGAACCTTACTGCTTTTTCTCCTTTCATCCTTAGCTTTCTTATAGCTTTTGATTCTTGCCTCCCATGCAAGAATCTTATTCTGAACACGAATGGGTGTCGTGCCAATGTTGTTTTTGATCATTCTCCAACTCAAATTCTCATGCCCACTTCGCGGGGTCATGGGGAAGCTAATCTTTCTTTTTCCAGATTTAAGCTCAATCTTCCTACCTTCATACTTAATGACAGCCCTAGCGGTGGTGAGGAATGGTGCCCCAAGGATTATTGGCATGCATCCATCCCCTTTATCATCAATGATCATAAAATCAACGGGGTACATGAATCCTACAACATTAACTAATACATCTTCTGCGATTCCTAGGGGGTATACGTACGAGTGTCCAACAAGAGATAACCTAACACGAGTAGGTGCTGGCATTTTTGACGTTAGTTGGATGTAAATAGTTAGGGGCATAAGATTTACTTTTGATCCTTGGTCGGCGAAAGCACTAAGATGTTTCAAGTCCCCGATGCTCGTTGGTATTTCAAAGTTCCCACATGCTACCTGCTTAGTAGCTACTTTCTGTACCGATAACCTCTCGAATACTGATCCTCCAGGAAGCGTATCATACTCATCTTCCTCTTCTTCCTCTTTCTCAGGAATCTGTCCGGAGGATTGGTTACGCCCATCACCCTTAATCCAATTTGTTATGGTGTTTTTGTTTATATCATGTTTCAGGTAGTAACTCAAAGGTTGGGATTCTAGTGGTTTTTCTAAGGTCTGTTTAGCAGGAGTTTCTGCCTTCTCGTTATCTTTATGGACAATGGTGATGAAGTTAACAAACTGGGTGGTGGGAGTGACGCTTTCTTTCCTTAGTAGTATTCGTTCGGGGGTTCTCTGGTTGGCATATTCCTCCAATAGACTCAACATCTCATTCATTTTCTCCTGCATATCCTCTTTTTGCTTATAAACTGCTTCTTCAAACCTAGCAAGCCGATCTGAGTGAGTTGCCATATATTCTCTCATCCTAGCCTCAAACTCCGAGCTAAGTTCCTTGGGAGGGGAACAAGGTGGGGTGCACCTTTGAAAAGTCTCGACATGTTCTCTAGAAGGTGACTCAGATAATGGTGCCGAAGTTGGTTTTGAGACAGAATTGACAGTGGCTTGTCTAGGACTTAAAGGTCTTCTTTGCCTTTCCTCAAAATAGTCAACTTTTGCCTCAAGTTTGCATAGGAGTTCATCGGGGATTTCGGTGGTTCCTCCAGATGTAGAGACTGCATTGATGGCCGCTTCTATCGTATGTTTAAATTCCCATATCTCATGATTATCAACAGTGAGCTCTTCGATAATTGCCCAAGACTCCTCGGCGTTCTTATCACGCAATTTACCTCCCGCGGCCCTGTCGATGGTGCGCTTGGTGTGATAGTCAACATGGTCGTAGAAAATCTGGACTAATAACCAAAGGTTTCTGCCATGATGAGGGATCTTGTGGAGGAGATCCTTAAAACGGGCCCAAGCCTCGTAGAAAGTTTCACCCCGCTGTTGCTCAAACATCAAAATGTCCCTTCTAAGCATTGCAGTCTTTTTCGGCGGAAAGAATTGGGTAAGGAAGCGATTGGCGAGATTGTCCCATGTGGTGATGGATCCCGCGGGTAAACGCTCAAGCCATTGACTAGCTTGATCCCGTAGAGAGAATTGGAATAGGCGTAAACGGGTCGTCTCTCTAGTTTCAACACCTAGGTCTATGGAATCTACGATTTTGAGAAAGTCCTTAAGATGTTGGTTTGGATCTTTGGAACGAAGTCCATGGAATGCAAATCCGCTTTGCACCAACCGGATGGTGTCGGATCGCAAGGGGGTCACATTGGCTCCGGTGAGCTCAATGGTGTTTCGGTAGCCTTGGTGGCTAGGTCGGGAGTACTCTCCTAAGGTTCGGGGCCTAAGGGGTTCTACTGGTGGGTTTTGTTGTGGTGGGATGACGGGTTCAAAGATGTTACCACCTTCCATGATGTCGGATGGTAAAGAGTTACGAACAAAGGCACGAAGAAATAAGATAGACTAAAGAAGACCTAAAAATAAAAAATAAAATCTTACTAGAAAGGAATCTAGCAAGTAGACCTAATAAAAAGAAATCCTAACCTAGACAATAACTATTCCCCGGGCTGCGGCGCCAAAAACTTGATGCGTGGGAATCGCAACAGGCTTTACCTCTCGAGGGATCTCGAGAAGCTTACAACCCCCACCAGGCAATGTACCTGATCGTTGTAGTATAGTATAGTGACAAGTACCGGGGGATTGATCGTTCAGCTTAGGAATAGTGTCGCTAGGATTAGAAAGTCTAAATACCAGTTCTAAAGGTGAGGGATGATTATTTTTGTATTTTTATATTTTTTAGAAAGCAAGTAAAAATCTCGGGTTTTGGAAGAGTGGGCGGAATTAGTTGCTATTCAACTAACCCAAAACTAAGATGCAATCAAAATAAAATACTAAAAATGAAATTAAACTAATTATACTAAAGTTGTGAGCAGTAATTGGAGAAAATGTGTTTACTTAGATTTCACTACTCCCCAGATATCTTTTACACGTTAATTACTTGTTATAATTGCATGGATGACGGATCGTATTCCTTAATACCATTCATGGGGTGGCATACATAACTCCCCAATTCTATGAGCTCTTATCTCCTCCTACACCATGCCCAGCACAACTATAGGGATTGTAAACAGTGGCTCATGCATTAAATACAACCAATAAAGACCTAGTACGCCTCGGTTCATGTTTCTTAAGACGTTCAAGCATGTTACCATTTGGAGATCTGCCAGTTTTCTTAAGCCTAACATATAAATCATTCATCCAAGACAAGAATAAACAAGTAATCAACACATAATCAATATCTAGGTTTCATTAGATCTAAGCAAACACAAGAGAGATCTAGCCTAGCATGATAGAATTAAGATAAGAACAAGATATAGACAACCAACACATAGACATATTGATTGAATTAGAAGAACACTTATCTCAATTACAATGCAAGGTATCAAGGGTTTGGAACCCTTGAAAAACCTGTAAAAGTTGCACCAAAATCGTCTTTAGGGTTTCTCCAAAACTTCTCTCCTTTTAATGTGAAAAACTAGAAAACTATATATAGGAAAATAGGGATGACGGCGTCAAGAACAAAGGTGTGACGCCGTCATCTCGCCACCAAATACTTCCTCGGACGGCCTTGATCTACTTCTGACACCGTCAAGGCCTAGGCCGTCACACAAATTACTCTTGACACCCTGTGTGTGACGCCGTCATCAACTACGGATTTTAATTCTTGAGGTTTGACGCCGTCATGAATTTACTCTTGACGCCTTCATGTACTGTTCCCAGCATGGAAAATTGAGACTTTGCCGTTTTCTTCACTTTTATGCTCCAAAAACGTCCAAAATGGCTTCTTTTCCAGAATTCACTCTCCAAGTACCTAAAATCACAAAAGGAACGATTTAGGGCAATATTTGATCAAATAAATTCGGATTCGGGCTTAAATGACCCCCTAAAAATGGACCATTTTTCGCCTCATCAATCCACAGGATCAAGAGAAAACTACCTTCACATGCCCTTACGGAACCTTTGCTTACCGTCGCATGCCATTTGGCTTATGCAACGCTCCCGGCACTTTCCAAAGGTGCATGATGTCAATATTTTCCGACATGATCGGGAAAACCATGGAGGTGTTTATGGATGACTTCTCGATCATCGGGGATTCATTCCAGTCTTGTCTCTCCCACTTGGAAAATATGCTAAAACGTTGTGAAGACACAAACTTGAGTCTCAACTGGGAGAAAAGCCATTTTATGGTTAAAGAGGGTATTGTCCTCGGCCATAAAATTTCAAAAAACGGGATTGAGGTTGACAAAGTCATCGCTAAATTACTTCATCCCACTTCCGTCAAGGGTATTAGGAGCTTTTTGGGTCACGCCGGTTTTTATTGAAGATTTATTCAAGATTTCTCCAAAATCGCTCGGCCTATGACCCATCTCCTTGAGAAGGATGCTCCTTTTATCTTCTCACCTGATTACATCGAAGCTTTTGAAACATTGAAGAAAAAGCTTACTGAGGCACCGATTCTTGTTGCCCCCGATGGGGACATACCTTTTGAGCTTATGTGCGATGCAAGTGATTTTGCCATAGGTGCGGTCTTGGGGCAACGAAAAGCAAAATACTTTCAGCCTATACACTATGCAAGCAAAACAATGACCGAGGCTCATAGTCATTACACCACCACTGAAAAAGAACTATTAGCAGTGGTGTATGCCTTTGAAAAATTTCGGCCATATTTGATACTGACCAAATGCATAGTGTATACGGATCACTCGGCTTTGAAGTACCTCTTTGCAAAACAAGATGCAAAGTCGAGACTACTCCATTGGGTTCTCCTCCTGCAAGAATTTGATATCATAATACGTGATAAAAAAGGAGCCGATAACCTGGCTGGCGGCTGCTGATCATCTCTCCCGATTAAAAGCCCTCACCAGGATGTGTCTGAGAAACAGGAAATAAATGAAACATTCCCTCTCGATACACTCAATGTGGTTTCTTTTCGTGGTGACTCTTCTACCCCATGGTTTACCGACTTTGCAAACTACCATGCGGGTAACTTCATTGTGAAAGGGATGTCGTCCCAACAGAAAAATAAATTCTTTAAAGTCGTTAAACATTACTTCTGGGACAACCCTTATTTGTTCAAAATCTGTGCCGATCAAGTCATCAGGCGATGTGTTTACGGACAGGAAGCCAGTGATATTCTCAAGGCTTGCCATGCTGGACCCACCGGGGGACATCATAGTCCAAACTACACCGCTAAAAAGGTGTTTGACTCCAGTTTCTATTGGCCCACAATTTATAAGGATGCCCACGACTTAGTCAAAACTTGTGATGCTTATCAGTGTCACGGGAATATTTCACAAAAGAACGAAATGCTACAAAATGCCATTCAAGTTTGTGAAATTTTTGACGTCTGGGCGTTGATTTTATGAGGCCATTCCCATCTTCTCATGGAAACAAGTACATAATCGTGGCTGTTGACTATTTGTCAAAATGGGTTGAGGCAAAAGCCTTACCCACCAACGATGCCCGAGTTGTTGTGAAATTTTTAAAATCCCTCTTTGCTCGTTTTGGAACTCCCCGTGCTATCATTAGTGATCGCGGTACGCACTTTTGCAATGATCAATTCGCAAAAGTCATGCTTAAGTACGGTGTCACTCACCGTCTTTCTAAGGCGTATCACATACAAACTAGTGGGCAAGTGGAAGTTTCTAATCGTGGTATAAAATGGATTCTGGAGAGGACCGTAGGTGAAAACCGTGCCTCTTGGTCGGATAAACTAGATGATGCACTTTGGGCCTTCCGTACAGCTTACAAAACACCCATCGGGTGTACTCCTTACAAGCTTGTATACGGGAAGGTGTGTGATTTACTGATCGAGCTTGAGTGATGAGGCGAAAAATGATCCGTTTTTAGGGGGTCATTTAAGCCCGAAATTGAATTTACTTGATCAAATATTGCTCTAAATCGTTCTTTTTGTGATTTTAGGTACTTTTGGAGTGAATTCTGGAAAAGGAAGCATTTTGGACATTTTTGGAGCATAAAAGTGAAGAAAATGGCAAAGTCTTAATTTTCCTTGCTGGGAACAGTACCTGACGGTGTCACCAACTTCTACATGATGGCGTCAAGCGTAAAAACAAGAGGTGAAGTGGATAGAGTACGTGACGGTCCAAAGAGTTTTTGCACTAAGGCATGACGGCGTCACCATAGGCCGTCATGATTCCTTTACACGTGACGGCCCAGAGGAAATTTGCTCTTGACGGCGTCAGATCTGGATCTAGGCAATCCGATATTATTATGGGCGGCGGGTTGACGGCGTCAGAATTTTCTTCTTGATACCGTCACATTGGAAAATCTATATATAGTTTTGTAATTTTCATTCATTAGGGAGGACAATTTTAGGGACGACTTGGAGAAACCCTAGCACGATTTTATCAGTATTTTCAAGGGTTTTCACCCCTTGAAACCTTTCATGTTCAATTAAGATAAGTATCCTTTCAATTCATTCAATATGTCTATGTGTTGTTTGAATATATCTTACGCTTGTCTTGATTTTAACATGCTAGGCTAGATCTCTTGTGTGTTTGCTTAGATGTAGTGAAATCTAGATGTTGATTATGGGTTGATTACTTGTTTATAGTTGTTACGGATGAATGATTTCGATGTTAGGCTTAAGAAAACTGGCAGACTTCCATAGTGTAACTTGCGTGAACGTCTTAAGAAACATGAACCAATGCGTACTAGGTTTTTATGGTTGTATTTAATGCATGAGAGAATTCTAATGATCCCATGTTAGGAGCTTCTTGCAGGCTCGACATAAAAGTGAAGTAGGAGCTTATAGAGTTGGGGGAGTACGTACGCCACCCCACGATTGGTATTAAGGAACATAACCCGTCATCCACGCAACTGTAACAAACTATCAACCTGTAAAAGATATCTAGGGAGTAATGAAATCTAAGTAAACACAATTTTCCCATTTATTGTTCACACCACTAGTTTAATTAGCTTTATTTACATTTTTGTTATTTTATTTTGATTGCATCTTTAGTTATTGGGTTAGTTGATTAGCAACTAATTCCGCCCACTCTCCAATACCCGAGATTTTTACTTGCTTTTCATAAAATATAAAAATACAAAAAAGAATCATCCCCCACCTCTAGACCTAGTTTTTAGGCTTTCTAATCCTAGTGACACTATTCCTGAGTTGAACGATCAATCCCCCGGTACTTGTCACTATACTATACTACAACGATCAGGTACACTGCCTGGTGGGGGTTGTAAGCTTCTCGAGATCCCTCGAGAGGTAAAGACTGGTGCAATTCCCACACATCAAATTTTTGGCGCCGCAGCCCAGGGAATAGTTATTGTCTAGGTTAGAATTTCTTTTTATTAGGTCTACTAGCTAGATTCCTTTCTAGTAAGATTTTATTTTTTATTTTTAGGTTTTCTTTAGTCTATCTTATTTCTTGGCGTCTTTGTTCATAACTTTTACCATCCGACATCATGGAAGGTGGTAACACCTTTGAACCCATCAACCCACCACAACAAGACCTCCCACAAAACCCACCACTAGCAAAGCAACCTCTTAGGCCCCGAACCCTAGGAGAGTATTCCCGACCTAGCCACCAAGGCTATCGAAACACTATTGAGCTCACCCAAGGAGCCAATGTGTCTCCCTTGCGATCCGACACCATCCAGTTGGTGCAAAGTGGATGTGCATTCCATGGACTTCATTCCGAAGATCCTAATCAACATCTCAAGGACTTCCTTAAAATCGTAGATTCTATAGACCTTGATGTTACAACTAGAGAGTCGACCCGATTATGCCTATTCCAATTCTCTCTACATGATCAAGCTAGTCAATGGCTTGAACGTTTACCCACGGGATCCATCACCTCATGGGATGATCTCACCACTCATTTCCTTGCTCAATTTTTCCCACCGGGGAGAACTACCAAGCTTAGAAAGGATATCTTGATGTTCCAACAACGTCAAGGTGAAACTCTATATGAGGCATGGACTCGTTTCAAGGACTTACTCCAAAAAGTCCCTCATCATGGCATAGATCTTTGGCTCCAAGTCCAAATCTTCTATGACCATATCGATCTCTTCACAAGGCGAACCATTGACCAATCGGCCGGTGGCAAGCTACGTGATCTAAGTGCGGAAAAATCATGGGAACTCATAGAAGATCTTGCTTTCTATGACAACGAAAGTTGGAATGATCCCCGTGATTTGAACAAAACGGTCAAGGCAATATCTTTGCCTTCGAACAATTCTAGCACTCCTGACCGTAGGATCATGGAACTTGAGGACCAATTCAAGTTTCTCATGAAATCTTACGAAGCTCCTAAGCCTTCAAGCCAAGTGAACAAAATCACTTCTTCATGTGAATTATGTAGTGGTCTCCATGACACTCGTGATTGCGTGGAACTCCCCGGAACAGCTTTTGCGGACTACGCATCTTCACGTACCGACAAAGCGGGAGATAAGTGGTACACTTTCAAACACGAGCCAAACCCTTACAGTGATTCCTACAACCCTTCTTGGAAAAATCACCCAAACCTTAGGTGGAAACAAAACTAAAACAATTCTTCCAATCCGCCTAATCGTTACCAACCAAACGGTCCACCCTCCAACCACACTTTCAACAACAATCCTGCTAATAACTATGGTAGTACCAATAATCTTGAAGGATTTATGTCCAAGTTTATGGCATCTCAAGAAGCTCGCATATCTAAGTTTGAAGCCGATTTCAAACAAAAGCAAAGCGAGATGACCACCAAAATCGACACACTGTTGAAAGTTCTCAATGACCGAGAAATGGGAGGCACTCCCAAGCGACACGGTCAAGAACCCGAAACTAAACGTTAATTCCATATCATCAGTTTCGTCACCCAATTCTTGTCCGCAATACTACTCAGTTAAATCAATGAGCACGTGTTTCAAGCAAAACCAAATTCTTCAAAAGGACCAATCAAATGAAACACCTGATATCAAACCGGTTAAAAGCATAGTTGAAACGCCTCCTACACAAGACCTTGACGATGAATTCAAGGAGCTTCACCTTGAACCCCCCGTCATTGATGTCTTAGTCCGTGCTCCCTACTATAGTGCCCTCCTAGAAAAATATGAGAAATTTAAACTAGGTAAAAATGGGACCGCCTTCGTTCAAAACAAGTTGCCTAAAAAGCTTGATGATCCGGGTATATTTGTTTTGCCTTGTAAGATTGGGAAATCCGAAGCTTTCGACACACTAGCCGATTTAGGAACAAGCCTTAACTTGATTCCCTTATCCCTTTTCACCACTCTTAAGAAAGGAAAGTTAGAGGAGACATAGATATTAATTGGTCTAGCGGATGGGAGTATTGCCCACCCGGTTGGGATGATCAAGGATGTAGTTGTTCACGTAGGGAAGTGAACTATTTTAGCGGATTTTCACGTCCTAGATATGGTTAGTGATACTACATGCCCATTATTAGTAGGAAGAGTATTTTTAGCAACCGCTAGCGCCATGATAGATTGTAAGGAGTCTAAGATAGCGGTAGGAAAGGGCGATACTTGGTCGGTATATGATGTTAAGAAACATAGCTACGATTGTGAGGATGAACCGACACCACATTGGGTAGAGATGAATAGGAGACCATCTAAATATGGAACTTGGGTAGAAAGAAACTTTATAAGACTGATGAGGCGAAAAATGAACCACTTTTAGGGGGTCATTTAAGCCCGGAATTGAATTTATTTGATCAAATATTGCCCTAAATCGTTCCTTTTGTGATTTTAGGTACTTTGGGAGTGGAATCTGGAAAAGGAAGCAATTCGGACATTTTTGGAGCATAAAAGTGAAGAAAACGCCAAAGTCTTAATTTTCCTTGCTGGGAACAGTAGGTGACGGCGTCAAGAAGGAATTTCTGACGGCGTCAAGAGTAATTTCCATGACGATCCAGTACAGATTTGAAGGCGTCACGAAGTAGGGCGTCAAGAGTAAAATTCATGACGGCCTGGAAGTGCATAACACATGACGACGTCAAAAGTAGATCAAGGCAGTCCGAGAAGTATTTTGGCGGCGAGGTGACGGCGTCACAAGATTTGTCTTGACGCCGTCAGACCCTATTTCCTATATATAGTTTTCTAATTTTCACATTAAAAGAGAGAAGTTTTGGGAGAAACCCTAAGTACGAACTTGGTGCGAATTTTACAGGTTTTTCAAGGGTTCTAAGCCCTTGATACCTTTCATGTGTAATTGAGATAAGTATTCATTTAATTCAATCAATATGTCTATGTGTTGGTTGTCTATATCTTGTTCTTGTCTTAATTCCATCATGCTAGGCTAGATCTATCTTGTGTTTGCTTAGATCTAATGAAACCTAGATGTTAATTATGTGTTGATTACTTGTTTATAATTGTATTGGATGAATGAATTCGATGTTAGGCTTAAGAAAACTGGCAGATCTCCAAATGGTAACATGCTTGAACGTCTTAGGAAACATGAATTGATGTGCACTAGGTTTTATTGGTTGTATTTAATGCATGAGCCACTGTTTACAATCCCTATGGTTGTGCTGGGCATGGTATAGGAGGAGATAAGAGCTCATAGGATTGGGGAGTTACGTGCGCCACCCCATGAATGGTATTAAGGAATACAATCCGTCATCCATGCAACTATAACAAGTAATTAACGTGTAAAAGATATCTAGGGAGTAGTGAAATCTAAGTAAACACATTTTCTCCACTTATTGCTCACAACCTTAGTTTAATTTAGTTTATTTTCATTTTCTAGTATTTTATTTTGATTGCATCTTTAGTATTGGGTTAGTTGACTAGCAACTAATTCCGCCCAAATCCTTCAAACCCGAGATTTTTAATTGCTTTCTAAAAAAAATATAAAAATACAAAAATACAAAAATAATCATCCCTCACCTTTAGAACTAGTATTTAGGTTTTCTAATCCTAGCGACACTATTCCTAGCTGAACGATCAATCCCCCGGTACTTGTCACTATACTATACTACAACGATCAGGTACACTGCCTGGTGGGGGTTGTAAGCTTCTCGAGATCCCTCGAGAGGTAAAGCCTGGTGTGATTCCCACGTATCAAAGACCTCAACGCCCATTCAATCTAGAAAAAGATTTCATCGATAAAACACATTCGGTGAAACAACACATAGTTAGAGATGAAGAGCTAGACCCTTTTGAGGACCCCCAAGTCTTTAGGAAAATGATTGAGTTCTTAGGCGTAATGCCTATTAACATTGAGAAGAACAAGTGGAAAAGAGAGGGGGATAAGTGTAAATGGAGATGGGACAAGCCACCTAAGGAAGGTGACGGATCATGGCATGTGAAGATGATTTTGTGTGATCCGGATGGAGAAAAGTTTGAAAGGTCATACCGTACTAAGAAAACCGATAGAAAGTTGAAACCTAAGTTTGATCCCAAATATGTCCTCAATGAGGAACTCACCCATGTCACGTAATAGCCCATGACCTTGAGTCTAGCTACAAGACTCGTAAATAAAGAAAAGCGGTTCTTGGGAGGTAACCCATGCTTTGTGTGATTTTTATTTGTTTGATTATTATTTGTTTCTGTATGCATGCTTTATTTTTATTGTTGGTAGATCATGTTTCAAAACTAAAATGGTGAAAATACTTTATTTTGTCGTTTGGCTTAGTCTTAACTTCATCCAAAGGTATTCGCAAAAGATAAGTGTAAGGGGATACCCCAAATATGTTTTTAAGAAACAAAATTGATCATGATTCTCCACAATATTAAATGGACATGTATATTCGTATTTGTTAGAGTCAAATGCTTGTATCGAGTCATAATGATGTTTTGCAGGATTTTCCAGGAAGTAGGACATAAGTTTTTCAGAAATTTTCCGGAAACTTAACGTAAAGATTTCTGCAGATCACTTCTAACGGCGTCAGGAATTAACTCCTGACGGCATCATGTGTAAAATTCTGGAAATTTTGCTAGTTTTGTTTTTCTAACGGAGTCTTAAAATTTTTGTTAATTCTTTAGTTTTATAAACTCCAGGAAATCTGCAAACATTCATTCCACAAGCATTATATCTTACATTGTTTTCTAGGATTTGATAGTATATATAGATTGCCGCCGATTTTACGCGAGGTTGCCTTGTTTGTTTTCTCAGGTTTAACAGGTTATGTATGACAAGAAGATGATTTATATTCTGGAAGGGAAGCTTTGATTGTTCATTTTCTTGGAGGAAGATCTAACCTTGTTACCACACTATCCACACCGAACGAATCAGGGGAGTATTTGATTTAATTATTTTACCTATTTAACTTTTACATTCTTTAATTGAACATTGAGGACAATGTTCATCCTAAGTGTAAGGGGAGGGTAAATTATGATACCTTATTAGATACACTTTCACTTGAGTTTGTTTGTTTGATGGTAGGTGTGTAATAAAACTATGAGAAATACTTGTTAGTTTAATTTTAGCGCCAAATTTAAATTTTTTTACAACATTTAGGAGTGAAACTTTAGCCTTAGCGAGCGTCTCATGGATAGGAGTCGTATGACTAGCACAAAACTGTACCATTCAGAAAAATTTTCCACCCAAATATGTGAGGTTCGCCTTTAGATTTGATAGGAAAAGCATTCGTTATTAGTGCTTATGAGTGTACCGGTAGCATTTAGATTCTAGAACTTACGTTAGTGATGCATCCCGAGACCGCTAGTGAGACTACATTCGTGTAGTAGGATTTACTACATGATAAGAGGCATTAGGATCACGCTTGTGTTAAACCCGTATCATAATTACTTGACCATTTAAGTCATATTACTTGGCTTGTAAAGTCAACTAATTTTTCCCACACCATTAGCGTTGTACTCATTTTTAGTACACGAAACCCCTAGTACACTCCTCCGAGCCTATCTTTTCGTTTCTAACTTTAAGCATCTTACTTAAAGGAAGAATTTGTTACACCCCACTTAAATGTACACCCAAATCACCTTAGCCTTCAGTGTATGCGCTCATCTTTAGTGCATTATTGTTACATGTTTAAACCCCTTAGTTAATTATCTAATTGATTACATGGTTGCTAAGTCGAGTCATATCCTTGTACAGATTGTTATGGGACGATTGAGATTCATGGGTAAAGTACTTGTGTTATAGTGTAATGGGGAAGAACATAATATTATATTACCCCCATATGTGCGTTAATCTTAAAAGTACTCCAAGTGTTTTAACTATATTGATTCGAGTCATTAGATTAGTTTATTGTAAAGTATGTAAAAATTCAAGTGTAAGGGGAATGTTCATTCCCTATGATGTATTATTTTGGATGGTAAGGTAAGAGTGTATGCAAATAAAAAAAAAAAAATCGAAAAAATTAAGAAAAAAAAGAAAAAAAATAGAAAAAGACAAAAAAAAAAAAAAAAAAAAAAAAAAAACATACGGACTACCATCCCGTTTCATTCTATGTTTATTTTATGTTTTTGTTATTTTTGATTTATTAGCTTAAGTCGAGTCTAGTCTTGGCTTAGCAACGCCATATTGTACATGTAATTAACCAAGATGATTAACTCGCCACCAGTAAAGATTGCCTTTATCCAACAAAACCGTGTATTCCATATCCCTACACCTAACGTTATAACTAGGGGTGGAAACGAGCCGAGTCGCTCGTGAAAAGCTCGGGATCGTATCGGTAAAAAGCTAGAAACGAGCCGAGCCTAAACGAGCCCGAGCCCGAGCTCGAGCCTAAACTAAAGCTCGTTTAATAAACGAGCCCGAGCCCGAGCTTTATATATAAAGCTCGAATAGGCTCGCGAGCCTAAACGAGCCTTGATATATAAATAATGCTTTGCTATATAAATTATTCCCTAAATAGTCTCTACCCTAAAAATTTTCAAAACCCATTACGCAGCCACTCTAACTTTTTCCTTTTTTCATTTCAATCTCAGCCATCACCACCTAAACTATTTCCACCTCCCAATACTTCTTTCATTAAACCAAAACCCACAAACGAAGATCAAACACTTCAATATTTCTGCTCGAATCCACCTTAAACTCACAAACTCAAAACCCACAAAAGAAGATCAAAATACTCTTCTACATTTCAGTTCAGCTTCAAGATCTTGTTTTTAAGATCTCGGGTAAGGTTGTTCTTTGTTTTCGTGTCTTATTAAACGAAACAGATATTGAATATAACAGGTTTGTTATCATTCTTTATTTTTGGATATAAAAGAGCAAAGCTTCTCATAGATCGATGATGATTGAGTTTAAAACTTAAAAAATCTTTAACGATTTTAAATAAGTTGAAAACAGATCTGAGATTTTGTCTTGGTCGAGTCTTATTTGTTTTTCGAGATGGAGATGGAGTTGATTTTTTATTATCTAAACAAACAAGTTCATTAATCTAAGTCGGTCAGTATTTAATTAGAAGGATATCATTTTTCATTCGGTGTGGATTTCTGCCATAGAAACGGGCAATAGTTTTGGATAAAGATCCCTAAAAATATATTGCAACTAAAAAACTGAAAAAGAAAGAAACTATGTATACTAACGATTTCATTAACGAGCTCAAAACAAAAACGAGCTCTATATAAACGAGCTCGACCACATAAGCTCAAGAAGCCACAAACGAGCCGAGCTCGAGCTTTATATGTTATACACGAGCCGAGCTCGAGCTCAAATCTTAAGGCTCGAACCGAGCCGAGCTCGAGCTCGAGCTTTCTAAAATATTAACGAGCCGAGCTCGAGCTCTGGCGGGCTCGGGCTCGGCTCGGCTCGTTTCCACCCCTAGTTATAACCCTTTAAAAAGACCTCTTTGATAGTTTATCCTAGATGCTTACGCCATGTGGTGGAGGTTTGATCCTTTCCCAAGCCTATGGTAATCTATTTTTCTATGACAAGTAGTGAGAGATGTTTTCCGTTTCCACATTGTGATATATACTTTATTACACCCGAGAAATGTGAGTATCTAAACACTATTTGTCAGGTGCTAGTGTATGACCTCCGTGCTTGTCTTTGGTCTTTAGTGGAACGATTATTTGTTGTAATTACTTTTATATTAGTGTTAAAAGACCCCTAACTTGTATTTTGAATAGAATAAAAGCGCATTTGCTTGAGGACAACCAAATCTCAAGTGTAAGGGTATATAATGAGGCGAAAAATGATCCATTTTTAGGGGGTCATTTAAGCTCGGAATTGAATTTATTTGATCAAATATTGCCCTAAATCGTTCCTTTTGTGATTTTAGGTACTTTTGGAGTAAATTCTGGAAAAGGAAGCATTTTGGACGTTTTTAGAGCATAAAAGTGAAGAAAACGGCAAAGTCTTAATTTTCCTTGCTGGGAACAGTACCTAACGGCGTCACCAACTTCTACATGACGGCGTCAAGCATAAAAACAAGAGGTGAAGTGGATAGAGTACGTCACGGTCCAGAGAGTTTTTGCACTAGGGCATGACGGCGTCACCATAGGCCGTCATGGTTGCTTTACACGTGACGGCCCAGAGGAAATTTGCTCTTGACGCAGTCAGATATGGATCTAGGCAATCCGATATTATTATGGGCGGCGGGTTGACGGCTTCAAAATTTTCTTCTTGACGCCGTCACATTGGAAAATCTATATATAGTTTTGTAATTTTCATTCATTAGGGAGGACAATTTTAGGGACGACTTGGAGAAACCCTAGCACGATTTTATCAGTATTTTCAAGGGTTTTCACCCCTTGAAACCTTTCATGTTCAATTAAGATAAGTATCCTTTCAATTCATTCAATATGTCTATGTGTTGTTTGAATATATCTTACGCTTGTCTTGATTTTAACATGCTAGGCTAGATCTCTTGTGTGTTTGCTTAGATGTAGTGAAATCTAGATGTTGATTATGGGTTGATTGCTTGTTTATAGTTGTTACGGATGAATGATTTCGATGTTAGACTTAAGAAAACTGGCAGACTTCCATAGTGTAACTTGCTTGAACGTCTTAAGAAACATGAACCAATGCGTACTAGGTTTTTATGGTTGTATTTAATGCATGAGCGAATTCTAATGATCCCATGTTAGGAGCTTCTTGCAGGCTCGACATAGGAGTGAAGTAGGAGCTTATAGAGTTGGGGAAGTACGTACGCCACCCCACGATTGGTATTAAGGAATATAACCCGTCATCCACGCAACTGTAACAAACTATCAACCTGTAAAAGATATCTAGGGAGTAATGAAATCTAAGTAAACACAATTTTCCCATTTATTGTTCACACCACTAGTTTAATTAGCTTTATTTACATTTTTGTTATTTTATTTTGATTGCATCTTTAGTTATTGGGTTAGTTGATTAGCAACTAATTCCGCCCACTCTCCAATACCCGAGATTTTTACTTGCTTTTCATAAAATATAAAAATACAAAAAAGAATCATCCCTCATTTCTAGACCTAGTTTTTAGGCTTTCTAATCCTAGCGACACTATTCCTGAGTTGAACGATCAATCCCCCAGTACTTGTCACTATACTATACTACAACGATCAGGTACACTGCCTGGTAGGGGTTGTAAGCTTCTCGAGATACCTTAAGAGGTAAAGCCTGGTGTAATTCCCACGCATCATTGAGCACAAAGCCTATTGGGCCTTGAAACATGCCAACTACGACCTTCATAAAGTGGGTGATCATCGTAAAGTTCAACTCAATG
Source organism: Artemisia argyi (assembly GCA_030686995.1). Lineage (NCBI taxonomy): Eukaryota > Viridiplantae > Streptophyta > Magnoliopsida > Asterales > Asteraceae > Artemisia > Artemisia argyi. Next base: position 159,440,326 of record CM060693.1, read on the forward strand.
AATTAACGAAACTTCGTGATCAGGCCTACGAGAACTCTTTGATCTACAAGGAAAAGATAAAGAAGATCCATAATTCAAAGATTAAGAACCGCGTTTTCAATGTCGGTGACCGAGTCCTTCTTTTCAATTCAAGGTTAAAGATCTTCTCGGGCAAACTAAAAACCCGATGGACTGGACTATTCACTATTGCAAAAGTATTCCCATATGGGACTGTTGAGTTATCTCAACTCGACGGTCCTAACTTCAAAGTGAACGGTCATCGGTTAAAACACTATTTTGGAGAGGACATACCATCCATGGTTGTCCCAGATCTCCAAACTTTCCCCATGGACAAATAAATTCGTGGATCGAGTCAAGCTAGTGACTCGGTAAACCAAAACTAGCAAAACATGGGTTTTCACCCATATCTCTGACTTCTTTCTCTTTTCTAAAAAACTAGTGTGGGGGAGTTACCCATGCTATTGTATATAAAGCAATCTAAAAAGAAAAAAAAAAAAAAAAAAAAAAAGTTATTCCCACACTTGCCCAAATCTAAAAATTTTCAAGTTTTTCAAAATATTGGCATAATAGCCGGTACTTTGAATATTGAGGGCAATATTTAGTTCTAGTGGGGGGGGGGGGGGTGAATTCTGGCGAATTTGATCACATTTTTTACCTTATAAGTGCCATAATACCCCCGTTTTAGCCAATTTTTTTAGTGGAAGTGCTTCGCACTAAACACAACAAATGGTAATCAGTCCACCATGTCTAAATCACATAAGGACTGGCTAATCCGAGAGCAAACGACTCCCAATAAAGAGAACTCAAAACCGTTGATGGCTGACAATTTGCCAAAAAATGTATGGGATTCAACTCACCATATCTTTAATCGTGAAGAGTTGGCTAGTCTAGAAGTAAACAGCTTTTGGTAAAGACAAATCAAATCCGTTTACAGTTGATGGTTTGCTCAAAATCATATGGTTATCAGTGTACCATAGTTCTTACTTGAACTGAAACATTTGGCTACTCTAGAAGTAATGGCTTTTGGTAAAGAGACATCAAATCCATTAAGTTTTCATAAAAGATTGCTAGGGACTAGCAATATTTTAGTGTGGGGGATTGATGAGTGTGTAAATACTCATCATTTTTGTCTCATCTCAACTGCTAAAACATCTAAAAACACTCAAATATGCATCAAAATACTGAAAATATCCTAGGATTGTGTTTTATATGTTTCAGATGCAAAATGATTAAAAACAGATAAAAAATGAATAAAGTTCGCATAATTGGCAGTTTCAGTCCCTCAACTTTCAAAACTTATCAAAATTAGTCCCTGAGCATTTATTTTGGAAAAAAAAAAGTCACCAAAGGTCCTTTTGAAATCACAAATAATCATATTTAGTCCTTTGGTGAAAAGTTTTAAAAATATCAAGTTTGGTCCCTGCACTTTACAAAGTTGTCAAAAATGGTCCCTAGGATTTAAAAACTTTGGAAAAATCAATTTTGGTTCTTGTGCTATTCTTCTATGGCAAATATGGACCTTGGAAATTTTGGAGAAATTACATGTTTGGTCCCTGAAGTTTCATATTTAGCAGAAATAGTCCCTGGGATAAAATTTTAGAGGTTATAAATCATGGTCCGTGTATTATTAAATTATGGCAAGAATGGTCCTTGAAGATACTATGGAAGAATGCCAAATCCAGCCCCCAAACTTTCGGCAATTTACAAATTTTGGTCCTTGTGTTACATTTAAACCAAACCGGACCCTTTGTATTAATAACCCCAAATCCAACCCAAACACAACACCCTAACCTGATCCACCACCCAAGCCCATTGTCCCCTTTGGCCCAAAAACCCCACAAGCCCAAAACTCACCCCTTTTGATACCAAAGCAGGGTCAAACATTTGACCCTAGTCAACACAGTCAAACAAACACCACCCTCTCCCCTTCCCTCTCCTCCCCCACTTGCAGCAAACATCACCTCACAGCCCCACCATCACCATCCCATCACACCGCCCCTCCCACCATCCACCTAACCTGGAAAATGCAATTAATGCCACCACCCACCCAATTGCAAATCCACAGTCCAATTTGCCTTATTTTTATATTTGGCGCCAAAAAAATTTAAAGGCTGAGATCATTCCAATCTTATCCAATGGACAAGATTGTAGCTGGGAAAGCTCAAGTGGATCCTACAAGACCCCAGAAGTGGCTATAAAAGGAAGAAGAGGAAAAGGAGAAGTTTATGTAGTTTTTAGTTTATCTAAAATTATTGTCGAATTAGTTATAATTTTTAAATTCCAGTCAAACTTTAGATTGTAATCTGTTTTCTCAAGTCAATATAAGCTTTTGAGTTCTTATTTCATGATCTTGTTCTTATTTCAGTTTCATTATAAAATCCAAGTGTAAAGGTAAAACATGGTTTAAGCTGTCTAGTTACCAAATATGTTCCACAAGCTCACTTAAGCTCCTAAATATCAAATTAATACATAAAACAAGAAAGAAAACAAAAACAAAGCAGGGAACCTTAGAGATTGGACTGTGGAATGCTTATGGAAGTTGCCAGTAATGGATATGGCAAGATGGATTTACAACAAGCTAGAGCTTGTAGCAGCTTCAAGAAGCCCTGCTATAGTGATGAGGCGAAAAGTGAACCACTTTAAGGGGTCATTTAAGCCTGGATTCGTGATTATTTGATCAAATATTGCCTAAATCTTTCCTTTTGTCATTTTAGGTACTTTTGGAGAGAAATCTGAAAAGGAAGCATTTTGGACGTTTTTGGAGCATAAAAGTGAAGAAAACGGCAAAGTCTTAATTTTCCTTGCAGGAACAGTACCTGACGGCGTCAAGTCTCTCCACATGACGGCGTAAAGAGTTACAAAAGAGGTGGATGTGGAAAATACACATGACGATCCAGAGAGTTTTTGTGCATAGGAGATGACGGCGTCACCCAAGGCCGTCACGGTCCAAGTATTAGTGACGGCCCAGAAGAAAATCACACATGACGTTGTCACAAGTAGATATAGGCAATACGATTTCGTTATGACGGCGAGTTGAAGGCATCACAACTTAATACATGATGCCGTCACCCTGTAAAATCTATATATAGTTTTTCAAATTTCATTCATTAGTGTGCAACTTTGAGGGAAAAACCCTAGGTCGAATTTTCCAGCTTTTTCAAGGGTTTCAACCCTTTGAATCTTTCATGTTCAATTAAAGATAAGTATTCTTTCAAATCATTCAATATGTCTATGTGTTGTTTGATTATATCTTACGCTTGTCTTCTATTTAACATGCTAGGCTAGATTTCTCTTGTGTTTGCTTAGATGTAGTGAAACCTAGATGTTAATTATGGGTTGATTGTTTGTTTATAATTGTTACGGATGATTGTATTCGATGTTAGGCTTAAGAAAACTGGCATACTTCCATTGGTAACTTGCTTGAACGTCTTAAGAAACATGATCAGAGGTGTACTATGATTTTTGGTTGTATTTAATGCGTAGGAGAATTCTAGGGATCCCATGTTAGGAGCTTCTAACGGCTCGACATAGGAGTGAAGTAGGATCCTATAGAGTTAGGGAATATTGTACACGGCCCTACGACTAGTATTAAGGAATATGACCTGTCATCCATGCAATTGTAACAAGCTATCAACCTGTAAAAGATATCTAGGGAGTAATGAAACCTAAGTAAACACAATTTTCCTCATTATTGTTACCACCACATTAGTATAATAGTTTTATTTTTCATTTCTTTTATTTTATTTTGATTGCATATTTAGATAAATTGGGTTAGTTGGCTAGCAACTAATTCCGCCCACTCTTCTAAAATCCGAGATTTTTAATTGCTTTTATAAAAATATAAAAATTCAAAAAGAATCATCCCTCACCTCTAGACCTAGTTTAGTAGATTTTCTAACCCTAGCGACACTATTACTGAGTTGAATGATCAATCCCCTGGTACTTGTCACTATACTATACTACAACGATCAGGTACACTGCCTGGTGGGGGTTGTAAGCTTCTCAAGATCCCTTGAGAGGTAAAACCTTTTGTGAGGGTGCAATCCCACGCATCAAGTTTTTGGCGCCGCAGCCCGGGAATAGTTATTGTCTAGGTTAGGATTTCTTTTTATTAGGTCTACTTGCTAGATTCCTTTCTAGTAAGATTTTATTTTTATTTTCTAGGTTTTCTTTAGTCTATCTCATTTCTTCGTGTCTTTGTTCGTAACCTTTACCATCCGACATCATGGAAGGTGGTAACATCTTTGAACCAATCAACCCACCATAACAAAACCATCCACAAAACCCACCATTAGCAAACCAACCTTCTAGGCCCCGAACTTTAGGAGAGTACTCTCGACCTAGCCACCAAGGCTATCGAAACACTATTGAGCTCACTGAAGGAGCCAATGTGTCCCCCTTGCGATCCGACACCATCCGGTTGGTGCAAAGCGAATGTGCATTCCATGGACTTCGTTCCGAAGATCCTAATCAACATCTCAAGGATTTCCTTAAAATCGTAGATTCCATAGACCTTGATGTTGCAACTAGAGAAACGACCCGATTACGCCTATTCCAATTCTCTCTACGTGATCAAGCTAGTCAATGGCTTGAATGTTTACCCGTGGGATCCATCACCTCTTGGGATGATCTCACATCTCGTTTCCATGCTCAATTTTTCCCACCGGGGAGAACTACCAAGCTTAGAAATCATATCTTGATGTTCCAACAACGTCAAGATAAAACCTTCTATGAAGCATGGTCTCGATATAAGGACTTGCTCCAAAAAGTCCCTCATCATGGTATAAATCTCTGTCTATTAGTTCAAATCTTCTATGACCATGTTGACTTTTACCCCAAACGCACCATTGATCGAGCCGCCGGAGGCAGGTTGCGTGATAGAAACGCCGAGGAATCTTGGGAGATTATTGATGAGCTTGCCTTCGACAATCAAGAGTTATGGGAAGTTACTAATGTTATAAACTTGGCTATCAACGCAATCTCGACGCCTGGGGAAACCAATCAAATCTCCGAAGAACTCCTTTGCGAACTTGATGCGTGGGAATTGCACCAGGCTTTACCTCTCGAGGGAACTCAGAAGCTTACAACCCCCACCAGGCAATGTACCTGATCGTTGTAGTATAGTATAGTGACATGTACCGGGGGATTGATTGTTCAACTCAGGAATAGTGTCGCTAGGATTAGAAAGCCTAAAAACTAGGTCTAGAGGTGAGGGATGATTCTTTTTGTATTTTTATATTTTTATAAAAGCAATTAAAATCTCGGGTTTTCGAAGAGTGGGCGGAATTAGTTGCTAGTCAACTAACCCAATACCTAAGATGCAATCAAAATAAAATAACAAAAATGTAAAATAAAGCTAATTAAACTAGTGTTGTGAACAATAAATGGGAGAATTATGTTTACTTAGATTTCATTACTCCCTAGATATCTTTTACAGGTTGATAGTTTATTACAGTTGCGTGGATGATGGGTTATATTCCTTAATACCAATCGTGGGGTGGCATACGTACTTCCCCAACTCTATAAGCTCCTACTTCACTCCTATGTCGAGCCTGCAAGAAGCTCCTAATATGGGATCATTAGAATTCGCTCATGCATTAACTACAACCATAAAAACCTAGTACGTATTGGTTCATGTTTCTTAAGACGTTCAAGCAAGTTACACTATGGAAGTCTGCCAGTTTTCTTAAGCCTAACATCGAAATCATTCATCCGTAACAACTATAAACAAGCAATCAACCCATAATCAACATCTAGGTTTCACTACATCTAAGCAAACACACAAGAGATCTAGCCTAGCATGTTAAAATCAAGACAAGCGTAAGATATATTCAAACAACCCATAGACATATTGAATGAATTGAAAGGATACTTATCTTAATTGAACATGAAAAGTTTCAAAGGGTAAAAACCCTTGAAAATACTGATAAAATCGTGCTAGGGTTTCTCCAAGTTATCCCTAAAATTTTCCTCCCTTAATGAATGAAAATTACAAAACTATATATAGATTTTCCAATGTGACGGCGTCAAGAAGAAGATTCTGATGGCGTCAACTCGCCGCCTATAATAATATCGGATTGCCTAGATCCAGATCTGACGTTGTCAAGAGCAATTTTCCTCTGGGCCGTTACGTGTAAAGGGACCATGACGGCCTATGGTGACGCCGTTATGCCCTAGTGTAAAAACATTCTGGATCGTCATGGACTCTATCCTCTTCGCCTCTTGTTTTCCTCTTGACACCATCATGAAGAAGCTTGTGACGCCGTCAGGTATTGTTCCCATCAAGGAAAATTAAGACTTTGCCGTTTTCTTCACTTTTATGCTCCAAAAACGTCCAAAATGCTTCCTTTTCCAGAATTCACTCCAAAAGTACCTAAAATCACAAAAGGAACGATTTAGGGCAATATTTGATCAAATAAATTCAATTCCGGGCTTAAATGACCCCCTAAAAACGGATCATTTTTCGCCTCATCATATACCCTTACACTTGAGATTTGCTTGTCCTCAAGCAAATGCGCTTTTATTCTAATCAAAATACGAGTTAGGGGTCATTTAACACTAATATAAAAGTAATTACAACAAATAATCGTTCTACTAAAGACCAAAGACAGGCACGGAGGTCATACACTAGCACCTCACAAATAGTGTTTAGATACTCACATCTCTCGGGTGTAATAAAGTATATAATACAATATGGAAATGGAAAACATCTCTCACTACCTGTCATAGCAAAATAGATTACCATAGGCTTGGGAAAGGATCAAACCTCCACCACATGGTGTAAGCTCCTAGGATAAACTATCAAAGAGGTCTTTTAAAGGGTTATAACGTTAGGTGTAGGGATATGGAATACACGGTTTTGTTGGATATAAGCAATCTTTACTGGTGGCGAGTTAATAATCTTGGTTAATTACATGTACAATATGGCGTTGCTAAGCCAAGACTAGACTCGACTTAAGCTAATAAATGAAAAATAACAAAAACATATAATAAACATAGAATGAAACGGGATGGTAGTCCGTATGTTTTTTTCTCTTTTCTATTTTTTTCTCATTTTTTTTTTTTTTTTTTTTTTTGCATACACTCTTACCCTACCATCCAAAATAATACATCATAGGGAATGAACATTCCCCTTACACTTGAATTTTTACATAATTTACAACAAACTAATCTATTGACTCGAATCAAGATAATCAAAACACTTGGAGTACTTTTAAGATTAACGCACATATGGGGGTAATAATAGATGTTATTCCCCATTACTCCATAACATAAATACTTTACCCATGAGTCCCAATCGTTTCAAAATAATATGTACAAGGATATGACTCGACTTAGCAACCATGTAATCAATTAGATAATTAACTAAGGGGTTTAAACATGTAACAATAATGCACTAAAGATGAGTGTATACACGGAAGGCTAAGGCGATTTGGGTGTACATTTAAGTGTGGTGTAACAAATTCTTCCTTTAAGTAAGATGCTTAAAGTTAGAAACGAAAAGATAGGCTCGGAGGGGTGTACTAGGGGTTTCGTGTACTAAAAATGAGTACAATACTAAGGGTGTGGGAAAAATTAATTGACTTAACTAGCCAAGTAATATGACTTAAATGGTCAAGTAATTATGATACGGGTTTAACACCAGGGTGATCCTAATGCCTCTTATCATGTAGTAAATCCTACCACACGAATGTAGTCTCACTAGCGGTCTCGGGATGCATCACTAACGCAAGTTCTAGAATCTAAATGCTACCGGTACACTCATAAGCACTAATAGTAAATGCTTTTCCTATCAAATCTAAAGGCGAACCTCACATATTTGGGTGGAAAATTTTTTCTGGATGATACGGTTTCGTGCTAGTCATACGACTCCTATCCATGAGACGCTTGCTAAGGCTAAAGTTTCACTCCTAAATGTTGTAAAAAAATTTTAAATTTGGCGCTAAAATTACACTAACAAGTATTTCTCATAGTTTTATTACACACCTACCATCAAACAAACAAACTCAAGGGCAATTGTATCCTATAAGGTATCATCATTTACCCTCCCCTTACACTTAGGATGAACATTGTCCCCAATGTTCAATTAAAGAATGTAAAAGTGAAATAGGTAAAAGAATGAAATCAAATACTCCCCTGATTCACTCGGTGTGGATAGTGTGTCAACAAGGCTAGATCTTACTCCAAGAAAATGAACAATCAAAGCTTCCCTTCCAGAATATAAATTATCTTCTTGTCATATGTAACCTATTAAACCTGAGAAAACAAACAAGGCAACCTCGCGTAAAATCGGCGGCAATCTATATATACTAACAAATCCTAGAAAAGTAGCATATATATCTTAAATTGCTTTCTAGGAATTAAAGGGATATAATGCTTGTGGAATGAATGTTTGCAGATTTCCTGGAGTTTATAAAACTAAAGAATTAACAAAAACTTTAAGACTCCGTTAGAAAAACAAAACTAGCAAAATTTCCAGAATTTTACACATGACGCCGTCAGGAGTTAATTCCTTACGCCGTCAGAAGTGATCTGCAGAAATCCTTACGTTAAGTTTCCGGAAAATTTCTGAAAAACTTATGTCCTATTTCCTGGAAAATCCTGCAAAACATCATTATGACTCGATACAAGCATTTGACTCTAACAAATACGAATATACATGTCCATTTAATATTGTGGAGAATCATGATCAATTTTGTTTCTTAAAAACATATTTGGGGTTTCCCCTTACACTTATCTTTTGCGAAATACCTTTGGATGAAGTTAAGACTAAGCCAAACGACAAAATAAATTATTTTCACCATTTTAGTTGAAACATGATCTACCAACAATAAAAATAAAGCATGCATACGGAAACAAATAACAATTAAAACAATTAAAAATCAAACAAATCATGGGTTGCCTCCCAAGAAGCGCTTTTCTTTATTTATGAGTCTTGTAGCTAGACTCAAAGTCATGGGCAATTACGTGACCTCGTCGTCAAATGTTACATCCTCCTCACTAATCATTTCATTGCTACTTTCTTGATAATGTTTTACACGTTGTATGTTGACAGTAAACTCTCTACTTTCATCGTCTATTAACACAACAGCTCCAGTTTTAGAGGAACTTTTCACCGTAAATGGCCTTAATCGAGAGTTTTACAACAGGACTTTGTCCCCTTCTGAAAATTCCTTAGGTTTCTTAATTCGCTGGTCATGCCATCTTTTTGCCCTCTCCTTATATGTAATTTAAGATTCATACACTTCTAACCTTAGCTCATCAAGGTCATGGAGTTGCAAGAACCTATTTGTTCCGGCGATTGTATAGTCCAAATTACATGCCTTAAGTGCCTAATAGGCCTTATGTTCTAGTTCTACTGGAAGGTGACATGCCTTACCGTAGACCATGTGGAACGGGGTCGTTCAAATAGGTGCCTTGTAGGCAGTTCGGAATGCCCATAAGGCCTCATCGAGTTTAAATGACCAGTATTTTCTATTCTGACTAACCGTTTTTTCTAGTATTCTTTTAATAGCCCTGTTGGTGTTTTCGACCTGACCATTGGTCTGTGGGTGATAGGCGGTGGAAAATCGATGGGACACTCCATATCTCCTCATGACCTTTTCCATTTGCGCATTGCAAAAGTGGGTTCCCCTATCACTAATGAGAGCTTTAGGAATGCCGAACCTAGCGAACAGCTTTTTCAGGAAATGAATAACTACCCTAGCATCGTTGGTTCTAAGGGCTTGTGCCTCTACCCATTTTGAAACGTAATCGATGGCAACTAAAATGTATTCATTCCCTCCTGAAGATGGAAAGGGTCCCATGAAGTCGATTCCCCAGACGTCAAAAACCTCACATACTTGTATAAAATTCTGAGGTGCTTCATCTCTATTTGATATGTTCCCGACCCGTTGACATGCATCGCATGCTTGTACCATTTCTTTAACATCATGGAATATTGTGGGCCAATAGAATACCGCATCGAAAATCTTTCGTGCGGTGGTGTTTATCCCATGATGGCCCCCAGAGGGGCCAGAGTGACACTCTCTCATGATCTTTACTGCCTCATCTCCCGAAACACAACGTCTGATGATTTGATCCGGGCATCTTCGGAATAAAAATGGTTCATCCCAGAAGTAATATTTTAGTTGGGCAAAGAACCTTTTCTTTTCGTATTTGGTCATGTGTTCCGGGATGAGTCTGCTCACGAGATAGTTAGCAAAATCAGCGTACCAAGGCTCGGAATCTGTCATTGACATGAGTTGTTTGTCAGGAAATGAATCCCGAATCTCGCTTCTATCAAGCTCATTAAGGGGATTTTCAAGACGAGACAGGTGATCAGCAGCCAAATTCTCCGCCCCCCTTTTATCACAGATTTCAACGTCAAACTCTTGTAACAACAAGATCCACCGAATTAGTCGTGGTTTAGCATCTTGCTTAGCAAAAAGATATCAGAGAGCTGAGTGATCGGTGAAAACGACCGTCTTTGAAAGGACAAGATATTGACGGAATTTGTCAAAGGCGAACACTACGGCTAATAATTCTTTTTCGGTGGTAGAGTAATTCTCTTGAGTGGGATTCATGGTTTTGCTAGCGTAGTAGATAGGTTGGAATAGCTTGTCACGCCTTTGGCCTAATACTGTTCCGACAGCATAATCACTAGCATCGCACATGATTTCGAAAGGTAACTCCCAGTTGGGTGTAACCATGATTGGGGCTTGCGTGAGCTCCTTTTTCAGGAGATCGAATGCATTCTTGCATTCTTGAGATAAATCGAAAGGGGCATCCTTCACCAGCAATTGAGTCATTGGCCGAGCTATTTTAGAGAAATCTTTGATAAATCTCCGGTAGAACCCGGCGTGGCCCAAGAAGTTGCGTATTGCTTTAACAGTCGTGGGATAAGGTAACTTAGATATAGCTTCCACTTTAGCTTGGTCCACCTCAATTCCATTCCCTGAGACCTTATGTCCTAACACAATCCCTTTTTTTTTACCATAAAATGACATTTTTCCCAATTTAGCACCAAGTTGGTTTCCTCACAACGTTTGAGCATTTTTTTTAGATTAGCAAGACAGCGGTCAAAAGAGTTCCCGAAGACTGAAAAGTCATCCATGAAAACTTCCATGATGTCTTCCATCAGTTCGTGAAAGATTGCGGTCATGCATCGCTGAAAAGTGGAGGGGCGTTACACATCCCAAAAGGCATTCTTTTATAGGCGAACGTTCCATAAGGGCAAGTAAACGTGGTTTTCTCTTAGTCCTCAGGTGCTATGGGGATTTAGAAATATCCCGAGAACCCATCCAAGAAACAATAATACTTGTGCCCAGATAATCTTTCCAACATTTGGTGAATGAATGGTAAGGGAAAGTGATCCTTCCTTGTGGCATCATTGAGCTTTCTATAATCGATGCATACCCGCCAGCCAGTAACCGTTCTCTGGGGTACCATCTCACCCTTTTCGTTCTTCACCACAGTCATTCCACCTATCTTTGGTACAACCTGTACAGGACTAACCCACGGGCTATCCGAGGGTAAATTAGTCCTGCATCCAAAAGTTTGATGACTTCTTTCTTCACTACTTCCTTAATGTTGGGATTCACCCGCTTCTGGGGTTGCACGGTAGGTTTATAATTTTCTTCCATAAGAATCTTATGCGTGCAAAAAGTTGAGTCAATCCCCTTAATGCCGGCTACACTCCATGCAAGCACTCCCTTATATTTCTTGAGGACTTCTAAGAGCTTACCTTTTTGTTCATGTTCGAGGGAAGTATTTATGATTACCGGCAGTTGATCCTCTCCCTGAAGGAAGGCATACTCTAGGTGGTTAGGGAGTTCTTTAAGATCTAGCTTAGGGGGTTCGATAATAGAAGGCTTAAGTTTGTTTTCAGGTTTTCAGAGTTTGAGCTATTTAGTGGTCTCCTGTCTAGGGTAGAAGGAGACTGCTCCATCTTTTCTTCCTCCAACAAGGGGAGAAAATTCTCACCCCGTAACCAGCCTTCTTCGATCTGTTCATCAACACAGTTATCAATAACATCCGTGAGTTCATCGACCTCTCTGATGAAATAAAGCCGGTTAGCTGCTTCGGGAGAGAGATTCATAGTGTCTTTAATGTCGAAGGTTAAGCTATTGGTTCCTACTCGTAAGGTTAACTTGCCGTCATGAACATCAATGACTGCACGAGCGGTAGCAAGAAATGGTCTCCCTAAGATGATGGGCACCAAGTCATCCTCCTCCATCTCCAAGATTACGAAGTCAACCGGAAATTTGAATTTTCCAACTTTGACTAGCACATTCTCGCATATCTCTACGGGGTATTTGACTGATCTATCGGCTAGTTGGATGTTCATACGGGTAGGTTTTAATCCGGAGTATCCTAGTTTAAGGAATATGGGGTGAGGCATGAGGTTGATACTCGCCCCTAAATCGGCAAGAGCATTCTTTATTGATAGAGATCCTATGGAACAGGGCAAGGCGAAGCTGCCTGGATCGTCTACCTTTTTTGGTAGCCCTCGATGGGTCACCACCGAACATTCTTCCCCCAGAGTCACAAGACCCTCGAGTTTCTTTTGGTTGGCGAGTAATTTTTTAAAGTATGAGCTATACTTTGGCATGTGATAGCAAGCATCAAGGAGAGGTATGATGATCACCGAGTCTTTTAGATATGACAAGAATCTCTTATTATCGTTCTCAATTTTCTGGTTTTTTAGTCGGGATAGGAATGGGATTCTCACAGGTTGGTTAGGTGGAGTCGATGGGGATGGGGTCACTAGGGGAGGTTGTTCGGGAGCCTCGCTGCTCACATCACCTTCCTCCTCGCGGGGCTTGCTTGGATCAAGGGTGATAGGATGTTGTAACACCCCCAATTCATGGATGCAGCGGAATTCGAACTGGGTGTTACTTGACGGCACAATAGTCACAATAATAGAAAACGAACTCCAATTGAGTCGTTTTTAAAAGATTTATCATTCAAATTATATAAATATCAGAGATTACAAAATGAGGTCCCAATTGGTTTCATGTTTACAAATCACATTAAGTGAGTTTTTGAATGATAATAGAATTTATAGCCCTCTTGAGTATCCGTGCCATTCCGTGCCATCCTTGATCGTCATGAACCTGAAATACATGCTTGAGAGGTCAACACAAAGGTTGAGTGAAATTCGTAGAGTTTAGTTAAATCGTTTGAACACAATAATCGTAGTGTGAGCTATAGACTCACACTCATAGTTAGAAAACAAAATCGTTATTTATTTCACTAAGCTCATGCAACCAAAACATTAACATCGAACCAACAAAATTGGCATTATAGAAGCCCTATCAAGGTACTTTTGCCGTTATACCGCTAAATCTCAAATATAGTGCATTTGTGTGAACTCATCGTTGTTCAACACAAATGGGATTCGTCAATCCCAATAGATCTATTCACAATATTCGCGCTCACTAAAGGTAGTGACTAATGGTTCATGATATAGGGACTTCGAACATGGCAATCGTTACTTAGTGATAATAAAACATCGTCGTGAAGCATACATTAGAAAGCATCGTGTTCGAGTAGAAAAATAATAGCATGCATTCTCCCCATGGGTTTGTAAAGTAGTTAAACAGTAGAAAGTGGGGCTACGAACTCACCTTAAGTTATGTAGTGAGTAGTGAATGTGATGGTCGAATCGCGAAGGTTTCTACGAACAACCTATAATCGAATGTTGCGACTTAGGATCGGAGTAAAGAATATGAAGTAGTGCCTATATATATATCTTGCATTTAGTCCATGATGTGGTATGATGTATATTGTAAGTCTTTGAAAGAAAGATTCATGAAACATGTATGTTTTGGTATATCGTTCACTACCGTTCGGGCCGACATAATTCAGAAGTCATGTTAGTAAGCGTTCGAGGAGCCAGAACACTTTAACTCGTAAATCCACAACTCAACTCGACGGCTTACATAATGAACTCCTCACATGAGGCTCCCTACTATTGTAGTAGTTGATGAAATATATAGATATAAGTTTTGATCCGAAAAGTTACATGTCCGATATTTGAATAAACTTAGGAAAGTTTATTAGTACAGGAAGATTGTTATTAGGGGTAGTTTCATAAGTCTTGAATGACCATTTTCTCTTGGTAATATCTCATGGTTTCCTTTTAGTGAAGTAGATCCAAATTGCTTGTTCATGTTATCGCCTAATTCATTGTTTCATGTTTACGCCTATGTAAATTGGTATGGTCATTTCGTCATGGCCTAGCCATGACCTTCGGTCCTTGTTCCAAGGTCATGAGACACAACCTTGGCTCTAGCCATGGTTGTGGTCTTGATTATAGGTCATAAGACCTCTTGTTCCTTTCAAAGTATAACCATAATCTAGTGACTTTCGCCTAAAAATGGGCTGTTTAGAATTTGAAGAATTTTATCACTCGGAAAGCATTTTTAGGTCTCGATCTTCTTTATTCCTGAACGAAAACGTCGTTCCGGACAACTTTCGTGTTTTAACTTTTTGATGAATCGGACCAGAAGTGGGACTTTCAAAAACTCAGAATGCAAGACAGGAAGGTTTGGGCAGTTTTGCTGGAAATCTTTGGTAACTTCAAATGGGCGTAACTTTTGACTCGTATACTCTTTTTAGGTGGTTCAAATTGCTATGGTTTCCTTGTTAGGTCCTCTACTACAATATGTAATAATCCAATATCATATTTTTACCATTTTGATCAGGTCTTACCAAGAAATTCACTAGTTTGCTTGTTTTAGTAACTTGTTGCAATAATTCATTATAACAACATCTTTTACTCATTTTTATACATCATGGACATAAATACAACACATAATATAGCAAGAATAACATGTAAATGATATGAACATGATAAATTAACAAGAAGCATGTTAGGTTTAGGCTTACAACTTTTGGCTTTCTAATAAAGAAAGGAAGTAACAAGTAAGGAAATGGACTTTGATAGACTTGCTTCAACCCTTTGCAATCTTTGATAAACCAAGGTTATTTGAAGATTATAACGACGCCTTCTTGAAGTCCAAAGCTATTTGAAGATTATAACGACGTCTTTTTGGAGACTTTAAAGTTATAACAACTTTTCTTAGAAAATTTCCAAGATTGAAGATCAAACACTAGTTTTCTTTCAAAAACTAGTTAACTTTCTTACAAAATATAAGAAAAGTGCCTTAGGTTTTAGGACTTGAAGGTTATAAGAAGGTGTGGTGCAAGATTTATATGTGTTTTAGCTTGGTATTTATAGGGTAGGAAAAATAGTTAACCATATATTGGGTTAGAATTTAACCATGGTTAGTTTAAGACACTTGTAACTATCCTAGAGATCAATGGTCAAGATTTAACCACCCATGGTGACTCCCCCCCCACATTGGCGGTTTGGAATGGGATATGGTGACTAGATGATGACTCTTGGTGTTTGGATGATAATATCCTAAGTATGTAGCTAGTTTTGACTCCGTAAATCGCTAACCGTAAATGATTAAGCCTCAAAACGTAAAACCGGGTGTCGTAAAATTATGAAACTTTAAAGTATTGTTAGACATGTCCATATGTCCCATAATAAAATATAAAATGGGTGGTAGGTTCCATTTGGGTGGTAAACCCTGCTAAAAACTGGAAACACGGGTCTAAAACGCGTAATACGTAAAATGTACGAATATTGCGTAAAATTGAGAAAAGTAAAATGTTACTTTTCTAATATGATATAAATGATTTAAAATGACTTATAATGTCTAGACTGGGCTCAGTCTAGTGTCGGTTGGTGTTAAATGTCTTTTAGACATCAAACCGTAAGCCTAAAAATCAAGAAATGACTTTTGGTCAAAGGAGGAGGGAAAAATTATGTTGACTATTTCTAATAAGTTTGAAAACTCAAAACGTCTTAGAAACTCGTTTCGTGGTCTAACGGTTAATCGCCCATTCGGTTAAGCGTGCTTATGTAAGAGTAGTACCGACATGGGTGACCTGCTGGGAAGTCTTTAGTCATGTTTTTCTCAGTCACGATTAATTCTCAAATAAATCATGAGTGTGTCAAACATTTTTCTGATGCGGGGTCACTTAACGCGGTCGAGTTTCGTTGTACGTAGAATTTCTGAATGACGTTTTACCCTAAAACGTGTAATTCCTTAATAACTTTCATGAAAATGATCTGACGAATGTCAAACATTTAATTTGCCATGGAAATGATTTATCACTCAAGAATATCAGATAAAAATCAACTTTCGGGAAAGTTTCGGGAAAAATGAATAGTAAAAGTGAATAGTGAAATTTTCCGGGAATGGTAATTAACCTGAAATTGCGAATTGTTACAGTCTCCACCCCTTACGGGGAACTTCGTCCCGAAGTTCTATGTGTGTCATATGTTGGAGTGGTGTCGATAAAGATGTGTGGTTACTTATGAGGATTTAGAGTGATGTAGTTTGATTTGTCGTTTCAGTGTATGGCGTAGGATGAGTTTACTTATGAGAAGTTTGTTTCTAAGAAGACATACAGGTGACTGCTCCCAGCATAACATGATCCCTCCTGAATTAGACATAGGTGATCAGGCTATGTATAATTTAGGACCGATAATGTGATGTTCGGTTTAGTCACGTATGATATTCAATCTTGTAAGGCTGATGAGTTTGCTTGTGGTGTAACTAAGGATGATTTGAGCTTTAAAAGTGCATCAAGATCAGAAAGTGAGCTTGTGGGATTTAAGGGTTGTGAAGATGATGATGGTGAGAAGGTTAAGAAGGTTTGTGTTCTTCATTTTGGTATGTTGAGATTTAGTGGTTTGTGATGAAAGTTGGAAATGAAGGCATGATATTGATTTATAGGGTGGTATCATCGAAATGATTTCTCTAGGATGGTGGTAGAATATCTTGGAGTAAAATGATGTGAAACAATAAAGTGATAACAAATTAGCTTGAAGTAAAATTTGTTGAATGGTTTATAAGATAACTGAGTAAGTCTCATAGAATGGTAATAGTCTGCTAAACAATCAAATTGGTTTGGAGATAGAAAGTACAATAGATAAGAATTATCACAAAGAGTCGTTTATTGAACAATAAATATTCTTAAGTCATAAAACTCCCATTACTAGGGATGACATACACATAGTACAACAAAGTGCATAAATAAATATGACTGCTAAGTTCTAAACTTCATTGTTCTGCATTGTTGTTGAGATTCTGATAAGCTCCTTCTCCTCTTATCATATATGCTCACTCTTGGTTGTCTTCAACTTGTTGACCTTGGTTTTGGGGACATTGGTTCTTGTAATGTCCACTTTCTCCACACCCGAAGCATATAACTATCGGTTGTGTGTTGCTACCGGTAGCTACATCCTTGACTCTACAATCTCTGGCAAGGTGTCCAGTGTTCTGACAGTTGCGACACTTAGCCGGGCAAGGACCTGAGTGGTGGAAGTTACACTTATTGCATAGTGGAGCATTCCCGGTATATCCTGAGCCTCTAGTTGGTGCAGCCACATAAGCCTTTGGGGTCTCTTGTCTTTTGTTTTGCTGGTTGTTGTTTTGAGTTTGGTTGTTGTTGTTATTGTTGTTACTTCCATGGTTACCATCCCATGGTCGCTTGTTGTTGTTGTTCCTATTGTTATTGTTGTTACTGTAATTGGAATTGTTGAGGTTATTGGTATTGCTGGCGTTGTTGGTGTTGTTGTTGGTGTTGAGGTTGGTTTGCTTTCGGGTTTCTGTCATTCGTACCACTTGGTCCATGAGGCTGCGGGACATCCGCATAGCTTCATCAAGTTCCTTTGGATTTGCCGAAGTTACATGTCCTTGTATGCTGGATGGAAGTCCCCAGATATATCTTTCCAACAATTTTTCCTTTGGAGAAACCATTGTTGGACAAAGTATCCTTAATTCTTGAAATCGACGATTGTAGGTTATGATATCATTTCCCTTAACCGTATGATCCCAGAATTCAACCTCCAACTTCTGTATTTCACTGCGAGGACAGTATTCCTTGATCATCATTTGTTTCAAATTAGCCCAAGTAATTTTGTAGGCATTCTCAATGCCCATGGGTTGAGCAATTGAGTTCCACCAGGATAACGCCTCATTCAACAGAGTACTCGTGGCATACTGTACTTTATCCTCCTCGGTACATTTACTAACCAAGAACACCGACTCCGCCTTTTCGAACCAACGGGTCAAACCTACAGCCCCTTCAGTACCCTTGAATTTGATGGGTTCACATTTCAGGTAGGAAATGAACGAGCAACCCTTTGGTACTGTAGTAACATTGGTCACCGGAGGGGTAGGTCCTCCAAGGTTAAGACTGGCAATTCTGGCAGCCTCTGCAGCTATCGCAGCTTCCGCAGCAGTGGCGGCTTCTGCGGCTACTGCAGCATCAGCAGCTGTTGCAGCCTCAGCGGCTGCTGCAGCATCAGCAGCTATGGCGGCTTCGGCAGCTGCTGCAGCTACGGCTGCTCGTTCCGTGACAAGTGCTGCATTGACACTGTCCTTTACCAGTTTGCGGATGGCAGCTTGCGCCATCGTTGGTGGTGTCTTTTTCTTTGGCGCCATGATTCTATTGTTCAAAAGATACATCGTAATTAGAGAGTTGTGAGATGAGCACAATTTTTGATAAGAATGATAGGATAATAATTTTTGAAACTTAAAAGCATAACACATGATAGTATATAAAACAAGAGTTTTATTCGTACAACGTTGGTTGATTTACAAAATCGAAACCTATTACAAGGTTCTTCAAAATTTACTAACTGATACTTTCAGTTTAGTAATTACAACGTTTTTACTATCGCTAGTTATTTCATAGATTTCGTAACATTTACTAACTGAGTCTAATCAGTTTAGTAGTACAAAAGTTAACTAGTATCATCACACTAGTCTATTGTGGATTAGAAGGTCCGAGCAGCTCTGATTGATCGGAAACTTCTTGGTTTAGTGTGTCATAGAGGTACGAGTCGATGAAATTTGAGAAGCTATAGTTTTCATGTTGACTTTCTTGTTCGATCAATGGTGGTCGAGGTACAATCCATAGTGAGTGATCCAATTCATCACATGTAGGGATATCAAAGGGAAGTGATAGTGGTGGTGGTAATGGTTCTAGTACATATTCGTATTCATTATCCTCTTCTTCGTCGGTTGAATCTTCGAAAGGTTCTTCTTCGTCATCAGAAGCGAAGGCATTTACGAAGTCAAATCCGAACTCGGGTAAGGGTGGTAAGACTTGGAAGTTATTAGGTAGAGTGGGCACATAATCGGGAGAAGTGGGTACGCACATGATTTCTATAAGAAGAATTACAATGTTAATATAATTCTATCGTTTATGGGGAGTGCTCGAAATATGGCAAGCATATATATAGCAATATACTAATATGTTTATGTAGCCTAACTTGCATAATAAGTCCATAATCGTCTGGAGGATGGAAGGCACGAAGAGCGGAAGGCTATAAAATGTTTTTGCTTGTAATCGTAGTTATAGTTTAGGTCTCAATTAGACCCGTTTCTCTATAACCATGGCTCTGGTACCAATCTGTAACACCCCCAATTCATGGATGCAGCGGAATTCGAACTGGGTGTTACTTGACGGCACAATAGTCACAATAATAGAAAACGAACTCCAATTGAGTCGTTTTTAAAAGATTTATCATTCAAATTATATAAATATCAGAGATTACAAAATGAGGTCCCAATTGGTTTCATGTTTACAAATCACATTAAGTGAGTTTTTGAATGATAATAGAATTTATAGCCCTCTTGAGTATCCGTGCCATTCCGTGCCATCCTTGATCGTCATGAACCTGAAATACATGCTTGAGAGGTCAACACAAAGGTTGAGTGAAATTCGTAGAGTTTAGTTAAATCGTTTGAACACAATAATCGTAGTGTGAGCTATAGACTCACACTCATAGTTAGAAAACAAAATCGTTATTTATTTCACTAAGCTCATGCAACCAAAACATTAACATCGAACCAACAAAATTGGCATTATAGAAGCCCTATCAAGGTACTTTTGCCGTTATACCGCTAAATCTCAAATATAGTGCATTTGTGTGAACTCATCATTGTTCAACACAAATGGGATTCGTCAATCCCAATAGATCTATTCACAATATTCGCGCTCACTAAAGGTAGTGACTAATGGTTCATGATATAGGGACTTCGAACATGGCAATCGTTACTTAGTGATAATAAAACATCGTCGTGAAGCATACATTAGAAAGCATCGTGTTCGAGTAGAAAAATAATAGCATGCATTCCCCCCATGGGTTTGTAAAGTAGTTAAACAGTAGAAAGTGGGGCTACGAACTCACCTTAAGTTATGTAGTGAGTAGTGAATGTGATGGTCGAATCGCGAAGGTTTCTACGAACAACCTATAATCGAATGTTGCGACTTAGGATCGGAGTAAAGAATATGAAGTAGTGCCTATATATATATCTTGCATTTAGTCCATGATGTGGTATGATGTATATTGTAAGTCTTTGAAAGAAAGATTCATGAAACATGTATGTTTTGGTATATCGTTCACTACCGTTCGGGCCGACATAATTCAGAAGTCATGTTAGTAAGCGTTCGAGGAGCCAGAACACTTTAACTCGTAAATCCACAACTCAACTCGACGGCTTACATAATGAACTCCTCACATGAGGCTCCCTACTATTGTAGTAGTTGATGAAATATATAGATATAAGTTTTGATCCGAAAAGTTACATGTCCGATATTTGAATAAACTTAGGAAAGTTTATTAGTACAGGAAGATTGTTATTAGGGGTAGTTTCATAAGTCTTGAATGACCATTTTCTCTTGGTAATATCTCATGGTTTCCTTTTAGTGAAGTAGATCCAAATTGCTTGTTCATGTTATCGCCTAATTCATTGTTTCATGTTTACGCCTATGTAAATTGGTATGGTCATTTCGTCATGGCCTAGCCATGACCTTCGGTCCTTGTTCCAAGGTCATGAGACACAACCTTGGCTCTAGCCATGGTTGTGGTCTTGATTATAGGTCATAAGACCTCTTGTTCCTTTCAAAGTATAACCATAATCTAGTGACTTTCGCCTAAAAATGGGCTGTTTAGAATTTGAAGAATTTTATCACTCGGAAAGCATTTTTAGGTCTCGATCTTCTTTGTTCCTGAACGAAAACGTCGTTCCGGACAACTTTCGTGTTTTAACTTTTTGATGAATCGGACCAGAAGTGGGACTTTCAAAAACTCAGAATGCAAGACAGGAAGGTTTGGGCAGTTTTGCTGGAAATCTTTGGTAACTTCAAATGGGCGTAACTTTTGACTCGTATACTCTTTTTAGGTGGTTCAAATTGCTATGGTTTCCTTGTTAGGTCCTCTACTACAATATGTAATAATCCAATATCATATTTTTACCATTTTGATCAGGTCTTACCAAGAAATTCACTAGTTTGCTTGTTTTAGTAACTTGTTGCAATAATTCATTATAACAACATCTTTTACTCATTTTTATACATCATGGACATAAATACAACACATAATATAGCAAGAATAACATGTAAATGATATGAACATGATAAATTAACAAGAAGCATGTTAGGTTTAGGCTTACAACTTTCGGCTTTCTAATAAAGAAAGGAAGTAACAAGTAAGGAAATGGACTTTGATAGACTTGCTTCAACCCTTTGCAATCTTTGATAAACCAAGGTTATTTGAAGATTATAACGACGCCTTCTTGAAGTCCAAAGCTATTTGAAGATTATAACGACGTCTTTTTGGAGACTTTAAAGTTATAACAACTTTTCTTAGAAAATTTCCAAGATTGAAGATCAAACACTAGTTTTCTTTCAAAAACTAGTTAACTTTCTTACAAAATATAAGAAAAGTGCCTTAGGTTTTAGGACTTGAAGGTTATAAGAAGGTGTGGTGCAAGATTTATATGTGTTTTTGCTTGGTATTTATAGGGTAGGAAAAATAGTTAACCATATATTGGGTTAGAATTTAACCATGGTTAGTTTAAGACACTTGTAACTATCCTAGAGATCAATGGTCAAGATTTAACCACCCATGGTGACTCCCCCCCCCACATTGGCGGTTTGGAATGGGATATGGTGACTAGATGATGACTCTTGGTGTTTGGATGATAATATCCTAAGTATGTAGCTAGTTTTGACTCCGTAAATCGCTAACCGTAAATGATTAAGCCTCAAAACGTAAAACCGGGTGTCGTAAAATTATGAAACTTTAAAGTATTGTTAGACATGTCCATATGTCCCATAATAAAATATAAAATGGGTGGTAGGTTCCATTTGGGTGGTAAACCCTGCTAAAAACTGGAAACACGGGTCTAAAACGCGTAATACGTAAAATGTACGAATATTGCGTAAAATTGAGAAAAGTAAAATGTTACTTTTCTAATATGATATAAATGATTTAAAATGACTTATAATGTCTAGACTGGGCTCAGTCTAGTGTCGGTTGGTGTTAAATGTCTTTTAGACATCAAACCGTAAGCCTAAAAATCAAGAAATGACTTTTGGTCAAAGGAGGAGGGAAAAATTATGTTGACTATTTCTAATAAGTTTGAAAACTCAAAACGTCTTAGAAACTCGTTTCGTGGTCTAACGGTTAATCGCCCATTCGGTTAAGCGTGCTTATGTAAGAGTAGTACCGACATGGGTGACCTGCTGGGAAGTCTTTGGTCATATTTTTCTCAGTCACGATTAATTCTCAAATAAATCATGAGTGTGTCAAACATTTTTCTGATGCGGGGTCACTTAACGCGGTCGAGTTTCGTTGTACGTAGAATTTCTGAATGACGTTTTACCCTAAAACGTGTAATTCCTTAATAACTTTCACGAAAATGATCTGACGAATGTCAAACATTTAATTTGCCATGGAAATGATTTATCACTCAAGAATATCAGATAAAAATCAACTTTCGGGAAAGTTTCGGGAAAAATGAATAGTAAAAGTGAATAGTGAAATTTTCCGGGAATGGTAATTAACCTGAAATTGCGAATTGTTACAGATGTGAGCTCGGATAAGGGGGTCCTTGGTTGTTTTTCCAGCTCGAGTGGTTATTGCGAGCATGGGGGTCTTTTTCGCTTACTGATGGCCTGTCTTGGTTATCAAGGGTGGAGTTAAGCTTGTTGAACCATTCTTCTATGTCATTTTGTTGCTCATCGATGAGCTCATCAAGACCTTTTAATTGTAAGCCTTTTTCATGAGTGAAGTGACCAAGGTTATCTTCAAAAGTGCCCCTGATTTTATATTCAGGGCCTTCCTCTCCTTCTTTTCTCTTCACCAGATTTCCCCAAAGGGTGTAATCATCGTTTTGGTAAAAAGGCAAAAGGGAGGGGTCAGCGTAGATGCCATGCCCTGACAAGCACGCATGTTCGGTCGTGGGTTCTCCTTCGCATTCCTCTACCTCGTGCGGGCCCCCACAGTAGTCGCAGATTAAGTAAGGATTTGAAAGTTGTTTAGTTAATTGCAAGCCAGCTAGGTATTCCATTCTTTTGTGAATTTTACTTAGCCGATCTGAAGGTGTTGATGTGATTTCAGACATGCTAGCAGTTGACTCAGGTTCATCCCAAGTGTCATCTTGGTCTTGAGCATATTCCTCAATCCTATTCCATCCTTCCTCGGTAATAAAATTGGCTAATTTCCCTTTTCTAGAATTGTTGATTCCGTTCCGGTCATTTGAGGAGACATTGTCATAGAAGATTTGGACCAGAAGCCAGAGTTCGATGCCATGATGGGGAACTTATCTTATTAAATCCTTGAATCTAATCCACGATTTATGAAAGGGTTCGTCCTTCCCTTTTCGGAAGCGGAGGATCCTATCCCTAAATGCTAAGGTTTTCCCTGCTGGAAAGAACTTCTCATAAAATTTTGATATGAGTTGCTCCCATGTGAAAATAGATTCAAAGGGAAGTTTATCATACCACTCTTTGGCTTTTTCATAAAGGGTGAAAGAGAAGAATCGTAATCGGGACGTGTTTCTAGTAGCCCCATCCGTATGGAGGGTGTCTACTATTTTCAAGAAGACCTTGATGTGTTGAATCGGGTCATCATCATCTAGTCCACAAAACTTGCACACACTTTAGATAAGCCAAACATCGGCCACATGCAAGACCTCATTGGTGTGTTCGTTTGGGAAGACAATGGCGTTTGAAAAGCCACGAGGATTTGGAGAGGAGTAGTTCTTAAGGCACTTAGGAATGGGGGTTGTGGGGGTACTCATATCGTTGTTGGATTGGGAGCTAGGGGTTGTAAGGTGATTTTCTGAATTTTCTTCAGAAAGGGACGCATCAAAATTGATGGCTATACTGGATGGTTCAGGTGTTGTGAGAGATCGTCTTAGCCTACGCATTTCCCTATTAGGTTCTGCATAGGGCAAAACAAGGTCCCTAGCGGAACTACGACTCCTAGTGACTCTAAGGTTAGAGAATTCGTCATTTGCCATGATGGCGAATGGTGGAGATTACGAACAAAGGTACGAAGAAATAAGATAGACTAAAGAAAACCTAAAAACAAAAATAAAATCTTACTCGAAAGAAATCTAGCAAGTAGACCTAATAAAAAGAAATCCTAACCTAGACAATAACTATTCCCCGGGCTGCGGCGCCAAAAACTTGATGCGTGGATATTGCACCAGGATTTACCTCTCGAGGGATCTCGAGAAGCTTACAACCCCCACCAGGCAGTGTACCTGATCGTTGTAGTATAGTATAGTGACAAGTACCGGGGGATTGATCGTTCAACTCAGGAATAGTGTCGCTAAGATTAGAAAGCCTAAAAACTAGGTCTAGAGGTGAGGGATGATTCTTTTTGTATTTTTATATTTTTATAAAAGCAATTAAAATCTCGGGTTTTGGAAGAGTGGGAAAAATTAGTTGCTAGTCAACTAACCCAATAACTAAGATGCAATCAAAATAAAATAACAAAAATGTAAAATAAAGCTAATTAAACTAGTGGTGTGAACAATAAATGGGAGAATTGTGTTTACTTAGATTTCATTACTCCCTAGATATCTTTTACAGGTTGATAGTTTGTTACAGTTGCGTGAATGATGGGTTATATTCCTTAATACCAATCGTGGGGTGGCGTACGTACTTCCCCAACTCTATAAGCTCCTACTTCACTCCTATGTCGAGCCTGCAAGAAGCTCCTAACATGGGATCATTAGAATTCGCTCATGCATTAAATACAACCATAAAAACCTAGTACGCATTGGTTCATGTTTCTTAAGACGTTCAAGCAAGTTACACTACGGAAGTCTGCCAGTTTTCTTAAGCCTAACATCGAAATCATTCATCCGTAATAACTATAAACAAGCAATCAACCCATAATCAACATTTAGGTTTCACTACATCTAAGCAAACACATAAGAGATCTAGACTAGCATGTTAAAATCAAGACAAGCGTAAGATATATTCAAACAACACATAGACATATTGAATGAATTGAAAGGAAACTTATCTTAATTGAACATGATAGGTTTCAAAGGGTAAAAACCCTTGAAAATACTGATAAAATCGTGCTAGGGTTTCTCCAAGTTATCCCTAAAATTGTCCTCCCTTAATGAATGAAAATTACAAAACTATATATAGATTTTCCAATGTGACGGCATCAAGAAGAAAATTCTGACGCCGTCAACTCGCCGCCCATAATAATATCGGATTGCCTAGATCCAGATCTGACGCCGTCAAGAGCAATTTTCCTCTGGGCTGTCACGTGTAAAGGGACCATGAATGTCACACCCCCAAAATCGGGTCCAGCGGAAGCATACATGTAGCTGGGGTGTAACTCAATTGGTATCTCAACACAAGTACAAAAATGGTTTTCACTTCAATCATTTAGAATAAAATACTTTAACCAAAAATGTTGAATTTACATTGTTAAAAGTAGTGTGGAAGTAGGCCCTTAAAATAGTTTAAAACGGTCCTCAAATGAATAATCATAGTCTTCTATGACCATGCTACGCCCTGCCAAAACCTCCTGTAGCGTGCCATTGCTTAAAACCTGAAAATACATGCTAAAGTGTCAACACGAGGTTGGTGAGTTCATAGATTCTTGTGAAAAAGAATGCAATGCATACGAATAAAGATTTCCCAGCAACTTAAGCAATGTAAGGAATTTAATACTTTGGCATTGTACAAAAATAATTAAAGCAGCGTATTCTCCCCCAAAAGTAATTCAAAATGTATAAAAGTATAAAACAAGTATTTAAACATGTATCTCCCCCAAAGAGTTTATAAAGTAATTAAACAAGTAAAATGTTCGGGACAATAAGGTGCGAACACTAGCCGCAACCTAAGATGAGTGAAAATGATCTACTTTAGATCATGAAATGATGTAATGAATGCACATGCACATGATGCCTATACCACTCATAACTTGAAAATACTTGTTATTGTCAAAGTAATATGTTTTTCCATAACTTGGGAAAAATAAGTATAACTAGACTTATAAAACTAGTCGTAATATATATATCGTATATATAAATGGTAGTGTTGAATTCCTTGCTTTGAAAACCCTGAAATAACGTTTAATAGTCGTTTAATAAGCTTGTAATCATAAGTACTTCGATGGTTAAGAATTTGGCACTTTGGTAGTATTTCTAGAAAATCTAGGATTTAGTACGTAGAAGTATTATTATTTCTATTAGTGACAAAATAGTCTCGCAAAACTAGTCACGAAATAGTGAATATTAAGATTTAGGAATGAAGCTCAGTAGTTTTAGGAAGGTTTTCACCTTATCTAAAAAGTCATAGAACTGAAGTTTGTCTATACGGGTCTCGATCATAAAGGAAAATAGCCGTCAAGTGAGGTGTTTGGGCTGTTTTGGCAGATTCTGGGCAATTTTCGGGAAAGTTTGGAAGACCATAAGTTATTCGTTATAAATCCTTTTGACGAACGCTTGGATGTTTTGGAAACTAGGCTAGGTGAACTAACTTTTTGTCATAGATGTAAAGTTGATGGAAATAAATAGAGTTTTGTCGATTTTGAAACGTGTATATCTTGGTCGTTATAAGCTTGTTTTCTACGTTATTTATATCCCCGGAATCGTATTGAAATATACAAATATATTTTTGATAACTCGGCTTCTCTAGGTTACGTCTAATGCCTCGGTTTGTCCACCAAAAATCGTCCAACAGCATACAATTTTCAGAAAAATAGTTTTCGTCAATAAACTTGCAAAAATCATATCTCATTCGTTATAAACTCGTTTTAATCCGTTCTTTCGCCTACGGCTTCGTTTTTGAAAGTATTTTCTAAATCTTTGGTTGAAAATATCCCCTAAGTTACTGAGTTTTCCAGAATTTAAGTTTTGGGACAGTAGGTTTATAAACATGTTCCAAATCTATTTCTAATGTTCTAAACTAGTTTCTAATCCACCCAAATCACTTCCAATCACCACAAATCTAGTCTATTCCTACCATACACCTTCTTAAGGTGTCATGGGTTCTTAAACATCGTTAATCAAGTAGATCTAACAAGGGTTTCCATATCTGGTGTTTCAAAGATATATATATATATATATATATATATATATATATATATATATATATATATATATATATATATATATATATATATATAAAGAGTGGTATAAACTAACATATGCATGAAATCATGTATAGAAATCACATGATCATAAAGATAACTTGAAGAAATGATGAAAATGAATTTTGTAAACTTACTTTGAAAGATTATGGATCTTGGATGATGAAAACCTAATGATCCTTGAGTTTATATTACAAAACCCTAACAAGGACCACCAAAGGAACTAGAAAATGGCTTGATCTTCAAAAATTTATGGATCTTCCTTGTGTTTTTATTTTTGGTCGTGGCCTAGGAGGAGAGAAAAGGGAGAAAACCTCACTTTTGATTCTAAATATGAATAAGTGTATGTTAAATGTGTTTATGTAAGAAAATATCTAGTAAAATGGCATTTTGGTAAATAATAGCTCAAGTTGAAGTATCTTGGAGATGAGGGGGGGGGGGGGTCGGTACATGGGTTGGATGAGAAGAGTGTGTAGTAAGCTTGGTATTATCTCGTTTACGGAGTCAGTTTTGGTTCCGATAATCGCTAACCGTAAAGTGTTAAACCACGAAACGTAAATCCGGGTATCGTAAAAATATGAAACTTGAAAGAATGACTAAACTTGTCAAAATACTCCATAATAAAATATAAAATGAATGGTAAGTTCCATCGGGTTGCTTAAACGCTATTAAAACTGGAAACGCGGGTCTAAAACGCGTAATTCG
Source organism: Artemisia argyi (assembly GCA_030686995.1). NCBI lineage: Eukaryota > Viridiplantae > Streptophyta > Magnoliopsida > Asterales > Asteraceae > Artemisia > Artemisia argyi. The sequence continues at coordinate 159,468,521 of CM060693.1, forward strand.
CGTAAAACGCTGAACTGGAAAACGTAAAATTCCAAAACTTTTAGAATTGTCGTAAAATGAGAGAAAATCATATTTCTATCGTTTATAGTGTTTTATGGACATATCGGGATGCTGGAACGACGTTTAAACCGAAAAGTAAATCTCGGACACGGCTTCGTGATTTTTGCAGAAATGATCCGACGAGTGCCAAACTCTCGGAATATCGTTAAAATAGTTTAACTTACGAGAATATGAAATAAAAATTTTGGAAATGAATAGTAAAAATGAATTGTAACTTTCCGAGATGAATTATGAAATTTCGACGTTTGAAAAAGGAAATGAAATTACGAGTTGTGACAATGACGGCCTATGGTGACGCCGTCATGCCCTAGTGTAAAAACATTCTGGATCGTCATGGACTCTATCCTCTTCACCTCTTGTTTTCCTCTTGACGCCGTCATGAAGAATCTTGTGACGCCGTCAGGTACTGTTCCCAGCAAGGAAAATTAAGACTTTGCCGTTTTCTTCACTTTTATGCTCCAAAAACGTCCAAAATGCTTCCTTTTCTACAATTCACTCCAAAAGTACCTAAAATCACAAAAGGAACGATTTAGGGCAATATTTGATCAAATAAATTCAATTTCGGGCTTAAAAGACCCCCTAAAAACGGATCATTTTTTGCCTCATCAGAACTTGAGAGAAAGGTTGACTACTCATGGAAAAACAAAAGAGACCCTTAAGTCCTAGACGGGCAACAGTCAATTCGGTCTCAAATACGATTCCGACACCGTTGTCTGAATCACCCTCTAGTGAGAATGTCGAAACCTTTCAGAATTATGCTCCACCTTATTCACCTCCTCAAAGCCTTAGCCTGGAATTCGAAGCTCGAATGAGAGAGTACATGGCAACCCATTCTGAGCGGCTTGCTAAATTCGAGGATGCTGTTTATAAACAAAAGGAGGAGATGCAAGAGAAAATGAAGGAGATGATGAGCCTAGTGGAGGAATACGCAAACCAAAAGACCCCAGAAATGATGTTACTAAGAAAAGAAAGCGCTACCCCCGCTACCCGATTTGTTAATTCTATTACAATTATCCACGAGGATAATGAGGAAAAAGAAAACCCTGGTGAACAAACCATTGAGGAACCGCCAAAATCCCAATCACTAGGTTACTACCTAAAACATGATATAAACAAGAACACCATAACAAATTGGATAAAGGGTGACGGGCGTAACCAACCCTCCAAACAGGTTCCAAAGAAGGAGAAAGAGGGGAAAGATGAGTATGCTACATTGCCCGAGGGACCGGTATTCGAGAAGTTACTTATACAAAAAGTGGCTACTAAGCAGATGGCTTGTGGGAACTTTGAGATACCAGTCAGCATTGGGAATTTGCAATATCTGGATGCTTTCGCCGATCAAGGATCGGAAGTAAATCTTATGCCCCTAACTATTTATACCCAACTAACCACAGAAATGCCGGCCACCACCCGTGTTAGGCTATCCTTTGCTGGTCACTCTTATGTATACCCTTTTGGAATTGCAGAGGATGTGCTGGTCAATGTTGCAGGGTTCATGTATCCCGTCGATTTCATGATCATCGATGATAAAAGAGGTGGGTGTATGCCAATACTCCTTGGAGCACCATTCCTCACCACCGATAGAGCTGTCATTAGGTATGAGAAAAGGGAAATCGAACTTAAGCCAGGAAAAAGAAAGATTAGCCTTCCTATGACCCCACGATGTGTGCAAGAGAGCCTGATGAAAAGAAAGCTCAAAAACAACATTGACACATCGCCTAATCATGTTCAAGAAAAAAATCCTCACATGGGAAACAAGATCAAAAGCTACAAAGAAACTAAGCCTGCGAGAGGCAAAAGCAGCAATAAAGTTCATGTCAAGTTTGAATGTAGTCAACCGACGGAGAATCATGTACCATTCGCAAAAGGAGACCTGGTACTCTTAAGACACTTAGAGAGAACAATACCTCCCAATAAGCCAAGTCCCTGGTGGTATGGACCATTCACAATTGAAAGCATACGCCACGATGGGATAGCTACTTTGAGCAGTAAAGGAGGAAGGGAGGTGACTGCGAGTGTCGATCGATTGAAACATCACCACCATGATAGTGAGGATCATAATTATATGGGATACGTCATCTCAGGAGATGAGGTCACGTAATTGCCCATGACCTTAAGTCTAGCTACAAGACTCGTAAATAAAGAAAAGCGCTTCTTGGGAGGCAACCCATGTTTTGTGTGATTTTTATTTGTTTGATTGTTATTTGCTTCCGTATGCATGCTTTATTTTTATTGTTGGTAGATCATGTTTCAAACTAAAATTGTGAAAATGCTTTATTTTGTCGTTTAACTTCGTCTTAACTTCATATAAAGGTATTTTGCAAAACACTAAGTGTAAGGGGAAACCCCAATTTTGTTTCTAAGAACGAAATTGATCATGATTCGCCACAATACAAAATGAACATGTATATTAGTATTTGTTAGAGTCAAATGCTTGTATCGAGTCATAATGATGTTTTGTAGGATTTTCCAGGAAGTAGGACATAAGTTTTTCCAGAAATTTTCCGGAAACTTAACGTAAAGATTTCTGCAGGTCACTTCTGACGGCGTCAGGAATTAACGCCTGACGGCGTCATGTGTAAAATTCTGGAAATTTTGCGAGTTTTGTTATTCTAACGGAGTCTTAAAGTTTTTGTTAATTCTTTAGTTTTATAAACTCCAGGAAATCTGCAAACATTCATTCCACAAGCATTATATCTTAAATTGCTTTCTAGGATTTGTTAGTAGATATAGATTGCCGCCGATTTTATGCGAGGTTACCTTGTTTGTTTTCTCAGGTTTAACAGGTTATATATGACAAGAAGATGATTTATTTTCTGGAAGGGAAGCTTTGAATGTTCATTTTCTTGGAGGAAGATCTAACCTTGTTGACACACTATCCACATCGAACGAATCAGGGGAGTATTTGTTTTCATTATTTTACCTATTTTTCTTTTACATCTTTTAATTGAACATTTGGGACAATGCTCATCCTAAGTGTAAGGGGAGGGTAAATGATGATACCTTATAGGATACAATTGCACTTGAGTTTGTTTGTTTGATGGTAGGTGTGTAATAAAACTAAGAGAAATACTTGTTAGTGTAATTTTAGCGCCAAATTTAAATTTTTTTACAACATTTAGGAGTGAAATTTTAGCCTTAACAAGCGTCTCTTGGATAGGAGTTGTATGACTAGCACAAAACCGTACCACTCAGAAATATTTTCCACCCAAATATTTGAGGTTCGCCTTTAGATTTGATAGGAAAAGTGATGCGTGGGAATTGCACCAGGCTTTACCTCTCGAGGGATCTCGAGAAGCTTACAACCCCCACCAGGCAGTGTACCTGATCGATGTAGTATAGTATAATGACAAGTACCGGGGGATTGATCGTTCAACTTAGGAATAGTGTCGCTAGGATTAGAAAACCTAAAGACTAGGTCTAGAGATGAGGGATGATTCTTTTTGTATTTTTATAATTTTATAAAAGCAATTAAAAATCTCGGTTTTGAAGGAGTTAGGCGTAATTAGTTGCTAATCAACTAACCCAATTACTAAGATGCAATCAAAATAAAATAACAAAAATGAAAATAAACTAAAATTAACTAGTAGTGTGAGCAATATATGGGAGAATTGTGTTCACTTAGATTTCACTACTCCCTAGATATCTTTTACAGGTTAATTACTTGTTATAGTTGCGTGGATGACGGATTGTATTCCTTAATACAATTCATGGGGTGGCGTACTTACTTCCCCAATCCTATAAGCTCCTACTTCACTCCTATGTCGAGCCGGCTAAGAAGCTCCTAACATGGGATCACTAGAATTCGCTCATGCATTAAATACAATCATAAAAACCTAGTACACGTCGGTTCATGTTTCTTAAGACATTCAAGCAAGTTACACAATCGAGATCTGCCAGTTTTCTTAAGCCTAACATTGAAATCATTCATCCATTACAACTATAAACAAGCAATCAACCTATAATCAACATCTAGGTTTCATTACATCTAAGCAAACACATTAAAGATCTAGCATAGCATGTTGAAATCAAGACAAGTATAAGATATATTCAAACAACACATAGACATATTGAATGAATTGAAAAGGACTTATCTTAACTGAACATGAAAGGTTTCAAGGGGTGAAATCCCTTGAAAATACAGTTACAAACGACCTCAGGTTTATTAGGTTCGACCCTAGTATTCTCCACACACGTTCCTCTCTTAATGAATGAAAAATAGAAAAGTATATATAGATACGGCGTCAAGAGTAAATGTCTGATGCCGCCAACTCGCCGCCAAATAAGTTCTCGGACTGCCTAGATCTGGGTTTGACGCCGTCACGTGTATTCCATTTGCAGACCGTCACCAAAATAACTCTTGACGCCTTCAGGTTTTCACTGGGTCGTCATGGATTTTACTCCTGACGCCGTCACAATTTCCTTCTTGACGTCGTCAGGTACTGTTCTCAGCATGGAAAATTAAGTCTTTGCCGTTTTCTTGACTTTTATGCTCCAAAAACGTCCAAAATGCTTCCTTTTCCAGAATTCACTCCCAAAGTACCTAAAATAACAAAAGGAACGATTTAGAGCAATATTTGATCAAATAAATTCAATTCCGGGCTTAAATGACCCCCTAAAAACGGTTCATTTTTCGCCTCATCATATACCCTTACACTTGAGATTTGCTTGTTCTCAAGCAAATGCGCTTTTATTCTAGTCAAAATACAAGTTAGAGGTCATTTAACACAAATATAAAAGTAATTATAACAAATAATCGTTCCACTAAAGACCAAAGACAAGCACGGAGGTTATACACTAGCACCTCATAAATAGTGTTTAGATACTCACATCTCTCGGGTGTAATAAAGTAATATCACAGTATGGAAATGGAAAACATCTCTCACTACATGTCATAGCAAAATAGATTACCATAGGCTTGGGAAAGGATCAAACCTCCACCACATGGCGTAAGCACCTAGGATAAACTATCAAAGAGGTCTTTTAAAGGGTTATAACGTTAGGTGTAGGGATATGGACTACATGGTTTTGTTGGATATAGGCAGTCTTTACTGGTGTCGAGTTAATAATCTTGGTCAATTACATGTACAATGTGGCGTTGCTAAGCCAAGACTAGACTCGACTTAAGCTAATAAATGGAAAAAATAACAAAAACATAAAATGAACATAGAATGAAACGGGATGGTAGTCCGTATGTTTTTTCTCTTTTCTTTTTCTATATATATATATATATATATATATATATATGATGACGTATAGTCTATATATGGGCCACGAGCCCAAATGATACACATTACTAAGGCCCAAATCCACCATGAGTAGGCTATTGTAACTTGGGCCGCATTAATAATGGGAACAGGCTCACTTAAGCCCAACCCAAACAAACTATACACGGTATCGATAAGGATCATCTATCTATGGAATAGATATCCTTACCCGGAGAAGCACCATGGGTGCGAAACGTGAGGAGCACGAACCCTGCAAGGATTCTGCGCCTATATAAGGAATGACATGTCTCACTCAAGGTACGATACACAAACCCTAACTCTTTACGAGAACCCTAAATCGATTACTTACTCTCACGCCGGAGTCTAATCGTGGGAGACAATCCCACGATAAGCCTAATGGTGTTGTTTATTTTCTTAGTGCGCAGGTTACAAGTACTAAGAAGCGAATTGGTACAAGAGCAAGAGCCCATAATCAGGAACGCCCAACTTTTGTATCAACAAGTGGCGCCATCCGTGAGACCCCACTAAGAACTAAGGACTAGAATGACAAAGAATAAGAATTCAAGCCAGCGGACTCCGCAGTCAGAAAAACGTGACCATCAGAGGAAGAATCAACAAGATTCGACCTCTAGACAGGTTGCTGGGACAACCAGCGCACCTGGTCACCAAGAGGCAGGGACAACCCAACATCTTCCAGCGGTAGAACTACCTGTAAGGACTACCCAAGTCACCCCAGTGGTCCCAAGCGTTGAGGAACAACACTGTGCCACCAGCAGTGAACAACACTGTGCCACCAGGCGCGCCTAACCGAGATAGGGTGCCTAATACTGAGGCAGACATTCTTGCAACAACTGAGGATGCACCCAATCTAACTTTGGGAAATTTTATATCCCAAAATTATGAAACCCTAACCGCCCTCATGCAGGAAGAAGCAAGGAGAAGGGCAAGCACGAGCCTACAAGCTCGACTCAATTTTGGTCCTGAATGCGAACCATCACCGCTGCGCCACCCACGAGGAAGACGCGCAGAACGTACCACCATCCATGATAGGCTGGGTACGACATCTGATTCACAATACTCAGAAGACAGCGGGAGGCGCACTAATGTTCACTCCAGACTTGGCAGTCGGGGAATACAATACCGATTAGGACATCAGCACTCGCCAAGCCAAGGATCCTCCAAACCTGGAAGTAAGAGGATTCAAGACAGATTCGGGAAAAGAAGATCCCCAAGTAGAGATCCCTCAAGCTCTTCTTCTGAAAGAAGCCGGCGCAAGCACCGAAAAAGAGACTACTCTTCCTCCAGTGACTCCTCGGACAACGAGGATAAAGAGACAGGACACTAGAAGTCAAGAGGAAGACGTCACGATGAAGAGAACGAAGATATGTCTCTTCCATGGCGTCGCCAGAAAGTTGACGCGTTTACACGGCGCATCAGCGATTACTCAGACCGCAAACGCAGGCGCATGCCCACTAATGTGAAAACATATGATGGAACAGGTGATCCGGATGATCATCTAAAAGTTTTCGAATCAGCCGCCACTATCGAAAACTGGCCACAGCCTGTGTGGTGCCACATGTTTAATTCTACGTTAGTAGGGAACGCGCGCACATGGTTTAGCAAACTCCCACGTAGGAGCATCGGTGGGTTCGAGGAATTATGGAAAGCATTCCGTCTCAACTTCACCCAGAGAAAGAAGTACGCTAAAAACCCTGTTGAGCTAGCAAGAGTGAAACAGCGCCAAGGGGAATCAACCAGCGCTTTTATGGAACGCTTCAAGGATGAGTGCATACAAGTCAAAGCATGTCCTGAGATCTTAAAAATTTCAGGGTTCATGAATGGGATTAATAATCCAGAACTCATCCGAAAGCTAAACGACAAAGTTCCACAGACTTTCGATGAGCTAACAAAGCGCACTAGATCCTTTATACAAGGAGAAGCAGCTGCTGCGGACAGCAAAAAGGGTTATTCGAATTATAGGCAGCAAGAGCAGCCTAGGAGACAATCCAATGATCAGAATAACAACCGCAGCAGGAATTACCGCAGGGGAAGAGACAATGACAAATATACCCCTCTTACAAAATCCCCGAGGGAAATATTTGTAACAGAAGGTGCAAACTTCCCAAAACTGCCACCAATGCGCACCGCAGAGGAAAAGCGCATAGGGAACGGATACTGCGAGTACCATGGCCAAAAAGGCCATACAACTAACGAGTGCGTCCAGCTAAGACAACTGATCGAAAAGTTAGTAAGAGAAGGCAGAATGGACCACCTCGTAAAAAACATCAAAGAGGGAAAAGATAAACAGAGGAACGGGGGTAAGAAAGAACCCCCCAAGGAAAAAGCTGATACCATATACATGATACAGTCATGGCAGCGCAAGATAAAGCAAAAAGTCAGCCAAAAATTCTCTCCAGAAAAAGAGATATCTTTCCCTACTCTAGATGTGGACAACACAGTCGTAGAGCCTCTAACTATTGAAATACATACGGGAGGACATGATATCCACCGCATGTACATTGACGGAGGAGCATCCGCAGATATCCTGTATGATCACTGTTTCAAAAGACTGGGACCTGAAATCCAAAGTCAATTGATACCAGCAACAACGTCATTGACTGGATTCACGGGAGAAAAGATCTGGCCCATGGGGCAGTTACGCTTGCTGGTGGTCGTAGGAGATGAACAACACTCAACCGCAACATGGATAAATTTCATGGTAATAAAGTCTCCCTTACCATACAATGGTATCATTGGGAGACCTGGAATATCATCCATGCGCGCTGTACCATCCACAGCGCACGGAATGCTTAAGTTTCTAGTGGAAGGAGGAGTTCACTCTCTATAACACAACAGTACCACCAAGAGAATGCAATGCGGTAACAACTGAAGTAGTGACCATTCCAGAACAGCGCACAGAAAAAACGCCAAATCTAAAAGTCGCTATTCATCCCGATTACCCGGAACAACAAGTTTCGATTGGTGGATCTTTATCTGACAAAGGTAAAGCAGCCGTATGCGCACTCCTGCAGAAGAACCTGGACATCTTCGCATGGGAACCAAAACATATGATAGGAGTGCCACGCTCTATCACAGAGCATAAGCTACAAATCCGACAAGGATATCCCCCAATACGACAAAAGAAGCGCGGCCAGGCCCCAGATCGTGCAAAGGCTATTCTGGAAGCAGTACATAAGCTCGTAGACGCAGGCATCATGCGCGAAGTATACTACCACGACTGGCTCTCTAACCCAGTTATGGTAAAGAAGAGCGATGGCAGTTGGAGAATGTGCGTGGACTTCACGGACCTCAATAAAGCATGTCCACAGGACTGCTACCCACTGCCAGAAATAGACTGGAAGGTAGAATCCCTGTGCGGATACCCTTTCAAATGCTTCCCAGACGTATACAAAGGGTATCATCAAATTCAGATGGCAGTCGAAGATGAAGAAAAAACAGCTTTCCACACCAGTCAAGGAGTGTATTGCTACACAAAAATGCCCTTTGGCTTAAAGAACGCAGGCGCGACATACCAACGACTGGTGGACACAGCTTTCGAAAAACAAGTAGGCCGCAACTTGGAGGTCTACGTTGACGACCTCGTCATCAAAAGCCACACAGAGGATGAATTGGTGCGCGACATCGAGGAAACGTTCAGAACATTGGGGCGAGTAAACATGAAGTTAAATCCTAAGAAGTGCACCTTTGGCGCAACCGAGGGCATGTTCCTTGGATACTTGATAGAACCCGATGGAATCAAGCCTTGTCCAGAAAAAACAAAGGCTGTTATTGATCTCCCCTCACCGCGCACACTTAAAGAAGTCCAGTCATTGAATGGAAAGTTAGCAGGGCTAAACCGTTTCTTATCTAAGTCAGCATACAAATCCCTTCCTCTCTTTAAAACGCTCATGAAGTGTACTAAAAAGGGAGACTTTCGCTGGACTGAAGAAGCGGAGGAAGCTTTCCAACAACTTAAACACCATCTGGCATCTCTTCCCAAACTTGTCGCACCGCGACCAGGGGAAGAGCTAATCATGTACTTATCGGCAACTCATGGAGCAGTTAGCGCAGTACTATTGACAGATAGGAACTCCGTCCAGATACCCATATACTTTGTAAGCAAAGCCCTGAAGAAAACAGAGACTAACTACAGCGCTATGGAAAAGCTGGTCTTAGCTCTAGTATTCGCAGCCAAAAGGCTGCGCAGATACTTTCAAGCGCACCCAATAGCGGTAATCACTGATAAGCCAATCAAACAAGTTATCTCCAAACCTGACGCATCAGGACGGTTACAAAAGTGGAGTGTACTGTTAAGTGAGTATAACATCTCATACAGACCGCGCACTGCAATCAAAGGACAAGTATTAGCCGATTTCATCGTGGAGAAGCTAGATAATGACAGCCCAACATCTGCAACCAAAACAGATCTACAGGAACCCTGGATTCTGTTCACAGATGGGTCCTCATGTGTAGATGGATCAGGCGCAGGCCTTATTCTTACAAATCCAGAAGGTATGTAATTCACCTATGCGCTACGCTTTGAATTCACGGCCACAAACAATGAGGCAGAATATGAAGCCCTACTAGCCGGACTACGCATCGCAATCCAAATGGGTGTACGCAACCTGGAAGCGACGTAGATTCTCGACTAGTCGCTAACCACGTGCTAGGTGAATATGAAGCCAAGGATGAACACATGATCCAATACCTGGAGAAGACAAAGTCCTTGATCAAAAACTTTGGCAGGTTCACAATCAAACAGGTGCCCAGAGGCGATAACAGAAAGGCTGATGCGCTCAGCAAGATCGCATCCACAAGCTTCGCGTACCTCTCAAAACAGGTATTGGTAGAAACCCTAAAAAACAAGTCAATCTTGGAAATGGAGATATCCACAGTGATAGAAGAACAAGATCCTACATGGATGACACCTATCATTGAATTCATTAGCAAGGGAACTTTACCCCAAGATCATAAGGACGCTCGAAGAGTGCGGCGCACAGCGCAACGATTTGAACTACGAGACAACATACTCTATCGACGCTCTTTCTTACAGCCATGGCTCAGATGTGTTGGACCTCTTCAAGTAGACTACGTACTCCGAGAAATCCACGCTGGATCATGTAGTATGCACTCAGGGCCGCGATCTGTGGTGGCAAGCGCTCTAAGGTCAGGGTATTATTGGCCAACAATGCATCGCGACGCACGCGATCTAATAAGAAAATGTAGCAATTGCCAAGTACATCGGCCAATCCCGCGCCGACCACAACAAGAGCTAACACCAATTACCTCACCATGGCCATTTTACAAATGGGGCATTGACATCGCAGGTCCCTTTCCTGTAGCAGCAGGAGGAGTCAAGTTCCTCATCGTAGCCATAGACTACTTTACGAAGTGGATTGAAGCAAAGGCGGTGGTGAGCATCACAGGAAACCAAGTCAAACGCTTTGTCTGGGACAACATTGTCTGTCGCTTCGGACTACCGGGAGAGATTATATCAGACAACGGAAAACAATTCTGTGATAACCCATTCAAAGATTGGTGCGCGCAATTGAACATCACGCAACACTTTGCTTCAGTAAAACACCCACAATCCAATGGCCTAGTTGAGCGCGCAAACCACAGTCTAGGGGAAGGAACAAAAGCGCGCCTTGACAGACACAAAGGAAGGTGGGTGGATGAGCTCTCGCATGTCTTATGGGTGCATCGCACAACAATCAAAACCAGTACTGGCGACACGCCATTCTCCCTCGTCTATGGAACAGAAGCCGTCATACAAGCTGAGATAGGAATGCCAACTATACGAACAGCAGAGGTCAACGTCACAACAAATGACGAGGAACAGCGCATAGACTTGGACTTACTGGAAGAAAGGCGCGAACGCGCAGCTATACGCGAAGCAAAGGCTAAGGCAAAAATGAAGAAGTATTATGATGCAAAGGTCAAACACACTTCATTCAGACCAGGAGACTTTGTTTACCGCGCCAATGATGCAAGCCACGCAGAAGACACAGGCAAGCTCGGACCAAAATGGGAAGGACCTTACGAGGTCACAGACGCGCTCGGCAACGGCGCATACAGACTACGCGATACGGAAGGTCACGACCTAGCGCGCACTTGGAACATCTGCAATCTTAAAAGATGTTACTTTTAGGCTACGGCCACTACACAGACACCTTTGCATCCTACGAGATGCCCAATAAGTGTTTGTTTTTCTTTTTTTTCCTAGGAATGGTATTTTTATTTTTTTTCAAAAAACTTGCAAGTATCAATAAAATGTTATGGTTTCTAGCTAACTCCATAGCGTATTTCACTTTATTGCATACATACTCATATATGTCAATATTGTTATCTTATATTTTTGCCTACATGGCGTGCATGCACTAATTAAAGACCCACGAAGGCATAAAGGATGAGTTAACCTACTAATTCACTCATTGAGTAAGAGGGTTGCAAACCCATCAACATTGGATCACGTATCCTTGCTAAGCGCCTTACTTTTGAGACGTCAAGGTAAGTTTCACGTGCGCATCCCACGACGGATACGCAAATACTAAGTACACCGTACAAGCTTAGCAAATAACGAGCCAAGACACTTGGTCAAATAATAAAACTTCGCAAACAATGCAAGTATATTTTTAAAAAGTCACGCACTTAACGAGCCAAGACACTTGGTCAAATAATAAAACTTCGCAAACAATGCAAGTATATTTTTAAAAGTCACGCACTTAACGAGCCAAGACACTTGGTCAAATAATAAAACTTCGCAAACAATGCAAGTATATTTTTAAAAGTCACGCACTTAACGAGCCAAGACACTTGGTCAAATAATACAACTTCGCAAACAATGCAAGTATATTTTAAGTCACGTACTTAATCAACAAAAAGGTATCTTATTCAACATTTTTCCACAAAAATTACAAGGAAAGATACACTTCATTATTTACATACATATACAAAAAAGCCTACACGCTATGACGATGCTCAGGGCTATCCTCCCGAGCAGCAGAACTCCCCGCCTCCTGAAGCTTTCTCAGAATCAAAGCGTCCTTGGGAGATACGGTGGGAACACTCACGGGCACACCATCAGACCTGGGGATATGTGCAGCACCAATGCCACACATCACCGCCTTACCCTGAATGCCCCTCTTCTGGGCAGCCCTCTATGCATGGCGTTCCAAAACCACTTTCAAGGGAATCTCCCTTTCAAGAGCAAACGGGGTGAGGATATGGCGAGGCTGCGCGAATACAGGAATCTGCAGCTGCGACACGTCAGGCTTCAGGAAGTAATCTGATTGCGCATTTGCATCCTCTGAAAGGTGGCGCTCCAACGTCAACCCCGCCATAAGTACATCTATGGGGTTGTCTTGGTCGCGCTCCAACCTGCCAATGTGCGGCAACTCGAGAACCTTCAACCCTGCCATGGCCTGCATCAATTCATCATACGTAGCCGCATTATACCCAGGGACTTCAGCCAAATCCTTGTTCAGCAGCTTGGCCTCATGGAGATCCTCCATAGCCTGCGACTTCCCGCGAGCCACTGCGCAGTGAACCACCTTCCCAAAGGCGTCCAACACCTCTTGGGACTCAAGAGTACCCATTGCTGCCAGGCGCAGCCCGTGGCTAATCAACCATCTACATCAACAAAGACAATTTGTGTTAATAAAAAGCATAGCAACAAAAAATATTATGAAGAAGAAGAGTACATAAGAAATACCTGCGCTCAGCAATGGTCGACATCAATTGAGGATATAACTCCTCATCGTACTCGATGCTCATGCCGCGCAGCTTGTCCTCTTGCAGCTGGATGATCTTCATCATATCTTCCTTGAACTTGGCAATGTTAGCAAAATGCTCCACCTTCTTCTCCTCCAAGAAGCGCACGGCCCAAGTCATGTCAGACTTATAATGATGAAGCTGCCCGCGCGCCTGCTCCACTTCAGCCAGCGTGGACAACTTCTCATGGGTGACTTTCTCAGTGTACACCCGGGAGGACTCCAACTCCGCCTGCGCATCCGCCAGCTGCGCACGGAGCTTCGCTATCTCCTCATCCTTCTGGGCGAGAGTACTGCTCTCCCCGACATACTTCTCTCCCAACTGAGCCACCAGCTCAGCCTGGCGCGCAGCAGTCGCAGCCAGCTCATCTATCAACTGCCACGCCTCTCCAACCTTGGCTTTCCCCTCCTTGTTTTCATTCTGTGGAGAGGAAACTACTTCCACGAAGACCCCATCATTCTTCGCGGCATCATCCCTACAAGACATAAAGACGCCAGTTAATAAATATTGCGACAAGTAATATACAAGAAAACATGATAGAGACGCATACACTTACAGAAACGGAGAGGCCTCAGCAGCCTTTTTATCCGCACCAGGAGCGGATGTCTCCTCCACGGACGACTCCGCATCCCTAATGAGGTGGCGTCGTCTCTTCCTGGTGCCACTGCTCCCAGCCTCTCCTTTGCGCTTAATATTCTGCTCCACTTCCTCCTTCAGCACCTCCTCGGGCTTTAGGATCTCTATGCTGTCAGACGACTCAGCGCGCGCCTCCTCTTGCGCCACCTCCACATCGGGCGCCACGCTCTGAACGGGCGTCACTTGGAGCGGCGGCGTGTTTTCAGGGACAACCTCCGGCAGCACGGTCAAGCGACCCTCAGTCGCCTCCAGTAGGGGCTGCTCACCTTCCCTCAGAGGGCGCACTCCTATAGTCACCTGCTTTGGTTTGTCCAGCTTCACAACGGCGAATAAATCCATCTCTGCGCACATAAACAAAACAAGAAGGAAGAAAGGATTAGTTATTAAAGGTGCGCATACAAAAAGACTTACAAAATTTGAAGTAGAAGGGACGAACACCCACCCCGGCCTTCCTCACTTAAAAAAGTGGGCACCTCGTCCGCAGCGCCGAAGTAATTGCGACTCAACCCCATGTGTACCAAAAACTCCTCCGGATAAGGGTTAATGGCTAGGCGGTTGGCATCAAGGGTCTGCGCATCAGTCAGCCTATAAGAACCGGGTGCGGGGCGCCCATCCCTTGGCAATGTATCCTGAGTATAAAACTCATAGGGTGATGGAAAAACCACATCATCAACCCAGAAAAAATACTCCCTCCAATTTCTTAGGGAGTCCACCTTATTAGTGTAACATTGAAGCGCCCCCGGGCGCTTCGCAAAAGATACCCACCCATTTGACCACGTCGTGTGGTAAAAGTAGCGGAACAAGGCTGTGGTTGGTTCTATCGCAAGTAAACGGCAGTTTACTTCAAAATTCGACACCTTAGCCGCACCTATACAGTGCAGCTGAGAGATGTGGAGGCGATAGTGGTTGAGCAAATCGTTCAGAAAGATAGATATTGGTACGCGGTAATTCGCGTACTCAAAGAATTTCGTGTATAACCCTATTTTCCCTTCGGGGAAATCAGCTATACACGAGTCAACATCTGGAGCCTCTGGACGCACATCCAGAGGCACGAAGTAGTCAGATGTAAACTGAGTAACATCATCAACCGTCATCGCAGAGCGAAAGTCCTCTAACTGGGCAACCATTTTCATTAATTCACTAGTAAAAAACGTACACAAAAATTACCTAAGGAAATGATTATTTTCTTTGCAAAAGATAACTTTCAAGAAAGTGAGCAATGGTGAGTGTGTGTTTTACTGTGTGTTTTGGTAAAAATGGAGGCGATGACTCTTATATAGGGAGTAAAAAACCCAAGATGATGTCCACGTGGATCCCACTCACAAAAACGTGTGGCTAGAATCGAAACGGTACATGCACTTTTTCCTGATTTACGAGGGCCACGTGGACACTACCCCCAATTTTTGAGGTATCCTTTTGAAATACCTATGACTAGGTGCATTGCACTTTAAAATGGGCGGCAATATTTCAATGTTCTCCCGCCACGCTTACCGCTGTTAATATTAGTCTAGCATCCGCGGCTACGAGCCGCGCACACTAGACTGGGGAGACATGATGACGTATAGTCTATATATGGGCCACGAGCCCAAATGATACACATTACTAAGGCCCAAATCCACCATGAGTAGGCTATTGTAACTTGGGCCGCATTAATAATGGGAACAGGCTCACGTAAGCCCAACCCAAACAAACAATACACGGTATAGATAAGGATCATCTATCTATGGAATAGATATCCTTACCCGGATAAGCACCATGGGTGCGAAACGTGAGGAGCACGAACCCTACAAGGATTTTGCGCCTATATAAGGAATGACATCTCTCATTCAAGGTACGATACACAAACCCTAACTCTTTACGAGAACCCTAAATCGATTACTTACTCTCACGCCGGAGTCTAATTGTGGGAGACAATCCCACGATAAGCCTAACGGTGTTGTTTATTTTCTTAGTGCGCAGGTTACAAGTACTAAGAAGCGAATTGGTACGAGAGCAAGAGCCCATAATCAGGAACGCCCAACTTTTGTATCAACAATATATATATATATATATATATATATATATATATATATATATATATATATATTTTGCATACACTCTTACCCTACCATCCAAAATAATACATCATAGGGAATGAACATTCCCCTTACACTTGAATTTTTACATACTTTACAATAAACTAATCTAATGACTCAAATTAAGATAATCAAAACACTTGGAGTACTTTTAAGATTAACGTACATATGGGGGTAGTAATACGATGTTCTTCCCCATTACTCCATAAATAAGTACTTTACCCATGAGTCCCACAACAACAACAACAAGAACATGCCCAATCCCGCAAGAGCGAGGTATGGGGGAGGTAGAAGTGTAGACAGATCCTACCCCTACCCCAGGCAAAGCCTAGGAGTAGAGAGACTGCTTCCAGGGAGACCTCCGGCACATGCACATGTGTGAGTGAAAAAGAAACCCAAAGAGCAAGGAGCAAAAGAGCAACAAGACAAACAAAGCAAAGAGAACCAAACAAAGAACAAGGAGCAAAGCAAGTAAAGCAAGCAAACGAAGCATAGAGGAACGCAAGAGAAACAAGGAACGAAAAGGCAAAACAAACATAAGCAAGAACACAAAGGCAAAACAAACACAAGCAAGCAGGCAGCATGCAAGAAGACAACACAAAAAACAAGCAAAGCAAAGCAAGGGGCAAAAGCAAAGGCAAAGCAAAGGGCAAAAGCTAAGGCAAGGGGGCTAAAGCAAAGGCCAGGGGGGAAAAAGCTAAGGCAAAGGGAAAAGAGACACCACTAGCCTACTAAAAACCTAAAAGGGGACCAGCAAAGAGACCAAAACGCCTAAAGTGCAAAAGGGCCTACCAAACCTAAAACGCAAAAGGGCAAGGCAAAGACAACCTACCACATGACCTAAACTACCCGCAAGTTCTAATCCTAGCTCTCCACTCGTTCCCATCTGAGATCATGTCCTCGGACAAGAGAAGCTCCTTCATGTCTAGCCTAAGTCTATCCTCCCACCTGAGCTTAGGTCTTCCCCTCCTTCTCAAACCGTCGACCCTCAGCTCTTCGACCCTCGGACAAGGCAAAGACAACTTTACCCATGAGTCCCAATCGTCCCAAAACAATATGTACAAGGATATGACTCGACTTAGCAACCATGTAATCAATTAGATAATTAACTTAGGGTTTAAACAAATAACAATAATGCACTAAAGATGAGTGCATACACGGAAGGCTAAGGCGATTTGGGTGTACATTTAAGTGGGGTGTAACAAATTCTTCCTTTAAGTAAGATGCTTAAAGTTATAAACGAAAAGATAGGCTCGGAGGGGTGTACTAGGGGTTTCGTGTACTAAAAATGAGTACAACGCTAAGGGTGTGGGAAAAATTAGTTGACTTAACTAGCCAAGTAATATGACTTAAATGGTTAAGTAATTATGATACGGGTTTAACACAAGAGTGATCCTAATGCCTCTTATCATGTAGTAAATCCTACTACACGAATGTAGTCTCACTAGCGGTCTCGGGATGCATCACTAACGCAAGTTCTAGAATCTAAATGCTACCGGTACACTCATAAGCACTAATAGTAAATGCTTTTCCTATCAAATCTAAAGGCGAACCTCACATATTTGGGTGGAAAATTTTTTTGAATGGTACGGTTTTGTGCTAGTCATACAATCTCCTATCCATGAGACGCTTGCTATGGCTAAAGTTTCACTCCTAAATGTTGTAAAAAAATTTAAATTTGGCGCTAAAATTGCACTAACAAGTATTTCTCATAGTTTTATTATACATCTACTATCAAACAAACAAACTCAAGCGAAAGTGTATCTGTAAGGTATCATCATTTTACCCTCCCCTTACACTTAGGATGAACATTGTCCCCAGTGTTCAAGTAAAGAATGTAAAAGTGAAATAAGTAAAACGAATGAAATCAAATACTTCCCTGATTCGCTCGATATGGATAATAAGGTGGCCAGGTTAGATCTTCCTCCAAGAAAATGAACAATCATAGCTTCCCTTCCAGAATATAAATCATCTTCTTGTCATATATAACCTGTTAAACCTGAGAAAACAGACAAGGCAACCTCGCGTAAAATCGGAGGCAATCTATATATGCTAACAAATCCTAGAAAACAAAATAAGATATAATGCTTGTGGAATGATGTTTGCAGATTTCCTGAAGATTATAAAACTAAAGATTTAACAAAAACTTTAAGACTCCGTTAGAAAAACAAAACTGGTAAAATTTCCAGAATTTTACACGTGACGCCGTCAAGAGTAAACTCATGACGCCGTCAGAAGTGACCTGCAGAAATTCTTATGTTAAGTTTCCGAAAAATTTCTTGAAAATACTTCGTCCTACTTTCTGGAAAATCCTGCAAAACATCATTATGACTCGATACAAGCATTTGACTGTAACAAATACGAATATACATGTTCACTTAATATTGTGGAGAATCATGATCGAGTTTGTTTCTTAAAAACATATTTGGGGTTTCCCCTTACACTTATCTTTTGCGAAATACCTTTGGATGAAGTTAAGACTAAGCCGAACAACAAAATAAAGTATTTTCACCGTTTTAGATTTGAAACATGATCTACCAACAATAAAAATAAAGCATGCATATGGAAGCAAATTACAATCAAACAAAATAAAAATCACACAAAACATGGGTTGCCTCCCAAGAAGTGCTTTTCTTTATTTACAAGTCTTGTAGCTAGACTCAAGGTCATGGGTTACTACGTGATATGGGTGAGTTCCTCATTGAGGACATCTTTGGGACAAACTTAGGCTTCAACTTCCTATCGGTTTTCTTAGTACGGTATGACCTTTCAAACTTTTCCCCATCCGGATCATACAAAATTATCTTCATATGCCATGATCCGTCACCTTCCTTAGGTGGCTTGTCCCACCTCCATTTACACTTATCCCCCTCTCTTTTCCATTTGTTCATCTCTATATTAATAGGCATTACGCTTAAGAACTCAATCATTTTCCTAAAGACTAAGGGGTCCTCAAAAGGGTCTAGCTCTTCATCTCTAGCTATGAGTTGTTCCACCGAATGTGTCTTGTCGATGAAATCTCTTTCTAGATAGAATGGGCGTTAAGGTCCTATAAAGTTTCTTTCTATCCAAGGTCCATATCTAGATGGTCTCCTATTCATCTCTACCCAATGTGGTGTCGGTTCATCCTCACAATCGTAGCTATGTTTCTTAACATCATATACCGACCAAGTATCGCCCTCACCTACCGCTATCTTAGACTCCTTACAATCTATCATGGCGCTAGCGGTAGCTAAAAATCCTATTCCTACCAACAATGGGCATGTAGTGTCACTAACCATGTCTTGGACGTGAAAATCCGCTAAGATAATTAACTTCCCTACGTGAACAACTACATCCTTAATCATCCCATCCGCTAGACCAATTAATACCTCCGTCTCCTCTAACTTTCCTAGCTTGAGAGTGGTGAAAAGGGATAAGGGAATCAAGTTGAGGCTTGACCCTAAATCGGCTAGTGTGTCGAAAGCTTCAGATCTTCCTATCTTACAAGGCAAAACAAATATACCCGGAGCTTTTTAGGCAACTTGTTTTGAACGAAGGCGGTCCCATTTTTACCTAGTTTAAACTTCTCATACTTTTCTAGGAGGTCACTATAGTAGGGAGCACGGGCTATGACATCAATGACGGGACGTTCAAGGTTAAGCTCCTTGAATTCATCATCAAGGTCTTGCGTAGGAGATGTTTCAACTATGCTTTTGACCGGTTTTATATCGGGTGCTTTATTTGATTGGTCCTTTTGAAGAATTTGGTTTTGTTTGAAACACGTGCTCATTGATTTAACCGAGTAGTATTGTAGACAAGAAGTGGGTGACGAAACTGATGATATGGAATTAACATTTAGTTTCAGGTTCTTGACCGTGTCGCTTGGGAGTGCTCCCATTTCTCGGTCATTGAGAACCTTCAACAATGTGTCAATTTTGGTGGTCATCTCGCTTTGCTTTTGTTTGAAATTGGCTTCAAACTTAGATATGCAAGCTTCTTGAGATGCCATAAACTTGGACATCAATCCTTCAAGATTGTTGGTACTGCCATAATTGTTAGAAGGACTGTTGTTGAAAGTACGGTTAGAGGGTGGACCGTTTGGTTGGTAACGATTAGGCGGATTTGAAGAATTGGCTTGGTTTTGTTTCCACCTAAGGTTTGGGTGATTTTTCCAAGAAGGGCTGTAGGAATCACCATACGGGTTTGGCTCGGGTTTGAAAGTGTACCACTTATCTCCCGCTTCGTCGGTACGCAAGGATGCGTAGTCCGCAAAAGCTATTCCGGGGAGTTCCACGCAATCACGAGTGTCATGGGGACCACTACACAATTCGCATGAAGAAGTGATTTTGTTCACTTGGCTTGAAGGCTTAGGAGCTTTGTAAGATTTGATGAGAAACTTGACTTGGTCCTCAAGTTCCATGATCCTACGGTCGGGAGTGCTAGAATTGTTCGAAGGCAAAGATATTGCCTTGACTGTTTTGTTCAAATCACGGGGATCATTCCAACTTTCGTTGTCATAGAGAGCAAGATCTTCTATGAGTTCCCATGATTCTTCCGCACTTAGATCACGTAGCTTACCACCGGCCGATTGGTCAATGGTTCGCCTTGTGGATAGATCGATATGGTCATAGAAGATTTGGACTTGGAGCCAAAGATCTA
The DNA here is from genome assembly GCA_030686995.1 of Artemisia argyi. NCBI lineage: Eukaryota > Viridiplantae > Streptophyta > Magnoliopsida > Asterales > Asteraceae > Artemisia > Artemisia argyi. The sequence goes on from CM060693.1 coordinate 159,488,934, forward strand.
TGCCATGATGAGGGACTTTTTGGAGTAAGTCCTTGAAACGAGTCCATTCTTCATATAGAGTTACACCTTGACGTTGTTGGAACATCAAGATATCACTTCTAAGCTTAGTAGTTCTCCCTGGTGGGAAAAATTGAGCAAGGAAACGAGTGGTGAGATCATCCCATGAGGTGATGGATCCCGCGGGTAAACGTTCAAGCCATTGACTAGCTTGATCACGTAGAGAGAATTGGAATAGGCGTAATCGGGTTGACTCTCTAGTTGTAGCATCAAGGTCTATAGAATCTACGATTTTAAGGAAGTCCTTGAGATGTTGATTTGGATCTTCGGAACGAAGTCCATGGAATGCACATCCGCTTTGCACCAACCGGATGGTGTCGGATCGCAAGGGAGACACATTGGCTCCTTGGGTGAGCTCAATGGTGTTTCGATAGCCTTGGTGGCTAGGTCGGGAATACTCTCGTAGGGTTCGGGGCCTAAGAGGTTGGTTAGCTAGTGGTGGGTTTTGTAGGTGGTCTTGTTGTGGTGGGTTGATGGGTTCAAAGATGTTACCATCTTCCATGATTTCGGATGGCAAAGAGTTACGAACAAAAACAAGAAGAAATAAGATAGACTATAGAGATCCTAAAAAAAATCATACTAGAAAGGAATCTAGCAAGTAGACCTAATAAAAAGAAATCCTAACCTAGACAATAACTATTCCCCGGGCTGCGGCGCCAAAAACTTGATGCGTGGGAATTGCACCAGGCTTTACCTCTCGAGAAGCTTACAACACCCACCAGGCAGTGTACCTGATCGTTGTAGTATAGTATAGTAACAAGTACCGGGGGATTGATCATTCAGCTAGGAATAGTGTCGCTAGGATTAGAAAACCTAAATACTAGTTCTAAAGGTGAGAGATGATTATTTTTGTATTTTTTATATTTTTTAGAAAGCAAGTAAAAATCTCGGGTTTTGAAGGATATGGGCGGAATTAGTTGCTAGTCAACTAACCCAATACTAAAGATGCAATCAAAATAAAATACTAGAAATGAAAATAAAACTAAATTAAACTAAGGTTGTGAGCAATAAGTGGAGAAATGTGTTTACTTAGATTTCATTACTCCCTAGATATCTTTTACACGTTAATTACTTGTTATAGTTGCGTGGATGACGGATTGTATTCCTTAATACCATTCATGGGGTGGCGTACTTAACTCCCCAATCCAATGAGTGCCTACTTCACTCCTATGTCGAGCCGGCTAAGAAGCTCCTAACATGGGATCATTAGAATTTACTCATGCATTAAATACAACAATAAAACCTAGTACACATCGGTTCATGTTTCCTAAGACGTTCAAGCATGTTACCAATTGGAGATCTGCCAGTTTTCTTAAGCCTAACATTGAAATCATTCATCCAATACAACCATAAACAAGTAATCAACACATAATCAACATCTAGGTTTCATTAGATCTAAGCAAACACAAGATAAATCTAGCCTAGCATGGTGGAATCAAGACAAGCACAAGATATAGACAACCAACACATAGACATATTGATTGAATTAAAAGAACACTTATCTCAATTACACATGTAAGGGTTCAAGGGCTGAAAACCCTTGAAAAACCTGTAAAATTCGTATATGGTTCGGCCTTAGGGTTTCTCCAAACTTGTTCTCTCTTAATGAATGAAAATTAGAAAACTATATATAGAAAATTGAGGCTGACGGCATCAAGAACAACCTTGTGACGCCGTCATCTCGCCGCCAAAAGAATCCTCGGACAACCTTGATCTACATCTGACGCCGTCACGTTATATATTTTTCCTGGCCGTCACGTATTTAACTCTTGACGCTCTTCCTTGTGACGCCTTCATTTCTGTACTGGGCCGTCATGAAATTTACTCTTGACGCCGTCAAATTGTTACTCTTGACGCCGTCACATACTGTTCCCAGCTTGGAAAATTAAGTCTTTGGCGTTTTCTTCACTTTTATGCTCCAAAAACGTCTGAATTGCTTCCTTTTCCAGATTTCACTCCCAAAGTACCTAAAATCACAAAAGGAACGATTTAGGGCAATATTTGATCAAATAAATTCAATTCCGGGCTTAAATGACCCCCTAAAAGTGGTTCATTTTTCGCCTCATCATATACCCTTACACTTGAGATTTGCTTGTCCTCAAGCAAATGCGCTTTTATTCTACTCAAAATACAAGTTAGGGGTCATTTAACACTAATATAAAAGTAATTACAACAAATGATCGTTCCACTAAAGACCAATAGACAAGCACGGAGGTCATATACTAGCACCTCACAAATAGTGTTCAGATACTCACATCTCTCGGGTGTAATAAAGTATAAATTACAATATGGAAATGGAAAACATCTCTCACTACCTGTCATAGCAAAATAGATTACCATAGGCTTGGGAAAGGATCTAACCTCCACCACATGGCGTAAGCACCTAGGATAAACTATCAAAGAAGTCTTTTAAAGGGTTGTAACATTAGGTGTAGGGATATGAAATACACGGTTTTGTTGGATATAGGCAGTTTTTACTGGTGGCGAGTTAACAATCTTAGTTAATTACATGTACAATATAGCGTTGCTCAGCCAAGACTAGACTCGACTTAGGCTAATAAATGAAAAATAACAAAAACATAAAATAAACATAGAATGAAAAGGGATGGTAGTCCGTATGTTTTTTCTCTTTTTCTCTTTTTTTATATTTTTTTTCTTTTTCTTGATTTTTTTTTTTTTTTTTTTTTTTTTTTTTTTTTTTTTTTACACTCATACCCTACCATCCAAAATAATACATCATAGGGAATGAACATTCCCCTTACACTTGAATTTTTACATACTTTACAATAAACTAATCTATTGTCTCAAATTAAGAAAATCAAAACATTTGGAGCACTTTTAAGATTAACGTACATATGGGGGTAATAAATGATGTTTTTCCCCATTATTCCATAAAATAAGTACTTTACCCATGAGTCCCAATCGTCCCAAAACAATATGTACAAGGATATGACTCGACTTAGCAACCATGGAATCAATTAGATAGTTAACTTAGGGTTTAACAAATAACAATAATGCACTAAAGATGAGCGCATACACGGAAGGCTAAGGCGATTTGGTTGTACATTTAAGTGGGGTGTAACAAATTCTTCCTTTAAGTAAAATGCTTAAAGTTAGAAATGAAAAGATAGGCTCGGAGGGGTGTACTAGGGGTTTCGTGTACTAAAAATGAGTATGACGCTAAGGTGTGGGAAAAATTAGTTGACTTAACTAGCTATGCAATATGACTTAAATGGTCAAGTAATTATAATACGGGTTTAACACAAGGGTGATCCTAATGCCTCTTATCATGTAGTAAATCCTACTACACGAATGTAGTCTCACTAGCGGTCTCGGGATGCATCACTAACACAAGTTCTAGAATCTAAATGCTACCAGTACATTCATAAGCACTAATAGTAAATGCTTTTCCTATCAAATCTAAAGGCGAACCTCACATATTTGGGTGGAAAATTTTTCTGAATGATACGGTTATGTGCTAGTCATACAATCTCCTATCCATGAGATGCTTGCTATGGCTAAAGTTTCACTCCTAAATGTTGTAAAAAATTTTAAATTTGGCGCTAAAATTGCACTAACAAGTATTTCTCATAGTTTTATTACACATCTACTATTAAACAAACAAACTCAAGCGAAAGTGTATTTGTAAGGTATCATCATTTTACCCTCCCCTTACACTTAGGATGAACATTGTCCCCAATGTTCAAGTAAAGAATGTAAAAGTGAAAAAGTAAAAAGAATGAAATCAAATACTCCCCTGATTCGCTCGGTATGGATAATAAGGTGGCCAGGTTAGATCTTCCTCCAAGAAAATGAACAATCATAGCTTCCCTTCCAGAATATAAATCATCTTCTTGTCATACATAACCTGTAAATCCTGAGAAAACAAACAAGACAACCTCGCATAAAATCGGCGGCAATCTACATAAGTTACTAAATCCTAGAAAACAAAATAAGATATAATGCATGTGGAATGAAGTTTGCAGATTTCCTGGAGATTATAAAACTTAATAATTCAACAAAAACTTTAAAACTCCGTTAGAAAAACAAAACTGGTAAAATTTCCAGATTTTTACACGTGACGCCGTCAAGAGCAAGCTCGTGACGCCGTCAGAAGTGACCTGCAGAAATTCTTATGTTAAGTTTTCGGAAAATTTCTGGAAAAACTTGGTCCAACTTCCTGAAAAATCCTGCAAAACTTCATTATGACTCAATACAAGCATTTGACTCTAACAAATACGAATATACATGTTCATTTAATATTGTGGAGAATCATGATCGGTTTGTTTCTTAAAAACATATTTGGGGTTTCCCCTTACACTTATCTTTTGCAAAAATACCTTTAGGTGGAGTTAAGACTAGGCCAAAACAACAAAGTAAAGTATTTCCACTTTTTAGTTTAGAAACATGATCTACCAACAATAAAAATAAAGTATGCATACGGAAGCAAATAACAAACAAACAAAATAAAAATAAAAATCACACAAAGCATGGGTTGCCTCTCAAGAAGCGTTTTTCTTTATTTAAGTGTCTTGTAGCTAGACTCAATGTCATGGGTTACCGTGTATCGCTTATGCTCACATAACCGAGCGTGAGCCATCTAATAGTTGCCTCATCTTTCTTATAATCATCTCCTAACTCTAAACATCCGCGATAGTATCTTTTATTTTTTTCATGAGTATATTTAAGCCATTTTCTCTTATCATTCTCACTTAACATTTCTATGGGCAGATACCTACTACACTTCTCCATGGAAAAATCCTTGAACCTAGGCTGTGTGCGGGGCATTTGATGGACAAAATCTTCATCCTCATCCGAGAATGTAATTAACCCTTCTATGAGTTTTTCATCGAGGTTGGTCAACCGTTTGAAAGGTCTTCCAAACACAACTTGGGTCAACTTATCATCAATAAATTCTCCTAGATTCTCAATAACCATGAACTCAATAAGATAAACCAAGCTTCCTACAAACACATGCAATGGTATTTCCCTAGCAATAATGTTTTCTCCTTTGTATTCTAACTCATCTACCATGATTTTATTATATTCATTACGCGAGATTATGTTCATTGTGAGAGATGAGTTAAGATAGGCATTAAAGCTCTTAAATCCGATCTTACAAGGAAATTGCATGTTGAATGAACTATCACACTCAATCCTAGTTCTAGGGTTGACATACCTAAGAGGGTTTATTTCCTCTTCCATCCTATTCTCATTAATCACATCACCATCATCAAGATCCTCATCGGAGTCTGAATAGTAAAAAGGACTAGCCCTACGGTCATCATCATGATCAGACTCTTCTAACTCAAAATTATTGTCAAAGTGGTGGTTGGGTGAGAGGTTAGGTGGGTTCTCATTCTCCACTAAAGGAAGTGGGTCGGGCATTTGGAAAATCCTACGACGAAAAACACGAATAACAGGAATCAAACGATCAATGTTATTGTTATCCATTGAAATAGTTTACGAACAAAGGAAACAAAGAAATAAGATAGACTAAAGAAACCTAAAAATAAAAATAAAATCTTACTAGAAAGGAATCTAGCAAGTAGACCTAATAAAAAGAAATTCTAACCTAGACAATAACTATTCTCGGGTTTTGAAGGATATGGGCGGAATTAGTTGCTAGTCAACTAACCCAATACTAAAGATGCAATCAAAATAAAATACTAGAAATGAAAATAAAACTAAATTAAACTAAGGTTGTGAGCAATAAGTGGAGAAATGTGTTTACTTAGATTTCATTACTCCCTAGATATCTTTTACACGTTAATTACTTGTTATAGTTGCGTGGATGACGGATTGTATTCCTTAATACCATTCATGGGGTGGCATACTTAACTCCCCAATCCTATGAGTGCCTACTTCACTCCTATGTCGAGCCGGCTAAGAAGCTCCTAACATGGGATCATTAGAATTTACTCATGCATTAAATACAACCAATAAAACCTAGTACACATCGGTTCATGTTTCCTAAGACGTTCAAGCATGTTACCAATTGGAGATCTGCCAGTTTTCTTAAGCCTAACATTGAAATCATTCATCCAATACAACCATAAACAAGTAATCAACACATAATCAACATCTAGGTTTCATTAGATCTAAGCAAACACAAGATAAATCTAGCCTAGCATGGTGGAATCAAGACAAGCACAAGATATAGACAACCAACACATAGACATATTGATTGAATTAAAAGAACACTCATCTCAATTACACATGTAAGGGTTCAAGGGCTAAAAACCCTTGAAAAACCTGTAAAATTCGTATATGGTTCGGCCTTAAGGTTTCTCCAAACTTGTTCTTTCTTAATGAATGAAAATTAGAAAACTATATATAGAAAATTGAGGCTGACGGCGTCAAGAACAACCTTGTGACGCCGTCATCTCGCCGCCAAAAGAATCCTCGGACTGCCTTGATCTACATCTGACGCCGTCACGTTATATATTTTTCCAGGCCGTCACGTATTTAACTCTTGACGCTCTTCCTTGTGACGCCTTCATTTCTGTACTGGGCCATCATGAAATTTACTCTTGACGCCGTCACATACTGTTCCCAGCTTGGAAAATTAAGTCTTTGACGTTTTCTTCACTTTTATGCTCCAAAAACGTCCGAATTGCTTCCTTTTCCAGATTTCACTCCCAAATTACCTAAAATCATAAAAGGAACGATTTAGGGCAATATTTGATCAAATAAATTCAATTCTGGGCTTAAATGACCCCCTAAAAGTGGTTCATTTTTTGCCTCATCAATTAAATACAATCATAAAAACCTAGTACACATCGGTTCATGTTTCTTAAGACGTTCAAGCAAGTTACACAATGGATATCTGCCAGTTTTCTTAAGCCTAACATTGAAATCATCCATCCATTACCACTATAAACAAGCAATCAACCTATAATCAACATCTAGGTTTCATTACATCTAAGCAAACACATGAAAGATCTAGCCTAGCATGTTGAAATCAAGACAAGTATAAGATATATTCAAACAACACATAGACATATTGAATGAATTGAAAGAGGACTTATCTTAACTGAACATGAAAGGTTTCAAGGGGTGAAAACCCTTGAAAATACTGTTACAAACGACCTAGGGTTTATTTGGTTCGACCCTAGTATTCTCCACACACGTTCCTCTCTTAATGAATGAAAAATAGAAAAGTATATATAGATTTTGTGAGGTGACAGCGTCAAGAGTAAATGTCTGACGCCGTTATCTCGCCGCCAAATAAGTTCTCGGACTGCCTAGATCTGGGTTTGACATCGTCACGTGTATTCCATTTGCAGGTCGTCACCAAAATAACTCTTGACTCCCTTCTCTTGACGCCTTCAGGTTTTCACTGGGTCATCATGGATTTTACTCCTGATGCCGTCACAATTTCCTTCTTAATGCCGTCAGGTACTGTTCTCAGCATGGAAAATTAAGTCTTTGCCGTATTCTTCACTTTTATGCTCCAAAAACGTCCAAAATGCTTCCTTTTCCAGAATTCACTCCCAAAGTACCTAAAATCACAAAAGGAATGATTTAGGGCAATATTTGATCAAATAAATTCAATTCCGGGCTTAAATGACCCCCTAAAAACGGTTCATTTTTCGCCTCATCAAAAAGCATTCATTATTAGTGCTTATGAGTGTACCGGTAGCATTTAGATTCTAGAACTTGTGTTAGTGATGCATCTCGAGACCGCTAGTGAGACTACATTCGTGTAGTAGGATTTACTACATGATAAGAGGCATTAGGATCACCCTTGTGTTAAACCCGTATCATAATTACTTGACCATTTAAGTCATATTACTTGGCTAGTAAAGTCAACTAATTTTCCCACACCTTAGCGTTGTACTCATTTTTAGTACACGAAACCCCTAGTACACCCCTCCGAGCCTATCTTTTCGTTTCTAACTTTAAGCATTTTACTTAAAGGAAGAATTTGTTACAATCCACCCCAAATGTGCAACCAAATCGCCTTAGCCTTCCGTGTATGCACTCATCTTTTGTGCATTATTGTTATTTGTTTAAACCCTTAGTTAATTATCTAATTGATTACATGGTTGCTAAGTCGAGTCATATCTTGTACATACTGTTTTGGGATGATTGGGACGATTGGGTAAAGTACTTATGTTTTGGAGTAATGGGGAAGAACATCATATTATTACCTCCATATGTGCGTTAATCTTACAAGTACTCCAAGTGTTTTGATTATCTTGATTCGAGTCATTAGAATAGTTTATTGTAAAATATGTAAAAATTCAAGTGTAATGGGAATGTGCATTCCCTATGATGTATTATTTTGGATAGTAGGGTAAGAGTGTATGCAAAAAAAAAAAAAAAAAAAAAAAAGAAAAAAAAAAAAAACAACGGACTACCATCCCGTTTCATTCTATGTTTATTTTATGTTTTTGTTATTTTTGATTCATTAGCTTAAGTCGAGTCTAGTCTTGGCTTAGCAACGCCATATTGTACATGTAATTAACCAAGATGATTAACTCGCCACCAGTAAATATTGCCTTTATCTAACAAAACCGTGTTTTTCCATATCCCTACAGCTAACGTTATAACCCATTAAAAGACCTCTTTGATAGTTTATCCTAGGTGCTTAGGCCAAGTGGTGGAGGTTTGATCCTTTCCCAAGCCTATGGTAATCTATTTTGCTATGACAGGTAGTGAGAGATGTTTTCCATTTCCTTATTGTGATATATACTTTATTACACCCGAGAAATGAGAGTATCTAAACACTATTTGTGAGGTGCTAGTGTATGACCTCCGTGCTTATCTTTGGTTTTTAGTGGAACGATTATTTGTTGTAATTACTTTTATATTAGTGTTAAATGACCCCTAACTTGTATATTGATTAGAATAAAAGCGCATTTGCTTGAGGACAAGCAAATCTCAAGTGTAAGGGTATTTGATGAGGCGAAAAGTGAACTGCTTTTAAGGGGTCATTTAAGCCCGGATTCGTGATTATTTGATCAAATATTGCCCTAAATCGTTCCTTTTGTCATTTTAGGTACTTTTGGAGAGAAATCTGGAAAAGGAAACATTTTGGACGTTTTTGGAGCATAAAAGTGAAGAAAACGGCAAAGTCTCAATTTTCCTTGCTGGAACAGTACCTGACGGCGTCAAGTCTCTCCACATGATGGCGTCAAGAGTTACAAAAGAGGTGGATGTGGAAAATACACGTGACGATCCAGAGAGTTTTTGTGCATAGGAGATGACGGCGTCACCCAAGGCCGTCATGGTCCAAGTATTAGTGACGGCCTAGTAGAAAATCACACATGACGGTTTCACAAGTAGATCTAGGCAATCCGATTTCATTATGGCGGCGAGTTGACGGCGTCACAACTTAATACATGATTCCGTCACCCTGTAAAATCTATATATACTTTTCCAAATTTCATTGATTATTGTGCAACTTTGAGGGAAAAACCCTAGGTCGAATTTTCCAGCTTTTTCAAGGGTTTCAACCCTTTGAATCTTTCATGTTCAATTAAAGATAAGTACTCTTTCAAATCATTCAATATGTCTATGTGTTGTTTGATTATATCTTATGCTTGTCTTCTATTTAATATGCTAGGCTAGATTTCTCTTGTGTTTGCTTAGATGTAGTTAAACCTAGATGTTAATTATGGGTTGATTGTTTATTTATAATTGTTACGGATGATTGTATTCGATGTTAGGCTTAAGAAAACTGGCAGACTTCCATTGGTAACTTGCTTGAACGTCTTAAGAAACATGATCGGAGGTGTACTACTATTTTTGGTTGTATTTAATGCGTTGGAGAATTCTAATGATCCCATGTTAGGAGCTTCTAACGGCTCGACATAGGAGTGAAGTAGGATTCTATAGAGTTAGGGAATATTGTACACGGCCCTACGACTAGTATTAAGGAACATGACCCGTCATCCATGCAATTGTAACAAGCTATCAACCTGTAAAAGATATCTAGGGTGTAACACCCCCAATTAAATGATGCAGCGGAATTCAAACTGGGTGTTACTCGACGGCACAACAGTCATAATAATAGAAAACGATCTCTAATTTAGTCGTTTTAAAAGATTTATCATTCAAATTATATAAATATCAGAGATTACAAAATGAGGTCCCAGATGGTTCCATGTTTACAATTTACATTAAATGAGTTTTCGAATGATAATAAAATTTATAGCCCTCTTGAATATCCGTGCCATCCTTGATCATCATGGACCTGAAATACATGCTTAAGAGGTCAACACAAAGGTTGAGTGATATTCATAGAGTTTATTAAATGGTTGAACACAATATGTTGGTAGTGTGAGCTATAGACTCACACCAATGGTTGGAAAACAAAACAGATATCATGACACCAAAACGTTAACGGGTACCAATATCAATCAGCGGAGTTATCCCGGTAGGTACTTTGCTGTCATACCTAAATCTCAAATATAGTGCATTTGTTTGAACTTAGTCAATACAAATGGGATTCGTCAATCCCAATAGGCCTATTCACAATATTCGCACTCACTATTACTAGTGATTAAATGGTTCATAATAAGGGATATTGGATTTAGCAAGGATGGTACTTAGTAATAATAAAACAATCAGGTAGTATACAATTTCAAAGCATTGTGTTCGGTTGAAAAATAATAGCATGTATTCCCCCCAAGGGTTTGTAAAACAATTAAGTAATGGAAAGTAGGGCTATGAACTCACCGTGAGTTGGATGATGTTTAATGAGAATGATGGATATGCCGTGAGAACTTCTACGAGCAACCTAGAATAATTGTTGCAACTTAGGTTTGGAATAATGTCTAAGGAAACATAAACGTGCCTATATATGTCTTGCATATAGTTCATGATGTAGTACTTAGTATATAGTGTAAGTCTTTGAATAAAAATGGTTTATGAAACATGTATAGTTTGTATATCGCTTACAACCGTTCGGGCCAACATAATTCAGAGGCCATGTAGTAAACGTTCGAGGAACCAGGACACTTTAATTCGTAAATCCACAACTCATCTCGATGGTTTACTTTAATGAACCCCTCACATGAGGCTCCCTACTATTGTAGTATTTGATAAAATATATATAAGTTTTTGATCCGAAAAGTTACATGTCCAAATAACTAAATAAACTTAGGAAAGTTTACTTTTGGATGAAGATTGTTATTACAATGAGTTTCTTGAGTCTAGTATGAATATTACTTGTAAAGTTTCATGGTTGTTTTGATGGAGTAGATCCAAATTGTTTTGTTAAGACTAAAACTTTAGTTAATGATTTCGGTTTAGAAAGCTTTAAGGTCTTAGCCGTGGCCTTGCCGTGACCTTGGTCATTATTCCATGGTCTTGAGACTCAACCTTGGCCTTAGCCATGGTTGTGGTCTTGGCTTTAGGTCATTAGACCTCGTGGTTTCAATTAATCATAACCTTTTACATGGTCATTTGGTATAAAAATGGGCTATTAAGCATTTGAAGAAAAATATCACTCAAAAAGCGTTTTCAGGGCTCGAGCTTCTTTACCCCAGAACGAAAACGTCGTTCCGGACAACTTTCGTGTTTTAACTTTTTGATGAATCGGATCAGAAGTACCACTTTCAAAAAGGTCAGAATGCTAACAGATTGTGTATGGCAGTTTCGGCGTTTTGGTTTCGCTAACTTCTCATGGCCATAACTTTTGACTCGTGTACTCGTTTTAGGTGGTTCAAATTGCTATATTTTCCTTGTTAAGTCCTATTTAACAGTAGGTAAGTGTCCAATATCCTAGTTATACTATTTTGGTCGTGGTTCTCCATAAAAGTCACTAGTTTTCTTGTTTTCTTAATATAAGTTAACATATATATACCATAACTTGTTTTACCAATTTTTATACATCATGAACATAATCACAAGACAAAATATAGTATGAATGAAATATAAATAGCATGAAAATGATATTTAACAAGAAAGTATGTTAGGGTTTTCTTACAACTTTGGGCTTTCTACAAAGAAAGGTAAGTAACATGTAAGGTAAGGACTTTCATTGATTATACTTCACTTTACTTCACTTCAAGCAATCTTTCTACACTTGTATTCTTGAAAGAGAGATGATAAAGGTTGAGGTGACTTGAGTAGATTTAAACTCAAGAGAAATCACCAAAGTTTCAAAAGATTGGAAGTATTTTGATGAATCAAAACTAAACTAGGGTTTAAGTGTTGATAATACTCTTGATTTCTTGCATGAAACTTGGAAGTAAATTAGCTAAGTGTATGGTGTTGGTGTGGTTGATATGGGACGGCAACAAGAGGGGAGGAGAGACTTAAATAAGAGCTTGAGGAGGTTAGGACGTAACTAGGAAATTTCCTAAACTTGGTGACCAAGTTTTACTTGGAGCCTAAGTTGTACACATGTAATCATCTAATGAATCAATGGTCAAGATCAAGCCGCACAAGGTGAATCCCCCCTAATGGCGGTTTGCATAGGATAGGATGATGACTTGGTTGGTTTGTGATATTATCCTACTTATGGAGCTAGTTTTGGTTTCGTAAATTGCTAACCATAAATGCCTAAGCCACAAAACGTAAAACCGGGTATCGTAAAAATGTGAAACTTGAATGACTAAACTTGTAAATAAACTCCATAATAAAATATAAAATGAGTGGTAGGTTCCATTGGGGTGCTAAAACTCTGCTAAAACTGGAAACACGGGTCTAAAACGCGTAATACGTAAAACGTACGAATATTGTGTAAAATTGAGAAAAGTAAAATGTTACATTTCTAATACGATAATAATGATTTAAAATGACTTACAATGTCTAGACTGGGCTCAGTCTAGTGTCGGTTGGCATTTAATGTCTTTAAGACATAAAACCGTAAGCCTAAAAATCAAAGAATGATTTATAAAATCAAGGAATGATTTTTGGTCAAAGGAGGAGGGAAAAATATGTTGACTTTTTCCAAAAATGTGAAAACTCAAATTGTCTTAGAAATGCGGTGCAGGTATAGGCTAACGTTACGGATAAGCAAAAGTGCTTAAAACGTAATTTTTCTGTTTCTTACGGCCCAGGGCCTATTTGGTAACATTTTTCTTAGTCATGATAAATTCTCAAATTAATCATGAGTGTATCAAACATTTATCTGATGCGGGGAAAATTGACGCGGTTGAGTTTCGTTGTGCGTAGGATTTTTGAATGACGTTTTAACCTAAACGTGTATTTCCTTAATAACTTTCGCGAAAATGATCTGATGAGTGTCAAACTTTTATTTTGCCATAGAAATGATTTATCACACGGGAATATGAAATAAAAATTAAATTTCGGAAAATGAATAGTAAAAGTGAATAGTAAAAATGAATAGTGAAATTTTCGGGAATAGAAGTTAACCTGAAAATACGAATTGTTACATAGGGAGTAATGAAACCTAAGTAAACACAATTTTCCTCATTATTGTTACCACCACATTAGTATAATAGTTGTATTTTCATTTATTTTATTTTATTTTGATTGCATCTTTAGATAAATTGGGTTAGTTGGCTAGCAACTAATTCCGCCCGCTCTTCTAAAACCCAAGATTTTTAATTGCTTTTATAAAAATATAAAAATACAAAAAGAATCATCCCTCACCTCTAGACCTAGTTTAGTAGACTTTTTAATCCTAGCGACACTATTATTGAGTTGAACGATCAATCCCCCGGTACTTGTTTCTATACTATACTACAACGATCAGGTACACTGCATGGTGGGGGTTGTAAGCTTCTCAAGATCCCTTGAGATGTAAAACCTTTTGTGAGGGTGCAATCCCACGCATCATATAGCTAGTGGTTAAGGTTCTTTTGCATTATTTCTAATTTTCTAGTTATTAGTATAATTTTTGCTTAATTAATAATTTGTAGGTATCTGTTGTTCTTTGTGGTATTTCTCAGCTCATTTCAACTTATCTTGGCTCATTAGGTTCTTGTGATTCAGTAGAATAGGATAACTTATCATCTAGCTTTAAAAATATCTTGATTAGCTTTTTAAAGGAGTGTTTGGATTTAACTGTCTCATTGTGTTAAGGTGTGTTTTTCTGATCACTTGTGCTTGATATATGCTTAACTAGTGCATATTAAGAGATTTAAACTTTGAAAACCTGCACTTGTTCTAGTAAAAGTCAAAATCAACAAAAATCTTCCATATCAGTTTACCTGTAAGGATTTCTTATTCCATTTTCAATCACAACAGCTCATAACTTGGTCACCTATCATAATTTCACTTCCAAATAGCTCAAATCAACATAATTAGTAAGTGGATTAGATCCAAAGTTCATATTAGTCAAAGTCTCCATGAAGTGAAAAAGTCAAAAATTTGCATATTGTGCAGAATCTCAGTTTTTGTAAGAATTTTCTAGAATTTTGTGTTGGGAACTAGACCTTGAAATTTTCAGACATCAAAGTGCCCCACTTAAGCTACAATAATCTGTATCCAGCTTATTTTTGTGAATTTTTATGTGGCTTGTGCATGACCTCAGTTGAGGGTGCAGGGCACACCACCTCCCCTGCACCAGGCCATTGGCCAAGTTTCTTGGGCTCACTATTACTGGCTCAGTGGACTCCACACCCTACCTTTTGGCTTATTTTGTAGCTTGTCAGCCCACCTTTTCAACCTTTAGCTTATTTTGGGTCCTGGCTTATTGTTGCTTAGCTTATTTGGCCTTTCTTGTGACATGTCCTCAGAACCTTACACTGACCCACTCAGGTTTTGTGCCCAAGTTCAAAGGTCCACCCAGGGTTCAATAATAAGCCATAAGCCCAGCTTATTGGCTTATTTTGAAGTTAACCTAGTCACCTTTAAGGTTCAAGTTTCATTTTGGACCTCCCTTTACCTATGTGGACCCCATAGAGGTCCAAAGATCCTAGTTTTAGGCTTGTATTGGTCTTGTGGGTGCTTAAGTACTTATTGGGTATTATCAGCTTATTTCTGGTGCTTATTTGGATTCTTTTGTCTCATTTTAAGTTAATATCATTCTGTCTTAGCTTATTTGTCCAAGTGGTAGCTTAAGAATAGTTTTTTCAATAACCATAAGTCCTAATAAGCTTTTGTTTTAAAATTTGGATTGCACACTACTTATTATATTAAGCCACAACCAAAGTGCTTTTGTAAAAAGGTCATAATTTGAGTATTTAAAGTAGTTTGTAAAAAGAAAAACCAGAAAAAAACCAAATTTAAAAATAGTGATAGCTTCTATTTAATAGAATTTATCTATTTAAATTTTCTTTCAGCTTATTATTAAGCACTTTTTCATTTTTATATTTTTCTTAAATTCTTTTTATATTAAAGTATTTTTATGAATTTTTCTAGATTTTTCTCTTTTAATTTAGTATTTATTATAATTAATATTAGTTTAATTATTAATTAAGTAATATTAGTTAATTAAATAGTTTTATTAATTTTTATTTAACAACAGTACGTTTTTATATTTTTCCTAGGTTTTATAAATCATAAAGTATTTTTAGAAAATAGTTTCCTAATTTCTACTGTTCATTTTCTATTTTTCTTATTTAATTTAGTTTAAATAGTTTTTAATTAATAAATAATTAAATAATTAGTAAAACAGTTTAAAAATAATTTTTATAAACTTTTTATAATTTTTTAGGATTCCTGAGATGGTTAATTAGTTTCATAAATTTTCTCATAATTTTCTAAGTCATTTTGCTATTTTTTGTAATTTAAATTAGTTTAATTAGTTTAATTAATATAATTAGTAATTAATTAATATTAAACCCACAAAAAGACAAAAAAATATAATCTTAATTTATAAATTTTTTTAAGTCATTTTAGAGTTTTAAAAATTAAATTTGCAATTTTCTAGTTTAAATTTGTATTATAAAGCTTTTTAGTATAAGTTAAATAGTTTTAATTAAATAATTAATTAGTTTTTATTTAAATAACTAATATTAAGTTTATAAAATTTAATATTATTTTAGAAAATAATATTAAATAATAAAGCGTTTTAGGAAAAATATAAATCTTTTTAGGAAAAATAATCAAAAAAATATTTTTCTTTTTAATTTAATTTTCTTTTAATATTAAGTTTGTAAAATTTTCATTTTCACCCCCTGTAGTTGTAAATTGTTTAAATCTCACCTTTTTCTCTATTTGTAGACGTATCTGATTTTTAGTTTGCTTTACGTGTATACATATCTGTTTCCTGTGCTTGTTATTAACTGTTATTCAAATAATCAGTAGTTTAATCAAATCCAAATCTTTATCTGATTACTGTCCTCAATATCACTCATTCTCATAAACGTTTCAAAACACCATTTCAATCTCATCGGGACATAACGACCCAGGGAAACTCTATACTATCCACGGAGATTGGATCTAAGCTATTTGACTATATTGACCACATCTGTGGTTGATATTATCTGACTGTTTTAGGCAAATCATCTTGAAACTTATCCAAGAAATAGCTGAGCAACCAAAGCTAGTCGAAAAGGAGGCCCTTCGGCTAATAGAAGATCTCAATCAAAAGACCCAAGAGGTTGAGCACCTTCTTCAAGAAGTCAAGAAGCTCATCACCGGATGAGTCTTGCCAATCAAAAGGCAAGTACTGAATACCAAGAAGCTATACAAGCTACTGAAGACCTTGAATCACCAGCAGTCGGTTTTACGAAAACATCTAATTACAAAGCAGGATTAGCTACTCAGGTGAACGCTGTTATAAAACAAAACAATACTTTGCTATACCTGGCTACAAAGCAAAGTCGGAAATTAATCGAGCTTGAAGAAAAGTTTGACAAACTCAAACAAGAAGTTCGCACTATCCTTGAGCAAGAACTAGCCAATCTTGAAGGTTCAATATCAAGTTTATCCAAACGACTTGATAATTTCTCCGTCAATGGCAAACTCCCAGTAAAGAAAACAGAAGGGCAGATATACGTCTTGGAAGATCCTAGCAAAATCTTCAAAGAGCAATTCGGAAGGGAATCAAAGAAATGACTTCCAGAAGGCCTAACATCCTCAACATGAGTAGAGAAAACTCAACTAAAAGACTACACTGTCCAATATCAGACATCATTGGACAATATATCTGATAACACAGAATTCATCCTCAGAAGCCATTGCTGCACTATATCATAAACCATACCAGCCTGACTTTCTTAATTCACCATTGTTGCACAATCATCTAGCTACATTTCCACATCACATTTCCATCAAACCATTCAACCAACATCCACAATGGCAAGACAGAATAGGTGTGTGGCTTCACTAGGAACCCATAACCCATCCATTGAGAGGCTCTGCCAAATCAACTTACATTTCCTTCTCAAAAAAGGCTTCAGTTGATTGGGAACACACACCCTCAATGATGCCCATCCTTACCTCCTGTAATAGTGCATTGGGTGGACCAAGAAGGTTCATCTTTCACACACTCTATTCCACCCATCATGCACTGTTCTCCTAGGCCACATACCCTTCACAATGTTGAGCCCTTCTTTATGGTACATCTTATCTAGTTAGACCTCCTTTTCATCCAAACTAGATACTAGTTTCCTCCCAAGGCCAAAGTAGCAGAGCTACAAGGACTATTAAGGTACAGTCATACTAGAATAGACTTCAAGGTACAAGGTACAAGGTACTCACACATTGTTGTGACCAGATATAATGATCTTTATTGTAGAGAAGATCATATTCTACATTGTAGATATTTCCATCATGCTAATCAAATCTCAAAAATACTCAATTAACCATATCCCAAACATTCCCTAAAACTTCCCTGACTGCCAAAACTGTTTATTCCATAGTTCTCAAAGTGCCTGATTATCTTTCCACTGCTCTATTACTCTTTCCTTTTGCATTCTTATATTCATTGGAACTTGCCATTGTTCATACACTTCAACAACCATCTTTGACTTTTTAACAGTCAAGCAAGCCAATTTGTATATCACATTCCATAATTACCCATTTCCGTTATCTTTCTAATCCTATCATAGTGCTGTCCCCTTTCACCTTTTCTTTCTTGTTTTTCATTTGATAAAAACCAACTTTTTTGAAACAATGAGGTGGATTGAGTGTCGGTATTCTTGAACGACGACCGGATTTCAAAAGTTGGCTGAACAGTTTTCTCCTGAACTATTCAACAACGTTAACAAGTGGGAGAAGTCATGTTAGAAACCTTCAATGTGTCGTAATCCAATCAAATCTTGCTGCAAAATATGCGAAATTCACCAAAAACATGCAAATATCATCGGAAACGTGCAAACCTCACCAATACCCGCAAATATTGCCTAAAACCGTTCAAACCTTGTTGGAAACATGTTTGGCGGTTCAATCGGTTTAACTGGTTTTCAGCCGAAACGACCACCATTCTAGTTTAGAAAACATTGCCAAGCTACCAAATCGATCTGTCCCAACATTGTAACCAAGATTATAAATAGACATAGAGAAAATAATGTTAAGTGGTTCTAAAACTAATAAAACGTAAACTTATTTTTTACAAAACAAAATGATATCACAACTAGATTTCCTTTTCATGATCAATAAAGTTTGAACTAATTGTATTACAAGTGTAATGTCACAGAAAACTTTTTACACAAAAACAATCTTTGCATGATAACCACAAACCTAAACAAGTACCATTATAAGTTTATCTTCACAATATTTTATCATCAAGTTATAACTATAAACCAACCACTGCACCAGCTTCTTGAATAACCACACTCACATCACCACCACGATCGTCCGAAGACCTCCCCGCCGCCACCACTGGCAGCTCAATCAGTGACCTCCGGCAAGTTGGACACGAGGCATTCGAACCCAACCACACATCAATACACCTAACATGAAAACCATGATTACATTGTGGCAACACTCTAACTTTCTCACCATCCATAAACTCTGCAAGACATATAGGACACTCACTCGCAGGAATATCTACCCCAGCACCAAAAACCGCCACTGGCATCCGTTTTAACGCTCTTTTCTTAACCCCCGTCGTAGATGTGACGTCATTAGTTACGAAAACTAGACTTCTAGTACATCTTAAAGCACAACGTATGACAGCGTTAAGACCAAGAGCACAAATTAAGGCACATAGTAAAGCAGCTAGTATGATCACCATGTTTGTGTCGAAATTCGCGTCTTTGCTGTGGGACACTCGTTGTTGAGTCCCAGTACCACCACCATCTTGTACCTCCATGATCACTACTCGTCTCACAAACACACTTAAATAAGCAGTTTGGAATATGCACTTAATTAAGACTACTTATTTGGTATCAAGACGCAATAAGCAAATACCTTGTAAATTTAAGAAAGATTAATTAAAGGGTTATATTAAGTGGGTATGGATTTTTTTTCCTCCATGGAAATCGAACAACGAAAGAGATTGCAAGTTGAGGATCCATTGCAATTACGAGCTCAGAAAATCATCTTGTAGTTTCAGTGGGTATGTATTCATAGGCGAAACAAAGTTTTGTGGAGTTCTTACTTTTGCAAATGAGTCATGTGTCCACTCGTTATAAAGGGATGATTTTTTTTTTTTTTTTTTTTTTTTTTTTTTTTTTTTTTTTTTTTGCAATTTAGGTTGATGGGACGTTTTATATAAACAGAGTGGATTAGTGCATCATATGAGATATTTGGAATATGAATTGAAAATAAAACATCTAAGGTAGATATTTTGGTTGTGGGGTTAGGGTAGCTTGAGAACTTTAATTAAGCACCTGATGCTAGTTAATCCCAATTAAGGCTACACAAGAAACACATGCTTTATTCCAGAGCACCAATTCTATATATCCAATTCTTCACTCCACTAATTCCAAATTGTGTATTCTTAGGATAATAGCATCTCAAATGTTAATACTAAAAATTTGCGCTAAAATAGTGGGAAAATGACATTATTATAGCATATACTTGCATAAAATAAAACTTGCTCCAATCTTCTTAGAAACCTCATTTGGTAAATTATTGATAAAGAGTGTATGAAGCGTCTCTAAACAACCCATCGCCGACATCACCCACCCACCCATCAACTCATCCACCAACCCATCGCCGACATCACGCACCCACCCATCGCCGACATCACCCAACCTACGCACTGCCACCACTGTCAACCTTACCCACCACCGACATCATGACATCTCGTCGTTCTTTTGAGGATGAAGTGAGTAAGATTTCTATTTCAATCTTTGTCACTAATTTCCCTGATCAATTTTACGCTAAAGATCTTTGGAAGATCTGTAATCAATATGGAAATGTCGTCGACGCTTTCATTCCGCATAGGAGATCCAAATCAGGTAAAAGGTTTGGATTTGTTCGATTTATTAAGGTCGTTGATGTAGACCGCTTGGTGAATAATCTTTGTACGATTTGGGTCAATCGTTTCAAACTCCAAGCAAATATAGCTAGGTTTCAAAGATCACCTTTGAATAACAATAATGCCCAATACACAAATAAAGGAAATAAAGAGTTTGTTCCTAATGTTGTCAACAAAGTTAGTGGGTTAACTGGTCATTCTAATTCCTATATTCATGCGGTTAAAAAGGGGATTCAGCCTCAAAACGTTGTAGAGGAGAACATACCGGCATTAGTGCTTGATGATACTTGCTTGAATCAGGAAGACTTTTCTACTTCTTTGTTAGGAAAAGTCAAGGACTTTAGTTCTCTTACAAATTTGAAGGTAGCTTTAGACAACGAAGGTTTTGACAACATTAAATTAAAGAACATGGGCGGGTTTTGGGTGATGATTGAATTCCAGTCAGAGGATTCGAAACAGAAGTTCAAGGCTCACGTGGGCACTGGTTCTTGGTTTTCTCAATTACAACAAGCTTCTTCTTCGTTCCATATTGATGAGAGAGTGACATGGGTGGATATTGAGGGCATACCATTAACAGTATGGAACAAAAACACTTTCAACCGAATCGCCTCTAAATGGGGTGATATTGTTCATGTGGATGAGGATGAAACTTACTTCCATAGTAAAAGAATCTGTATCAAAACAAAGGTAGTAGAAAATATCTTCGAGACATTCAAAATCATATCCAAAGGTAAAGTCTTTTGGGTACGAGCTAAAGAAGTATCTGGCTGGATTCCTGATTTTGCTAATGATGAGGATGAGGAAAACGATTCTGATGGAGAAAGTACAGAAGGTGGTTTACACGATGAAAACGCAGAGAAGCAGGAGTATGCAAATGTGGAAGAAGAAAGTGACGCGGAAGAGGTTTCAGAAACTATTTTTGAGAAGGTTCCTTCTCAAGCCCAAATGAAAGACCATCTTAACACAGGACAGAATGATATTTGTTCAGAGGATCCCTTCAACATTTACGACCTTCTTAATAAAAAACAAGACAAAAATAATGGAGGTTCATGCTCGAACGTTTCTACGAAGTACCCCCCAGGATTCACTCCCAGGGCTACTGATGACGTTCAATCTAATGATATTAACGAGGTGGAAAAAGAAGGTGATGAATGTTTACAAAACATTCAAGTTGAAACAGTAGCTTCTGAAGTGGGAAAGACATGTCATTTTAGTAATTCGAAGGAAGATAAGAAGGATAAGGAGGAGTCTATATGTTCTGGGCATTTCAAAAAAGTCGAATTACCACGTTCATGAGGTTCAATGCTACAACTTATGGAAGATTTGGTGAAGGTTGGACAAATCATGGGGTATAATATGGAGGGATGTTCAAAAAATATCGAAGAGATCATTGGTTCCATAGGAGGTTATGAGAACCAAAGATGAATTTTATGTCTTTGAATATCCAAGGCCTTGCCCAGAAGGCTAAAAAAGATTGGGTTAAGGAGTTATGCGTGAGCAACAAGGTGAATTTTTTGACTTTACAAGAAACCAAAATGGAGGTTATTGAAATGTTCAACATTAAGGCGTGTTGGGGTAACTTCACTTTTGATTATGTGCACAGTCCTTCCGTTGGTTATTCGGGTGGTATTCTTTGTGTTTGGGATCCAAGGATATTTTCTAAAATTAATTCAACGGTATCTGATTACTTTGTTATTATTAGAGGAGAATGGATTCCTAATGGTAAGAAGCTTCTTATTATTTCAATTTATGCTCCTCAAGATTTGTCAGAAAAGAAGATGTTATGGGATTACTTGATTGTCGTGATTAATAACTGGAATGGCGATGTGGTTATCATGGGCGACTTTAATGAAGTGCGTACGCAAGCGGAAAGGTATGGATCCATTTTCAATGAGCAAGGTGCGGATGCTTTCAACTCGTTTATTTTGGCAGCGGGTTTGGAAGAGATCCCTTTAGGAGGTTGTTCGTTCACTTGGTGTCACAAATCGGCTAGCAAGATGAGCAAGCTTGACCGATTTCTTATTTCTGAAGATTTAATGAGTTCGTGCCCTAATATTACAGCCTATACTTTGGACCGCTACCTCTCTGATCATCGACCCATCATAATGCGGGAAGCTCACTATGATTACGGCCCCACTCCTTTTCGTTTTTTTCACTACTGGTTTGAAATGGAGGGTTTTGATACTTTTGTGGAAAAAACTTGGAACGAATCGAACGTATCTGATTCAAACGCTATATCTAAGTTTATGAAAAAATTGAAGTTTCTTAAAGAGCAGATCCGTGTTTGGATAAAGGATAAGAAGGTGAACACTAATAAGCAAATGAAGACATTAAAAGAAGAGCTTTCTGATATTGATTCATTACTTGATAAAGGAGATGTCAATTCTGATGTTTTTAATAAAAGAGATGTCATTTGCAAAGCTTTACAAGATATAGAAAAGTTTGCTTCGATGGAGGTGGCTCAGAAGGTTAAAATTAAATGGGCAATCGAAGGAGATGAGAACTCTAAGTACTATCATGGAATTCTTAATAAAAGAAGAAGCCAACTTGCTATTCGTGGTATCTTGGTTGATGGTACATGGATTGATTCTCCAAGTTTGGTGAAGGGTGAGTTTCTATCACACTTTACCAATCGTTTTAATCAACCCCAGACTACTCGCTTTCACCTAAACTTAGAATTTCCAAACAAGCTGAACACTGATCAACGAAATGACTTGGAAAGTGTTATTACTCGTGATGAAATTAAAAAGGCAGTATGGGACTGTGGGACTGATAAGTCTCCTGGCCCAGACGGATTCACATTTGGATTCTTTCGTCGATATTGGAATTTCTTGGAGAAAGACGTAGTGCAAGCTGTTTTATATTTTTTCCAACATGGGACCTTCCCTAAAGGTAGCAACTCTTCTTTCATCGCTTTGATTCCCAAAACTCATAATGCTAATATGGTGAAAGACTTTAGACCTATTACATTAATAGGAAGCTTGTACAAGATTATTGCTAAGATTTTGGCAAACTGTATCGTTGTTGTTTTGGGGGATATTGTTAACGAAGTTCAATAAGCTTTTGTTGCAAATAGACAAATCCTGGATGGTCCATTCATTCTAAACGAGCTATTCCATTACTGTAAAAAGAATAAGAAACATACCATGATCTTTAAGGTTGACTTTGAGAAAGCATATGATTCGGTTCGTTGGGATTACTTAGATGATGTCTTAAAGAATTTTGGCTTTGGAGAGAGATGGTGTGGTTGGATCCAAACCTGTCTTAGATCTTCAAGAGGATCGGTTATCGTGAATGGTAGTCCTACTAATGAGTTTCAGTTTCATAGAGGCCTCAAACAAGGTGACCCGCTCTCCCCGTTCTTGTTTATATTAGTGATGGAAAGTCTTCATATTTCGGTTCAAAGAGTGGTGGACGCTGGAATGTTTAAAGGTATATCTTTAGGCTCGTCTCTCCATCTTTCTCACCTTTTTTATGCCGATGATGCAGTTTTCATCGGCCAATGGAGTAGTTCGAACATTGATATTATTATTCAGGTGTTAGAATGTTTTTATCATGCTTCGGGTCTTCGTATTAACATGAATAAAAGCAAGTTAATGGGGATCTCTGTAGATGATGAGGCAGCAAACAAGATTGGATGTACAACATTGAAAGCTCCTTTTTCTTATTTAGGGTCGAAGGTTGGTGACTTAATGTCTCGTACCAAATCTTGGAATGACATTATAAATAACCTTACTAAGCGATTATCGAAATGGAAGATGAAGACTTTATCGATAGGAGGCCGTTTAACTCTCTTAAGATCGGTGTTAGGTTCTATGCCTATTTATCACTTGTCACTGTTCAAAGCTCCCATGAAGGTCCTTCAAAAAATGGAATCTATACGTTGCCATTTCTTTAATGGTGTTGACCATAATGGCAGGAAACTGATCTGGATTAAATGGAATAAAGTTCTAGCTTCTAAGGAGAAAGGTGGTTTAGGAGTGTCGAGTTTGTATGCATTGAATAGAGCTCTTTTGTTTAAGTGGGTATGGCGTTTTTACACTCAAAGGTCTTCATTATGGGCAAAGGTTATTAGGGGTATACATGGAGAAGACGGTAAACTTTGCAAGAATATTAAACAAAGCCATCCTTCCATTTGGCTTGACATTGTTCGTGAGACAACGTCTCTTAAGAGTCAAGGTTTGGATCTATGTAAATTTATTCATAAAAAAATGGGTAATGGGTTCGATACTTCCTTTTGGGAGGACGTGTGGAGGGGCGATTTTGATTTTAAATCAGCTTATCCTAGAATATTTGGATTGGAATCTCGAAAAAGTATTATTGTAGCTGAGAAGATGTCGCATGATAGATTGGATGATTCTCTTCGTTGAAAGCCTCGAGGTGGTATTGAGTAAGCTCAATTCAGTAAGTTGTTGACAAATGTGGAGGGTACTGTTTTAGTCGATATGCATGACAGGTGGGTTTGGTCGAAAGATGGTTCAGGTGAATTCTCCGTCGCTTCCGTTAGAAGATTGATTGAAGATTGTTGGCTGCCGAACGTTTCCACAATGACTCGATGGATTAATGTTGTGCCCATTAAAGTTAACATTCATGCATGGAAAGTTAAACTGGATTGCTTACCTACTAGGTTCAATATTTCTAGACGAGGCATGGATATAGATTCCATCTTATGTCCTTCTTGTGGTGTAGCGGTTGAATCGGCTACTCATGTCTTTTTCACTTGTCACATCGCTAGAGAGGTGTTTCATAAGATTTCTAATTGGTGGGAGATTAACTTTATGGAGCTTTTTTCGTATGAGGAATGGTTCGAGTGGCTCATAAACCTCCGCCTTCACCCTAAACACAAGAAGATGTTCGATGGTATTTGCTATATTTCGTGGTGGTTTATCTGGAATTTTCGCAACAAGTGTATTTTTGGGTCGAATACTCCTAACAAGGCGTCCCTTTTTGATAATATTGTTTCACGTTCTTTTTATTAGTGTAGGTATAGAAGTAAGCCGTCTTTTAGCCGGATAGATTGGCTAAAAAATCCTTACCTAATAACTTTGTAATTTTCTAGCAACTTGCTAGCTTTTTTAATATAACCGCCGTTCAAAATAAATAAATAAAACTTGCTCCAATATATAGCACTAAATTTTTGCACTAAACATTTTTAACTATTATAAAGTACAAGTCGATACTACAAATAGAAAATGTAGTTGAAATAACATATATCAATATTGGGTTCATCGAACCCATCACTTCTATATCAATGTCACATTATCAATCATTACATCACCAAACCTACCAGCAAGTAGGTGTAATAGTTACCATCAAAACCAAATATAGTACTTTATATAAATATACTCTATAAACACAGAGAAAATAAAAAATGGGAAATAGTTGGTGGTCCAGACCACCAATGAGTGCAAAAAACAGGTCATGACCCACGGTTGGTAGGCATGCCACGTGTGTAGTGGTGTTCGTGCGTGGCGGAGGCCACCACTGGGTGGTGCTTAACCACCATAACACATGGTCTTAGATTAGATGCAACTTAAATGCATATAAAAATTGTCAATAAAGCAATGATTGAGATTTGCTTTAGCTAGTGTTAGAAAGTTACGATTTTTCCTTTCCTTTGTCGACTAATTTGTCTTTTGAGTAATCTTAGTTTTTATCGATAATGTTAAGACGAAATACATTGGTATTCAACTTTTTTAGTAGATTGTGGGTTTAGAAATAACATTTTTGATGACCTTATTCGGATCGAGGTGATTTGATGACCTTCGTATGTTAAACTTATTATTGACCACATTATATAGTACAAATGCAGCTTAAACATGTTTTTTTTGAACGACAAAATTATATTAAAAATAGCTACTAGTAAGCACTAGAAGCTAAAAAGTACAAATACACATCTAAAAATAAACAAAGCCACACAATCTAGATTCCTCCCGAGGCTTTAACTGCGAGGACTACAAAAAGAATGAAAAACAACTTAAACCTTAACAGCAAGGTTTTTAGGATTGAGATCCTATCTAGGATCGTTTTCGTCTTTTCATGATCGTGATCATAAGATTGGATCGGTAATATAAGATTCTAGTATTATGTCATTTTATTACTAGGCTTTGTAAAACTATGCAAGTTTACATATTATTATATATCTTATATCATGAAAATGTATGCCAAAATTATGATTGTAAAATGTTTAATACAATTAGTCTCATGTTTTTCATATTTTACAAAATTTAGTACATAAATTTGAAGATTTTCTCTTGGGATTCGAGATAAGTAAGATCGGATTGATCGAGATATTAAGATCCTTTGGCTAAGATCGGAATCCTATTAAAATCCTATCTCTAAAAGATCATACATGGGATCAGGATTGTTTTCGCTTTGTAATATGGTAAGATCATAGGATCAGGATCGAAATCTTAACAATCATGCTTAATAGGCCATAAACCCATAAGCGGCTTAGGCCGACTAACATAACATCATCTAATACTCCTTCTCAATTGAAACGGCAAATTACGAAAGCTCGAATTGGAACACATACTTTAAATTTTTAAGAATTGAAATAAAGCTAAACATTATAGCTATCTTGATAAAAATAATAATAATAATAATAATAATAATAATAATAATAATAAATAAAAAATAAAAAATTAAGACTTGGATAGGTATTCAATCGCAGCGGATGAACGTATTCTAAAAATGTTTAAAAAGAAATTTTCGACGACAGTCTAGAAATTTAACAGCGCGTGACGGAGAGTCCAACCGGTCGAGGTGACAATTCCGCAATGATTTTCTATGGAATTTAATTACAAATCTACGGCCACTGACGATGTCAACTGCACACATAAACCTTAAAAGTCTCTAAATTCACAAACAAACTTGAGCTCACTAACATAACATCGTCTAATAACAACTAACATGTAACAATTTTTTTTGTCTTTTCTATTTTTTTTTTTTTTTTTCTTTCTTCACAAATCACCCCTAAATGAACAATCCTTGCTTGATAGGTGTCCTTACGAACTAGGCTACCATGAAGGTATTATAGAGGGTTAGAAATCATTGTACATCACATTTCAAAGGCATTATGGCACATCGACAAGTGCTATTCGTGTCACCGGTATAAAAGACGCCTCGGAAAAACAATTATCACATGTACGTTTGCATATTATATATAATCGATGCATATATTACAAGTGTCGTCCTACATGCAAAACAACGATAGAAGCCACCAGGGGTTGGCAAATCATGTTAATGATCTAGACAATGACATTCAAATAAACCAAAAGACTTGACAAGGCTATTTTCATAAGTTTGTTGGAACATGGGGTGGTGACACCGTCTCACCACGACTCTACCACCGTGATTGGTGAAAAGGTCTATTGTTAGGTGACGATGGGACCATGATATCATGGTGTCGAGTCCATTTCCATTAAATCATGCTACTGTTGGAATGTTGTTCACTTGTTCACCTAACAAATGGTCACATTTAAGTTGGAACATGGGGTTTGTTGTTGACACATTGAGTACGACCTTTAGGGCAATAAATAATTGCGTAAGTCATACTTTAGTATGCTTACATATGAGTTTGAACATTTGGATGGACTGAGTTTAAGTTAACAAGAACTCGAGTCACAAAGATCATCGATGATTTCATTTGTATATATGTGATCAAATTCTGGTCTTGTTCTTAAAAAAATTGAGTTTAATTAGGTCTTGTATGATATTAAACAATGGCATATCGGGAATTCAAATCAGGTGTGAATAGTTATTGCTTAACTTTGGTAGTTCCACGAAAGTTTTTCAGTTGACCATTGTACTTGAAAAACTAAATTAACAATATGAGTAGCTTGAAATTTATTTAATTTAAAATTGGGTTTCCATTTTCTATTTTAATTTCTAGTTTGAAATTTATTTGTTATCGTCCGTTCCAATAAGTCAATTATACGAAAGTGTTTTGCGCATGTACTCCGTATTTTTATTTTATTTTTCTATTTGCCTATTGGAAGATAAAAAAAGTATCATATTGTTATAGTTTGAAGAAATAAAGTTATCTTTTTTGTAGACTTAAACTTATTGAACGAGGATAGTGAAAAAGTAATGCAAAATACATCAAAACGCATACTTATTATGAAGATTTGTTTCCAAGCTATAAATTCTGTCTTAGCAATGTTCCTTTATCGTCATTTTTATTTCATTTGACCGAAACGTGTCATACTTATCACGGAGATTTGCTTCCGTTATGTACGTAGATCCATTGGCAAGAATTTTACTAAATTTTTTTGTTCATTAGGTTTTTGTCTATTGGAAGCTTGTGTATTGGGTAAACTGTAATTTTTAGATAGTTAAGATTTGAACTTTGGAACTATATATGAAAATATTGGGTTAATTGTAATCATTTAACTTTTTATTTACATATGGATAAAATGGCTCCATTTGTTGTCCCGATCAAAGCATTTTGACATCATCTTTTGTTTTGACGTTTATAAAATTGTTTACTTAGATCTCTCTATCTATCCTGGTGTATATATTTTGTTTCAGGATACTACTAGAATCGGGACATTTAACCACGGAAATCTTTTAGCCACGACCAAATTCGTGGCTAAAAGCGCACAAAATGACAAAATAGGCGGTTTTCACCATCTTGCTTGGAAACGTGCTTTTAGTCACGGCAAAGTCGTGGCTAAAAGTTGTTAAACCTTGACTTTGACTTTCAATGAGGAGAATTTGGTCAAAATAATGAACTTTATCCTTTAGTCACGACCAAAGTCGTCACTATAAATGTAAATTTTTTATACATTAGTTTGACTAGGAAAACACTTTTAGTTACGGGGCAGAGTCGTGGCTAAAAGTTGTTAACCATGACTTTGACTTTCAACGAGGAAGATTCAGTCAAAATAATGAAGTTTGTCCTTTAGTCACGCCCATAGTCTTCACTATAAGTGTTTACTATTTTTTTTATTCATTTTCTGGATTTAACTAAATACTAATAAAAAAATATTGTGACTTTTAGCCACCATAATAGTCGTGACTAAAAGTTTTGACATTCTTTTATATAAACCAATTTAATTCTGAATATTTTAAAAGATATTTAAAACTTTTAGCCACAATTAAAGTCGTGATTAAAAGTATTTACAATTGTTTTTGGGAAATTTAAGTTTGCCTCCAAAATTTTGGCTAAAAAAAAAATGTTTTCTTGCTCAACCTTTAGTGATGAGGCATTGTGGCTAAAAGTTTAATGTAGTAATTATATTCTAATTTATATATAACGGTGTGTTAGAAAATCAAGCTAAATTCTTCTAACGTTGTTGCACTACATTACGCGGTGTTAAACAAACAAAGGAGTAAAACATACAAATTACATTACAAATCGATAAATGTTCAAACATTAAAACATACGAATTATATTACAAACCGATAAACGTTCAAACATTAAAACATACGAATTACCTTACAAATCGATAAAAGATTAAACATTAAAGCATATGAATTATATTTCAAATGCTAAATTGCATTGGTTAATGAAAAACCATTCCAAACCAAATTTTCCCCGGTCATTATAAAGCTCGTGAAGTAGTGCAGCTGAATCACGTGTGTGGATCTAGTGATGCATTTTCATTTCTAGTGTTGCCTCGAGTACCTTTATCTTTCTTGTCAAGAACTTGCAATTCGCGCACTCTGTGTTTCCAGGACTCGGTGTTGAAGGTAATACAGAATAACTTGGAGGTGTTGAAGGTCCTGCATAATAACTTGGAGGCATTGTAGCTCATGTATAACGATATTATCTCGACTCATACGTTTAACATCTCATGTGTAGCGACATCATATTGACTCGTCCGTTTAACATCTCATGTATAACGATATCATCTCAACTCGTCCGTTTAAAATCTCATGTATAATGATATCATCTTGACTCCTCCGTTTAACATCTCATGTATAACCATATCATCTCGACTCATCCGTTTATCATGGTATGTATATCCATATCATATCGACTCATCCGTTTAACATGTTATGTATATCCAAATCATCTCGACTCATACGTTTAACATCTCATGTATAAAGATATCATCTTGACTCATCTATTTAACATCTCATGTATAACGATATCATCTCGACTCATCCGTTGTATAACGTTGTCATCTCGACTCATGCGTTTAACATCTCATGTATAACGATATCATATCGACTCGTCTGTTTAACATCTCATATATAACGTTATCATCTTGCCTCCTCCGTTTAGTATCTCATGTATAACCATATCATCTCGACTCATACGTTTAACATGTTATTTATATCCATATCATCTCGACTAATACGTTTAACATCTCATGTATAACGATATCATCTCGACTCATCCGTTTAACATCTCATGTATAAAGATATCATCTTGACTCCTCTATTTAACATCTCATATATAACCATATCATCTCGAGTTCTCAACTCATCCGTTTAACATGGTATGTATATCCATATCATATCGACTCACCCGTTTAAGATATTATGTATATCTATATCATCTCGAATCTTATGTTAAACATCTCATGTATAACGATATCATATCGACTCATCCGTTTAACATCTCATGTATAACAATATCATCTCGACTCATCCGTTGTATAACGATATCATCTCAACTCGTGCGTTTAACATCTCATGTATAACGATATCATATCAACTCGTCCGTTTAACATCTCATGTATAACGATATCCTCTTGCCTCCTCCGTTTAGTATCTCATGTATAACGATATCATCTCGACTCATCCGTTTAACATCTCATGTATAACGATATCATCTTGACTCGTCCGTTTAACATCTCAGGTATAACGATATTATCTCGACTCGTCCGTTTAACATCTCATATATAACCATATTATCTCGACTCATTCGTTTAACATTTCACAGATATCTGTATAAGATTGAAGTTGCTTTGAAATATCAATATGTAAAGTGTCGGTTTTTGTTATAAATGATTTAAATTAAATATAAATAATTTAAATTAATTAAGAATCATATAAATTAATTAATAGTGATTTAAAAATAATTTATATTATTTAAAGATGATTTAAATTAAGCATAAATGATTTAACTTAGTTAAAAATGATTTAAATGATAAACGTTAAATGCTAATCGTAACTTTATAGTTGAAAAAGAGTATAACATTTTTATTTAATATATAATTTATTTTTTTGATAATCTAGTTATTTAACTTATAAATAAATGTAAACAACATTTTTAATTAATTTAAATTTAGTTTTAATAAGTACGACACTTTTAGCCACGACTTTGTCGTGACTAAAAGTGTTTTCCCTCCGAATAATTCGTGAAAAGTCAAGTTTTCCATCAAAAAATTTGGTAAAATACATTTAGCAACGTCCGTAGTCGTGACTAAAGGTAATTTACTTATAACCTTTTAACTAAAATGAATTATAAAAGTAAAAATATATATTAACATGGCTTCAACCACGAACAGGTCGTGACTAAAGGTCTTGGTATTTAATAAAACTATATATATTCCACACTTTACTCTTTTATCTCATTTTCCACAAAAACCAGACCCAGCTCCCGCCATACTCAGCTCCCACCACTCCCGTCACCACAGAAGACCACCATGGCTACACTCACGACTCCCGTCACCACCATCTTCGCCGTAAACCTCAACCATCTTCTAGTGATGAGTGTGATGGCCTATTCTAGTGATGAGTGTGGTTGATATGAAATTGTTATTTGTAAAAAGCACACTATTGTTATAACGTTCATTATTTCTATCATGTTAATTATTGTTATTATATTGTATTTTTAGTTTCCCGATTTGTATGCATTATGTGTTGTTATTATGCAATGTGTATTATTTTGTAGATGTCAATCGTTGCATGGAGTCATGGAGGGGATGCGGGTGGTAATGATCGTCCTCGAAGCCATTCTAGGGCACCAACCGGTGGCAGCCAAGGTAAAGGACTTTTAAATGCTTTGATTAATCTTTTGAATTATTTTACCTGTATTATTTTTACAATTATACTTAAATTTTATTGCTTGTCTTATTAATGTTTTTGCTTGAACTTTTAGGCTCGGGAGGGGGGGGGGGGGGGGTGTAAACGTGGACGTGGTAAAACCACGTTAGCCGCGTTTATAAAGATGTGGGAAGATAATGGTATGAAACTTCTTAACATCGAGTTTGATGAGATTGATGGTTAGACCTGGCAACCTATTGGCACATATGCTGACCAGTTTATTCGTACCATTTCGATCAAGATTAGTGACGGGAACAAGATTCCCTTATACTTTGAGAGATGGGAAAAAGTAGAACCCGAGTTCAAGACCGGTATATGGCTCGAGATACAGGTATTATTTATCTATTATAATTTATGACTAATGTGATGTTTAAAATTTACACATGTATTATGGATCTATTAAGACCAATGTCAGCTTATTAATCTATTTATAGTTCTATATTTGTAAAAATAAATACTGTCTAACTATTTTGCTATTAAATGTAGACATATTTTGACATGGCTGCCCATTTAACCGAACCTAAGGCTAAACAAGTCAAGGATGTTGTAAACACTATATGTCAAGATTGTTACAAAGGACACAAACACCAAGAAGCATGAGTTTCTCAAAAAAGATGGCTACAAGGATCCCAATGCTTTACGACCAATTCCTCTAGGCAAAATACCTATCGATGAATGGAATAAGCATATTGATTTCTTGTTGAAACCTGCTCAAATGGAAAAGTCAGAAACAAATTCAAAGAACATGAGCAAGCAACCATACCCGAGCTTGCAGGGAACAAAGTCATTAGCTGCATCACGACATGCTCGTGTAAGTAACACTTTATATATATATATATATATATATATATATATATATATATATATATATATATATATATATATATAAACCTTTGATTGTTATGATATATTTGTTTCATGTGTTAACAGCGAAAAGAGGCAAAGATGGTAATCCCGACGAATATCCGAGACGAATATCCAAGCCGTCTAATGCAAGAAAAAAAACGGTGCCTACGTAAACGAGGCTACTGCTACCAAGCACGTAAGTTACAACACATTATTTACATTTTTTAAACATGAACAGGGGTGCTTGGCTATTATTTTAGTAGTCACCAAACACCCTTTCTGCTGCAACACTCCCTTTTTGGCACATGAACTTTGTAGCGTACTTTTGGTGCATGATTTTCTTGTCACAACAGCCAAAACACACCCTTTCTGCTGCAACAGGGGTGTTTGGCTGCTGCACAGCAGCCAAAACACCCTTGTTGCAGCAGAATGGGTGTGTTTTGGCTGTTGTGACAAAAAAGGCATGCACTAAAATAGCCAAAACACACCCTTAACCCTTTCTTCTATTGGTGCATGACTTTCTTGGTGCATGACTTTCTGCTGCACGACAGCTTTTTGTAACACCCTCAAAATCGGTTTGCAGCAGAAGATATTGTTACTGGGGTGCTACTCAATTTCTATCACAACACAAAGTATAAAGAACGGTTTTTACCTCAACCGTTTAGAATAATTTCATAGTCAAAAGTATTTTGTTTACAACCTTCAAAAATAGTGCGGAAATATATGTCCATAAGAGGATTTTAACGGTCCTAAATGTTTATCAGAGTCATCTATGACCATGCAATGCCGTTAGCCTAACACCTCCAAAAGTAAGCTATCACCTTAGGAACCTGAGAATACATGCTAAAAAGTGTCAACCAAAGATTGGTGAGTTCATAGAGTTTATAAGTAAAACAGTTTATTTCAATAGTTTCAAGTTTGAGTGATAATTGCAATAAATACAAATATCAATAAAATGAATAGTGGGCTACATTGTTTTACACCCATAGTTTGTTTGTATAATAATCTGTTGGACATAAGTTTTCAAGTTTAGAAGCCAGTGGGTTACGTTATTATACACCCAGTATGAAAGTAGTTATTATTGCTCTAAGTCTCATGACACCCAAACGTTAACAGGTGACATAATATAATAATGACGTTAAGTACTAACACTATAGAGATAATGTTAATAATAATGCCCTCAGGCAGGAGGTTGCCGTTCTCCTATTTAGTTCAAATAAAGTGCATTTGGCTACATATCCGATAACCAAATGGGGTATCAACTGCCAATAGATCTATTCACTAAATTTGCATTCACTCGCAAGTGATTAATGGTTCATGATATGAGGGACTTTTAGTGGCAAAAGTGTGTCTTAGGCAATAACAATCAAGATAGCATACAGAAAGATATTTGTGTTCCAGTTTGTATCATCAACCGACTAAAATGTTTAAGATAAACGAGTGAAGTATGTAAGTAAAACGAGTATGTATCTCCTCCAAAGAGTTCAAAATAAGTAAAAGAGAGGCTATGACTCACCTTAGGGAAGTAACGTGAATAAAATGAATTCAAATAGTAAAATTATGTGGACCGATACGCGACCTAGATTATTATGGCAATTCTTAGTTTTTAGTTATGTGTACTCACGACTCGAAGTGTTTAAATAAATTGAAGTGTTTACAAGTGGTTTTGTTTAGTGTTGCTTGTGTGGCAGAGTTTACGTTTAAACCATTTCAAAATATTTGTAAGTATTGGCTCTTGAATAAAAAGTACGAATATATATATATATATATATATATATATATATATATATATATATATATGTGTGTGTGTGTGTGTGTGTGTGTGTGTGTGTGTGTGTGTGTGTGTGTGTGTGTGTGTGTGTGTGTAAGAGTGTATAAAAGTATTTATGAAAAGGAATATTGACTAGTTCTAATAGTTCAAGGGTCTAATGTGAAAAGTTATAAAAAGAAGTATGTTAACAAAAAGGACGGGTGCAGGGTTCGAATCCCTGACCTCACGCTCAATAAGTCATGCCTCAACCAGTGGACTAGCCCAACTGTTGTGTTTTATTACCCAAATAGTTTGATTAAATAGTGTTTCTGTTCTGTGTTGTATTATGTTCTATCACGAAGGTTCCTCTTTGGATAGGTGATCCTTGACTCAAGTTCGTACTCATGGCATATCGAATACAAATAAGTCCACTTATTTACAATTCATAACTTACATAAAGAAGCGTCCTAATTTATGTAAGTAAGGAATTATAAACTTATGGATCGACAATTTACAATTCTTTATTTAAATGAAGAGGCGTCCCAATCCACTCAAATAAGGACATTATTAATCATCCTACTTAAGAATTCCTGACATAATACATGTACTTACTTAAACCTTCTAGGCGGTGGATTACAAGACGACATAAGTGTTCCAAAAGTATGGGACGAGTGTTCGAACTCATCTTCGAGACAAATAGTAAAACAATCAGAGGGATCAACAAACTGTGATGAGTTTCAGTATCATATAAAAATGACATTATGTAAGGTTATGAAAAGGTTTTAGAGACCATTGTATCACTCATAATGTTTGGAAATTAAATGAGACCATTGTGCAACTCATAATGTCTATAGAAATTTTTAGATGCTATTAAAATGAATGAGCATGTATAACAGTTCATAGAGTAAGTAAGAAAACAATTTATTATTTGCCCAATAGTAGCAAAATTTGTAGTTCAATTTGGTGATTTAGTAGCAAGGCAGCAAATAATTTGTAAGATGAATTATAAAACAACTTATAGGACAATAGGGGAATATCTCGTTGTTTATAAAATACAAGTAAGGTCGAAGGTTTTGGTTTAATGATACAGTAGTAAAGCATTTTGCAGGATAACCGCTAAATGGTACGTAAAATAATTAAAAAATAGTTTGTGTGTTAGATAGGGACATAGTTTATTACTATTTCATAAGAGAGTAGTAGGGCAGCTAGTTGGTATTGTATGTAGAAGGAAACCTTTATGATATGCAATGCTCGTGAACATAGGCAGACATTTTACTATTCTCAGAAAAATCAAATAGAAAATCCATCGGGCATAACTCCATTATAACTTCTCTATGTATAGCAAAATTCACTTTTGAGTAGGACATAGGTGATCAGACTATGTCCCACTGTCCCTGGTTGAATATAGGTGATCAGTCTATATTCACCCGAGGTTCAATGAACTTTAAAATACTCGGATCAGTTATACTAGTGATATGCCCTTTTAAAAAGATGTTTTGAAAGGCTAAGACAAGTGTCCAAACTCAATGTCAAATGATGAGATTACGTAAGGAAAAGGCGTCATGTTGTGATAGGTATGATACGTAAGCATAAGTATATGGAAAATACTTACAGTAAATAGCGAAAACGAGTGGGTATAAATCATCCAATAGTAAGACACACATCTCATCAAGTATATCAGTGAACAACATCACAAGAAAGGCATCAGCTTGGCAGGCAGGCACATGGCGGTCATAGGATTAAGTTTTCGTAAAAGTAGTTATAATCTGGGTTTTAAATTATACCCAGTTCTCTATAACCAAAGCTCTGACACTAATCTGTCATAGACTCTACTTTTGAATTGACATTACGTTCGATGTAATGTGCACATACTTGATTTTGGTCCAACTTTACTGCTTTGATATAAATTTATGAAAGTGCTATCATAACATTATTTTCTCTTTTATGACATTATATATGTGATAATGGTCATACTCGGTATTGGAAGTCTTGTGGTCCAATTATTTTGCTAAACTAAATCTATGAACTCACCAACTTTATATTGACACTTTTAGCATGTATTTTTAGGTTCTTAAGGTGATAACTTACTTTCGAAGGCTTTTGGCATGGTCATAGATTACTCTGATGTATTTGGGACCGCTTAAATTCTTTTATGAGCTTGTATTTCCGAATTGTTTTGAAAGATGTAAAACTAAATGCTTTTTATTTTGAAATCTCTTTTAAACAGATAAAGTAAATCCGTTCTCTTCACTTTGTGTTGTGATAACAAAATACGTAGCACCCCATGACCCGAATGCTTTCGCTAAACCGATTTTGGGGGTGTTACAATTTCTGTTGCAAAGCAGCAGCCAAACACCCCTGTTGCAGCAAAAAAGGGTGTGTTTCAGCTGCTATAATTTGATGATTTTTGGTTGTTTTGTTGGTTAGGATTGTGTTGAAACTAAAAAAGTAGTGCAGATTATAATGTTGCACGAATAAAATTTAGGTTATTGGTTATGAGCTATAGAATATCGAGATATTTGAGTTCTTTTAATGATTAGAAATATGTTAAAGGTATGGTTTTTGTTAGAGTTTCTGTGAATTGTGCATGTTTTTGCTTGTTTGTTCTATATCTTCTAGTCCTTGTGTTTTTGCCTATACTTATACTTACTTGTTATAATGTCTTTAAGCATCATGCGTATATTCTTTTGTACATAATCTATATTTTTTTGTAACTACACAGAAAGAACTCGAAGAAACCAAAAAGAGCACCCAAGAGAGTGGGGAGAATGTGCGTGAAATAGAAATATTAGCAAAGGTTTTAGGAACACGGAGCGGGCAAACCCGTTCAGTTGGGCGAAAGCTTAAAGGGGTTTCAAGTTCCTCTTCGGCTACATCTTCATCTTTAAGCTACTATAGTGTTTCAAAGACATATACACAAGAGGAAGTGAATAAGCTATTCATCGAGGAACGTAAAAGTATGGAAAAAAAACTATCCGTAAACAAGTTGCAGCCTCCTTTAACAAGAAACTTGAAAACATGTTGACACAATTGGCTGAGAAAGGTATTAGTTTGGATAAAGACATCGTGGTTGGTGAAGAGGATGAAGAATACGAAGAAAGCGATGATGAAGGAATGGAGGATGCTGATGGGATGGAGAGTGAAGATGAAGGAATTGATGATAACGATCATGATGAGTAGGTGTTGTGTATTCGCAAAACTATTTAGGTTATAACTATCGTGATTTGGTATTTGCTGAATATGAATCATGTTGAAACGAATTAGGATTTTATGAATCATGCTGAAACGAATTAGGATTTGTTAACACTCTTTTTTTTAATATGAATTATGTTGATATTTGGGATTGTTTTTATGTTACTGATCAAGAAAAACATCCGGAAAAAGCTGGAAATGTGCAGGTTTGCTGCTAAAATAGCAGCTGTAATGCAGAAACAGGTATTGCTTCTAGTCACGATACGTCGTGGCTAAAAGTGAATGATATTTTATTTTTAAACGTATTATTGTGTGTGAAGATTTATAATTGAAAGATCATTATACTTTTAGTCACATCCTCCCGCGACAAAAAGTATATAAGATATTTTAATGTTAACCATTTTTTTTACCATGAATGGGTCGTGGCTAAAGATTCAACATTAAAATAAGAATATACTTTAGTCACGAC
This sequence comes from Artemisia argyi, assembly GCA_030686995.1. Taxonomy (NCBI): domain Eukaryota; kingdom Viridiplantae; phylum Streptophyta; class Magnoliopsida; order Asterales; family Asteraceae; genus Artemisia; species Artemisia argyi. Next base: position 159,527,493 of record CM060693.1, read on the forward strand.
ACCATCTTGGCTAAAAGATTTAATAATATTTTAACTGGTTTTTTCTATTATATCTTTCTAGACTTTAGTGTAACGTATGGTCATGTCTAAAAGATGTGGACTTTCGTGGCAAAAAATGTTCGTGACTAAAAGTAGGGTGAGCATCGGTCCAGGACCGGACCGGACTGACAAGACCGAGGACCAAATTAGCCAAAAATCCAAGACCGAGGACCGTACCGAATGTGGTCGGTCCGGTCCGGTCTCGGTCGGTCCGTCAGTCTGTCCTGTCTAACTAGGCCAAATAATCGGTTTGTGGTCCGGACAGGACCGGACCGAACTGGACCGACCGGACAGAGGACCTAATTAGCCAAAGAGCCAAGACCGAGGACCGGACCGAATGTGGTCGGTCCGGTCTCAGTCGGTCCTTCGGTCGGTCCGGTCCGTTCGGGTCGTTTGCTCAGCCCTAACTAAAAGTATGAACTTGTTGTGACAATAGGTCTTTAAGTACAGGGCTTTAGCCACTGATAAGGATTTATTTGATGCGTTTTTAGGGGGTCATTTAAGCACTAAGTCGTGAATTTATGATCAAATATTTCCTTAAATCGTTTCTTTTCTCATTTTAGGTACTTGGGAGATGATTTCTGGAATATGGAGCATTTTGGACGTTTTTAGGCTCAAGAATGAAGAAAACAAGAAAGTTAAGAAAAGTCAGGATTTACACCTGACGGCGTCAGGCTTGGATGCTGACACCGTCACTTGAAGAATGGAACTGGTGGACTTTAACACGTGACGCCCCAGAAAGATTTTGAAGATTTGTACCTAAAGGCGTTAGGTGCATTTGTGTTGAGGCCGTTAGGCTTTGAGATTACACGAGACGGCCCAGAAGAATTAACAAGTGACGACGTCAGAACTTTGTTTGGGCGATACGAAACCCTAAAACACGGCGTTCTGACAGCGTCAGGACCTATAACCTGATGCCGCCAGCTTGTAAAATCTATATACAGTTTTGGAATTTTTATTCATTAGTGTGGTGTAACTTTGTGTAAAACCCTAGAGACGAATTTCCAGAGATTTCAAGGGTTCCTAAACCCTCTTTTCTCTCATGTTTCATTGAAGATAAGTTATATTTTAATCATTCATCATGTCTATGTGATGTTTGATTTCTTGTTTATCTTTTCTTCCTTTTAACATGCTAGCTTACGTTGTTTTGTGTTTGCTTAGATTTAATGAAACCTAATTATTAATTGTTGGTGAGTTGTTTATTGTTTAGTTGATTGATTCGCGTTAGGCTTAAGAAAACTGGCTAATCTCTTATAAGATAACAAGCTTGAACGTCTTAAGAAACATAATCGGATGTGCACTACGGTTTTATGGGTTGTATTTAATGCATGATTAGATGTTAATGATTCTATGATAGGGTACTAAACGTGTTGTCATAAGAAGAAATAGATATTCATAGAGTTGGGGAAGGTTGTGCACACCCCCATGACTGGTATTAAGGAATACAACCCTTCAACTAAACAATTGCACTGTGACACTCAACTAACCAACAAGAGATAACTATGGAGTAAGGAAATCTAAGTAAACACGTTTGTCTCATATACGTAGTCCACCACATTTACTTTTCTTGTTATTTTTATTTTATTATTTTTAGTTTAATTCGAAGTTTTGGGTTAGTTGACTAGCAACTAATTCCGCCCACTCTTACAATACCCGAGATTTTAATTGCTTTCATAAAATATAAAAGACCTAAAAGAATCATCCCTCACCTATAGACCTAATTGACCTACACTTCAATCCTAACGACACTATTCCTCTAGAGAAGGATCAATCCCCCGGACCTACCATATACTACACTACAACGGTCAGGTACACTGCCTGGAGGATTGCAAACTTTTCAAGATCCCTTGAGAAGTAAAACCTTTTTGTGAGGTTGCAAAATCCCGCATCAGCCTCACTGATTTAGCCACGTTTTTTTGTGACAAAAGGTGTATAGCCACGATATCCCGACTTTTAGCCACGAATTTAGGTCGTGACTAAAAGTGTCATTCTTGTAGTGTATAAGCTAAGAATGTTGATTTTAATTTTCTAATCTATACTATGTATAAAAGGTGTATGGTCAAAGTGAAATGTTGAATTGTTGAATGTTGAAAATTAGTCAAAGGTGAGAGGAATGTATAATATAATTAATACTCTTATTAAAACTCCTCATTACTTAAAAGTTAGTGATTTATTCATATTGTACAACCAACTAAAAGCATATCTACCAAATTAAATACAAACAACTAAAACACCCTTTACTAAAAAGTACATTAAAATTTTTACAATATACGAGTACAATTTAAACAAGCTACAACATAATCCAGAATATAAAATAATTGACCACACTAATTAATGTTATTTTCAAAGCACCCTAAAATGAAAAGTAAATGTTATTATACACATTATACAAGTTGATGGTACATATAGTTTTGAAAACCGGACCAGACCAACGGATTCAATATGGAAACGGTGCCGCTACCGGTTCAGCTAACCAATAAAAGCCATCCGAAAACGAACCAGAGATGACCCATTGAAACCGATACAAACTGGTAAATCAAGCTTCATCAAGATCTATTTCTCCGGTTAATCGTCACAGGATACCCGCGTGTACTATGGCTATGTTTGGCAAAAGTAGCTGTGAGCATGCAGGTCACTTCACTCAAGAAAAAGGCTTACAATTGAAAGGTCTTGATGAGCTCATCGCTGAGCAACAGAATGACATGGAAGAATGGTTCAACAAGCTTAACTCCACCCTTGATGACCAAGGCAGGCCATCAGTAAGCCAAAAAGACCCCTTGCTCGCGGTGACTACTCGAGCTGGAACAACAACCAAGGACCCTTCTTATCCGAGCTCACACCCTATCACCATTGATCCAAGCGAGCCCCACAAGGAGGAAGGTAATGTGAGCAACGAGGCTCCCGAACAACCTTCCCTGGTGACCCCATCCCCATCAACTCCACCCAACCAACCTGTGAGAATCCCATTCCATCCCGCCTAAAGAACCAGAAAATTGAGAACGATAATAAGAGATTCTTGTCATATCTAAAAGATTCAGTGGTCACCATACCTCTCCTTGATGCTTGCTATCACATGCCAAAGTATAGCTCATACTTTAAAAAATTACTCGCCAACCGAAAGAAACTCGAGGGTCTTGTGACTCTGGGGGAAGAATGTTCGGTGGTGACCCATCGAGGGCTACCAAAAACGTTAGATGATCCAGGCAGCTTCACCTTGCCCTGTTCCATAGGATCTCTATCAATAAAGAATGCTCTTGCCGATTTAAGGGCGAGTGATGTGCTATTTGTTAGTGCAAGTTTTAAATTTATAAGGATGAGTTACCAAATCTAGAAACAACATATACGAGCAAGTGTACTCGTTCGTTATAGCAAGATATGATGGTAAGTCGGGATCGTTCGCAGGGATTTGTGAGTGAATCGAAATATAAGTCTAAAAGTAAATCTCTAATGTACGCAAATATGATAATAAGCAAATTCAATAAATTAAAAACTACACTTGTTTAGACTAGTTTTCTACTTAATGACACACATGATTGTGATAACTTTTGATAACATGTTGGTTGGGATAATTAGATGGTGATCTAATCTATTATTTCTACAAATTAAACCTTCGTCAAGATTTTAGTTCATAAAAACAAGCTTTAGGTGTAAACCAATCAATTCAAGATCTATCCAAGGTTCATAAGGTATGGTGGATATCTTAAACACAAGACAAACTTTTATTACAAATCAAATACTCTTAGGAAATGGTCAATACAAAAGGTAACCTCTTCATAGACAAAAAGGTCACAATCGTTTATAAACATTTAAACTTTCGTCCTACTAAAGATTTACAAACAATCCGATTTGATGTTATAAAAGCATTCTCATTACAATCATACTTCTTGTTTCTTTGTTTAGTCAAGAATAATTATGGTGAAAAACAATCATTCATAGACAAATGATTATAACTAGTTGAGTAATAACAAATCTTTCGACCTTTGAAACTATTATCAATTAGTTAACCTTGGCTAAACAAATGTCATGATGAAACTTAAGGTACAATTGGTTCTTAGGATTGACTTGAAATTGAATTAAAACATGTTATCACAATCATTACTATCACTAAGTATAAAACATCATCAAAGCAAGTGTAAAAAGATTACTAGCCACTCATAGCAAACATGCAAATAAACTCAGAATATTTAACATAAGAATCCATGGTTATAAGTGTTACAATGCTTTGAAATTGATAACAAATGACAAGGTATTGATAACCTAAGAGTTGGTGATGATTTCTTGAGATTTTCGGACTCCAAATGTTGCTTCCTTGGTTCTCCAAAGTTCCTGGTTCTTTCTGCACGAATTTTCCTCCTTAGAGAGCTAGAAGATGATAATAATTGTGTGTAGTAATGAGAGTTAATGCTATCTTGAATGGTGTGTTAAGTTATGCACTTTTGAGATCCTTATAGGCTTGTCCAACACTCTTGGTAATAAATAGGGACTTAAATGCTTGAACTTGGACAATAAGACACTTAAAAGGGCCTAGAACCATGGGACAAAAGACCAAGATTCGTGCACAAAAGTTGGAAAAAACATGCAGAAGTGGCCATCCGATCGGTTACGGGTTGATACCGATCGGATGGAGAAAGGTCATTATGGCAATCCGATCGGTTGAACTCCAACCGATCGGATGGTAATTCCTGGCAGTTTTGGACTTTGACTTTTCCTTTTGTAGTTCTTTATGCAATATCCAAACTTGATTAACTTCTGAACTTGGAACTTTGAGATGACAAAACTTAGGTTCTCATATGAATTTCTTTATAGATTGGACTTTTGAGCTCGGGAATCTTCGTGTAATCGCGTATACTTCATTTTCTTCACTTTTTCTCCATTTTTCCTGCATTTGGCTACATATGCTACAAAAACATACTTTGATACGATTTAGTGGCAAAAGCATATAAAAACAACCAAATAACATACACAAAAACACTAATAACGCTTATAAAAACATGTTAAATTTGAGCGTTATCAAATCCCCCACACTTAAACTTTGCTTGTCCTCAAGAAAATCTAGAAGAAAACTAAATATCCACATGGTAACCAAAAATGATTAGAAAAATGTGATGCAAATCCACCAAGTACAAGTACAAGTACAAGATAAGATTCATCTTTTTTTTTTTTTTTTTTTAAGCTTGAATGGTGAAAAATCGAGATGTTTGACAATACCCAATGATTTTCTTGCTTGATTAACATTTCTAAACACCTCACGAAAAAGGAACGAAGTATAATTCACTCAATCACTCATTTATTTAAGAAGTGGAGTATATATAAGAGAAATCACACTCATTGCTCAGTCATGATCTAATTATTACCATAGGCTTGTACAAGAAACAAAACTACACCGTAATGGCATAAGCACCAAGTCTACATATCAAAGAGGTCTTTTATTCGGGTTGTAATGTAAGGCTTTGGGTTGTACCAGGCTTATGTTCAAACATCTCATACAAAAACACAATAGATTACTGGTGCGAGTACTTGATTACTCAAAAACCGGATGGTCACTACAATATTCTTGTACTTTGACATTCTCACAAAGCCATTACAATATCCGGATAGATAGAGTAATTTGGTAAGGGTAGGGATAAGGCATGGGAAATATTTATGAAATTGGTTTTAAAGAAAAATAAAATAAAGTCTAAGTCCCATTGTTGCTAGTCACCAAACTAACCTCGAACCCGTAAATGATTATAGTTTCAATCTTCCTCTTCTTCAAATATCGATACATCGATTCGCCATAATAATATTCTTCATACGTAGCGCATTGTCTAACAATATATCACAAAATTTCTTTTATTCACATATATAGCACATTTGCTATAATTGTCACCTTATAGTTACGATGACTTTTTTTTTTACTAATAGAATTCCCCCACACTTCGCATAAGCATCACCACAACAATACAAATAAGAAGCTGCCGTCTCCGTCTTTGTCGGAATGGCACACACATAATTGGTGAAGTGTGGCTAACTAATAATCCTCAGAAACTATCCAACAACCAAGCAACTAGCAACCCACCATTTAGACTTTGACAAGGGTTAGGCTAAGGTTTAAAGTGTAAAATATTTTTGTATTTTTCTGGATTTATCAAAAACGAAAAGGATGGCTCGAAGGGTGTAACTAAGGGTATCTAGCGCTAAAAATGAACGCTAACAAAAGGGTTAAAAATTGGAAATTAACTAATCAATGTGACTAGCTAAAGATCAATAATGAAGGCTATTTGGTTAAAATCCTAAGGTTGCCTCTTATCACGTATGTATACTTATATTACAAAAATGTAATCTCACAACGGTCTCATAATGATTTACAAGTACAAGTTCTAGAATAAATAAAATCACCGGCACACTCATAACAAAAGATTCAAGCATAAAAGATGTATGCTAAATATGAAATAGGCTCAAATCCTCACAATTTAGTGGAAAGGGTTATAATATGCGCTAGCAAATGTTATCGATCCCATAAATGGATTGCAATATTAATCGGGACACATCTCAAATTTTTCAAAAATTACTAATTTTTACTAGTGGATGGATCCAGTTATTCTAATAAATTATTCCTAAAAGCGTGAAAACAACTAGATTACAAGGACAAACAAAATTTAAAAATTAAATCGATAGTAGACTTAATTTCTTATTTTACCTACTCACCCCCCCCCCCCCACTTAAGTTAAACATTGTCCTCAATGTGATAAATGAAAAAGCATGAAAGTAGGGAAAATGAGAAAATAAACCATGATATCCGGTGTTATCCAATCTTTTGTTTCTTGCAATCATCACCTGCATTATTAGAAACAAAAACAAACAAACAAACAAAAAGCATTGCAGTTTTATTCAAATTAGTAGCACACCCCCACACTTAAGTTCAACCAAGTAGTAAAACTTTGGGGTATAAACACTGAAAATTAAAATAAATCAAAAACAAAAATAAAAATAAAACACACGGGTTGCCTCCCGAGAAGTGCTTGTTTTATTAACGAGTCCTCAGCCGGACTCAAACTTCAAAATAGATTATGAAGTTTTAGTGTTATGTTTCCTTTTAGGGATATACAACACATTTCCTATCACAATTCCCTCTCCTGTTTCATCTATGTTTTCCAATTTAACATTTTCTCATGCTCTAGGAAGAGCATCATAGATAAAACCATTACTGTGTGCCCAAGGAACCATTTCCTTGTGTGGAGCCATGAATGTGATAGCTTCATATTCAAATTCGGATGAAATTTCCTTATTAAAAATCATGTTTAATTGCTCCTTATCATAATAGAGTTTAATTCGGTGCCCATTTACAATGAAACTTCCACCATGTTTGTCATAAAGTTCAATATAACCTGATGGAAATCCATGTTTCACTACATATGGTCCAAACCATTTTGGCTTGAGTTTCGAAGCTTTAAACTTGTATTTCATATTGAAAAGCAGAACTTTATCTCCAGCTTTGAATTATTTTCGAATTCTTAGCTTTCTATCGTGATATGCTTTGGTTCTTGCTTTATATAGCTTGGAGTTTTCATAAGCTTGAAGTCTTAACTCATCAAGCTCATGTAATTGCAAAAATCTCTTTTCTCCAGCTATTTTTAAATCAGGATTACAGCTTGTTAAAGCCCAGTAAGCACGGTGTTCAAGTTCGAACGGTAGATGACATGTTTTCCCATACAAGAGTCTGTATGGTGTCGTACCAATTGGTGTTTTATATGCCGTATGAAATGCCCATAGAACGTCGTCTAATTTCCTTGACCAAACAGAAGGATTGTCTTTAACCGTTTTTTCAAGTATTCTTTTTATAGCTTTATTGGTATTTTCGACTTGACCACTAGTTTGTGGATGATAAGCTGTAGCAAAACGATGATGAACTCCATATCGTTTCATTACTTTCTCCATTTTTTTATTACAGAAATGGGATCCTCTATCACTTATTAAAGCTTTAGGAATTCCATAGCGAGCAAAAATCTTTTTGAGAAAGTTGACAACAACTCGTGCATCGTTAGTAGGAAGAGCTTCAGCTTCAACCCATTTGGAAACATAATCGATTGCAACAAGGATGTATTCGTATTTGTGTGATTTAGGGAAGGGTTCCATAAAATCAATTCCCCAAATGTCGAATATTTCACAGACTTGAATGCTCTTTTGAGGCATTTCGTCTCTTCGAGAAAGGTTACCGGATTTTTGGCACGCATCACAGTTTTGAACAAGAGTATACGCTTCTTTGAAAATTGTAGGCCAATAGAATCCAGCATCAAAAACTTTTCTAGCTGTAGTGGAAGGACCATAATGTCCCCCAGTTGGGCCATGATGACATTCATCAAGAATTTTTCTTGTTTCCGCACCCGAAACACATCTTCGTATCATTCCATCCTTGCACATCTTAAAAAGGTAAGGTTTCTCCCAATAATAGTGTTTTAGTTCTGAAAAGAACTTACTACGTTGGTAGTAACTCATCCTTTTTTTAAAAATATCTCCTGCAAGATAATTTGCGTAATTTGCAAACCATGATATTTCCTCATCATCATCTTTATCTATCGTCATGAGAATTTCTTCTGGAAAATAATCATTAATTTCATTTTCTTTTAATTCTTCCAAATTCGGATTCTCGAGACGTGATAAATGATCTGCTGCAAGATTTTCTGCTCCTTTCTTGTCTTTTATTTCGATATCAAATTCTTGCAGTAATAAAATCCATCTGATAAGACACGGTTTTGCATCTTGTTTGTTAAACAGATATTTGAGTGCGGAATGATCGGTAAAAACTATCGTTTTTGAAAGCACGAGATAAGATCTGAATTTGTTGAATGCAAAAACTACGGCTAATAATTCTTTTTCCGTAACCATATAGTTTTGTTGAGCATTGTTGAGTGTTTTACTAGCAAAGTAAATAGGACGAAAATGTTTTCCTTCACGTTGTCCTAAAACAGCTCCAACAGCGAAATCGCTTGCATCGCACATGATTTCAAATGGTAGTGACCAATTAGGTGCAACCATAATTGGGGCACTAGTCAATTGACTTTTCAATGTTTCGAAAGCTTTAATGCAATCAGCATTGAAATCAAATACAAAATCCTTTTCTAAAAGTTTAGTCATAGGACGTGATATTTTTGAAAAATCTTTGATAAATCAGTGGTAAAAACCAGCATGTCCTAGAAAACTTCTAACAACTTTAACATTAGTTGGTGGTGGTAATTTGGTGATAACATCTATTTTAGCTTTGTCTACTTCCATCCCTGAACTTGATATCTTGTGTCCTAACACAATTCCTTCAGTTACCATGAAATGACATTTTTCCCAATTAAGAACTAGATGTGCAGCTTCACATCTCTCAAGCATTTTATCGAGATTGGAAAGACAAGTTTCAAAAGAATCACCAAAAACTGAAAAGTCATCCATGAAAACTTCCATAGATGTTTCAAGTTGCAGGTGCATTACATAGACCAAAAGGCATATGCCGGTAAGTGTAGGTTCCAAAAGGACATGTAAATGTGGTTTTCTCTTGATCGGCTGGATCGATAGGAATTTGGAAATATCCCGAAAAACCATCAAGGAAGCAAAAGTATTTGTTTCCTGCTAACCTTTCGAGCATCTGATCCATGAAGGGTAAAGGAAAATGATCTTTCCTGGTGGCATTGTTAAGTTTTCTGTAATCAATACATACTCGCCATCCAGTGACAGTTCTAGTAGGAACTAACTCATTCCTTTCGTTTGTTACTACAGTCATTCCTCTTTTCTTTGGAACACAATGAACTGGACTCACCCATGGGCTATCCTCAATAGGATAAATAATTCCTGCGTCAAGAAGTTTAATGATTTCCTTCTTAACAACCTCTTTCATATTCGGGTTGAGTCGACGTTGTCTTTCTACAACGGGTTTAGTACCTTCTTCACAATTGATTTTGTGTTTTCAAAAATCTGGACTAATTCCTGGAATATCAGAAGTTTTCCACGCAAAAGCGCGTTTATGCTTCCTAAGAACATAAACGAGTCTTTCTTTTTGATTTGTTTCGAGCAACAACGATATGACTACTAGAAGAAGTGAATTTTCTTCTAAGTAAGCATATTCGAGATTATTGGGAAGGGTTTTGAGTTCCAAATCAGTGGGTGGTTCTTCTAGAGATGATTTGATTTTCAATTGATCTTTCTCAATGATATTTTCAAATTTCTCTTCTTCCTCTTCTTCTAATTTTATTTCCATGAATTCCTGAAATTCTTTATCAGAATCTGTTTCACTAATCTTTTCTGAAGTAGTCATGAATGGTTTTGAATCGTCAAGTAATGCATCCAATTCTTCTTCAGTGACTTCATCAATGACATCGATGTTATAGCATGTGTCATCACTGGAATTTGGATATTTCATTGCTTTATCGATTAAGAATGTGATTCGATCTTCTCCTACTCCAAGATTGAGTTCTTTACCTTTAACTTTAATCATTGCATCAGCAGTGTTTAAGAAAGGTCTTCCTAAGATTAAGGGTACTCGACTATCTTCTTCCATTTCTAAGATAACAAAATCCACAGGAAAAACAAATTTACCAACTTGAACAAGAATATTTTCAGCAACCCCAACAGGATATTGGTATGTATGGTTGGCTAATCGTATACTCATCTTAGTAGGTTTCAATGTATTGATGGAAAGTTTAGAATACAACGAATAGGGCATCAAATTGATACTTTCACCTAGATCGGCTAAAGCATCACATGTGATGTTGTTTCCTAATGTACATGGTATAAGAAAACTTCCGGGATCTCCAAGTTTTGGTGGAATTTTGTTTTGAATTATAGCATAGCATTCTTCATTAAGAACAGTAGCGGAATTTTGTTCTAACTTGTTTCGATTATTAAGAAGTTCTTTCAAAAATTTCCCATAATTAGGCATTCCAGCTAGAACATCAACGAGGGGTACGTTAATTCTAACTTCTTTAATCATCTCTAAAACTTCTTATTTCGCTCCTCTCTTTTCTCTTTTCTTAGGGCTTGTGGATATGGTATTTTCGGTGTATAAGGATTTATTGGTGGAACTGTTGGTTTTTGGGTTGGTTCTTCTTCAACTGCTTCTTCTTCAGCTTCTTCTTCCTCATCTTGAATAAGAGTATTATCTGTAGGAATGGGTGGTGGATCATATGAGATACCACTTTGAGTGAATACAGCATTGATATGCTCATTTCTGTTTTGTGGTGGACGATAATTCTTATCGTTTGATCCTGATGGTTTTGGATTGGATTGGGTGTTACTTGGTAATGTACCAGGAATTCGAGAAGAAAATTGATCAGAAAGTCTACCAAATTTTTGTTCAAGATCCTGAATAGAAGCTTGATGATTTTTCTGACCTTGCTCAACTTTGGTTTTGAGATTGAAAAATTGAGTTTTTACAAACTCATTTGTGGTTCTTTGAGCATTTACGAATTCTCGCATCATTTTTTTGAAATCAGATTCTTCCTTTTTATCTGAATTTGTTGGATTTGGAATTTCTGTTCGGGGTTGAAAATCACTGTTGTTGTCCCTTTGTTGGCGATCTTGCCAATTTCCAGAACTTCTTCCGTAATAATTACCACGAAAACCTCCTCCACGATATCCTCCTTGGACATAATTAGCTTCCCCTTCGTTGGGTCTATTCATAGGTTGGTCATCACACTCGGATGATGTGTGATTTCCTCCACAATTATTACAGCCATCTCGCATTTCCTTCATTTCTCCTTTTATATCTTTGTATTGCGAGTCCATTTTAGAAGACAAGGCTTCTATTTTGTCCATGAGTTTTGAATTATCTGAACTTTCGGCAAAAGCAACGGTTTTCCGTAAGGGTTTGGTTTTGGAATCTTTTGACCAATCGAGTTTAAGAAGTACTCGATCTTCAAGAAGTTGATATGCCTCGTTAGGTGTTTTGTAAAGGAAAATTCCTCCAGCATCAAGGATTGCTTGAGATGCTTCACCAAGATCATGATAAAAGATTTGGATTATTGTTCCTCATCCTAAAGTATGACCATGACAACTTTGAAGCAAATCTTTCATGCGAAGCCAAGCTTGAACAAGAGATTCATTAGGATTTTGTGAAAAAGCACGGATTTCTCCCATTAGTCTATCATACATGGCAGGTGGAAAGAATCGGCTTACAAAAGCTTGCCTCATCTCCTCCCAAGTATTAATAGTTCCTGTGGTTAATTCGTTATACCATATTTTGGCATCTCCGGCGAGTGATGATGGAAAAAGTTTGAGCTTGATAGCATCGACATTAGTGTCTCCATAATGAAACATGTCACAAATTTCAATGAATTCGGCAATGTGTTTATGCGGATCGGCCCGCGAACGGCCATCGAATTGACGGTCATGGTGACCTTTAACGGTAAAGTTTTCACCAAGGTCGGCGACAACAATAGCAGCTCTAGGAGTGGGTGCTACGGTTCTATTGGTGGCCCACATGGGTAAATCGTCAGCCATGGGTATTGGTTCAAAAAGATTAGAAATTGGGTGTTCTTCGGAAAGATTATCAAACCAATTAAGAATAGTTGAAGATCTCTTCTTACGAAACAAACTTTTGGGATCGGATAAAGGTGTACTAAGCTTTTTAGTAGTAGAACGAGTGTTCATACAACTATCAAGAGAATCGAATCAATTATCTAAACAAAAGAACAAGAAAAATAAAAAAATAAAAACAAAAAAATCAATCCGAATCGGTTGGGAACCAAACCGATCGGATGGACGCTACGGTAATAATAAAAATGTGAGAAACTGATCGGTTGGAAGTGAAACCGATCGGATGGTTGCTACAGATTTTTTTTTTTTTTTTTTTTTAGAAAACGAACACGAAAAGAAACGGACTTTTAAAACTTAAAGAAACACGATCAAAATCCCCGGCAGCGGCGCCAAAAACTTGATGTGCTATTTGTTAGTACAAGTTTTAAATTTATAAGGATGAGTTACCAAATCTAGAAACAACACATACGAGCAAGTGTACTCGTCCGTTATAGCAAGATATGATGGTAAGTCAGGATCGTTCACAGGGATTTGTGAGTGAATCGAAATATAAGTCTAAAAGTAAATCTCTAATGTACGCAAATATGATAATAAGCAAATTCAATAAATTAAAAACTACACTTGTTTAGACTAGTTTTCTACTTAATGACACACATGATTGTGATAACTTTTGATAACATGTTGGTTGAGATAATTAGATGGTGATCTAATCTATTATTTCTACAAATTAAACCTTCGTCAAGATTTTAGTTCATAAAAACAAGCTTTAGGTGTAAACCAATCAATTCAAGATCTATCCAAGGTTCATAAGGTATGGTGGATATCTTAAACACAAGACAAACTTTTATTACAAATCAAATACTCTTAGGAAATGGTCAATACAAAAGGTAACCTCTTCATAGACAAAAAGGTCACAATCGTTTATAAACATTTAAACTTTCGTCCTACTAAAGGTTTACAAACAATCCGATTTGATGTTATAAAAGCATTCTCATTACAATCATACTTCTTGTTTCTTTGTTTAGTCAAGAATAATTATGGTGAAAAACAATCATTCATAGACAAATGATTATAACTAGTTGAGTAATAACAAATCTTTCGACCTTTGAAACTATTATCAATTAGTTAACCTTGGCTAAACAAATGTCACGATGAAACTTAAGGTACAATTGGTTCTTAGGATTGACTTGAAATTGAATTAAAACATGTTATCACAATCATCACTATCACTAAGTATAAAACATCATCAAAACAAGTGTAAAAAGATTACTAGCCATTCATAGCAAATATGCAAATAAACTCAGAATATTTAACATAAGAATCCATGGTTATAAGTCTTACAATGCTTTGAAATTGATAACAAATGACAAGGTATTGATAACCTAAGAGTTGGTGATGATTTCTTGAGATTTTCGGACTCCAAATGTTGCTTCCTTGGTTCTCCAAAGTTCCTGGTTCTTTCTGCACGAATTTTCCTCCTTAGAGAGCTAGAAGATGATAATAATTGTGTATAGTAATTAGAGTTAATGGTATCTTGAATGGTGTGTTAAGTTATGCACTTTTGAGGTCCTTATAGGCTTGTCCAACACTCTTGGTAATAAATAGGGACTTAAATGCTTGAACTTGGATAATAAGACACTAAAAAGGGCCTAGAACCAAGGGACAAAAGACCAAGATTCATGCACAAAAGTTGGCAAAAACATGCAGAAGTGGCCATCCGATCGGTTACGGGTTGATACCGATCGGATGGAGAAAGGTCATTATGGCAATCCGATCGGTTGAACTCCAACTGATCGGATGGTAATTCCTGGAAGTTTTGGACTTTGACTTTTCCTTTTGTATTTCTTTATGCAATATCCAAACTTGATTAACTTCTGAACTTGGAACTTTGAGATGACAAAACTTAGGTTCTCATATGAATTTCTTCATAGATTGGACTTTTGAGCTCGGGAATCTTCGTGTAATCGCGTATGCTTCATTTTCTTCACTTTTTCTCCATTTTTCCTGCATTTGGCTACATATGCTACAAAAACATACTTTGATACGATTTAGTGGCAAAAGCATATAAAAACAACCAAATAACATACACAAAAACACTAATAACGCTTATAAAAACATGTTAAATTTGAGCGTTATCAGCGAGCATCAACCTCATGCCTCACTCCATGTTCCTCAAACTAGGATACTCCGGACTAATGCCTACCTGTATGAACATCCAACTAGCCGATAGATCGGTCAAATATCCCGTAGGGATATGCGAGAATGTGCTAGTCAAAGTTGGAGAATTCAAATTTCCGGTTGACTTCGTGATCATGGAGATGGAGGAGGATGACTTGGTGCCCATCATCTTAGGGAGACCATTTCTTGCTACCGCTCGTGCAGTCATTGATGTTCATGACGGCAAGTTAACCTTACGAGTAGGAATCGATAGCTTAACCTTCGACATTAAAGACACCATGAATCTCTCTCTCGAAGCAGCTAACCGGCTCTATTTCATCAGAGAGGTCGATGAACTCACGGATGTCATTGACAACTGTGTTGATGAACAGATCGAAGAATGCTGGTTACGAGATGAGAGTTTCCTCCCCATATTGGAGGAAGAAAAGGTGGAGGGCGTTAGAGCAGTCTCCTTTCACCATAGACAAGAGACCACTAAACAGCTCGAACTCCGAAAACCTGAAAACAAGCTTAATCCCTCTATTATCGAACCACCTAAGCTAGAGCTTAAAGAACTCCCTAACCACCTAGTGTATGCCTTCCTTCAGGGAGAGGATCAACTGCCAGTAATCATAAACTCCTCCATCGAACATGAACAAAAAGGTAAGCTCTTAGAAGTCCAAAAGAAATATAAGGGAGTCCCTGAATGGAGTGTAGCCGACATTAAGGGGATTGACTCAACTTTTTGCACGCATAAGATTCTTATGGAAGAAAACTATAAACCTGCCGTGCAACCCCAGAGGCGGATGAATCCCAACATTAAGGAGGTAGTGAAGAAAGAAGTCATCAAACTTTTGGATGCAGGACTGATTTACCCAATTTCGAATAGCCCATGGGTTAGTCCTGTACAGGTTGTACCAAAGAAAGGTGGAATGACTGTGGTGAAAAATGACAAAGGTGAGATGGTACCCCAGAGAACGGTTACTGGCTGGCGGGTATGCATCGATTATAGAAAGCTCAATGATGCCACAAGGAAGGATCACTTTCCCCTACCGTTCATTGACCAAATGTTGGAAAGCTTATCTGGGCACGAGTATTACTGTTTCTTGGATAGGTTCTCGGGATATTTCCAAATCCCCATAGCACCTGAGGACCAAGAGAAAACCACTTTTACTTGCCCTTATGGAACGTTCGCCTATAAAAGGATGCCTTTTGGGTTGTGTAACGCTCCCGCCACCTTTCAGCGATGCATGACCGCAATCTTTCACGAATTAATGGAAGACAGCATGGAAGTTTTCATGGATGACTTTTTGGTCTTCGGGAACTCTTTCGACCGCTGTCTTGCTAATCTAGAAAAAATGCTCAAACGTTGTGAGGACACCAACTTGGTCTTAAATTGGGAAAAATGCCATTTTATGGTAAAAGAAGGGATTGTGTTAGGACATAAGGTCTCAGGGAATGGGATTGAGGCGGACCAAGCAAAAGTGGAAGCTATATCTAAATTACCTTATCCCACGACTGTTAAGGCAATACGCAGCTTCTTGGGCCACGCCGGGTTCTACCGGAGATTCATCAAAGATTTCTCTAAAATAGCTCGGCCAATGACTCAATTGCTGGTGAAAGATGCCCCTTTCGATTTCTCTCAAGAATGCAAGGATGCATTCGATCTCCTGAAAAAGGAGCTCACGCAAGCCCCAATCATGGTTACACCCAACTGGGAGTTGCCTTTTGAAATCATGTGCGATGCTAGCGACTATGCTGTCACGGCAGTATTAGGCCAAAGGCGTGACAAACTATTCCAACCTATTTACTACGCTAGCAAAACTCTGAATCCCGCTCAAGATAATTACTCTACCACCAAAAAATAATTATTAGCCGTAGTGTTCGCCTTCAACAAATTCCGTCAATATCTTGTCCTTTCAAAGACAGTTGTTTTCACTGATCACTCGGCTCTCCGATATCTTTTTGCCAAGCAAGATGCTAAACCACGACTAATTCGGTGGATCTTGTTGTTACAAGAGTTTGATGTTGAAATTCGTGACAAAAGGGGGGCGGAGAATTTGGCTGCTAATCACCTCTCTCGTCTTGAAAATCCCCTTAATGAGCTTGATAGAAGCGAGATTTGGGATTCATTCCTTGACGAACAACTCATGTCAATGACAGATTCTGAGCCTTGGTACGCTGATTTTGCTAACTATCTCACGAGCAGGCTCATTCCGGAATACATGATTAGATACGAAAATAAAAGGTTCTTTGCCCAACTAAAATACTACTTCTGGGATGAACCATTTTTATTCTGAAGGTGTCCTGATCAAATAATCAGACGTTGTGTTTTGGGAAATGAGGCAATAAAGATCGTGAAAGAGTGTCATTCTGGCCCCTCTGGGGGCCATCATGGGATAAACACCACCGCACGAAAGATTTTCGATGCGGGATTCTATTGGCCCACGATATTTCGTGATGTTAAATAAATGATACAAGCATGCGATGCATGTCAACGGGCCGGGAATATATCAAACAGAGATGAAGCACCTCAGAATTTTATACAAGTATGTGAGGTTTTCGACGTCTGGGGAATCGACTTCATGGGACCCTTTCCATCTTCAGGGAGAATGAATACATTTTAGTTTCCATCAATTATGTTTCAAAATGGGTAAAGGCACAAGCCCTTAGGACCAACGATGCTAGGGTAGTTATTCATTTCCTGAAAAAGCTGTTCGCTAGGTTCGGCATTCCTAAAGCTCTCATTAGTGATAGGGGGACCCACTTTGGTAATGCGCAAATTGAAAAGGTCATGAAGAGATATGGAGTGTCCCATCGATTTTCCACCGCCGCCTATCACCCACAAACCAATGGTCAGGTCGAAAATACCAACAGGGTAATTAAAAGAATACTAGAAAAAACGGTTAATCAAAAAAGAAAAGACTGGTCATTTAAACTCGATGAGGCCTTATGGGCATTCTGAACTGCCTACAAGACACCTATTGGAACGACCCCATTCTGCATGGTTTATGGTAAGGCATGTCACCTTCCGGTCGAACTAGAGCATAAGGCTTATTGGGCGCTTAAGGCATGTAATTTGGATTATACAATCGCCGGAACAAATAGGTTCTTGCAACTCTATGAGCTTTATGAGCTAAGGTTAGAAGGGTATGAATCTTCCATTACATATAAGGAGAGGGCAAAAAGATGGTATGACCAGCGAATTAAGAAACCTAAGGAATTTTCAGAAGGGGACAAAGTCCTATCGTATAATTCTCGGTTAAGGTTATTTCCCGGGAAACTCAAGTCTAGATGGTATGGGCCATTTACGGTGAAAAGTTCCTCTAAAACTGGAGCTGTTGTGTTAATAGATGATGAAAATAAAGAGTTTACTGTCAACATACAACGTGTAAAACATTATCAAGAAAGTAGTAATGAGATGATTAGTGACGAGGATGTAACATTTGAAGATGAGGTCACGTAATTGCCCATGACCTTGAGTCTAGCTACAAGACTCGTAAATAAAGAAAAGCGCTTCTTGGGAGGCAACCCATGTTTTGTGTGATTTTTATTTGTTTGATTGTTATTTGCTTCCGTATGCATGCTTTATTTTTATTGTTGGTAGATCATGTTTCAAAACTAAATTGTGAAAATACTTTATTTTGTCGTTTGACTTCGTCTTAACTTCATAAAAAGGTACTTCGCAAAAGATAAGTGTAAGGGGAAACCCCAAATTTATTTTTAAGAACGAAATTGATCATGATTCTTCACAATATTAAATGGACATGTCTATTAGTATTTGTTAGAGTCAAATGCTTGTATCGAGTTATAATGATGTTTTGCAGGATTTTCTAGGAAGTAGGACATAAGTTTTTCCAGAAATTTTCCGGAAACTTAACATAAAGATTTCTGCAGGTCACTTCTGACGGCGTCATGAGTTAACTCCTGACGGTGTCATGTGTAAAATTCTGGAAATTTTGCTAGTTTTATTTTTCTAACGGAGTCTTAAAGTTTTTGTTAATTCTTTAGTTTTATAAATTCCAGGAAATCTGCAAACATTCATTCCACAAGCATTATATCTTACATTGCTTTCTAGGACTTGTTAGTATATATAGATTGCCGCCGATTATACGCGAGGTTGCCTTGTTTGTTTTCTCAGGTTTAATAGGTTACATATGACAAGAAGATGATTTATATTTCTGAAAGGGAAGCTTTGATTGTTCATTTTCTTGGAGGAAGATCTAACCTTGTTAACACTATCCATACCGAACGAATCAGGGGAGTATTTGATTTCATTCTTTTACCTTTTACATTCTTTAATTGAACATTGGGGACAATGTTCATCCTAAGTGTAAGGGGAGGGTAAATGATGATATCTTATAGGATACACTTGCACTTGAGTTTGTTTGTTTGATGGTGGGTGTTAATAAAACTATGAGAAATACTTGTTAGTGCAATTTTAGCGCCAAATTTAAAATTTTTTACAACATTTAGGAGTGAAACTTTAGCCTTAGCAAGCATCTCATGGATAGGAGTTGTATGACTAGCACAAAACCGTACTATTCAGAAAAATTTTCCACCCAAATATGTGAGGTTCGCCTTTAGATTTGATAGGAAAAGCATTTACTATTAGTGCTTATGAGTGTACCGGTAGCATTTAGATTCTAGAACTTACGTTAGTGATGCATCCCGAGACCGCTAGTGAGACTACATTCATGTAGTAGGATTTACTACATGATAAGAGGCATTAGGATCACCCTTGTATTTAAACCCGTATCATAATTACTTGACCATTTAAGTCATATTACTTGGCTAGTAAAGTCAATTATTTTTTCCCACACCTTAGCGTTGTACTCATTTTTAGAACACGAAACCCCTAGTACACCCCTCCGAGCCTATCTTTTCGTTTCTAACTTTAAGCATCTTACTTAAAGGAAGAATTTGTTACAACCCACTTAAATGTACACCCAAATCGCCTTAGCCTTCCGTGTATGCACTCATCTTTAGTGCATTATTGTTACATGTTAAACCCTTAGTTAATTATCTAATTGATTACATGGTTGCTAAGTCGAGTCATATCCTTCTACATATTGTTTTGGGATGATTGGGACTCATGGGTAAAGTACTTGTATAATGGAGTAATGGGGAAGAACATCATATTATTACCACCATATGTGCATTAATCTTAAAAGTACTCCAAGTGTTTTGATTATCTTGATTCGAATCATTAGATTAGTTTATAGTAAAGTATGTAAAAATTCAAGTGTAAGTGGAATGTTCATTCCTTATGATGTATTATTTTTGATGGTAGGGTAAGAGTGTATGCAAAAAAAAATAAAAAAATAAAAAAATAAAAAAAAATCGAAAAAATCAAGAAATGAAAAAAAAAATAGAAAAAGAAAAGAGAAAAACATACGGACTACCATCCCGTTTCATTCTATGTTTATTTTATGTTTTTGTTATTTTTGATTTATTAGCTTAAGTCGAGTCTAGTCTTGGCTTAGCAACGCCATATTGTACATGTAATTATCCAAGATGATTAACTCGCCAGCAGTAAAGATTGCCTTTATCCAACAAAATCATGTATTCCATATCCCTACACCTAACGTTATAACCCTTTGAAAGACCTCTTTGATAGTTTATCCTAGGTGCTTACGCCATGTGGTGCAGGTTTGATCCTTTCCCAAGCCTATGGTAATCTATTTTTCTATGACAGGTAGTGAGAGATGTTTTCCATTTCCATATTGTGATATATACTTTATTACACCCAAGAAATGTGAGTATCTAAACACTATTTGTGAGGTGCTAGTATATGACCTCCGTGCTTGTCTTTGGTCTTTAGTGGAATGATTATTTGTTGTAATTACTTTTATATTAGTGTTAAATGACCCCTAACTTATTTTTTGATTAGAATAAAAGCGCATTTGCTTGAGGACAAGCAAATCTCAAGTGTAAGGGTATTTGATGAGGCGAAAAATGAACTGTTTTTAGGGGGTCATTTTAGCCCGGATTCAAATTTATTTGATCAAATATTGCCTTAAATTGTTCCTTTTGTCATTTTAGGTACTTTTGGAGTGAATTATGGAAAAGGAAGCATTTTGGATGTTTTTGGAGCATAAAAGTGAAGAAAACGGCAAAGTCTTAATTTTCCTTGCTGGGAACAGTACCTGACGGCGTCAAGAATCTTCATGTGACGGCGTCAAGAGTAATACAAGAGGTGGAAGTGGATAAAGTCCGTGACGATCCAGAAGAGTTTTACACTATGGGCATGACGGCGTCACCATAGGCCGTCATGGTCCAAATACATGTGACGGCCCAGAGTAGAAGTGCACATGACGGCGTCAAATCTGGATCTAGGCAATCCGATCTCATTATGGGCGGCGAGTTGACGGCGTCAGAAATTCCTTCTTGATGCTGTCACCCTGTAAAATCTATATACAGTTTTGCAATTTTCATTCATAAAAGAGGGACAAGTAGGGTGTAACTTTGGAGAAACCCTAGTACGAATATTACTACTTTTTCAAGGGTTTTTACCCTTTGAAACCTTTCATGTCAATTTGAGATAAGTTATAACACCCCCAAAAAAGAACAATACAGCGGAAGACTTATAATGACAGCGGAAGACTTTTGGGGTATTATATCGTGGATCTTTGTCACAATTATAGAAAACGACTCAAATGAGACGTTTTAAGTTTTATTTAAAATACCAAATATTTATGTTTCCAAGAGGTTTCATTATTCAACAACAAGTTTTTATTCAAAGAGAAATAAACGTTTCTTTATTTGCCTACTTCGTGCCTTTGCCATCCATTCCATTTAGTTACCTGAGATAAACATGCTAAAAGTCAACAAAAGTTGAGTGAAATTCATAGGTTTATAATTAATAGTTTGAACACAAGAGATATGAGTTTATTGTATATAGATACAAATAAACAAGTTAGAAATCACATTCATTATTTCTTTAAGCTCATGACACTCAACGATTCAACAGACATCAAAATTATCCATAATAATGATGTGAAATAAGTTGACCCCAAGATAGGTATTTGCCAGTAACCTATGATATTTAAATAAAGTGCATTTGATGACTTTCCTCTAGCAACCAAATGGGGATTGTCAATCCCTAATAGATCTATTCACAATTATTTACGTTCACCCTTCAAGTGATTAAGGTTCATGATCGAGGGACTTTTGGCAATAGCTACTTAAGCAATAATAATATCAGGAAAAGACTTGTGTTCGTTTTTCGAGCATGTATCCCTCCCACAAAAACAAGTTAAATGTGGGCTATGAACTCACCTTAGTAGTACAGTAGAATGATCGTAATCTCAACGATGCAAGGCAACGGCTTCGCACACGACCTAAAAGATATGGCAAGTTTCAGTTTCTAAGTCTCGTTTTATTGCGAACATTTATTATAGTTATGAATAATCCTTAATGTGCATAGGTGATGTGTTACGTCGTAAATGTAAAAAGAAATAATTACATATTGTTTTATCGTTTAAAATTTAATTATAGTTATATAAATTTTTATACGTATATATATATATATATATATGTATATATATATATATATATATATATATATATATATATATATATATATATATATATATATATAAGTTACGTTTATCATTTCTATTATTTCAATATATATATATATATATATATATATATATATATACTAGTTTTCAAAGCCCGCCCGATGGGCGGGCATGACTTATAAATATCGTTGACATATTTTATGATAGTGAAAGAAGATGGCTAAAAATGGCCGATAAAGTACCCAAGGATTAAATTATGTAAGGGTTTATATTTTACGAACACCGTAAAATATTTATATAGTGAAAAAAAACAAAAAGTAATGAATGGTAAAATCGATAAGAGGAAATAAAACTTATTAAATTATCCGCCATTACAAAGTATATGCTTTTAGTTCAAATGCGAAATAAAGCTTTTCTATACCATGTTGTTGAATTTGTGTATTTACTATATCTATCACAACATATTATCTTCAAACCCTTATTGTTCTTGACTCTTGGGATAGCAACATATAGTTGCCCATGAGAGAAAAAGCAAGAAATCATACACTGTAGCCATCTCATTCCATATAATGCAACCTATTGTGTTCCCGCTGTCAAATGCACATATTTGGAGTTAAAAGTTTTCTATAAGGTATGTTAGTGTAGTTATTATAGGTTTTGGATGTTGATAACTCTTCGTTTGATTCTGCGTGTAGTTTCATCGCCTGATAAAGTTAGTTCTCCGACTCTTTAAATACAACTGATATAATCTGTCAAGATGGTCAATAGTTATTCTAGTGTGTATTTTGCATTTAATGTAAGTAGTAATTTCATATACCTGTGAGTATGGCAGTTGCGACATCTGCTCTTGCTTCAAGTTTATTGTATGTGGCGAATTTGAAATTATGTTCACAGTATCCACAATCTGGTCTTTACAGAAATCAGGTTCCGTTTGTTTCCAGGTAGGAAATACTCATTGTTTCCAGGTTCATAAGGTGTTGCAAATCCTCCCGCTCTTGAATACTCTGATAGAAAATGTTTTATTTATCAATCCCAAATGTATCAAGAAGACACTCGACAACATGAGAAGAGGTATCTGGCTTTGTAGCATTTATGTGCAGGAGCACTCCCAAACTTAGACTTGTTTAGACCTTCAGGATTTGATGGATGAGATTAGATATGTTTCAGGTAGTATTTTTTGGAAAAAAAACTCTTATGTCATCAAGACGAACTTTCTCTTTTCCCCTTCCAGATTGAAAGGCTATGAAAGATTGGTGGCACTTCCAGTGGTTCCATTCAATTGTAAATAACTGAAAAATTAAAGGAAACGTCATATTAAATACAGGACACTATACCTGGTAATATAAACATAATTATCTTGGGACCAAATCATCATCATCATCAAACTATAAACCTATATTAAAAAATTAGACTAAAAATTAAGATAATTACATATTAGAACCTTCTTGGTATGTCCAGTAACCGGGGGCACGGCTGCACATAATAAAACATGAAGCACTGAATGTAACATCATTCCAATAATAAATTCTAAAGAACTAAAAACAACTTACCTTAAATTATTGTTCAATGTAGTGAAACCAAAGCTTCTTAATTATCTGTTTGGCTCTTGGACATGGCGGGTACTAATTCACCCTAACCATTATCTCACTTTGTTGTGGCTCAAAATATTGCACTAAGGCATTTTTATCTAGTGACAGAGATTTGGCAAGGTCTTCAAGCAACACATCAAGTACTTTTCTTGGTTTTTCCAAATACTTTTCAATAGATTGCCTGTAAAACATACAAAAATGTAGTACATTATAACAATTAAGTATAGTTCATCAACGCTATGGTGAATTTGGATCATTGAAATTTTGGCCTAGGATAGTGCTAGGCTCTTTTGTAGTTGTATCAAAAATAAAATAAAAAGGGCTTCTGATCCATGGAGATTAGTTGCATAAAATGGTAAAAGATTCAATAACAAAGTAAAAAAAAATAGAAAACAATTGGCACTCACATAACTCAAACATATATAAACATACTACAAACAACTAAAAGAGATTCAATACAGTGGATATTTTTTCTTCACTTTTTGGTTTATTCCTAGTTAAAAGGGAAATGTATGGTAAATTATTAGTACAATCCCAAGTGTCATCCTATTTGATTGATGCAAACTATGATCATACAACTTTAAGACCTAAGTGTGCAACCCAAATGTGCAGACTCCATTCGAAGTATTGATGAAATTTTGTCTAATAATCATTAAGAAAATAACACAATATGATAGTTAAATAATTGCATCTTACCACTGTATTTTCAAGGTTAAATATCTGAAAACTCTTGTTACGCCTATTGATACTTGTCAACACTTCCTTGTCGATATTAGCGGCCGGATGATACATTCCAAGAATACCTCTAGCTGTCTTAAGGTGTCAAGCAAACTCGAACGCTCTTGGCAAAAAACTTTAACTTGGCCTTGAATTTTGGAAAACTTGGAAAATAATCTGCTCACAATCCTTAACCAAAGTCTCACTTGTGCCTTCTTTAATTAGCAGTTGCTTTAACATTTAAGTTGACAATGATATTCAGTTGGGACAACTGATAACTTATCATCCAATCTTCTTAAAGAAAGCATAATAATCATGAACCTCAACAAAAGATAACAAATTCATTACATGAATGTACCACCATGTTGCTTTAGAGATAACAAATTCATCTACGGAGCTGCTGCGTATGATCCCAACATTAAGAAATCTTGTGTCCCATTCGTTCAACATTTACTCGAATATGTAGCAAGCATGTTTTAGAAAATGATTATCTGTGATATAAGTGGCACTTTTGTCCCATTTACTAATCAAATCAGTCCATATGGGTTATGTTTTACCTCGAATATGTAGCAAAAGGGATCACAAAACCCCCAAGACAAAGGTCTACATGCAAACAGATCCCGTAACTGAAAGCTAATTCACCAAACTGCTGCAAGAGACATTGCCAAAATCATTACAACTTTGTAGTATGTATCACCAATCGACATAAGGATATTAAGAAGACATATACTTGAAGCATAGAATACCATATTAAAAGTTTTAGGCACTAATTTTTTATATATAAGAATGTAATAATCTGGACATAAAGTGTTAAAGGTCGAGCTAACACGATCCTGGTAAAAAAGCACCCATTTTAACCCGTTACCGAGCATGCTTTACCTACCCATTTGGCTACCTTAAGTAAAAAGAAATTACCTTTGTAGTACTTGTCTTAGCATTAGCAATAGTGTTAATAGCAGCAGATTCATGTACTGTAGCATTAGCGGCAATACCCTTATTTTAAGTGTCTTTTCTTTTGCATTTGGTGTGAAATGCTTTTGCTGTCCATAATAGCACCAACAACGTTTGTAGAAGCACAGTGCAAGTTTGATGGTGATGGGCGAAGTCATGTCTATTTATTTGCATCCATAAATTCTTTATTTTCATATTTTCTCTTGGTTATGCAAAAAATTTAATAGCTAATAACTAATGATTACAGACAATGACCTTTGATCCTCTTTTTAAGGTAGCCCCTCTGTCAGAAGCAAAAGCCTTAGGAGTGTCACCAGTTCCACCGCCACCAGCCACAGCAGCTCCACCAGCTTGGTTACACATAGACTGACCAAATTGCATCATTTCTTGGTTTAACGCAATTATTGCATCCTTCATGGTCTGAGTTGACCCACCTGATATGGCATATTTTAGCTCTTGGTATACAGCTGATTCCATGTCATAAAGTATATCAACATCAGTGTAAGTGATCATGGCCATCACTATTCTTTTCTATACGCTTTGAACTTAAGTCAACATATCTCGTTGATCACTTTCTCTTGATTTGATCCAAAGCGTTACATAAATAAAATTAGAGCAATAAATTTGATAAAGTTAAACCAAAAATGTATCCAGAATTTGTATTGTTCATCTATAAGTTTAGTTATGGAAATCAAAGGATGGAGGAATTAAGGATAGATACATGATCACATAAATTACCGCATCAGTAATATACTTTATGACATCATTAGTTGCTTCACTAAGACAGTTCAATCAGGCTCCTTTGAGTTACCATTGAGGAACTTTAAGCTCTTTACAATTAAATTGCAATCATAACTTGATGCTAAAAACATTACTATAAATACTGGATTTAACATTAGAGATAAATCTCGAAGGTCTCCACTTATTCGTTTTGTATCTGCACATTTTTCATTTATGACATCAATCTACCTACATAAGACCCCACATCAACAGTTAGTGAAGGAGCACTCCCAAACTTAGGCTTGCGTATTTTGCCCTTCATTTAGTTTACTCCTATTGTATTTACAGAAAAGTAACATATGTGCAAGTATTAAGGCTTGAAGCTGCAAAAATAGGTCAAATACCAGGAAGAATTTTTTAGGACAGTAAATGACATGACTGTTCCATGCTTTATCCATTAGGTATTTCAGAGATTCTTCTCGCGCTCCATGATATGTTAGAAACCACAATCAAAATTAGTGGATTCGATAAAGAAGTTGTACTATCATGATACGCATGCAACAAAAGTACAGGTTATTCAAACCGTGTTCTTACATCTTCCAATAAAAAGAAACAATTACTAACCACTATCTATCTAATAACAAATATGAACATAATACATTTAAAATTAATCGGTCAATTATCATGACAGAATTTCACTTACCTGCCCAGATCGTCCACCATATCCACCGTGCTCATCCTGAAAACACAATTCCAAAAGGATAAATAATCTGAAACAAAACTCAGTTTGAAATCAAGCCTCCAACTCTCTTTCTAATAAAAACAAAAAATAAGATTGATTTAGCTACACAAGATATATATGATACCTACAACATATAGTGGAATAAGATACTTTGTGCAACTCATTGCTTTGATCAAAAAACTTATACAGTATCATTTATTCAAGTGTGAACTATATAAATGGTACTTAGAATAAAAAAAATGTGGCCTAGATGCCATACAATATGTATTTGAACCCAGATGCACAAATTTTTGTTTAAACTATTATCTATAAAGAAAGTGGTAGATACCTGCTGCCCTTGTATTGATAAAGTGGAGAAGTGTTTACCTCAAGTTCATGACTCTCGGTTGTCCTATCCTGTCAATTAATCAACATGAAAATAAAACATACCTTGAATTTCATGCTTAGTTCAAAGTTTTTCAAAGTTCCTGGAAAAATAGAAAATCTAATCATGCTATCAGTTTATCAATTAATCAACATGAGAAGAAAGCATACCAACGACAAAAAATTAAGCATTGTTACTGCTATCAATTGAGATTCAGCAATCCATGTTGTACAATATAAACTTTACTTAAGCATGAGTCAATCCGGGTAAAGTGTTACCTTAACAGAAAATGGGTTTGGTCCTGTTTCAACACAGGATGTACTATAAACAAAAAAACATAGCATATGAAATATAATAAGCAAATCAATGCAAAAATTACAAAATTTAAACCTGGTAGAAAAATGAAAGCCATGCCAAACTATCATAAGTACTTATGATCAGTGACATGCATGAAAAATTCTTGATCTAATCACAAAAAAAGAATTAAGGTGATGAACAAACCTTTAAAGAATGGCAAGCTTTACAACCCATCAACTGCCACATGCTTTAAACAACATGTCGTGTATACCTATAACTTTTCAACCTTATTTTAAGCATATTCACTTGATTACAACTACATGAATAAAAATTACAATGCTAAAAATTAAAGAGCAATAACTGCAAATGTAAAGAAGACCTAATTAGGGTTTGATTAACATACAATTCTCTTTATTGACTCCTGCAACTTTTTCCTCTCCTTCCTATGAATCTAAATATCAACATAGGGCACACAAACGAATGACTAATGATATAAAGACATAACTATTGCATCTCCTTCCAATAATGAATTATAACAAACCTGCAAAGAAGACGTCTAATATGCAAAAACCTGCAAAGAAAACAATAGATTAGAGTAACAAAGTTTCATCATTAGGGTTTTCAGGGAAAAGAGATATAGGAAAAGGAGACGTACGGTGTTTTTTTTATTCTTTTTTTTTTTGTGTGTGTTTTTAGAGATGATAAATATGGAATTTATATTGTAGGGTTTTATTTAGTGTAATTTTCTGTGCTATAATTAAGGAATGGATATGTTTTGTAGGTTATAGATTTGTTGTTGCAAGATATAATCCAAAACATGAGTTGGTCTAGTGGTAATCATGCTTCTTTGTTGACTAACAAACCCAAGTTCGAATCCAGCTTCATGCATGAATTTTTTTAAATAAAAAATTTGAAATTTTAATATAAATGAAAAGAAAATCTGAATTTATTATGCAAAAAAACGCAAATTACATAAATTGCAAATAAATTAAATAATTTAATTATAAAAATTAATTTCTAAATAGATTTAAAAAAATACAAAATAAATTATTAAAAAAAATTGCTTCATATAATTTCGAAATAAATAAAAAAAAATACAAAATGAATTATAAAAATTGCTTACATAGATAGAATGTGATGACATGGATGCTGACATGGCTGATAATGAATTATTTGGCAATGACTGGGCAATGAGGTGGCAATACGCGTGTAACGCCTCCTGTTATATATATATATATATATATATATATATATATATATATATATATATATATATATATATATATATATATATATATATATAAAATTTATTATTCAAAATCAATATTACTATTCGATCCTTTAAGTTTCTCCAATTTACACATTTTACCCTTAACGGAATATATTTACGTCGTTAGTCCGAAGTTATATATATTTACGTTTTAGGTCCAATCATATCAATATTTACATTTTTCAATCCCAAGTTTCAATATTAACAGTTTGTACCCTTAGAAAACAGATTTGACACTTTTTACCCAAAGTTTACACGTTTGACAATTTTAGTCCATAGTTAACGAAATTTTGCAAAATTAGTCCAAAAATTACCAAACTTGAAACTTAACATTTTTAATATTTCAATAAGCTCAGAATGTGTAGAACAGCTTATTTCAATAGCTTATTAGCTTGTTTTCCTTATTTTTCATTAAATGGGCTTAATGAGTCCAAAATAAGGGCCCGTTAACGTTTTGTGATCCAAGGGTTTTGGGGGAACACTAGGTTTATCAAAATCCATTATTTTAAGTTCTAATAACATTTCAAAAGAGCTTTTACAATCAGCTTATTAGAATAAGCTATAAACAGCTTATTGGGCTTTACGGCCCATATATAGTTTTAATTTCCTGAAAATCTTATGAAATCTCGTTTTGCTTTAGGGTCGTTTAGGTGACCAAATCAAGTTATTAGACCTCATTATTTATTAGTATCGTTAGTATACCACGTAGATAATTAGTTCGTATAAAAATAATAGGTGGTCATGTGTCGATATTTAAAATGACGAGGCCAAAGTATCTGGTCAAAACTCAATACGCAAACTATAAAAACTCAAAATAATTCTAAGTGTTTTAGTATATATCGTATAGGTCCAAACTACTTAGAAACGTGTGATTATTTTTGTGTATATGTTAATATAAGTTCAAAGTCGTTATAGGTTCTCGTTAATGGCCTAGCCAAATAATAGTACGATACATAAAACATAGGTGTCGTGTTTATATTTTACGAGTTATAAATAGAAAGTGTTTGTGCATAAACAATAAGTACGTACATATATAAATAGAAAGAAAATCAAGGTCTCACCTCACCTTTCAAAGGTGGTGTAAAACGACGTGTAGGGATCGTGTGAGGGCAAAATGGCTTCGCGGTTCACTTCACGTTCCACTAAAGGTTCAAGAGGCTACAAGCTTGATCTCCTAGGTTCACTTGAGACGTGGTACGCTTGACAATCCGTTCGTCCTTCACAACTTCTTCTTCTCGTTAATTTTTATGTGTATTGGTACATATAGTGCATGTAACGGTTTGTGCTTGCATGGTGAAGTTTATATAGAGAGTTTTATGGTGTGTAAGAACAAGATAAGTTCACAAGGGTGAAGGGTGCATGTTAGGCGAATAGTAGCACCACAAACATTGTCCAATCGAGTTTGTACAAGGCTTAGATCTTGTGAGATATCATCCTATTCATTCCTGACAATTCATGTTGTGTATAGTGATCGATTACTTGTCATTGGGGAGCAGGGGTGGCATGTAAGGAATGTTGTAACACGTTTGGACTTATCCTTGCATGGAACGTTTGGTGCTTTGCTTTGGTCATTTCTAGGGTAGTAAACAAGTGAGTAAGGGTGTAACAATTATCATTTCTGTATCTTGGGCACTAGGTGAAACGAGTCAAGCAAATATATATATATATATATATATATATATATATATATATATATATATATATATATATATATATATATATATGTGTGTGTGTGTGTGTGTGTGCGTGTGTGTGTGTGTGTGTGTGTGTGTCGTGTATCAAAATCGTAAGAAAATAGGGTGCGTTTGGTTGTGTATCACGACAGGAAAGAAAGAAAAGAAAAATAAAAAGGGCGCGTTTGGGCTTGTAACTGGGCTTATGGTTTCCTTCGGCCCAAAGAACGAAAAGAAAGAAAAACTAGTCCGTTTGGTTTGGAATGTGTATCCGTGGCCCATTGGGTGTTGGGGGCCCACATGGTGTGTTTCAAATATCGTGTCGAGGTTCAAAAATATTAATGAGCGTTCTCGGGAAGTTTCGTAGATTCGGGGAATATATAAATAGTATATGGTATTTAGACGAAACGTATAGTTATAAATATAAACGTTTTATATATATTTATAGTTCGCAATAATCATGGATTATCTAGGTTGTGTGTAAGCATCGTTCCTGGGAAAACAGTCAATCACAGTAATCGTAGTGGTTCTAATATCAAGCCATAAATAAAAAAAAATTGTTACCCATAAAAATGGTGTTAAGTTATCATAACATCATTTTATTTTTCGTGTGCATTTACTAATCGTAAGGGAAATTTACGAGAGGTTACATAAGTACCCTTTCATTTCATTCAATATGTCTATGTGTTGTTTGAATATATCTTACGCTTGTCTTGAATTTAACATGCTACGCTAGATCTCTTGTGTGTTTGCTTAGATGTAGTGAAACCTAGATGTTAATTATTGGTTGATTGTTTGTTTATAGTTGTTACGGATGATTGTATTCGATGTTAGGCTTAAGAAAACTGGCAGACTTCCATTGGTGATATGCTTGAACGTCTTAAGAAACATGATCAGAGGTGTACTATGATTTTTGGTTGTATTTAATGCGTAGGAGAATTCTAATGATCCCATGTTAGGAGCTTCTAACGGTTCGACATAGGAGTGAAGTAGGATCCTATAGAGTTAGGGAATATTGTACACGGCCCTACGACTGGTATTAAGGAATATAACCCGTCATCCATGCAATTCTAACAAACTATCAACCTGTAAAAGATATCTAGGGAGTAATGAAACCTAAGTAAACACAACTCTCCCTATCATTGTTCACACCACTAGTTTAATTAGATCTATTTTCATTTCTGTTATTTTATTTTGATTACATCTTAGTTATTGGGTTAGTTGATTAGCAACTAATTCCGCCCACTCTTCCAAAAACCAGAAATTTTAATTGCTTTCATAAAATATAAAAAATACAAAAAGAATCATCCCTCACCTCTAGACCTAGTTTTTAGGCTTTCTAATCCTAGCGACACTGTTCTTGAGTTGAATGATCAATCCCCTGGTACTTGTCACTATACTATACTACAATGATCAGGTACATTGCCTGGTGAGGGTTGTAAGCTTATCGAGATCCTTTGAGAGGTAAAGCCTGGTGCGATTCCCACATATCAGTTCGCCAACGAAAACGAAGAAATTAATTAACAAGAATTAAAACCCTGTTTGGTACTCATGTCAAATGGCTCAAGGATCAAAACCCACTGATATTAGGACCTTCAAATACCATTTTACCACAGAAAAATTGGGCTATGGTGCTGAATTAGAACTATTTCAAAAACCGATAAAAAAAACAAGCATTTTAGGCCATTTTACACGTACCCGACAAGTAACCAATTAACGTATGCATAACAAATGTCCATGGGACCAAAAAGTGCAGATCATTAGACCCCTAAAGGGTCGTTCAAATGTGAAAAAATTGGAGCCCTAGGGCTGTTTTAACCATGACTTCAAAATCATCAAAAAAACACCCGTTTTAGCCATTTTTATGCATACCCGATAATCATATGGCACATATGATGGCTCGTGATACCACTATAGGTGATGTTGAATATATAAACATAAAAGAACATATAAACGCAGCAGAAAAACATCACCAACAACGGATCCATATAGCCATATGATCAATCAAATAATAAACAACAACATGTTATACCTTTGTAGCGTGATCGGTAGAATCATATGGAGACCATCACCAACACCACGAACCACCTATGAAACCAAGTGACTAAAATAGTTCACCTCTATGATGGAAACACACTACACGTCACCGATCACCACCCGATGCTAGTCTTGACCTCGTAACCATCGATCTAGCGTTGAACTACACTAGAATAAGGTTAGATGGGATCAAAAACTACAAACCCTAATATGGGTGTGTTTAATTTCGTGGCTCATGGATCGAGGAAGGGGAGAAAAAATTAGTAATTAGTTTTCTCATTTAATTAGTCATAATGACCAAATCAAGAGGAGGTTATAAGATCACATGTTACACTTAACCCCTTGAACTATTTCCCTTGTTCCTTTCTCACCTAGGCTTGCCATGGGGGCCCTAAATGGGCTTGCCCATTGTTGGTCTAATCCAATAAACTAAGTACTAGCTTAGTTATTAGTAGCCCGTTATTGATCCCGAGTTACGTAGTCGTATATATAGTGTAAATACGATAAATACAATATATATAATGGTGTCTCTGTGTATAAGTGTGTGACCCCATAGACTCACATATGTCTAGCCATATAATTATTTATTATGACACGAGCATACTCCAACAGTCTATGTTTTGGTCATTGTTTTGGCGTGAGTTCACTTGAGTCGATGTTGTGTCCCCACCGCACACACAAATGATACCAAACGTAAATAAAAGAAATAACGAGAGATTTGGGATGTAATAATGGGTATTAAATTAGGAGTAGTTAAATTCTAGAAGTTTATACATTTTCAGAATAGACATTAAGACAAGTTTATTATATCAGGTTGTGCCGGATCCACAGTTCATTGACATTCTAGCTACCGTTGTATCTTTTTATTGGTTTCATTTCCTCGCCTTTTGCTTGAGGTGAGTTCATGGCTCCACTTATACTTTTTCTAAATATTTTGGGGGAGAATACATGCTCGTCGTCAACTTCTTTCATTGGTCAATTATTTGGATATTTGCTATGATTACTTTTGGTATTGCTTTGGTTTATCGATTTCTTTTGTCTTTGGTAGTCTTATCGTATATTGTCATCCACTATTTTGAGATTTTTGAGATTTGGTTAAAGACTGCAAGTGTAAGGTTATTACACTAGGTCTACTACTGTGTAGGAGTATAATTTCATGCCTACTAGTGCAGTATAGAGCTATAGTGTGCACCTATAGGAATATATATATATACATACATATATATATATATATATATATATATATATATATATATATATATATATATATATATATATATATATATATATATATATATATATATATTGGTTTCTGATTTTGAGATGCATTAATATTGATGTATTGGTCTAGTAGAGTGTTGATGAGGCAAAAAGTGTACTGCTTTTAAGGGGTCATTTAAGCCCGAATTCGTGATTATTTGATCAATTATTGCCCTATATCGTTCCTTTTGTCATTTTAGGTACTTTTGGAGAGAAATCTGGAAAAAGAAGCATTTTGGACGTTTTTGGAGCATAAAAGTGAAGAAAATGACAAAGTCTCAAAATCGTTGCTGGGAACAGTACCTGATGACGTCAAGGCTTTACACATGACGGCCTCAAGAGTGGAAAAAGAGGTAGAAGTGGAAAATACACGTGACGATCCAGAACGTTTTTAGGCTATTTGGCCTGACAGCGTCACCAAGGCCGTCAGGGTCCAAATACATGTGACGGCCCAGAGCTTATTTCTACATGACGGCGTTAGAAGTGGATCTAGGCAATACGAATTTCATCTTGGCGGCGAGTTGACGGCGTCAGAGGCTAATACATGACGCCGTCAGGATGCATAGTCTATATATATTTTTCCAATTTTTCATTGTAAAGTGTGGAACTTTTGTGGAACAAGTTGTGCAAAAACCTAGGTCGAATTTCCTGCATATTGAGGGGGTTTCAAACCCTTCTTTCTTCCATGTTTTAATAAAGATAAGTACTTCAATAATCATTCAATATGTCTATGTATTGTTTGATTCTATCTTATGTTTATCTTTCTTTTAACATGTTAGGCTAGGCTTTTATTGTGTTTTCTTAGATGTAGTAAAACCTAGATGTTGATTACTGGTTGATTGTTTGTCTATAATTGTTACGGATATTCGATGTTAGGCTTAAGAAAACTGACAGAATTCCATTGGTAACTTGCTTGAACATCTTAAGAAACATGATCGGAGGTGTACTATGATTTTTGGTTGTATTTAATGCGTAAAAGAATTCTAATGATCCCATGTTAGGAGCTTCTAACGGCTCGACATAGGAGTGAAGTAGGATCTGATAGAGTTAGTGAATATTTTACATGGCCCTACGACTAGTATTAAGGAATATAACCCGTCATCCATGCAATTGTAACAAGCTAATCAACCGGTAAAAGATATCTAGGGAGTAAAGAAATCTGAGTAAACACAACTTTTCTCATTATTGTTTCCACCACATTAGCATATTAGTTAATTTTCATTTCTTTTATTTTATTTTGATTGCATTTTTAGTTAATTGGGTTAGTTGACTAGCAACTAATTCCGCCCACTCCTTCAAAACCCGAGATTTTACTTGCTTTCCAAAAAATATAAAAAATACAAAAAGAATCATCCATCACCTCTAGACCTAGTTTAGTAGGCTTTCTAAACCTAGCGACACTATTCCAGAGTTGAACGATCAATCCCCCGGTACTTGTCACTATACTATACTACAACGATTAGGTACACTGCCTGGTGGGGGTTGTAAGCTTCTCAAGATCCCTTGAGAGGTAAAACCTGTTGCGAGGGTGCAATTCCCACGTATCAAGTTTTTGGTGCCGCAGCTCGGGGAACAGTTATTGTCTAGTTTAGAATTTCTTTTTATTAGGTCTACTTGCTAGATTCCTTTCTAGTAAGGTTTTATTTTTATTTTTAGGTTTTCTTTAGTCTATCTTATTTGTTCGTTTCTTTGTTCATAACCATTACCATCCGACATCATGGAAGGTGGTAATATCTTTGAACCCATCAACCCACCACAACAAAACCACCCACAAAACCCACCACTTGCAAACCAACCTCCTAGACCCCCGAACTTTAGGAGAGTATTCCCGTCCTAACCACCAAGGCTATTGAAATACCATTGAGCTCACTCAAGGAGCCAATGTGTCCCCCTTGCGATCCGACACCATCTGGTTGGTGCAAAGCGGATGCACATTCCATGGACTTCGTTCCGAAGATCCTAATCAACATCTCAAGGATTTCCTAAAAATCGTAGATTCCATAGACCTTGATGTTGCAACTAGAGAGTCGACCCGATTACGTCTATTCCAATTCTCTTTACGTGATCAAGCTAGTCAATGGCTTGAACGTTTTCGCGCGGGATCCATCACCTCATGGGATGATCACTTCTCGTTTCCTTGCTCAATTTTTCCCATCGGGGAGAACTACGAAGCTTAGAAATGATATCTTGATGTTCCAACAACGTCAAGGTGAAACTTTCTATGAAGCATGGACTCGTTTCAAGGACACTCCAAAAAGTCCGTCATCATGGGATAGAACCTTGGCTCCAAATTCAAATCTTCTACGAAAAAGTTAATTATCAAACAAGAAGAGTCATAGATTACACTGCCAATGGTAGACTAAATAGACTTAGCATTGATAAGTGCTGGGAAGTTCTTGAGGGTTTAGCACAATACGAAGAAGAAGGTTGGGAAGATCCGATGTTCTCAAAAGAAGGGAATCTAGATTACATAAGCGCAACCCAAGAACAATTATTGGAGAATATCGAGAAGCAGGTTAAGGAATTAATGAGGGCTAAAATGCCTGCAGCTAAAGCCGCAATGAGTCCTGATAGACATGTGAGTGCAATTAGCAAATACACTTTTCCTGAACGTTCACGACAAGAGGAGTTCGAAGGGATAATGATAACCTTCATGAATAATCAGGAGAAACAGATTCAGCGCTTAGAAACTCGCATGGAAAGCACTATGAATGCTTTTATGGACTTGGCTGATGAATTTATATCAAGAATTAAGGAGAAGATTAGGGAAAAATCCACACCGAGGAAAATCAAAAAAATCTTTGAACTCCCAACTCCTTTGGTGTGTGACGGAGAGGATAGTGAAAATACTTCTCCAAGTGCTTCACCTTCAATTACCCCTTACTTCTATGAGCTTCCTCAAGAAGAAAAGAACTTGCAATTTCACAACATCTTTGTTAGAAGTTTGCAAGTCACGCTCCCTAATTTGCATAAGAAACGTTCCTTTGGTTTTAAACTTGGTGTGAAAAGGGTGCACCTCAAAAGCACTTCAGCTTCAGAAACCTCTATGGAACAACTCCTTCCCCTACCCACTGACTACCAATATGAAGATTACGACCTAAGTGGGACCATGACCAGCCCTATTCATAACCACACCTCACTTCGTGACAGTAACAAAACGTTTGACCCTGGTGGACTTCACTAACGGGAACGGCTATTCATAGTTTATACCCTTGATTAGCTATTAACAAAAGTGCAGGGACTAAACTTGGAATTGTCATAAAGTACCCCTTATCCGGGTATATGACAGCGTCAGAATTTACTCTTGACGCCGTCACCTCGCATTCTCATCAATACTAACCTCATATCCATCACTTTCAACACATACCCACAACCCATATCCAATTGATACTTCACCACCAAGCTTTCAAGATCAAATCCAACATCTTCCGTGACCAATCTCCACGTGGTAAGTAACTTTCTTCATCCTTGTTCGTTCAATTATACTTAGGATCCACCAATTTTGAAAACCCCCATCATCCGAAACCCTAACATTAATTCATTCTTAGAACTCATAATGCCCTTCTATAGGTATTGTGTAACCATAATTAAGGCATTGGTAGTAGTGATTGATAGGATTCATGAGTCAATTGCGATAAAAATTTCTCACACCATGAATTTTTTGATCCCCCAGCCATGTTTTCTGTAAAAAGGGGTGTTTGGCTCTTGGATTTAGAGTTTGAAAATTGATTTTTCCCTCGTAATTGCATGGCTCAATATCTGCTGGGCCTGATGGCATCAGGCTTTGTGGTCTGACGGCGTCAGAAGGGTCTGACAGCTTGACTCCATTGAACTCTTATTCTAATCACTTCCATTCCATTCCATCTTTTTCCAGGAAATAAGGCATGAGTTTGTCCAGAAATTTTCCAGAAACTTAACATAAGATTTTTCCAAGAACATTCTGACGGCGTCAGGTACCAAAATTTTGAAAAATTTTGCGAGTTTTGTTTATACCGGAGTCTTAAAGTTTTTGTTAATTCTTTAGTTTTGTAAACTCCAGGAAATCTTCAAACATTCATTCCACAAGCATTATATCTTAAATTGCTTTCTAGGATTTGTTAGTATATATAGATTGCCGCCGATTTTACGCGAGGTTGCCTTGATTGTTTTCTTAGGTTTAACAGGTTATATATGACAAGAAGATGATTTATATTTCTGGAGGGAAGCTTCCAACCTTCATTTTCTTGGAGGAAGATCAAACCTTGTTGACACACTATCCACATCGAACGAATCAGGGGAGTATTTGTTTTCATTCTTTTAATGTTTTACTTTTACATTCTTTAATTGAACATTGGGGACAATGTTCATCCTATGTGTAAGGGGAGGGTAAATGATGATACCTTATAGGATACTATTGCACTTGAGTTTGTTTGTTTGATGGTAGGTGTGTAATAAAACTAAGAGAAATACTTGTTAGTGTAATTTTAGCGCCAAATTTAAAATTTTTTACAACATTTAGGAGTGAAACTTTAGCCTTAACAAGCGTCTCATGGATAGGAGTTGTATGGCTAGCACAAAATAGTACCACTTAAAAAAATTTCCACCCAAATATGTGAGGTTCGCCTTTAGATTTGATAGGAAAAGCATTTATTATTAGTGCTTATGAGTGTACCGGTAGCATTTAGATTCTAGAACTTGCATTAGTGATGCATCCCGAGACCGCTAGTGAGACTACATTCGTGTAGTAGGATTTACTACATGATAAGAGGCATTAGGATCACCGTTGTGTTTAAACCCATATCATAATTACTTGACCATTTAAGTCATATTACTTGACTAATAAAGTCAATTAATTTTTCCCACACCTTAGCGTTGTACTCATTTTTAGTACACGATACCCCTAGTACACCCCTCCGAGCCTATCTTTTCATTTCTAACTTTAAGCATTTTACTTAAAGGAATAATTTTTTACAACCCACCCAAATATGTAATCAAATCGCCTTAGCCTTCCGTTTATGCACTCATCTTTAGTGCATTATTGTTACCTGTTTAAACCCTTAGTTAATTATCTAATTACTTACATGGTTGCTAAGTCGAGTCATATCTTGTACATATTGTTTTGGGATGATTGGAATTCATGGGTAAAGTACTAGTGTTTTGGAGTAATGGGGAAGAACATCAAATTATTATCCCCATATGTGCGTTAATCTTAAAAAGTACTCCAAGTGTTTTGATTATCTTGATTCGAGTCATTAGAGTAGAAAAAGAAAAGTACTCCAAGTGTTTTGATTATCTTAAAAAGTACTCCAAGTGTTTTGATTATCTTAATCTTAAAAAGTACTCCAAGAAAAAGAAAAAAATAGAAAAAGAAAAACAGAAAAAACATACGGACTACCATCCCGTTTCATTCTATGTTTGTTTTAAGTTTTTGTTATTTTTGATTTATTAGCTTAAGTCGAGTCGAGTCTTGGCTTAGCAACGCCATATTGTACACGTAATTAACCAAGATGATTAACTCGCCACCAGTAAATATTGCCTTTATCCAACAAAACCGTGTTTTCCATATCCCTACACCTAACGTTATAACCCTTTAAAAGACCTCTTTGATAGTTTATCCTAGGTGCTTACGCCAAGTGGTGGAGGTTTGATCCTTTCCCAAGCCTATGGTAATCTATTTGCTATGACAGGTAGTGAGAGATGTTTTCCATTTCCATATTGTGATATATACTTTATTACACCCAAGAGATGTGAGTATCTAAACACTATTTGTGAGGTGCTAGTGTATAACCTCCGTGCTTGTTTTTGGTTTTTAGTGGAACGATTATTTGTTGTAATTACTTTTATATTAGTGTTAAATGACCCCTAACTTGTATTTTGATTAGAATAAAAGCGCATTTGCTTGAGGACAAGCAAATCTCAATTGTAAGGGTATTTGATGAGGCGAAAAGTGTACCGCTTTTAAGGGGTCATTTAAGCCCGAATTCGTGATTATTTGATCAATTATTGCCCTAAATCGTTCCTTTTGTCATTTTAG
The DNA here is from genome assembly GCA_030686995.1 of Artemisia argyi. Lineage (NCBI taxonomy): Eukaryota > Viridiplantae > Streptophyta > Magnoliopsida > Asterales > Asteraceae > Artemisia > Artemisia argyi. Next base: position 159,567,343 of record CM060693.1, read on the forward strand.
CTACTTTTGGAGAGAAATCTGGAAAATGAGGCATTTTGGACGTTTTTGGAGCATAAAAGTGAAGAAAATGACAAAGTCTCAAAATCCTTGCTGGGAACAGTACCTGAAGACGTCAAGGCTTTACACATGACGGCCTCAAGAGTGGCAAAAGAGGTGGAAGTGGAAAATACACGTGACGATCCAGAACGTTTTTAGGCTATTTGGCCCGACGGCGTCACCAAGGCCGTCAGGGTCCAAATACATGTGACGGCCCAGAGCTTATTTCTACATGACGGCGTCAGTAGTGGATCTAGGCAATACAAATTTCATCTTGGCGGTGAGTTGACGGCGTCAAAGGCTAATACATGACGTCGTCAGGATGCATAGTCTATATATATTTTCCAATTTTTCATTGTAAAGTGTGGAACTTTTGTGGAACAAGTTGTGCAAAAACCCTAGGTCCAATTTCCTGCATACTGAGGGGTTTCAAACCCTTCTTTCTTCCATGTTTTAATAAAGATAAGTACTTCAATAATCATTCAATATGTCTATGTATTGTTTGATTCTATCTTATGTTTATCTTTCTTTTAACATGTTAGGCTAGGCTTTTATTGTGTTTGCTTAGATGTAGTGAAACCTAGATGTTGATTATTGGTTGATTGTTTGTCTATAATTGTTACGGATATTCGATGTTAGGCTTAAGAAAACTAGCAGACTTCCATTGGTAACTTGCTTGAACGTCTTAAGAAACATGATCGGAGGTGTACTACGATTTTTGGTTGGATTTAATGCGTAAGAGAATTCTAATGATCCCATGTTAAGAGCTTCTAATGGCTCGACATAGAAGTGAAGTAGGATCTTATAGAGTTAGGGAATATTGTACACGGCCCTACGACTAGTATTAAGGAATATAACCCGTCATCCATGCAATTGTAACAAGCTAATCAACCGGTAAAAGATATCTAGGGAGTAATGAAATCTGAGTAAACACAACTTTCCTCATTATTTTTTCCACCACATTAGCATATTAGTTAATTTTCATTTCTTTTATTTTATTTTGATTGCATTTTTAGTTAATTGGGTTAGTTGACTAGCAACTAATTCCGCCCACACCTTCAAAACCCGAGATTTTACTTGCTTTCCATAAAATATAAAAAATACAAAAAGAATCATCCCTCACCTCTAGACCTAGTTTAGTAGGCTTTCTAATCCTAGCGACACTATTCCTGAGTTGAACGATCAATCCCCCGGTACTTGTCACTATACTATACTACAGCGATCAGGTACACTGCCTGGTGGGGGTTGTAAGCTTCTCAAGATCCCTTGAGAGGTAAAACCTGTTGCGAGGGCGCAATTCCCACGTATCAGGTCATTTAAGCCATAATTCGTGATTATTTGATCAAATATTGCCTCAAATCGTTTCTTTTGTCATTTTAGGTACTTTTGAGAAGAAATCTGGAAAATGAAGCATTTTGGACGTTTTTGATGCGAAAAGTGAAGAAAACGGTAAAGTCTCCAAATCAAGCTGGCAATAGTACCTGACGGCATCACGTATTGGCAAAGAGGTGGATAAAAAGTTACACAAGACATGCTAGAATGTTTTTGGGAGTTAAAGAGTGACGGCGTCACCAAGGCCGTCAAGAGCAAAATAACACCTGACGGCCAAGAAAGGAATTATACATGACGGCATCAGATCTGGATCTAGACAATCCGTGAAGAGTATTGGCAGCAAGTTGACGGCGTCAGGATTATAACGTGACGCCGTCAGATGTGTATTCTCTATATATAGTTTTCTAATTTTCATTCATTAGAGAGAGAACTTTTGGAGGAACTTTACCCCAAACCCTAGGTCGAATTTTCATCATATTGTAGGGGTTTCAAACCCTTCTTTCATCCATGTTTCAATAAAGATAAGTCTTCCAATAATCATTCAATATGTCTATGTGTTGTTTGATTCTATCTTATGCTTGTCTTTACTTTAACATGCTAGGCTAGGTTTGTTTGTGTTTGCATGTAATGAAACCTAGCTATTGATTGTTGGTTGATTGTTTGTTATTAATTGTATTGGATGGATGATATCGATGTTAGGCTTAGGAAAACTGGCAGACTTCCAATTGGTAACATGCTTGAACGTCTTAAGAAACATGAATCGGATGTGTACTACGATGTTAATGGTTGTATTTAATGCATGAGTGACTACTAAGGAGGCCATGTTAGGAGCTAGTTATCGGCTCGACATAGGAAGAGGTAGAAACTAATAGAGTTGGGGAAGATCATACACGGCCCCACGAATGGTATTAAGGAATATAACCCGTCATCCACGCAATTGTAAAAGCTATTCAATAAATGAAAGATAGCTAGGGAGTAGTGAAATCTAAGTAAACACGTTTCTCTCATTATTGTTTTTCTCAATATTTACTTTCTTGTTATTTTAATTTTATTGCATTTGTAGTTATTTGGGTTAGTTGACTAGCAACTAATTCCTCCCACTCTTCCAATACCCGAGATTTTTACTTGCTTTGACCTAGTTTAATTAAGTTTTGATCCTAACGACACTATTCCCCGAGAGAAAGATCAATCCCCCGGTACTTGCCACTACACTATACTACATCGGTCAGGTACACTGCCTGGTGGGGATTGAAAGCCTCTTGTGATCCCTTGAGAGGTAAAACCTTTTGCGGGGGCGTAATCCCACGCATCAAGTTTTTGGCGCCGTTGCCGGGAAATAGTTATTGTTTAGGTTGAAATTTCTTTTTATTAGGTCTACTTGCTAGATTCCTTTCTAGTGAGATTTTCATTTTATTTTTATAGGTTTTCTTTAGTCTATCTTATTTCTTCGTTCCTTTGTTTGTAACCATTACCATCCCCCATCATGGAAGGTGGTAATATCTTTGAACCCATCAACCCACTACAACAAAACCCACCACAACCAAACCAACCTCCTAGACCCCGCACTTTAGGAGAGTACTCCCGTCCTAGCCACCAAGGCTATCGAAACACCATTGACCAAGCGAGATGTGCATTCCATGGACTTCCAAGTGGCCGGTGGCAAGCTACGTGATCGAAGTGTGGAAGAATCATAGGAACTCATAGAAGATCTTGCTCTCTATGACAACGAAAGCTGGAATGATCCCCGCGATTTGAACAATACGGTCAAGGTAATATCTTTGCCTTCGAACAATTCAAGCACTCCCGACTGTAGGATCATGGAACTTGAAGACTAAGTCAAGTTTCTCATGAAATCCTACGAAGCTCCTAAACCTTCAAGCCAAGTGAACAAAATCACTTCTTTATGCGTATTATGTAGTGGTCCCCACGACACTCGTTTTGCATTGAACTCCCTGAACAAGCTTTTGCGGATTACGCATCCTCGCGTACCGACGGAACGGGAGACAAGTGGTACACTTTCAAACCCGAGCCAAACCCTTATGGTGATTCATACAACCCCTCTTGGAAAAATCACCCAAACTTTAGGTGGAAACAAAGCCAAAACGCACCCCAAAACAATTCTTCCACTCCACCTAATCGCTACCAATCAAACGGTCCACCCCCTAACCGCACTTTCAACAACAATCCTTCCAACAACTATGGTAGTACCAATATTCTTGAAGGGTTGATGTTTAAATTTATGGCATCTCAAGAAGCTCGAATAGCTAAGTTTGAATCCGAATTCAACCAACAACAAATGGAGATGACCAATAAAATTTACAACTTGTTGAAAGCTCTTAACAATCAAGTGTTTACCACGCCAAATAAGGACACTAGGAACACTAATAGTGGAACCCAAATTAAGGATGCCTTATCATCCAAGCATGTCCACTTTGTCAATGTTGTCACTATTAAGCCAATTGATGAGGCGAAAAATAAACCGTTTTTAGGGGGTCATTTAAGCCGGAATTGGATTTATTTGATCAAATATTGCCCTAAATCGTTCCTTTTGTGATTTTAGGTACTTTGAGAGTGAATTCTGGAAAAGGAAGCATTTTGGACGTTTTGGAGCATAAAAGTGAAGAAAACGGCAAAGTCTTAATTTTCCTTGCTGGGAACAGTACCTGACAGCGTCAAGAAGAATTTTATGACGGCGTCAAAAGCAAAATGGATGACGGCCAAGAGAAAACGTGACGGCGTCAGAAGTAAGGTGTCAAGAGTAAATTTGGTGACGGCCTGGAGCAAGAGTACACATGACGGCGTCAGCTTTGGATCTAGGCAGTCCGAGAACTTTATTGGCGGCGAGATGACGGCGTCAGATATTTCCTCTTGACGTCGTCACCTCACAAAATCTATATATACTTTTCTAATTTTTATTCATTGAAGAGGAACTTGTGTGGAGAATATTAGGGTCGTACTTTATAAACCCTAGCTCGTTTGTAACAGTATTTTCAAGGGTTTTCACCCCTTGAAACCCTTCATGTTCAATTGAGATAAGTTTTCTTTCAATTCATTCAATATGTCTATGTGTTGTTTGAATATATCTTATGCTTGTCTCGATTTTAACATGCTAGGCTAGATCTATTGTGTGTTTGCTTAGATATAATGAAACCTAGATGTTGATTATAGGTTGATTACTTGTTTATATTTGTAATGGATGAATGATTTCAATGTTAGGCTTAAGAAAACTGGCAGATCTCCATTGTGTAACTTGCTTGAACGTCTTAAGAAACATGAACCAATGTATACTAGGTTTTTATGGTTGTATTTAATGCATGAGCGAATTCTAGTGATCCCATGTTAGGAGCTTCTTAGCCGGCTCGACATAGGAGTGAAGTAGGAGCTTATAAGATTGGGGAAGTAAGTACGCCACCCCATGAATGGTATTAAGGAATACAATCCGTCATCCACGCAACTGTAACAAGTAATTAACCTGTAAAAGATATCTAGGGAGTAGTGAAATCTAAGTAAACACAATTCTCCCACATATTGTTCACACCACTATTTTAATTTAGTTTATTTTCATTTTTGTTATTTTATTTTGATTGCATCTGTAGTTATTGGGTTAGTTGACTAGCAACTAATTCCGCCCATTCCTCTAAAAACCGAGATTTTATTTGTTTTTATAAAATATAAAAATACAAAAAGAATCATCCCTCACCTCTAGACCTAGTTTTTAGGTTTTCTAATCCTAGTGACACTATTCCTGAGTTGAACGATCAATCCCCCGGTACTTGTCACTATACTATACTACAACTATCAGGTACACTGCCTGGTGGGGGTTGTAAGCTTCTCGAGATCCCTCGAGAGGTAAAGCCTGGTACAATTCTCACGCATCAAGTTTTTGGCGCCGCAGCCCGGGGAAATAGTTATTGTCTAGGCTAGAATTTCTTTTAATTAGGTCTACTTGCTAGATTCCTTTCTAGTAAGATTTTATTTTTATTTTTAGGTTTTCTTTAGTCTATCTTTTTCTTCGTGCCTTTGTTAGTAAATTAAATTCATTGACTATTCCGTTGGCCATTATGGAGAACGCGAATCCACCATACGACCAACCACGAAATTCACTGATGTAGTCGTTTTAAGTATAGTTTATAACCGAAGAAATGCTTAGGAAAGTATTTCCCCGGGTCGTGTCTCAACGAGGGTGTGAATGGAATTCTTAATTCCCGAATCGTGAAACGTGTCGTGAAAGTGGTAAAAAGTGATTTTAGAGAGATTACACTAATGAAATAGTAAATGAAACACAAATAACCAACTAAGCACGTAAATCAAATAAACAAACTAAAAACGTAACGTAAAATCGAAAACCGTAAACTAAAACGTGAAATAAACGTTAACGCGCGAAATAAAACGTGAATTTTAAGCTACACGACTCCTATGAACTTGGAAATAATTTTCAAAAATCAAAAATGATAAAAGAAAATTTTGAGAAAAAGAAAAATATTTTTTTGACTTTTTGTTTATTTTTTATGAATTAAAAACTAATTAAGTACTTAAAAATTAAAATAAAATGCAAAAATAATGAGAAAAATGAAAATTAAATTTTGAAAATTATAAAATAACTAAAAAGTAATTTTAAAACTAAAAACTAACTTTTTTGGCTTTTTGTGTAATTTTTGGAAATTAAAAACTATTAAATCTAATTAAAAATTCAAAATAAATTCAAAATTAAATGAGAAAAATTCAAAATAAATTTCTAAAATTCTAAAATAACTAAAAATAATTTTCTAAAATATTTTTGGATTTTTCTAGGGTTTTTCTGATTTTTTTGTATTTTTTAGTAATTAAAAAGTATTAAAAATTGATTAAAAACTACAATTTAATGAGAAAAATACTAAATAAAGCTGGAAAATTTTGAAAAAATTCTGAAAAATCTAAAATAATATAAAAGACCTAGGAAAAATAAAAGTACTAAAAAATGAGCTTTAATAAGCTGTATGGACCCAATAAGCAGTTTGAAAAGAGCTTATTTATAAGCTACTTTGACTAGCTTGACCCAAACTTAAACCAACTGATTTATGGACTCAATAAAACTAAATTATACTGAATTCAGACCAAAATAACTCACAGAAACAAAATTTGAAAGCGATAAGCAGTTGAATAAGCACTTAAGATGAGCAGAAAGCAATCAAATGGCATATAAATGTCAACCTAGGTACAAACAACTTACTTGTGCACCACACAACTAAAATAGGCCAGTAAATCACAATGGACAAGCCAACTAAGCACAATGCAGAACACTCTTAGGAACAGAAAAAGAAACTTGGAGACCTGATCTTGCAGCTTATTTTAAGCTCCTCAATAAGCTAACTAGTGAAACCTAAGAACAGATTCCTAAAGCTTATACTAAAAACTCTTAAAAAAGAGTAAAAGCCCTAATTGTACTAACCAATTGAACCCTTAATTGAGCCCTAGATCAGCAGCAGTTGAACCTGTTACGCAGCAGATCTTTGACTTTTTTATTGCTATGCAACTTTGACTAACTTGAACGTCTACTGATTATATCTCTCCCTAAGTGTTATATGAAGCTATTTAGTGAACTAAATAACCTAGATTCTCATCAGATTCAAAGCAATGCAGCAGCAGAAACAGAAAAGGTGAAACATAATGTTGGGATTCAAGCTACGTTTGACTTTTGCTATGTAACCTATCTGTTTTATGAACCTTTCAATCAGTTTCTGGCTTTTAGGCTTAAATTAACTATTCTAGTGATCAAGTCCTATTACTAGACTATATTAGAAACTATTGGAACAGTCAAAGTAAGCAAAGATTATCAAGAGCACACACTAGCAGATTAACTACTTATGGCAATAGAATTGCAAGTCTAATCAACAGCATATAAAAACTAATCAAAGGAACTAGAACAACTAAACTAAGCAACACTTAAATGAACTTCAAACTATAACAGATAAGCTAGAATAAAAAGGAATACATGAATCAGAAATGGAACTTACTAACTCTCTCCTCAGCATGAACAGAGGAGAGCTCCCACACAGCCTGTCTTTAAGACAGGCCATAAGCTCCATAATGGCTGTCTCTACTCCAATGTATAAGTTGAGCTTATATAATAAGCTAATGTTTTGATTTTATTTGCCCAAGCAGAATTGATTCAATGAAACAGAATTAAAACCAAACACAAGCTATAGTTTAAGATGAAATAAGCTGATTAAATGAAAACTAAAAACAGATTTAAAGCAATTAAAAACTTGAAAATAAATGGCAAGGACTTTTAATTGAAAATTAGAATTTCATTAAACTTGAATTGAAAGTACAACTGGGAAAACAGAAATACAAATTTAAGATAAACTAAATTCTCCTACTCCTAAAATTAACCCCTAATCTAACCTAAAATCTCACTGCCAACAATGATGTGAGGAGTGAGCTTTATATAGCCTGAGAGGATGAAAGTCCAGGTCATCAATCCTTGACACTTTGTGTTTCTTTGAGTTGATATCAGCCCTTGGATAGCCTTGGTCCCCAATCCATCATCTTCAGCCGTTGGATTAAATTTAGTGATGTGACCGATCCTGCGTGTGCTATACGATTGGTCCACGTGTTATAACATTCCCTGACACTCCTGGTCTTCTAGAAACTCCCAATCATTGGGTAATTATTAATTATGAGGGGTAATTTTGAGGGGATGGGGTTAGGGTTCTTGCTACAGTAACTCTTCTGGGTAAAACGTGAAAAAGGGGGACGGGGTGTTTGTAATTTGGGGAGTTTTATTTATTATGTTGACCGGTTATGGAGGGTTGACCGTGGGTATGGGGTTGGGTCGGGTTAAGGTTTTAAGGGAGTGGGCTTGTATATCTTGGGCTTGGGTAATTTTATTTTTGGGCTTTGGAGGTGTGGATTAGTTATATATTAAGGATCCGGTTGTACATATTTAGTACTAATAATATTACAAGGACCAATGGTGTAGACATCTGAAATTCAGGGACCATATCTGTCATTTTTCCATAGTAATTTTCAAGGGCTATTCTTGACAATCTCTAATTCTTGGAGGACTTCTTTTGTCATTTTCTTCATATATTAAGCTTCAAGGACCATTTTTATAATTAATTGATACTTGGAGGACTGAAATCGCCGATCTTTCAAACTTTCACCAGGAACTGATTATGCACTTTTGTGATTCTCTGAGGACTTCTATTGACAATTTGAACTTTCTTTGATCATTTTGCTTCCCCGGCTCACCTTTTTCCATTCTCGTGCTCGTTTTTGTCGGTTTTGACTTGTTTTTGTTCATTTTTCACATATCCGTACCTGCACATATGTTAGGTCACCATTTTGTAAACACAAGTATGATTTAGAAAGAAATAAGATGAGAAAAGAGATTGGTTGATTATGAGACAATATGAAAGGTGAAAGTGCAAGAGTTTCCTTAAGACAATCAAATAACCAACCCATGAAATGTTTACATTAGCTTACTATTTATAAGGGAGGAGTTAGGGCAACACTCCCTTCCTCCCTTATCCTTTCATTTCGTGGGCTTTAAGGCCCATAGGGCTTTAACACTTAAGCCTTGTAACATAAACTAAATGAAATAAATACTAAAGCAACCTATTACAAAATGTAATGACCGAGACTTGACTAAATACAAAAGTATGATCCCAACAATCTCCCCCTAAGGGTCGGTCATCACGGTTGCTTGACGTCTTCATCTTTGTCGTTGACTTGTGATATGTGAAACTCTAGACGTCTTCAAAATGGTTGAATGATAATGAATATACTTTGCTCTGTGTCTTTGTTCTTTGGTGATGATGTAGTGATGGTGTTATGAAGTTGTCTGCCGTTCGTCACTCCTGCGTCTGTGGTGGTTGTCCGCCATTCCAACATACTCATACATCTTTAGACTTAGACTTTCACGTACAAGAAGTTCCTTTACATACATTGAGATCTTTGTCTTTATACTTTGTAGATTCTTCTTATTGGTGTAGAATCTTTCTTTGAACTTTGTGTTGCTTAAGATCTTTGGAGGAGCTTTCTTTGACTTCAAGATGTATGTATGAGCATGTTGGAATCTACCATCATGGAAGTGAGGTACCTGCGAGTAAACAGTTAGCAATAAAAACAACCGGTACTTACAGATAAGGAATTAGAGCTCATCAACAGCATATTGTGAAGACTCCTTCTAATCCTTATCCAGGCCGTTCACATATCAGATACTCCCGAAGGAGCTTACGAGACCTACTAAGTAGCTCAATGACTGGGTGAGTCGCTGGGGATCACTCCACGACTGTAGACCGTAATGGAACCACCGCAAACACTAAGCGTAACCCTTGTGGGATTACCGAAGTGACCTGCTGTCAGGGCTGTTTGATGTTGACCCTGGCAGGATTTCCGTTCAATCATTGAGAAATACATAAGTAATCCTCTCATAAACGTTCTCGGCAGATTGCTAAGATCTGCGAAGGACTCGATAGTTTACAGCTGGTGTTCATTGATATAGAACACCAGTTGTAGAAATACTAAGTGTTCCTAAGAGATCTTTGATGTATCTCGAGGCTCTAGACTCAATAAGTGCACACCTAGGTTTCCTATACGGAGACTGGGGAGGAGTCTCCTGCTTCAATATCAACCGTCTCTAAGAGATAGGTCGATAGGTTACGCGGGTTCCCTGTGAGAATGAAACAAGCTCTTTTAAGAGAACTTGAGTGGTTAAGAAGGTTTAGTGCATTGCGTCACTGGGTCCATGACGACTTAATCTTCAATACCGGTGTTGTCTTTTGCAACAGCCAGTAGCATACGTATTGAACCCGGTGTCTGCCCTAAGGTTGAATCATATGGAGGGCTATTTCTTTTCACCCTTTACTTTACATTTCTTTTTAATTCTTCAACTCCTTCTTTCCCTTTCATTCTTTTCTCCTTTTTTTTCGTATCATACCTAAGGACTTCTAATTCTAACTATGGGAGATGTCCTTGGGTAGATCCCTCCGGCTCTGGCGGATCATAGGACGGATATTCCTATCTTAATCACCTTATAACTCCGACAGTAGCCAAGAAACCTTTGATTGAAAATCTCTCAAAGTGTTTATGTTAATCAAATATTTTGTTTAACACTTTGAGAGTTTTGTGTACACTTTTGAAGGGCTCCTCCTTCACATGTGCTCATGAGTATTTAATAAATTTGCACATGCGGGAGGAGCAAGCATTTTGAATTGATCCACTTTCCGTGAACAAGACCGATTCGAGACACGCTTACATCACTAGTTAGACTAGCTTGAAGTTATTACCCGGCCTGGTCAAGTCCACAGAAAGTTTCTCGAGACGGTACATTTCTACTAAGACTAATCCTTTTCGAGACACGCTTACGTGGTTAGTTAAAGAGGTACATTGTCAGCTTTTAGGTGACAACTAGCTCTAGTAACTAACTTGATGTTATTACCCGTCGAGGATAAGTCTTTTCGATTTAACTAACTTTAATTGTCTCGTCAATTCCTGGGTGAATCTGAGTCTAGCTCACACAAGATACAACTTTCAGCTTTTACTTCGTATATTTTAATCACTTTTTCATTTTCTCCCCCTCAAAAATAGCATATGAGATGTTGTTTTTGTTAAACTTTTGATTAAAATATGCTTTTTGAGTCTTATGGGGAGATTCACCAAGAACTTTTGATTTTGAACAAAGTATTTTGTTTTGACAAGTGCTCCCCCTCAACAAGTGATTAGGTCTTATTGAGGTGAAATACTTGTCCTTTTGAGCAGAATTATGAAAAATCATAAATGTTTGATTAATTCTACTCAAAAGTAAGAAGCCTTCGCTCCTTATATTTAGGATTGAGGCACTGAAGCGTACCTCAGGGTCCTTTCTTTACAAGTTCGGGTTGTGCATTGTAATGCGTACACAAACCATCAAAACATGATTTTGACAAAGCATTTTGATTTTGAATACTCCCCCTCAAAACGACCATGTGTTTTGACATTTTTAAACTTTGGAGCGAATTGGGGAGTAAAGGTTTGAGAAATCTTGAGCAAAATTTTGAAAAATTTTGAAAAAACCTTTTGAAAAATTTTGAATAAATTTTGCTCAAGATTAAGAAGTTTTAGATAAGCTTTGCATGAGAACTTCTTCTTGTTTTCAAGGATAAGTGCACATTTGGTTTTAAAGAATGGTTTAACAAGGCACTTTCCTTTCTTTGAAACCCGAGTTGTACACTGAAATGTGTGCACAAGTCATTGTTTTAATACAAAATTAGTTTTCAAAAATACTCCCCCTCAAATAATGAATGTTATTCGAGAGAAAGTCTTTCTTGAGCAGAATTTTGAATCGTATTATAAAATACTTTTTGAAAATTCGTGAGACGACTCTGCTCAAGGTTTTAGAAAACACAATCAAGTATTATACAACAAAGAATGCTTGAAATTCAAAACTCTTTTACTGTTGAAAAGTTGTTTGAGACCCGGAGTCTCTCTTTTGAGTTTTAAAATCTGAAAAAGATTTCCATCTAAAGTTGAACCTCGTGGGTTCTTTTTGAAGATTCGTTTTTGTGATGGATGGAAAACTTCAGGTATTTGGGATGCCCAAATCAGAGTCATTCTTTAATCGTAGCCAAAGCATTCCAGATTATGAAAATTTGAAAAATTTAGGACAACTTTGCTTTGGTCTTCACACTTGCTTTACCGGTGTAAAACAAAAGTGTAGAGTTTGGAAAAAAATTTGTTTCTCACCATTTTGGATCCATTTACCAGTTTAGCCTTTAAACACATTTTGCCCTTTGACCTCAAAATTTGTTCCATAAGAAACATTTTGTCGAATGTTGAAATTTTGACTTTCAATGGGATGACATGTACTTGCACACAGAGAAAAATGCATCAGGCACAAACAAGTATACAGATGAATCAAGAAACTCATTCTAAATTTACCAAAATGCTCAGTATTCTCTAATTAACACACAAGATCACAGATTAACTCATTCTTTCACTCGAAATTTTCCAATTATTGTCATGGTTTGGGGTCATGAATTGAGACTTTGCACGCATGTTAGCATCAAAATGCAAGAATATTGTACAAACAAATGCCCTAGTAGCAGCAAAGACATCGACATCTAAAACCCTAAATCACATGATTCTAAACCTATGTTGTTCCTAATCGAGCAAACACACCAATCGAGCATTCTTTAGTGTTCTATAAAGATATATAAACTAGTTAATTAGACAAAGCACATTAAAATGAAAGCCCTAATCGATAATTACATAAACCCTAGTTTCTGATTATGCCTTTTTGACCGTTGAAAACACTTGAAACATTTAGGGAACGATTAGACAACAACAATGAGGAAATTAGAAACTCGCAATTATGGAGATAATTGAGGAAAAAATCGTTAGTCTGATTCGTTGACGTTTTAAATTACGTGTGAAACTTTTGAGAACATTTGTGAAAACATTGATTAGAGCCTGTTTTGTTTTCCATGCAAGGTCCTTTTTCCTAAGTTTAAGACTTTTGTGAACTTTACTCATTAAAGGTTAATTACTTTTCCATTTGAAGTCTAAACATGGTTAACAAATAAATGCCCTAGTAGCAGCAAAGATATCGACATCTAAAACCCTAAATCACATGATTCTAAACCTATGTTGTTCCTAATCGAGCAAACACACCAATCGAGCATTCTTTAGTGTTCTCTAAAGATATATAAACTAGTTAATTAGACAAAGCACATTAAAATGAAAGCCCTGATCGATAATTACATAAACCCTAGTTTCTGATTATGCCTTTTTGACCGTTGAAAACACTTGAAACATTTAGGGAACGATTAGACAACAACAATGAGGAAATTAGAAACTCGCAATTATGGAGATAATTGAGGAAAAAATCGTTAGTCTGATTCGTTGACGTTTTAAATTACGTGTGAAACTTTTGAGAACATTTGTGAAAACATTGATTAGAGCCTGTTTTGTTTTCCATGCAAGGTCCTTTTTCCTAAGTTTAAGACTTTTGTGAACTTTACTCATTAAAGGTTAATTACTTTTCCATTTGAAGTCTAAACATGGTTAACTTGGAATCCTTGCCGAAAACATTTCTTTTCTCCCCCTCGAATTAGCATATATTTTGTGAAACCTTTTTGCACCTTTAATTCGAGAGATCGTAGAACCTTTTTGAAAAATGAGTTTAAATCCAAATGATGAAGAAACATTTTATCCTTGATGAATAAAAAATGAGGTGTCCAAACTTCATGATATTGTGAAAAGTTTTCTCCCCCTCAAAACATGTTCCATTTTGACAGAGAAAAGCAAAATTTGTTAAAGTGTAGGAACATAGTTTTGAAGATTTGAAGTTTGTACACAAAGAAAGAAGATTCTTTTTGTAGTTTTTGTATTTTCCTTTTGATAAAATATTTACAAAAAAAAGTTTGATGTTTGACTCTCCTATGTTTTAAGAATTTTTTTTTTTTTTTTTTTTTGCAAATCATCTGGAGTCAAACACCACGTACCAATTTGGTGAACTAAAACAACAAACCTTGATGGAGGTAAAGTCTTTGTAAATAAGTCCGCCAACTGGTATTCAGTACCCACAAAATCTAATTCAATTGTACCCTTCTCAACATGCTCCTTGATGAAATGGTAGCGGAGAGCAATTTGTATGGCCTTGGAATGATCAATGGTGTTGCACGAGATAGCAATAGCACACTTTGAATCGCAGTACATTGAGATCTAGTCAAATACATAGCCGTAGTCCGTGAGTTAAGTTCTCATCCAAATGACTTGAGCACCGAAAGCAGACATGGCTACATACTAAGCTTTTGATGATGACAGTGATGTACAATCCTACTTCATTGACTGTATCCCTTTGTAACTAAACAAGATTTGTTGCGAATCACTGTGCTTTCTGCGTCCAGCTTGTTTTCCAAATCCATATAATTCCAATGATGTGACGAAGGGTGATGTTGTTAGAACGTATGCATATTAGACGGATCCAAATTGCGAGAAGACGACTCTATTATATCAAGAACGGTTGGAGTCGGTGCAAATGGATTGAAGAAAGCATTTTCGTCATAATCTGCAGGTTGTGGTACTGATTGTTGTAATGGATCTTCAGATGATTGTCTGGAGTTGGAAGCGGTTTGTCTTGCTGTTGTTGGAGATTCTCTTGGAGGACCGTCTTTCTCAACAGTGTTTGTTGAATATTCTCAGGGTGTGCAGCGGAAATTGGTGAGATCTCTTGAGGACGGTTTTCAATTGAATCATCAAACAGTTTGAGCAAACAGGGTTTCCAATTCCTTGCGAGAGAGTGACAATGGTTCAGCCGAAGAATCCGGGGAGTTAAGACGGTTGAATTCGGGTCCTAAGCTGTGTTGCTCAGAAGCCATTGTTGATGTGCTTTTAAACGGTTGGTTGCGGGTCCTAAGCTGTTGTGCTTAGAAACCATTGCTGAAGTATCTATTAAAACGGTGACTGCGGGTCCTAAGCTGTTGTGCTCAGAAGCCATAACATTAAGCTCGGGTCCGAAACTGATTTGTTCTGAAGCCATTCCTGTTATATCTGCAAAGAAAGAAAGAAGAGACAAGAAAAACAGAGAACACGGATCCCCAAGAGAAACTGGGTTCCAGATGTTAGAAGCATAAAGATGTAGAGTCAATTATCTTCTTGACACTCGAACACACAATTCCGACGGTTTTCCTTCTTGTCTCAGGGGTAGATATAGTGGAGTTCACATTAGTTTTGGTGCAAATGTCTAAAATCTTTCCTGTAGGAATCCACCTAAGACCAATCGATTTGAAAATTCTACCTGTAGGTACCCACCTAATGTTAGATCTAGTAGATGTTTTCCTTTTAGATGCAGTGGAATGAAATGTGGGAGCATCACTTCGTTGAGAAAACCTATGTCCTATATTGATCCACTTCTTAGATTTCTGACTTATGACATTTGGTTCAACGAGTTTGTTTGTCTTAGTCGATTGAGCCTTTTCAAGTGAATTTCCTTTTTGAAGATTTTCTAAAGCACAAACATCATGATTATTTATGCAACTACTCTTAGAAGCTAGCCAATTCCTATTAGTTTGTAGGGTACTCCTAGGTTTTGGTTTGCTACCACTAGCAGTGTTTTGTACTACAGTGGAAGGCATCACATGAGGTTTTGAACCCAGAATTCCATCCTTTTGAAGTAGCGCCTTTTTCCTAGCCTTCTCTAGATCATAGTTCTTGTACATGTCAAATGTGTCATAAGAATCTTTACTTTTAATGCTCATTTTAGACACTGTTGTTGAACTAATCCTAGATGAGCCAGGTATAATCACGTGTTGAGATTTAGCAGACACAGATGCATTTACCTTAGGCCAAGAATGTGGAGTGACTGGTTTTGTCAAATTGTTTTTCTCAACAACTTGGGAGGCAAACCGAGATTTTGAAGATTTAGGTTTTTCAGATTTAAATGCAGTTGGTTGTCTAACCACTGATTGTTTTCTGTTTGTATGAGAAGGCGGTTTTCCCAAGATTGATGGTTTTGTAAACTTAGTATCCACACTCTGACCAGTCAGTCTTCTTAATTTGTTTTGTAATGCAGCATGTGCAAACACCTTTGCTTGAATTTGACCTTTTAAAAGCTCATTTTCTTTAACTAATATATCCACATGTTTACTTTGTTCATTCAAAGATTGACCATTGTTGCCCGAATTTAGAGATTCGTTTTGCAATTTGAGTTCCAGTGAGATGCAATGTGCCTCCAGTTTTGAAAAATCTTTATGAAACTGGGCAATGGTCTTTTTGAGAAGAATGTTTTCAGACTCAAGAGTTTGGTATGATGTATCAGTTATAAGATTATCAGGTAAGGACATAGACTCAGAACGATTGTCAGGACATTGAACAACATTCTGGTCAACCTCTCCTTCATTACTGAAGTTAGGTTGCTCAGATTGTTGTTTCTCATTAGCAGGTATAATGTGATCAACAGTAGATTGTACCCCATCCATGTGCTCTTTGTCAAAGTTAGGTTCTGTGTCATAGATGGGTATGACATCTTCCTCATCCATCTGTTCTTTGTCAAAGTTGGGTTCTGAGTCATAGAAGGGTATGATCTCTGCACAGTCTGCATCTGTATCATTCCCCAATCTGTTGTTGTCATCCTGCACTTCTGATTCTGTCCCATTGCTATCCATGAAAACCAAATTAGCTTCCAACACATCAACCATATTAGATTGCTCTTCTTGAATCTGCAACTTCTGTTCATACATTCTTTGGACATAATTTCTTCTGTGAAGAATCGCCTTCTCAATCGAATCCAAATCTCGTATCAATATGTCTTTGAAAGTTTCATCCTCGATTCGGGATTTGATGAACTGCTGAAACTGTTCCTTGATCACTCTAAAGGTGGCGTTGGATTCATTCTCGTGAACTTCTTCTGATGCAAGCTGCTTTTCAAGTTGATTCACGTTTTCGAACATCATATTTGTGAAAATGTCAAAGTCTTCTCCAAGGAGTGATGGAAATGCCCGTTTGAATCCATACTCGGAACGAGTTCCTTCTAAGTCTTTGTATGAGAAGAGCTTAAGGTGTGACTTAAGTGATCTACACTGTTCCATGCATCTCTTCACTAAATATGTCTCTAACTCATGCATCAGCGACCTTGATTGATACATTTTCTCTCCGTTTAATCTCACAATTGGATCTTCAGAATCATCAGAATCATGCTCTGGGCATGTATTATTCATGTGAGATTCCTGCATGTTTGCCATTAACATCACATCTGTTGTATCGGTTTCCAGATCTGCTGTATTGGATTCCAAATCTGCATATTCATCATCAGATGGAATATCTCCCATGACCCTTTGCAAAACAGTATTTAGATTACCCCCTTCAACTTCCATTTGACAAAGTGTGGCATTGTATTCAACATTATCGTCAAAGAGTGGAGTTGAATCATAATCTTGATCTTCCACATCTCCAATATTTTCTGTATATGCCATAAATGCCATGCTTGGTTCGATAAGATCTTCTTCATCATCAGAATCTTTCATTGTGTTTAAGCATTCAGAAGTTGAAGTCATAGCGCCATTGCCTTTCTTAGAAGATACTTGACTAAGCTTTACTAGATTTTGCAGAAGAGATTGCACATTATTATGTAGGGTTGCAGGATGGTATTGTGGAATGAAGAAAGGCTCAGGTACATTCGGAGGATTGAAGAAGAGACCATTTGGAGTGTAAATTAAGGATCCATGGTCAACAGCTGGAGATGGTGGAGCAGGGAGAATGGTCTTCAGAGGATTCATGCTTAAACAAGATTCAAGAATTTGCTTCATTCTGATGTGATGAAGTTCTTCTGTATGATGCATAGCTTCAAGATATTTCCACATTTCATAAGCACTGGCTTCGAAGTCCATATTCATGTAAATTGAGTTGGGAAGGGCTAGTGTCATGAACCATGCAGCTTGTTGGTCAGCATCATACTGAGCAAGTTCATTAGTATTCAAATCTTCATCAGTTTGCAGTCTGATAATCCCTGTTGACTCAGCAAGAAATATCATTTTGTATGGACCATCTTGTATAGATTTAAGCATGAGATCTGCAGCAGGACGATTTGTGAGCCATTGTAGAAATCTCCGTTTCCAAACAGTATACGTTCCTGGTAGCAACATCGGAGGCCTTGATTCATTGCCAAAGAGCAGAACATGGCGAATGAGGGAGCTATGACTTTGTTGTTGATGATGTTGTTGCTGATAAGTATATTGGTGAGGAAGGTAGTTGGAAGAAGGTGATTGAGACGTTGTAGATGACATTGCTCTCCCCCTTGATTGTTGCGATGTAATCGAAAAAAAATCAAGCAAAATGTCACACTGATGAGTGCGCAAACACTCATCATTTTTATCATATTTAAACTGCCAAAACGCACAAAAACAATCAAAAAGTAATCAAAATACTTAAATTATCCCAGGGATTGTGTTTTATGTGTTTTAAATGCAAAACGAGCAAAAACAAACGAAAAACGATCAAAGTTTGCAATATTGGCAGTTTTAGTCCCCCAAGTTTCAAAAGTTTTCAGAAATAGTCCCTATGTATTCATTTTGAAATAAAAGTCAACCCAAGTCCTTGAAAAATCAAAATTTATCAAAAACGGACTTTGGGTGATAAATTTGGAAAAGTTACATTTTGGTCCCCTGGAGTTTGGGAATTTGCAAATTCAGTCCCTGGGAATTTTGAAAATAAAAATATTTGCAAAAATTGGATTGTGGAATACTTCACTTGGCAACAATGGTCCTTGATATCACTTTTGGAATATGCCAACTTCAGCCCTCAACCTTTGGTTTATTACATTATTGGTCCTTGTGATTTATTTCAACAAACCAAACGGACTTAAAATTAAAACACAAATAAACTAAACCCAACCTAAACCTCCCTAGCCCAACTGCTACTCCAGGCCCATCCCCACTTTAGCCCACCACTACCCTAACCGTTCTAAATAACTCTCCCCACATTGACCCGCGTTGACCGACCCTCTCTTCCTCACCCAGCTCCCACTTGACTGCAACACTCACCAAACACACAACCTCCCCCCTCCTCCACCTCAGCACACCATCCCTTCCCCTTGACTCTTAAACTAAGCTCCAAAAAGTTTTAATTGTTCTCCTTTCCCTCACTCCACCTCGACCTGACACAAAAGAAAAATGGCGCCAAAAGGCATTTGAAGGGCCAGGATTAAAGTCGGTCATCCAAGGGCTAGAATTGAGTGTGGGAAATGCCTAAGAGGTCAAGAAAACCCTAAGGGTTCCATATAAAAAGAAAGAGATGAAGCAGAGGCAAAGTAGTAGTTTTTTAGCTTATTTTGTAATTTTCTACTTATTGTAAAATTTAAATTCCAAGTAGCTTTTTAGCTTTTAAGTTGTATCTTAAGTCTTATCAGTGTAATCATCAACTTTCTAGTGAATGAAATCCAAGTTTTCTTTTAAATTCAACTTTTTCATACTTCATTGAAAATCTTAGGTTTGTATGAATTAATGTTAACACTTGTCCCTATTGTTCCATAAGCTCATATTTAGTCTCATTTAAGTTTTTGTAAGATATTTTGGGCACCAAGCCTGTTCCAATATCCATTTTCATGTAACCAAGAAAAATTATTAAAAATAAAAATAAATCAGAAAAAAAAAAAAAAAAAAGCAAGAAGAAAAGAAAGCAGAGATGGATTGGAGCTGAGCTTGGATGTAAATTGGGTAATAGAGGTCTGTGGAGACCACTTAGGATTGTGTTCTGGTTCATTGGTTCATGCTTGGAAGCTTTTGTAAGGAATTCTTTTCAAATTACCTTTTATTGAATTAAGAATCATACCCTACTGTTACTTGTAGTTTTATGCTCATTTGGTTTAAGTTAGTTAATTTAATGCTTAAATTCACATAATTGTTCAATAGAATTCATGGTTTCTTAAAATTCAAAGTTCACTGTTTCAATTAGCATTTTGATGATTTGTGAGTAAGTTGTGTTAGAATCTGAATATTTGAGCTTTAATAGGTCCATTTAATCATAGTGAATCAGTATAGGTGTGAAATATGGTTTGAATCTATGTTTTGATCTAAAAACTCAAAATCAAATCAATTAAAGGGGTGTTTGGATCAGTACCTGTGCTGAGTATTGGTGGTTGTTTCATTTATTTCTTTGCACACAAAGTTTTCTTAGGTCAAATCTGAGTTGTGTAAACAATAAAAATCAGCCCTCAACCAACAAAAAGTCAAAACAACAAAAAATCCACCACCACAGTTAACTGTGGTGGTTTTTGATCCTAAAAATCCATAACCTAATGGCATAAGTTGTTGTTTCCACATAATTTAGTCTCACCTTAACTTAAAAACATGTTTTCAGTTAGTTAGATCAAGCCAAAGTTCACAAAAGTCAAAGTGTTTAGTTTTCTTCAAAAGTCAAAAGCTGTATAAGTTATTTTGAGCAAACGTTGGAGGCCTGCAACTTGTTTGATATAAGGTTCTAGTGTCTAAGATTTTACAAGCTCAATCTTCACCACTTTGTTGATTTTTGAGAATTTTCTCAGATTTTATAGATTTTGTTTAGTAGGGCCCACCAGGCCTTGAAGTAGGTTGCAGGGCAAAGGTCTGCCTTGCTCTCAGCAGATCACCCTCACACCACCACCTTTTGTGGTGGTTTGTGACCACTACAGTGGTCCATGACACTTGATTTTGGTTCCCATCAACCCCCCTCCTGGTAGGCTTGGGCTTCTGACCATAATATTGACCTTTTGACTTGTGGACCCCACCTATCTTTGGTCATTAAGCTTGTCCCATAAACTGCATCAGTTTTCATTTAGCAAAGTGCTTAATCTGGCTTTTTGGCTTATTGAAGCTTGTTTGTTGCTTGTTACTTGCTTATTGTTGTTCATCTTACTCAGAGAAACCATATTCAACCATTGTGGACCCCACATTCCCCCATTTGAGTTAAAAACACTCCACAGTCAACAAAAGTCAACTATAGGTATAATAAGCACTTCAAGTGCTTATTCTTTGGGTTAAATCAAAAGTGTCTTTGTTAAAAATAGTTGTTTTTAGTTTATTATTAGTTTAGAAAAAGAAAAAAATCCAAAAAACCAATTTTAAAAATAGTAATAGCTTCTATTTAATAGGATTTATCAATTTATTTTTCTTTTTAATTTATTTCTAAGTAATATATCACTTTTATATTTTTAGAAATTCTATTTTAGGTTAAAATAATTTTATAAATTTTTCCAGATTTTTATTTTGTCTTTTAGTGGTTTTTCTAATTAATTCTAGTTTAATTTAGTTTTAATTAATATTAATCAATTAAATAGCATAATTAGATTTTATATAGTATAACCTAGTTTTTATAATTTTTCTAGCTTTTATTTTAGTTAAAACATTTTTATAAATTTTTCTAGAATTTTTACTGTTCATTTTCTATTTTTTATAATATAATTAGTTTAATTAGTAATTAATAAGTAATTAGATTAATAATTAGTTAATTAGTTTAAAAATACATAAAATTAACTTTTTATAATTTTTTAGGATTCCTGTAATGGTTAGTTAGATTTATAAAATTTTTCTTAATTTTCTAAGTCTTTCTAGTATTTTTAATAATTCTAATTAGTTTAATTAGTATTAAATAGATAATTAGTAATTAATTAATAATAAATAATTAAATAGTGTAAAAATAATTTTTATTTTTCTTAAAATTTTCTTTAATTATTAGGATTGTAAAAATATCAATTTTACACTTTTAACCCTTCCCGTCCTTCAGTTGTACTTTTTGTTTTGTGCGTCTGTATACGTTTTTAATTAAAACGTACGTTTTTAGTTTTTAGCTCAAATCTTCGTAATCTAAATTCTTGTAATCAATCACGTAGCTTTCCTAAGCTATATTTGTTAATAATTTCCAAATAATTCATATCATACCCCTTTTCTGTGAATAATCACTCGATCACGAATACGCTAAAGTTACAATTCACACTTCAACGGGACTTAACGACCTGGTGATACCTTATATTACCCGGAGCATTGACCTAGGCTGTTTGACTTTGTTGACCATTATTTGGTCAATATAAGTTAAGTGGTTTAGCATCAATCACACACGCAAGGTCGAAATAGTGAATTCAGATTTTCCCTCCAAAAATTATTTGAAAAAAATTTTCTCTCCCAAAATTTGAAAATCACTATGAAATGCAATTATAAGGTTGCAAGAAAAATTTGAGTTTCAAAAAATTTGCCGCCAAATTTTACCGAAAAATTTTGAATTTTGGCCTAAAAATTTGAATTTTGGGCCAAAATTTTCACTGTTATACCAAAATTTAAATTTCGCGTAAAAATTGAACGTTTAGTCTGCTGTAAAAATTAAATTTTACTCAATTTTTTTTTTTTTTTTTTTTTTTTTAATATAACTTAAAAGATATGAGAAAAGGACTTGTGTGAATGATGGATCTTTGTAGAAGATTGAAATGCACGTTCCTTTGGTTAAGTTCAAAATCCCTGGGGTAAGTTGAAATCTTACGCGTAATAAAGAAACTTATGCGTAGACTTCAAAGTTACGCGTAAGATTGATCTTATGCGTAAACTATAAAGTTATGCGTAAGATTTTATGCGTAAGGTTCAAAGACCAAACAAATCTTTCAAACTTATCCAAGCTTGAAAGATATCCGTAGTCGAAGTATTCCACTAACTTATCCAAGCTAGGGAAGTACTGAGTCACCGTAGCACGAAGAGAAGACCTTTGAATGAAGTTATGCATAGGATTCAGAAACTTACGCGTAAGATCCAACTTCTGCGTAGGATCAACTTCTGCGTAAAACTAATGCATAGGAATAGCAACTTACGCGTAGAAAACAGACTTGAGCGTAGGATTTAGGCGTAGACTTCCAAGTTACGCGTAGGAACAGGGTTTTGACCAGTTTTACGCGTAAGAAAGGGGTTTTGACCAAAACTTATGCGTAGGATGGACAAAAAGTACTGTAGACAGCTGTTGAATCGTACTATTCACGAAAGTTACGCGTAAGGAGGTCAGAAACTTGAAAAATCTCAAATTTTGGAAGAAAAATGCTTAGAAATAAGGTACTTTTGATCAAATAACTTCACCAATACTTAGAAAACACTAACTATTGAAGATTTTGACTAGAAAAAGCTTTAAAAATCAAAACTTTATGCAAAATCTAAGCTTCTAAACACTATATTAACCTTAAAACTTATCCAAGCTTCAAGATTTGAGTGTAAGAAACAAAGAATGAAGCAAAATGAAGCAAAAGAACACCTTAAACCCCACGTAAACTCCAAGAAACACACTTCAATCTCTATTAGGCGAATGATACCACTTGTTAGGTCACCATTTTGTAAACACAAGTATGATTTAGAAAGAAATAAGATGAGAAAAGAGATTGGTTGATTATGAGACAATATGAAAGGTGAAAGTGCAAGAGTTTCCTTAAGACAATCAAATAACCAACCCATGAAATGTTTACATTAGCTTACTATTTATAAGGGAGGAGTTAGGGCAACACTCCCTTCCTCCCTTATCCTTTCATTTCGTGGGCTTTAAGGCCCATAGGGCTTTAACACTTAAGCCTTGTAACATAAACTAAATGAAATAAATACTAAAGCAACCTATTACAAAATGTAATGACCGAGACTTGACTAAATACAAAAGTATGATCCCAACAACATACACAAATACAAAAACACACGTTCTTTTAGCATATTTGGTTAGTATTTGGTATATTTAGTCTGATTTTGGGTCTAAAAAGGATGAGTGATTAAGCACTCATCAAAATCCCCCAGACTAAGGTATTGCCGTGCCCTCACGCAATGTCATCACTTCACGCTTAAGAGATAAATAATTTCAAAACCTCTCTTTACTGACGTTGTAAAGTAGCAATGATGTTCAAGAGAGATAGTAAAATCATTTATTCTCAAAAACGCTCCATTTTTCGATTTTCATGAATAATAACTACAACTACAATTTTTGTTCTTTTTTTTCCATTTATATAGGTGACGGTTTGCCTTGACTTTCATTATCAATTCTTATCTGTTGATAATTTTCAGGGTCAACGAGTAGAAAGACTTCTCACAGAGAAGAGACCGTACGGATAAAAATCGTCATCCTTGATTTTTCACAAGCTCCCAAACTAAGCGTAAAATCGAAATCATTGTTTATCAGAAGTTAGATGCTAACACTGCCCACAAAAGTTACTTGTGTATTACCTCTTGTCCCCAGGTCCTAAGTTTTGTATCTCAAGATTTTAATTGTGAGAAATGAATTGCTTCATATTTTCTCGTTTTGATATTTGTTAGTCCGATAAGAGCACAAAATTTGAACGCTAAGTAGTTTCCAAACTTTCCCTCGAAAACCCCTGCATACAGAAATCGGGTCCACATGAAGGTCTCTGATTTAACACGATTTGTGGAGGTCCCCCTTTTTATTTACGACCGAGACATACCATGTTTGATACCCGAAACGGAAGCTTTTTATTAGGGAAACCCCCGGAGTCGAAGCTTGCCATTTTTGCATAATCATAAGCATTTTAATAATACTTTGGTCCTTAGTCCTTTATTCTTTTACAGTCAACGGTTTATAAGCCGCCAAGGTATAAGAGCTTTATTATGACTTTGGATTTCTATCCACTGCTTTTTGTAGCTTTGGATTCCTCTGCCTTTTTATTTAGCTTTGGACTATTATTATCGATATTCATAATCATATGCCAAACCCCGAGTCCTACGGCCTTTACTAAGATCACAACATCGGCTGTGAACCGGCAAGATGCAATAGTCTATTTCACCGTAACACTGGCAGTACCCCTATGTGTACCAAACCCCCATATGCAGAGATTTTGTTGGGAACGAGAAAAAACTAAGTATTGCCCAAACCGTATACCCTTAATTAATCCTAGAGATCTATTATTAATTGGTGTGCAAGCTTATGGGAACAAGGAGGCCACAAGTACCTCTCGTGGGTTTTTTAAATCCCAGTAATGAGATCCGTGTATAGCACGAAACTTCTAAATAAACTCTATCATTCCTCGATCTCCGCAAATTTAAAATCCCAAATAATCAGATCCGCGGATGCTTAGCCATAATCTTTTGATTATTTTGGTTAAGGGAGACGAGCTAGGGCTCAACACGCCCGGTCAAGTCGGAACATTTATTTCTACTCTCGCCGGTAGGAAAGTCAAAACAAGGTGTCAAATCTTATTATTCATATCATATTTTTTTTTTTTTCATTTTTTCATTTTTTTTTTTTTTATAAAGCGGTGACAAAAATTTAAAATTTTGGTGGAAAACGGAGTTGCGTAAGTTAAACAGCTCAGACGATGGTACAGGTCAAATCGAATCAAAGATTCACCCCCCCCCCCCCCAGACTAAAGTGAAACATTGTCCTCAATGTTTTAAGGGTACGGGTAATCCTACGTAAATCTAAGGCCGTTTATTAAGTATGCCAAGAGATAAACGTTAGTCGATAAGATTTTGGATATGGTGAATTTCCAATAGAGCAGTGAAGAATGAGACTCGAGTGAAGAGAACGACAAACCACGAGCACGAGAGTCCTCAAACTTCGGGGAAATTCCTGAACATTCATAACAACAACGAAAACACGAGTATGGAAAGGGTCGCCCCCCTCACGTCACGTTATTAGAAAATAGAAAATTAAGAAAAATGAAATGGATAAGCATGGGGTGCCTCCCACGAAGCGCTTGTTTTTGTTTTCCGAGTCACATGAGCTTGACTCGATCCCCGAATTAATTCGTCCTTGGGGAGAGCAGATGGAACGGACACTCGGCATAAACGGAGATGCCGGGGTCAAAGACGGTATCCTCACTCCCGGTGGAGTGGAAAAGTGAAGAAATGAGGGGATAAGAAAAGTATGGTTGAAACACCCAGATGATAAAAGCAAAGTCAAGTTCTGAATCACGGGTGGGTTGGGTGGGTAAAATATCAAGCACAGGAACATCTTGTTCAGAAATCTCGTCCACCACTCCAAAAATGTCATCATTCGTATCAGTTTCAAAAACTACATCCGGCGGTTTCGCCGGTGGACGAGAAGACGGTAAATCAGAAAGAATATTACTTTGAACTTCATTCTCGTTATTCTCAATACCCGGTGGTATCAAGTCATCCGCAGCAAGAAATTGATCAACATCCTCTAAAAGAGGGTCACGTGACGGATTATCGGAAATAAGCTCAAAATCAATTTCAAAATCAAAACACTCATAATCCGGAAGAGAGAAAGCATGAATAGTGGGACTGCCACTACTCGTCTCTTCAAATTGAAAAACTTCAAGCTCGGGTAAGAAATCACTATCCATATCGGGGATAGAAGAAAAAGTCGGAGGATCTTTCAACGCCTCGATCTTAGAAATGAGAAGATTGATGTCAAATAATTTTTCACGAAGTACTTCATCTTGGATTTCCGTTTCAACTTCTTCATCATTCTCTTCTTCTAAGCTGACGAGCTCAGAAGGTATTTCATCAACATATTCGATGTCTCCACAAGATATAGCATCGTCATTGTCAGAATCGGAGAACGTCTCAACACAATTATTCGTATTATCAATCGGAGATAACTCATATTCTTCAGCCGTATTAAAAACATAGTTCTCAAAATCGGGTAAAGAATCCTTGAGCTCGGGCTCCAAAGGATCTGACGGCGTAACAATCTCAGTCGAAATAGAATCATTGTTATCAAGAAAAGTATCGACTTGATCACTTCCCTCAACCGGTGTGAGGAAAGGATGAGAAGAGTCGGGAGTAATTGATTTAAATCTCGAAAAACAACTTGAAGAATCCGGAGGTGGGACAAGTGGTGTGCTCTCAGAGCTAGGAATTTCCACCACTTCCGTTATGGTCTCCGGTTCTTGTTTGTGAAGATTAGGTAAGTTGTTTCTTCTAAACACCGTTTTAAGCTCAGCACGTTTGCTAGACGAACTCTTAACCGTAAATCGAGAAAGGTTAGGATCAAATCTTGACGGATTAGGAACAATTGATTCTTGGACAACCGTAGGTTGGACGTATTTAGCACTTTCATTGTCAGTGGAAAGTACCGAGTCCTTTGTCACCTCGGTTTCTCGTTCCATTTCCCTCACCGGAGAGGGAGTAGGAATCGATGGTTCATCATAATCAACACGAATTTTTGCAATTTTTGATGAGACGTAAAGTTGTTCCATTTTTATTTTAAAAACCTTTCGTTTAAAGAAATCGTCGTTGAGAGATGTCATAGAACAATCTTCAACATTTAAAGGTTCACAAAACGGAGTGGGATTAATCGTAAAATTTTCTTCTTTATAAAGCTCGTTTTCATCACTCTCAATGGTGTTAACTTGTTCTCTTCTACGAATTTCCTCTTTAAAAAGTTTTATTGCAGTTAGACATTGCTCATTAAAGTCATTTTGAGCAGTCATCATTTTAAGGATCTCATTCTGAACCGTGAGAATTGTGTTATATTGTGGAGGTTGGTCGTGATAATTATTGTCATAAGGAAATGGTTTCCTTGTTTGACAATCGGTGCTAAAGTGTGGACCTCCACAATACTTACAACCGTATTGTTGTGAAATCGGCGCATTTTGAAACGATTCATTATTGAAGTACGGAACTTGCTCATATGAGTTGAAATCGTTGTGATAATAATTGGAAAAGTTCGGATCATAATCAGATGTGAACATGGGTTCAGCTTTCGAAGCATAACACATACAAAATCCACGAGTAAACCCACATTCTTTGCAAAAACACCGTTCACAAAGTACTCCTTCTCCGGAGGAATTTCCACAATTAAAACAAGTCGGATCCATAAGAATTATCGGTTTAGAGGGTTAAAGAAGAAGAATCAAATGATAAGAGGATAAGAAGATTATTTTTGGTTTTAAATATCATAAAATCAAAATGGAAAAGGAAAATCTTTTTGTATTTTTATTTTTGGAAAACAAAATTCAAAAACTTAAAACTTTTATTCTCTTTTGTTTTTCAAACGTTACGTTAGTCGTAAACCGTTTTCCTCAAATCTACTCGCGACGGAACGGGAGAGAAGAATGGATCTCTCTTCAGCTTGCAATTTAATGTCAAAGCTTCTGTATTTTCCGCTTATTCGGTCGTAGAATCCAAAGTAATCCGATTACAACTAATTTCACGCGTAGTTATATTGGGAGACTTATTTGGTTTACAATGCCCTTCCTTTCGGTCGAGTCGAGGCTGTAACTTTATTATTTTTTTTTTTTTGGTATTTTTGAAAACACTTTAGGAAAAGTGTTTTTAATTTTTCAATTTTTATAGTTTTTATAGAAAATATATACAAGGAAGGTTTTCAAAACACAATTTCGAAAAACGAAAACGAAAAATTCACTTTAATCTTCTCCGGCAGCGGCGCCAAAAATTTTGATGTAGTCGTTTTAAGTATAGTTTATAACCGAAGAAATGCTTAGGAAAGTATTTCCCCGGGTCGTGTCCCAACGAAGGTGTGAATGGAATTCTTAATTCCCGAATCGTGAAACGTGTCGTGAAAGTGGTAAAAAGTGATTTTAGAGAGATTACACTAATGAAATAGTAAATGAAACACAAATAACCAACTAAGCACGTAAATCAAATAAACAAACTAAAAACGTAACGTAAAATCGAAAACCGTAAACTAAAACGCGAAATAAACGTTAACGCGCGAAATAAAACGTGGATTTTAAGCCACACGACTCCTACGAACTTGGAAATAATTTTCAAAAATCAAAAATGATAAAAGAAAATTTTGAGAAAAAGAAAAATATTTTTTTGACATTTTGTTTATTTTTTATGAATTAAAAACTAATTAAGTAATTAAAAATTAAAAGAAAATGCAAAAATAATAAGAAAAATGAAAATTATATTTTGAAAATTATAAAATAACTAAAAAGTAATTTTAAAACTAAAAACTAACTTTTTTGGCTTTTTGTGTAATTTTTGGAAATTAAAAACTATTAAATCTAATTAAAAATTCAAAATAAATTCAAAATTAAATGAGAAAAATGCAAAATAAATTTCTAAAATTCTAAAATAACTAAAAATAATTTTCTAAAATAATTTTGGATTTTTCTAGGGTTTTTCTGATTTTTTTGTATTTTTTAGTAATTAAAAAGCATTAAAAATTGATTAAAAACTACAATTTAATGAGAAAAATACTAAATAAAGCTGGAAAATTTTGAAAAAATTCTGAAAAATCTAAAATAATATAAAAGACTTAGGAAAAATAAAAGTACTGAAAATGAGCTTTAATAAGCTGTATGGACCCAATAAGCAGTTTGAAAAGAGCTTATTTATAAGCAACTTTGACTAGCTTGACCCAAACTTAAACCAACTGATTTATGGACTCAATAAAACTAAATTATACTGAATTCAGACCAAAATAACTCACAGAAACAAAATTTGAAAGCGATAAGCAGTTGAATAAGCACTTAAGATGAGCAGAAAGCAATCAAATGGCATATAAATGTTAACCTAGGTACAAACAACTTACTTGTGCACCACACAACTAAAATAGGCCAGTAAATCACAATGGACAAGCCAACTAAGCACAATGCAGAACACTCTTAGGAACAGAAAAAGAAACTTGGAGACCTGATCTTGCAGCTTATTTTAAGCTCCTCAATAAGCTAACTAGTGAAACCTAAGAACAGATTCCTAAAGCTTATACTAAAAACTCCTAAAAAAGAGTAAAAGCCCTAATTGTACTAACCAATTGAACCCTTAATTGAGCCCTAGATCAGCAGCAGTTAAACCTGTTACGCAGCAGATCTTTGACTTTTTTATTGCTATGCAACTTTGACTAACTTGAACGTCTACTGATTATATCTCTCCCTAAGTGTTATATGAAGCTATTTAGTGAACTAAATAACCTAGATAACCTAGATTCTCATCAGATTCAAAGCAATGCAGCAGCAGAAACAGAAAAGGTGAAACATAATGTTGGGATTCAAGCGACGTTTGACTTTTGCTATGTAACCTATGTGTTTTATGAACCTTTTAACCTATGTGACTCTAGGGTAAACTGTTTATGCAGAGAATTTAGTTAGAAAATCAAAGGAACAAAATGAACATTAGCAATCCAAACACCCCTCTAGATGGCAGTTTCAATCAGTTTCTGGCTTTTAGGCTTAAATTAACTATTCTAGTGATCAAGTCCTATTACTAGACTATATTAGAAACTATTGGAACAGTCAAAGTAAGCAAAGATTATCAAGAGCACACACTAGCAGATTAACTACTTATGGCAATAGAATTGCAAGTCTAATCAACAGCATATAAAAACTAATCAAAGGAACTAGAACAACTAAACTAAGCAACACTTAAATGAACTTCAAACTATAACAGATAAGCTAGAATAAAAAGGAATACATGAATCAGAAATGGAACTTACTAACTCTCTCCTCAGCATGAACAGATGAGAGCTCCCACACAGCCTATCTTTAAGACAGGCCATAAGCTCCATAATGGTTGTCTCTACTCCAATGTATAAGTTGAGCTTATATAATAAGCTAATGTTTTGATTTTATTTGCCCAAGCAGAATTGATTCAATGAAATAGAATTAAAACCAAACACAAGCTATAGTTTAAGATGAAATAAGCTGATTAAATGAAAACTAAAAACAGATTTAAAGCAATTAAAAACTTGAAAATAAATGGCAAGGACTTTTAATTGAAAATTAGAATTTCATTAAACTTGAATTGAAAGTACAACTAGGAAAACAGAAATACAAATTTAAGATAAACTAAATTCTCCTACTCCTAAAATTAACCCCTAATCTAACCTAAAATCTCACTGCCAACAATGATGTGAGGAGTGAGCTTTATATAGCCTGAGAGGATGAAAGTCCAGGTCATCAATCCTTGACACTTTGTGTTTCTTTGAGTTGATATCAGCCCTTGGATAGCCTTGGTCCCCAATTCATCATCTTCAGCCGTTGGATTAAATTTAGTGATGTGACCGATCCTGCGTGTGCTATACGATTGGTCCACGTGTTATAACATTCCCTGACACTCCTGGTCTTCTAGAAACTCCCAATCATTGGGTAATTATTAATTATGAGGGGTAATTTTGAGGGGATGGGGTTAGGGTTCTTGCTACAGTAACTCTTCTGGGTAAAACGTGAAAAAGGGGGGCGGGGTGTTTGTAATTTGGGGAGTTTTATTTATTATGTTGACCAGTTATGGAGGGTTGACCGTGGGTATGTGGTTGGGTCGGGTTAAGGTTTTAAGGGAGTGGGCTTGTATATCTTGGGCTTGGGTAATTTTATTTTTGGGCTTTGGAGGTGTGGATTAGTTATATATTAAGGATCCGGTTGTACATATTTAGTACTAATAATATTACAAGGACCAATGGTGTAGAAATCTGAAATTCAGGGACCATATCTGTCATTTTTCCATAGTATTTTTCAAGGGCTATTCTTGACAATCTCTAATTCTTGGAGGACTTCTTTTGTCATTTTCTTCATACATTAAGCTTCAAGGACCATTTTTGTAATTAATTGATACTTGGAGGACTGAAATCGCCGATCTTTCAAACTTTCACCAGGAACTGATTATGCACTTTTGTGATTCTCTGAGGACTTCTATTGACAATTTGAACTTTCTTTGATCATTTTGCTTCCCCGGCTCCGGCTTTTGACCTTTTTCCATTCCTGTGCTCGTTTTTGTCGGTTTTGACTTGTTTTTGTTCATTTTTCACATATCCGTACCTGCACATACACAAATACAAAAACACACGTTCTTTTGGCATATTTGGTTAGTATTTGGTATATTTAGTCTGATTTTGGGTCTAAAAAGGATGAGTGATTAAGCACTCATCATTCACCACTCCAAATGACATCTTGATGTTTAAACAACATGAGGATGAACCAATCTATGATGCATGGGCTCATTTTAAATATTTACTCCAAAAAGTCCCTCATCATAATTTCGATCTATGGTCCCAAATTGAAATATTTTATCATCGTGTCGACCACTATACCAAAATGGACATTGACCATGTCGCAGATGGGGACCTTTGGGGATTAAATGCTGATGAAGCGTGGGAAACCATAGAGAATTGTGCCATACTTGCCCAAAAAAAATGGACAACCCAACAAATGTTGTTACGGATCAATTGATAGCAAGTTTAAGGGAACAAGCAAGAAGATTGTTTGGGGATAAACCTATAGATGAGATAACTGGGTGCACGGGGTGGTTTGATTTCACCACAATACAAGCTGAGCACATTGGTAATCTTGATAAGATGGAGGATAGAGTTGAAAATTTAAGCCTACCAAGTACCCCACAAGTCCTACCATCATTTGAAGCATACACACCGCCCGTGACTTATTCGGATGAAGTAGATGAGACTTTAGGAGTCTCAAAAGAGGTAGAACCCTTGTACTAAACACCACTAGAGGATATAGGTTTGAATACTTGTAGTGATAACCTTACTCTTAGTTCTAGGGAATTACCTAGTGTTGATGAACCGGAACCTCAATCTTCACACAACTTTCCATCCTTAGATATACATCTAAGAGACAAAAGAGGAGCCGACCCACCCACCAACCCATGTAGTTCAGGTAGTCTTAGGATAAAGGTAGTGGACTCTAAGCCTTGTAGAGAGGAAGCCAATATAGGAGTGGAAAATGACCTTACATGCTTACATCACCCATTTATGTTTGATCACAAGAAACATTATGGGTTTAAACCGGGTTTATTAGGTCAAGATGGATCCCTAACTAGTAATCTCTTGAAATTGATTGATAATGATCCCTTTCTAAGAGAAAATCTTAATCCACCCATTAACCCGATTGAATTAGGTAAGGTTATGACGATAGGAGCACAGCCCTTTGAGCATATAATTCATCCACCACTCTTTCATCACGTGGCATACTTCCACCGAGATTGTGTGTATCGCTACTTTCACCCGCACTTAATCCTAAGTGTAGGGAAAACCTCCCCTATTTCCGTTAAATAAGGGTAGAGTCAGGCTCGTGACTCGAACAA
The DNA here is from genome assembly GCA_030686995.1 of Artemisia argyi. Lineage (NCBI taxonomy): Eukaryota > Viridiplantae > Streptophyta > Magnoliopsida > Asterales > Asteraceae > Artemisia > Artemisia argyi. The sequence goes on from CM060693.1 coordinate 159,600,138, forward strand.
AAACAAGCGCTTCTTGGGAGGCAACCTATGTTTTGTGTGATTTTTATTTTGTTTGATTGTTATTTGTTTCCATATGCATGCTTTATTTTTATTGTTGGTAGATCATGTTTCAAAACTAAAATGGTAAAAATACTTTATTTTGTTGTTTGGCTTAGTCTTAACTTCATCCAAAGGTATTTCGCAAAAGATAAGTATAAGGGGAAACCCCAAATATTTTTTTAAGAAACAAAACTCGATCATGATTCTCCACAATATTAAATGAACATGTGTATTCGTATTTGTTAGAGTCAAATGCTTGTATCGAGTCATAATGATATTTTGCAGGATTTTCCAGGAAGTAGGACAAAGTTTTTCCAGAAACTTAACATAAGAATTTCTGCAGGTCACTTCTGACGGCGTCAGGAAGAAATTCCTGACGGCGTCACGTGTAAAAATCTGGAAATTTTACCAGTTTTGTTTTTCTAACGGAGTCTTAAAGTTTTCGTTAATTCTTTAGTTTTATAATCTCCAGGAAATCTGTAAACATCATTCCACAAGCATTATATCTTACATTGTTTTCTAGGATTTGTTAGCATATATAGATTGCTGCCGATTTTACGCGAGGTTGCCTTGTTTGTTTTCTCAGGTTTAACAGGTTATGTATGACAAGAAGATGATTTACATTCTGGAAGGGAAGCTTTGATTGTTCATTTTCTTGGAGGAAGATCTAACCTTGTTACCATACTATCCATACCGAGCGAATCAGGGGAGTATTTGATTTCATTCTTTTACCTGTTTTACTTTTACATTCTTTAATTGAACATTGGGGACAATGTTCATCCTATGTGTAAGGGGAGGGTAAAATGATGATACCTTATAGATACACTTTCGCTTGAGTTTGTTTGTTTGATGGTAGGTGTGTAATAAAACTATGAGAAATACTTGTTAGCGTAATTTTAGCGCCAAATTTAAAATTTTTTACAATATTTAGGAGTGAAACTTTAGCCTTAGCAAGCGTCTCATGGATAGGAGATTGTATGACTAGCACAAAACCGTATCATTCAGAAAAATTTTCCACCCAAATATGTGAGGTTCGCCTTTAGATTTGATAGGAAAAGCATTCATTATTAGTGCTTATGAGTGTACCGGTAGCATTTAGATTCTAGAACTTGCGTTAGTGATGCATCCCAAGACCGCTAGTGAGACTACATTCGTGTAGTAGGATTTACTACATCATAAAAGGCATTAGGATCACCCTTGTGTTAAACCCGTATCATAATTACTTGACCATTTAAGTCATATTACTTGGCTAGTTAAGACAATTAATTTTTCCCACACCCTTAGCGTTGTACTCATTTTTAGTACACGAAACCCCTAGTACACCCCTTCGAGCCTATCTTTTCGTTTCTAACTTTAAGCATCTTACTTAAAGGAAGAATTTGTTACACCCCACTTAAATGTACAACCAAATCGCCTTAGCCTTCCGTGTATGCACTCATCTTTAGTGCATTATTGTTATATGTTTAAACCCTAAGTTAATTATCTAATTGATTACATGGTTACTAAGTCGAGTCATATCCTTGTACATATTGTTTTGGGACGATTGGGACTCATGGGTAAAGTACTTATTTTATGAAGTAATGGGGAAGAACATTATTTTATTACCCCCATATTTACGTTAATCTTAAAAAGTACTCCAAGCGTTTTGATTATCTTGATTCGAGTCATTAGATTAGTTTATTGTAAAGTATGTAAAAATTCAAGTGTAAGGGGAATGTACATTCCCTATGATGTATTATTTTAGATGGTAGGGTAAAAGTGTATGCAAAAAAATTGAAAAAATTAAAAAAAAAAAAAAAAAAAAAAAAAAAAAAAAAAAAAAACATACGGACTACCATCCCTTTTCATTCTATGTTTTTGTTATTTTTCATTCATTAGCTTAAGTCGAGTCTAGTCTTGGCTTAGCAACGCCATATTGTACATGTAACTAACCAAGATGATTAACTTGCCACCAGTAAAGATTGCCTATATCCAACAAAACCGTGTATTCTATATCCCTACACCTAAAGTTACAACCCTTTTAAAAGACCTCTTTGATAGTTTATCCTAGGTGCTTACGCCATGTGGTGGAGGTTTGATCCTTTCCCAAGCCTATGGTAATCTATTTTGCTATGACAGGTAGTGAGAGATGTTTTCCATTTCCATATTGTGATAAATACTTTATTACACCCGAGAGATGTGAGTATCTAAACACTATTTGTGAGGTGCTAGTGTATGACCTCTGTGCTTGTCTTTGGTCTTTAGTGGAAAGATTATTTGTTGTAATTACTTTTATATTAGTGTTAAATGACCCCTAACTTGTATTTTGATTAGAATAAAAGCGCATTTGCTTGAGGACAAGCAAATCTCAAGTGTAAGGGTATATGATGAGGCGAAAAATGAACCGTTTTTAGGGGGTCATTTAAGCCGGAATTGGAATTTATTTGATCAAATATTGCCCTAAATCATTCATTTTGTGATTTTAGGTACTTTGGGAGTGAATTCTGGAAAAGGAAGCATTTTGGATGTTTTTGGAGCATAAAAGTGAAGAAAACGGCAAAGTCTTAATTTTCCTTGCTGGGAACAGTACCTGACAGCGTCAAGAAGAATTTTATGACGGCGTCAAGAGCAAAATGGATGACGGCCCAGAGAAACGTGACGGCGTCAGAAGTAGGGCGTCTAGAGTAAATTTGGTGACGGCCTGGAGCAAGAATACACATGACGGCGTCAGCTTTGGATCTAGGCAGTCCGAGAACTTTATTGGCGGCGAGATGACGGCGTTAGATTTTTCCTCTTGACGTCGTCACCTTACAAAATCTATTTATACTTTTCTAATTTTCATTCATTGAAGAGGAACTTGTGTGGAGAATATTAGGGTCGAACTTTATAAACCCTAGCTCGTTTGTAACAGTATTTTCAAGGGTTTTCACCCCTTGAAACCCTTCATGTTCAATTGAGATAAGTTTTCTTTCAATTCATTCAATATGTCTATGTGTTGTTTGAATATATCTTATGCTTGTCTCGATTTTAACATGCTAGGCTAGATCTATTGTGTGTTTGCTTAGATGTAATGAAACCTAGATGTTGATTATAGGTTGATTACTTGTTTATAGTTGTAATGGATGAATGATTTCAATGTTAGGCTTAAGAAAACTGGCAGATCTCCATTGTGTAACTTGCTTGAACGTCTTAAGAAACATGAACCGATGTGTACTAGGTTTTTATGGTTGTATTTAATGCATGAGCGAATTCTATTGATCCCATGTTAGGAGCTTCTTAGCCGGCTCGACATAGGAGTGAAGTAGGAGCTTATAGGATTGGGGAAGTAAGTACGCCACCACATGAATGGTATTAAGGAATACAATCTGTCATCCATGCAACTGTAACAAGTAATTAACCTGTAAAAGATATCTAGGGAGTAGTGAAATCTAAGTAAACACAATTCTCCCATATATTGTTCACACCACTATCTTAATTTAGTTTATTTTCATTTTTGTTATTTTATTTTGATTGCATCTGTAGTTGTTGGGTTAGTTGACTAGCAACTAATTCCGCCCATTCCTCTAAAAACCGAGATTTTATTTGTTTTTATAAAATATAAAAATACAAAAAGAATCATCCCGCACCTCTAGACCTAGTTTTTAGGTTTTCTAATCCTAGCGGCACTATTCCTGAGTTGAACGATCAATCCCCCGGTACTTGTCACTATACTATACTACAACGATCAGGTACACTGCCTGGTGGGGGTTGTAAGCTTCTCGAGATCCCTCGAGAGGTAAAGCCTGGTGCAATTCCCACGCATCACCAATCGATAAGGATAAGGAAGAAGATGATGTAGATAGGGTTGGAATTGATAGTGAATCTAAGAAGGAGGATAATAAGGAAGGGAAGATATAGGAAGCAGAGAATGTAGAGAACTACTTTGATAGGACCAACTAAGGAAGAACGCACATACCATAGGGATTTATTCGATGACCCCGAGACACCATACGTCCTAGGTTCACCAATCATCAAAGCAGGCGACCCCTCTAATATCAATATATAGTGCAACATCGGGCATGTGCACGTGTGGAAAGCCTACATTGATCTTAAATCTCCTATAAACCTTATGACTAGGCTCCACTATAATTGGATAATGAAAAAGCAACTCGGACCTAGGATATTTTCCAACACAGGTTGGATGAGTAACTTTGTAGGAAGAGTAAAGGGATTGCATGTGCTTGTAGGAAATTTTACATATGTTATCGACTTTGTGATTGTAGAAGATATTCGTCCGGTAATAGATAGTTGCCTAACTCAAGTAGTGTTTGGAAAGCCATTCGTTGAAGCCTCAAAAATGAGTTATGACACATCTTTAGGGATAGTTAGGTTCAAGGACGAAACCGATGAAGTAGCCTACCAAATGCCATATAAGATAGATCAATAACGACTTCTATCGGATCTTGAGAAAGAGCACAAGCAAGCGGTTTACTATAGGAATGATGAGGATAGACGTAGAGGAGTAGATCATGTAATGAGAAAAATACTTGGCTTCTGCAAAGAATGCTTGCAACTAGGTCCGGAATATAAAACCAAACCCGAGGATGACCTAGAAACCGTGACTAAAGACGAGGTCATGTAATTACCCGTGACTTTGAGACTAGCTACAAGACTCGTAAATAAAGAAAAGCGCTTCTTGGGAGGCAACCCAAGCTTTATTTGTTTGTTTGTTTGTCTAATTTTATTTGTTTCCGTATGCATGTTTTATTTTTATTGTTTGTGGCTCATGTTTCAAAATAAATTATGAAAATGCTTTATTTTGTTTTTAGCTTCGTCTTGACTACATATAAAGGTATTTTGAAAAAGATAAGTGTTAGGGAAATCTAAATTTGTTTCTAAGAATGAGATTGAACTTGAATCACAACAATATTAAACGAATATGCATATTAGTATTTGTGTGAGTCAAATGTTTGTATCGAGTCATAATGATGTTTTGCAGGATTTCCAGGAATTAAGGCGTAAGTTTTCCAAAAATTTTCCGGAAACTAAACATTAAATTTCTGCAAGTCACTTCTGACGGTGTCAGGATTATAACCTAACGGCGTCAAGTATAAAATTCTGGAAATTTTGCAAGTTTTGTTTTTCTGCCGGAGTCTTAGAGTTTTTGTTAAATCTTTAGTTTTATAAACTCCAGGAAATCTGCAAACATTCATTCCACAAGCATTATATCTTAATTTGCTTTCTAGGATTTTAGCATATATAGAGTTTGCCGCCGATTTTACGCGAGGTTTATCATGATTGTTTTCTCAGGTTTAACATGTTATATTGGACAAGAAGATGATTTATATTTCTGGAGGAAGCTTTCAACGTTCATTTTCTTGGAGGAGGATCTAACCATGTTATCACATTATCCATACTGAGCGAATCAGTGGAGTATTTGTTTTATTCTTTTACCTCCGTTACTTTTACATCCTTTTTATTGAACATTGGGGACAATGTTCTGCCTAAGTGTAAGGGGAGGGTAAATGATGATACCTTAGAGAATGCAATTGCACTTGATGTTTGTTTGTTCAATAGTAGGTGTGTAATAAAACTAAGAGAAACACTTGTTAGGGTAATTTTAGCACCAAATTTAAATTTTTTTACAACATATAGGAGTGAAACTTTAGTCTTAATGAGCGTCTCATGGATAGGAGTTGTATGACTAGCACGAAAAACCGTACCACTCAAAATTTTCCACCCCAAATATGTGAGGTTCGCCCCTAGATTTGTTAGGAAAAGATGCTTGTGAGTGCACCGGTAGTATTTAGATTCTAGAACTTGCGTTAGTGATGCATCCCGAGACCACATGTGAGACTACATTCATGTAGTTAGGATTTACAACATGATAAGAGGCATAAGGATAACCCTTGTGTTAAACCCGTATCATAATTACTTGACCAATGAAGTCATAATTACTTGACTAGTAAAGTCAATTAATTTTCCCACACCTTTGCGATGTACTCATTTTTAGTACACGATACCCCTAGTACACCCCTCTCAGCCTATCTTTTTCGTTTCTAACTTTAAGCATTTTACTTAAAGGTTGAATTTGTTTACAATCCACCCCAAATGTACACCCAAATCGCCTTAGCCTTCCTTGTATGCACTCATATTTAGTGCATTATTGTTACATGTTTAAACCCTTAGTTAATTGTCTAGTTGATTACATGGTTGCTAAGTCGAGTCATATCTTGTACATAATGTTTTGGGACAATTGGGACTCATGGGTAAAGTACTATTGTTATGGAGTATTGGGGAAGACGTCAATTATTATCCCCATATGTGCGTTAATATCTAAAAAGTATTTCAAGTGTTTTGATTATCTTAATTCGAGTCATTAGAATAGTTGATTGTAAAGTATGTAAAAACTCAAGTGTAAGGGGAATGCGAATTCCCTACGATGTATTATTTTGGATGGTAGGGAAAGAGTGTATGAAAAAAATTGAAAAAGAAAAAGAGAAATAAACATACGGACTACCATCCCGTTTCCTGTTATGTTTATTTTATGTTTTTGTTAGTTTTTGATTAGCATAAGTCGAGTCTTCGCTTAGCAACGCCACATTGTACATGTAATTGACCAAGATGATTAACTTGACACTAGTAAAGATTACCTTTATCCAATAAAACCGTATTTATCATATCCCTACACCTTACGTTACAACCCTTTAAAAGACCTCTTTGGTAGTTTATCCTAGGTGCTTACGCCAAGTGGTGGAGGTTTGATCCTTTCCTAATCCTATGGTAATCTATGTGCTATGACAGGTAGTGAGATATATTTTTCATTTTCATATTGTGATATATATTTTGATTACACCCGAGAGATGTGAGTATCTAAACACTATTTGTGATGTGCTAGTGTATAATTTCCATGCTTGTTTTGGTTGAAGTGGAATGATTATTTGTTGCAATTACTTTTATATTAGTGTTAAATGACCTCCAGCTTGTATTTTGATTTGAATAAAAGCGCATTTGCTTGAGGACAAGCAAATCTCAAGTGTAAGGGTATTTGATGAGGCGAAAAGTGTTACACTTTTAGGGGGTCATTTAAGCCCTAAGTCATGATTATTTGATCAAATATTGTCTCAAATCGTTCCTTTTGTCATTTTAGGTACTATGGAGAAGAAATCTGAAAAAGGAAGCATTTTGGACATTTTTGGAGCGAAAAGAAAAGAAAACAAAGTCTCCAAATCAAGCTGAAAATAGTACCTGACGGCGTCACGCTTTGCATGTGACGGCGTCACGTATTGGCAAAGAGGTGGATAAAAAGCTACACAAGACGCGCCAAAATGTTTTTGGGAGTTAAAGAGTGACGGGGTCACCAAGGGCGTCAAGAGCAAAATTACACGTGACGGCCAAGAGAGGAATTATACATGACGGCGTCAGATCTGGATCTAGACAATCCATGAAGAGTATTGGCGGCAAGTTGACGGCGTCAAGATTATAGCGTGACGCCATCAGATGTGTATTCTCTATATATAGTTTTCTAATTTTCATTCATTAGAGACAGAACTTTTGGAGGAACTTTACCACAAACCCTAGGTCGAATTCATCATATTGTAGGGGTTTCAAGCCCTTCTTTAATCCATGTTTCAATAAAGATAAGTTTTCCAATAATCATTCAATATGTCTATGTGTTGTTTGATTCTATCTTATGCTTATCTTTACTTTAACATGCTAGGCTAGGTTTGTTTGTGTTTGCTTAGATGTAATGAAACCTAGCTATTGATTGTTGGTTGATTGTTTGTTATTAATTGTATTGGATGAATGATATCGATGTTAAGCTTAAGAAAACTGGCAGACTTCCAATTGGTAATATGCTTGAACGTCTTAAGAAACATGAATCAGATGTGTACTACGATGTTAATGGTTGTATTTAATGCATGAGTGACTACTAAGGAGGACATGTTAGGAGCTAGTTGTCGGCTCGACATAGGAAGAGGTAGAAACTTATAGAGTTGGGAAAGATCGTACACGGCCCCACGAATGGTATTAAGGAATATAACCCGTCATCCATGCAATTGTAACAAACTATTCAATTAATGAAAGATAGCTAGGGAGTAGTGAAATCTAAGTAAACACGTTTCTCTCATTATTGTTTTTCTCAATATTTACTTTCTTGTTATTTTAATTTTATTGCATTTTTAGTTATTTGGGTTAGTTGACTAGCAACTAATTCCGCCCACTCTTCCAATACCCGAGATTTTTACTTACTTTCCAAAAAAAATATAAAAATACAAAAAGAATCATCCTTCACCTCTAGACCTAGTTTAATTAAGTTTTGATCCTAACGACACTATTCCCCAAGAGAATGATCAATCCCCCGGTACTTGCCACTACACTATACTACATCGGTCAGGTACACTGCCTGGTGGGGATTGCAAGCCTCTTGAGATCCCTTGAGAGGTAAAACCTTTTGCGAGGGCGCAATCCCACGCATCAAGTGTATTGTTGAGCTTATGGTCAAATTTCTTTTATATATTGCTTTGATTCAAAACCTATTAACTCACTAGCGTAAGCTGGCCTTTTAGCATGTATTCTCATGTTCTAAGTAATGCTTTTGTTGCTGCTTTATATGGATGGGAAGGCTTGGCACGTGGCGCGGTTGTATGGATCAGTCATCAGTCAAACTCTGATAAAATAATTTGGGACCTACTATCTTTATTTTAGGCTTACTACTTTCTTTGGGGAATAAATGTAGACTTTGAATCTTACTTAAATTATCTACTTAAATTTAATATTGTTATTCTGTTCATATAATCGTGTTGTGTGCCAATCTAAGTAGCACTCTGAAACTTTGAGAAGTCTTCCAATGTCCCAAATTTTTGATGTGTTACATTTTTGCTTGATTGGGTGGTGATTGGATATGATTTGGTTATAGCAAATTTCTAACAGTAAACTATTTAATGTATTGGGTCAAATTGTTTTATGGACATTTTAATGAAAAATGGGTTTTTTAACATGTTTCTTAAGGCTAAACTTATCTAGTCAGACTCTAGTTTCCAAATAAATAAAATTTTCAAATATTTAAGGTCGTTTGGTTAATGAAATTTGCAAAATGGTGTAAGGTGTCAAATCTGCCCGAAAATCTGTTTTCAACCCTTGTACTAAATCGGCTAGAAAACACAAACCCTATGGCACATGTATACTTGAAACAGATGTAGGAGGTACTTCTAAGTGTTATTTAAAGTTTCCCATTGGCCTAGCTCATAAAACTTTGGTTTAGACCGTCTGACCATTAATATACTTTTGTATGTCTAGATTTGACCGTTTTTTGAGTCGGGTCAAATAGATCGGGTACTTCTAAGTGTTATTTAAAGTTTCCCATTGGCCTAGCTCATAAACTTTGGTTTAGACCGTCTTATCATTAAAATACTTTTGTATGTCTAGATTTGACCGTTTTTGGAGTCGGGTCAAATAGATCGAGTAAAATTCTTTAATAAAATCTGTGAAAATTATAGGTAATACCTAAGTCACTATATTTTGACATATTATAAGTGCTTGACTGATTGAGCCCGAACCACCTAACTTATATTGACCAAGGAATGGTCAACAAAGTCAGACAGCTCAGAATCAATGCTCCGCGGAAGTATAAGGTTTCCCCGGGTCGTATGTCCCGACGAAGTGTGAATTGTAAACAAACGGTTTCGTGATCGGGTGAATTTGGTTGAGAAAAAGGTTTTGTGTGATTAGAACTAAGGAATCTACAAAGAAATAGCTTAAATAAGCTATATAAACAAGACGGGAAAGTTTGAAAACCCAGAAACGTTTAAAACTTAAAAACGCGTACGTTCAGTTTTAATTAAAACGTGAACGTACAAAATAAAACGCGAGTTTTGGTAAAATAAAATACTTACAAAAGTGAAAATCACATTTTTACAATCCTAATAATAAAAGAAACTTTTTAGAAAAATTAAATTACTTTTTACATTATTTAATTATTTAATATTAATTAAATACTAATTAATACTTATTATTAATACTTAAAATACTTAAATATAATACAATATTAATTAAGCACTATAAAAATGAAAATAAAATTTCTAAAATTATAAAATAACTAAAAATAAGTTTTAAAACTAAAAATATGTATTTTTGTCTTTTTGTGATTTTTCTATTAATTAATTACTAATTATCTAATTAACTATTTTAAATTAAGAAAAATACTAAATGAACAGTAAAAATTCTAATAAAATTTATAAAATTATTTTACAACATATAAAAGCTATAAAAAATATAAAAACTAAGTTTTGATTAATAAAAACTAATTATGCTATTTTAAACTAATTATTAATTAATAATTAATAAACTAAGATTAATTCTAATTAATACTAAATGATACAATAAAAATCTGAGAAAATTAATATAAATACTTTAATATAATAGGAAATTAATAAAAATATAAAAAAGCTAAGTTCTTAATAAAAATCTAAAAATGAAAAATAAAATTTAAATAAAATTAAATAGAAACTATCACTTAAAATTAACTTTTGATTTTCTGGATTTTCTTTTTAGAAACTTGATTTACAACTAAAAACAAGAACTTTTTGTAAAAACAACTTTTTTATAAACTTAAAATAAGCTAAAATGAAAGCCAAAAGCCCAACAGTTGACTTTGTTTGACTTTGGAAGAAAATAAGCTTGAACCAGCTTATGTGGGACCCACAATGGGTAAAACTGATCCAAATAACTTAGGTAAGCATGTTTAAGCAGAAAGAAACCAAAAATACCTACAAAATAAGCAATAAGCTAAGATTAAGCACTTTGAAACCTATGTTGAAGACTGAAAAGGGGACAGATTATGTGGCTAAATTCAGGTGGGACCCAGTGGTTTCTAGGTCAAAGCTATGGTCAATTCATGATCCCTACTAGGAGGGGGGTTGAAATGAGCAAGTTTGGGTGGCTGTGAACCACCATGGTGGCTAGAAGACCACCACAAAGTGGTAGTGGTGGGTGTGCAACTGCTGAGACAGAGCAGATGTGTGCCCTGCAAGTCACTTTGTGGCTTTGTGGGGCCCACAAGTAAAATCACAAAAATCTAAAAACTATGGAACTTCAAAGATGAACTGGTAGAGATCAAATAACAATAAGATTCAAGCCATGAGAGCAACTACAAAAATCAAAATAATTCCTTGAAGTTTAGCAAAAATCTGCAATGCATACTTTTGACTTTTTTCTAAAACTTAAATCTTTGACTTTCTTGAACTTTGATTGGGTCTAATGAACTGTAAACATGATTATAAGCTAATTTAAAACCAAAATAAGTTAAAATAACTACTTATATTATGAAATGATAGCTTATGGGACTCCAAGACCACCACAGTTAACTATGGTGGTGAGAATTGTGTGGATTTGACCTTTTAACAAATGGACACCCACTTTGATACTTCCAACAAACTATTATACACTAAAGAAGCATGCAACAAACAAGTTACAACAATACTACACACTGATTCACAGAGTATGCAGTAAATCCAAACACTCCTATAACTAGAAACTATTTTGTGATTTCAAAGGAAATGATCAACCTAAGCTATAAAACTGATACTGAGCCTACACTAATCAGATAGAGACACAAATAAACTGACTTGAACAATAATTTACCAAAGCTACAGTAAAATACAAGAATTTGTAAAAAAAATAAAACTTACAGTGAAAGCAACTGAGACAGATGATTCAAGGAAACCAAACCATAACCTACACACTCTCCATAGAGTTCTAAACCAGGGAAATCACAAATCCACCATGCAACCTTGCTTCTTATCTGTCTTGAAACTATTATTATTATTTTTTTTTTTTTTCTCTTTTCTTTTATTTTTTTCTTTTTATGATTTATACTAAACTAAACAACCCACAAGCTTTCAAAAGCTTATAAATAAGCTACTGTAAGCTCAAACTAATAAGAAACAACAATGATTATCCAAGTTGAACAAATCTATCAATTTCACTTAAGATTGACAAAAACTAAATTGCACTTGAGAATTGGAACTGAGGAACTGATGAAAAACTTTTCATTAACACTAAAGTTTGATACAATCTTGAATTATAAACAGAATTTAAAAGTTTACAACATGAAATTAAAGTTTACACTACGAAAATGGTCTAAAACATTTGACAACCATTCTTCATCTCTTTTTCTTCACTTTATAGCACCTCAGAAGTTACTTGGACTTTTCCCATCTCAGTCTGGCCCTTGGATTAGTTTCCATCAATCTGAGCCGTTTAAACCTTTTTTGGCGGGAAATGGGGAGAGGCAGTTGTGAGTGGTGTTTGGTGGGTATATTAATGAGGGGGAGGGTTTGGTAAGGTTGGTGAGTGTTTTGTGGGATTGGAGAGGAGGAGGGAGACAAGATTACTGGGATTAGGGGGGTAATGGTGGGAGGTTAGGGGAGATGAACAGTAATCGGGGGGTTGGGGTTTGACCGGAGTCAACGAGCCAGGGGTTGTTTTTATTTAAAATGGGAAGTGGGCCTGGGTAATTATTTTGGGCTTGGGGTGTATTACTGGATCAGATTTGGTGGATTGGACAAAAGATGGTTTGGTTTAGTTTGTTTAATAAATACAACCATAAGGACCAATCATGTAATTTTAGCAAACCATAGGGACTGATTTTGTAATTTTCCAAGAGTATTCATAAGGACCACTTTTGCCAAACTTTTATAATACAAGGACCCAAGATGCCATAAATTAACATTTTCCACTTTTAAAATTCCCGGGGACCATTTATGACAAATTACCAAACTTAGGGACCAAACATGTAATTTCCACAAAACTTTCACCCAGGGACCATTTTGATAACTTTAGATTTCCCAAGGGCAAAAAATGATTTTTCTTTCAAAAATATCCCACCAGGGACCTTTTCTGCCAATATTTGAAACTCCAGGGACCAAAAGTGTAAATTTCCAAAACTTTCCAATTTTTCACCAAAGGACAAAATATGACAACTTATGATTTCAAAAGGACCTTTGGTGATAATTTTCTATATTTTCAATATCCAGGGACTAGATTTGTAATTTTATGAAAGTTGAGGAACTGAAACTGCCAATTTTGCAAACTTTGTGCGTTTTTCATTTGTTTTTGCTCGTTTTGCATCTAAAACATATAAAACACAATTTTGAAATATTTTCAGTATTTTGATGCATTACTGAGTGTTTTTGTATGTTTTGGCAGTTCATATAAGACAAAAATGATGAGTATTTGCACACTCATCAATCCCCCACACTGAACTATTGCTAGTCCCTAGCAATACTGTTTTGAAAACTTGATGGATTTGAAAAACTCTTTACCAAAAGCCATCACTTCTAGAGTAGCCAGGTGTAAGAACTGTGGCACACCTGATAACCGTGTGATTTTGAGCAAACCACCAGCTGTCAACGGATTTGAGTAGTCTTTACCAAAAACCGTTTGCTTCTGGACTAGCCAGCTCTTGATGGAATAGTCAACATCTTGGTGAGCTGATTACCAATTATGGATTTTCCACGGCCTTTACCACAAGCCATAATCTTGCGGGCTAGCCAACTCATTTGTTTTCGGGGAGTTGAGGAACCATACAATTTTGGGCAAATTGCCAGCCGTCAACGGATTTGATATGTCTTTACCAAGAGCCGTTTGCTCCTGGACTAGCCAATCCCTTTTGTTGGTTAGACAAGGCGGACTGATTACCAAAAATTTTGAAGCACCAGTGAAAATTTTTTTAAAATTTTTGAAATTTTGGCAAAAACGGGGATATTATATAGTAAAATGTGATAAAATTCGCTAGAATAGCGAATACCCCCCCCCCCCCCCACACACACTAAGCATGAATATTGTCCTCAATATTCAAAATCCCGGCTATTATGCTGACATTTTGAACGTAAAAGGGCAACATTACAAGCTAAGCGTGGAAAACACCATCTTGTTATTTCACTCTTGTAACCATAGCATGGGGGACTCCCCCACACTTAGGGTGAAAACCCTATAAGCATGCTACTGTTTTTGTTTACCGAGTCGCTAGCTTGACTCGACCCCGAATTCATTTTGTCCTTGGGGAAGCATGATGTGGAAGAAAGAATCTCAATCGGACTTTCATTCAAGATGTTTGGACAAACATATGAAGCACGTGAAAGTTCCACACCGATGAGATAAGTATCCGGCTCAAGAAAATGATACATGAAAATGCCGGGATCAAATATAGTGTCCTCACTCCCGAAGGAGTGAAGAAGAGAAGAAGTCACCTTATAGGTGAAGAAAAGGAAGAAAACCATGACGAAAAGCATGATTTGATCTTCTTCCTCGAGAGGAGGCTCAATAGCCTGAGTTTGGATTTCAAAGGGTAAGCTCGTAAACAACCCGGGAGGGTGGGTGGGAATTTGCAAATTCTCATAATTGAGAGCATCTCCCCCCGGGATATCAAACTGATGAGCGAGTTCACCGGAGAACTCCTCATGAAGAGAATCGTTCACAAGATGTGAATCTGTGAACTCATGTTCCATTGTGGACTCATCACAATCCTCGTCAAAGATTGGATTATTAGAAATCATAGTGAATTCAGATTCGAATTCAAATAGAGGATTGGTGAGAGTCGTATCGAATGTTTCGGGAACAAAGAGATTATCATTCTCTTGTGGACTGTTGGGATCAGAAGTGAGTGACGGATCATGATATAGGAGACTTTCAATTTCTCCCAGATCGGCTTGGAAGTCAAGGAGACCATCATCACTTTCCAATGAAAGTGGATCGATGTGAGCAAGTTCATCAGCGAACTCCTCAAGAAGAGGATCAACATCAGAATGAGGCAGTGGTGCCTCGATATACTCAATGTCTCCATGAGATGTACAATCATCGCTAAAATCTGAGAAAGTCTCAAAATGATCGTTTGAACACTCAAGAGGTGAAGGAATATCACACATATCATCCAAAGTTCCCTGTGACTCTCCTGGGATTGGGACAAGGATCTCAACACTAGACTTTATTAATTCGTCCGATTCCTTATCAGGAACAGTGCTAAGATGCTCATCCCCCATGTTCGGAGAGTGAGTGTGAACTTCGGGTGTGATAACAGCAGACGGAGGGAGATACAAAAGACTAGCACACATAGATTCTATATTTTTCATGTGTTCTTCTGCTAGCAATTCTTGCATACTCTTATCTCCCTGTGCTTCCACGGAAGGAATCTCAACTGATGAACTAGATGAAGCTTTGTAATATTCCTTCATTTGAATAGAATCCTCATCATCATCGTCATCATGAAGAGCAGCAAAGCGAAGATTGGCACGTATTTTAGCCGCTCTTTGCTCAGCAAGTAATTCTTCCATGCTCTTTTCGTTTCTAGCCTCTCGTTCTTCAGCAAGTAATTCTGCCATAGATTTCTCACGAGAGTCTCGAAACGATGTAGTAACCAACTCCTCTTTAAGTTCTTTTAATAAATCAAGAGCCTTTAGTAAAAGGTCTTGCTCAGTTTCTTGAGGAGTTGTGTGAATCATATCGTACTGTGGAGGTGGGTCTGAAAACGAATAGTCGTAATTGTTACAAGGAAACGGATTCCCTGTTTGACAATCAGAGCTAGTGTGTGGACCTCCACAATACTCACAACAGTAAAACTGATGTGGCTGTGAGTCATATGTGCTGAAGTCATAATTGTTATCAGGAAACTGCTCATAGACAAGCATGTTTCCTGATTGACAATCAGAACTGTAGTGTGGACCACCACAGTACTCACAACAGTAGAACTGTTGAGTCTGGCTTGGTGTAACTTGATACGAAGCATCATTGAAGTTTGGATAATATGATTCTTGCTCGTATGAATGTGATGGGTAATCGGAAAAATTTGAAGAGTCGTTGAATGAGTCTTGATTAGGGTCATAAGCAAATGAATTACTCGACCCACAAAACAAACAACTCCCGTTTTGAATATCGTTACCACATTGCACACATGTACACCAACGAAATGGAGAACCGAAAAGCGGCTCACCACAACCGTCACAAGGAACAAAATCTGGAGGTGGGACAAGTGGTGTGCTCTTAGAGCTAGCAATTTCCACCACTTCCGTTATGGTCTCGGGTTTTGGTTCTTGATAAACGTGAAGGTTAGGTAAGTCGTTCTTTTCAGTCTCTGCCCTAAGCTCAGCACGTATGCTTGACAAACTTTTGACCGTAAACCGTGAAAGGTTAGGATCAATTCTTGAAGGTTTAGGAGCAATTGTGAGCTTAGGTTCTTGGACAACCGCAGGTTGGACGTATTTAGCACTTCCATCGTTAGAGGGAAGTACAGGATCCTTTGTCACCTCGGTTTCTCGATTCATTTCCCTCACCGGAGAGGGAATATGAATCGATGGTCTATCATAATCAACATGACATCTCGATATCTTTGATAAGGCAATAAGTTTTTCGATGTTGCTTTCATAGGCCCTTTGTTCAAAGAAATCGTTATTGAGAGATGTCATTAGAATCAATTATGGGATAAGTGGAAGAATGTAGAATCAAAAGGTTTAGGAGATGAGAAATGAAGAATCAAATAGACAAGGGTGTAAAGGTGAATATTTTTGTGTTTTGTTTTATAAAAATATGGGTAAAAGATGGTAAATATACAATGGATGTATATCCAAACTCACTAATACGCAAAATCGTTTAAAATAAGCGCACAACCTCCCCGGCAGCGGCGCCAAATTTTGATTCGCCTTAAACGGTCAGATAATTATTGATCAGCCACTTGTGAATGGCCAACTGTAATAGTCAAACAGCTGAGGCAAATGCTTCCGTGAAATACAGTGTTTTCCCGGGTCGTAATGTCCCAACGAGGTTGTGATGATTTAAAAACGAATCTGTGATTAGTGAATGTGAATAGGAAAGGTATAAAAGTGTGTGTGTGTTTTAAACTAGGGTTTAATAACTTAAAATAACTTAGGAAAACTAAATTAAAGATTACGTGAAACCTAAGTATCTAAAACTTTAAAACGTACACCAATTTAAAATCAGACGCGACTGCGTACTGAGAAAAAGGTGAGTTTTAAGGAAAAATAAACTACAAGGGTTGAAATTGAAAATTCTATAAACTTAAACTTAAAATAAAATTAAATTAAAAAGAAAACTATTTTTTAGATTATTATATTATTTATTATTAATTATTTAATTAAAAACTATTTAACTATTTAATTAAAACTAATTTATATCAAACTAAAAATTATAAATACTACAAATTAAACTAAAAACTTATAAAAATATTTTCTAAACTTAAAAATGAACTTGAAGAAAGTATAAAAAATAAAAATAAATGTTTTTGTCTTTTTATGATTTTTCTACTAATTAATTACTAATTATCTAATTAACTATTTTAAATTAAGAAAAATACTAAATGAACAGTAAAAATTCTAATAAAATTTATAAAATTATTTTACAACATATAAAAGCTATAAAAAAATATAAAAACTAAGTTTTGATTAATAAAAACTAATTATGCTATTTTAAACTAATTATTAATTAATAATTAATAAACTAAGATTAATTCTAATTAATACTAAATGATACAATAAAAATCTGAGAAAATTAATATAAATACTTTAATATAATAGAAAATTAATAAAAATATAAAAAAGCTAAGTTCTTAATAAAAATCTAAAAATGAAAAATAAAATTTAAATAAAATTAAATAGAAACTATCACTTAAAATTAACTTTTGATTTTCTGGATTTTCTTTTTAAAAACTTGATTTACAACTAAAAACAAGAACTTTTTGTAAAAACAACTTTTTTATAAACTTAAAATAAGCTTAAATGAAAGCCAAAAGCCTAACAGTTGACTTTGTTTGACTTTGGAAGAAAATAAGCTTGAACCAGCTTATGTGGGACCCACAATGGGTAAAACTGATCCAAATAACTTAGGTAAGCATGTTTAAGCAGAAAGAAACCAAAAATACCCACAAAATAAGCAATAAGCTAAGATTAAGCACTTTGAAACCTATGTTGAAGACTGAAAAGTGGGACAGATTATGTGGCTAAATTCAGGTGGGACCCAGTGGTTTCTAGGTCAAAGCTATGGTCAATTCATGATCCCTACTAGGAGGGGGGTTGAAATGAGCAAGTTTGGGTGGCTGTGAACCACCATGGTGGCTAGAAGACCACCACAAAGTGGTGGTGGTGGGTGTGCAACTGCTGAGACAGAGCAGATGTGTGCCCTGCAAGTCACTTTGTGGCTTTGTGGGGCCCACAAGTAAAACCACAAAAATCTAAAAACTATGGAACTTCAAAGATAAACTGGTAAAGATCAAATAACAATAAGATTCAAGCCATGAGAGCAACTACAAAAATCAAAATAATTCCTTGAAGTTTAGCAAAAATTTGCAATGCATACTTTTGACTTTTTTCTAAAACTTAAATCTTTGACTTTCTTGAACTTTGATTGGGTCTAATGAACTGTAAACATGATTATAAGCTAATTTAAAACCAAAATAAGTTAAAATAACTACTTATATTATGAAATGATAGCTTATGGGACTCCAAGACCACCACAGTTAACTGTGGTGGTGAGAATTGTGTGGATTTGACCTTTTAACAAATGGACACCCACTTTGATACTTCCAACAAACTATTATACACTAAAGAAGCATGCAACAAACAAGTTACAACAATACTACACACTGATTCACAGAGTATGCAGTAAATCCAAACACTCCTATAACTAGAAACTATTTTGTGATTTCAAAGGAAATGATCAACCTAAGCTATAAAACTGATACTGAGCCTACACTAATCAGATAGAGACACAAATAAACTGACTTGAACAATAATTTACCAAAGCTACAGTAAAATACAAGAATTTGTAAAAAAATAAAACTTACAGTGAAAGCAACTGAGACAGATGATTCAAGGAAACCAAACCATAACCTACACACTCTCCATAGAGTTCTAAACCAGGGAAATCACAAATCCACCATGCAACCTTGCTTCTTATCTGTCTTGAAACTATTATTATTATTATTATTATTTATTTCTCTTTTCTTTTATTTTTTTCTTTTTATGATTTATACTAAACTAAACAACCCACAAGCTTTCAAAAGCTTATAAATAAGCTACTGTAAGCTCAAACTAACAAGAAACAACAATGATTATCCAAGTTGAACAAATCTATCAATTTCACTTAAGATTGACAAAAACTAAATTGCACTTGAGAATTGGAACTGAGGAACTGATGAAAAACTTTTCATTAACACTAAAGTTTGATACAATCTTGAATTAAAAACAGAATTTAAAAGTTTACAACATGAAATTAAAGTTTACAATACGAAAATGGTCTAAAACATTTGACAACCATTCTTCATCTCTTTTTCTTCACTTTATAGCACCTCAGAAGTTACTTGGACTTTTCCCATCTCAGTCTGGCCCTTGGATTAGTTTCCATCAATCTGAGCCGTTTAAACCTTTTTTGGCGGGAAATGGGGAGAGGCAGTTGTGAGTGGTGTTTGGTGGGTATATTAATGAGGGGGAGGGTTTGGTAAGGTTGGTGAGTGTTTTGTGGGATTGGAGAGGAGGAGGGAGACAAGATTACTGGGATTAGGGGGGTAATGGTGGGAGGTTAGGGGAGATGAACAGTAATCGGGGGGGTTGGGGTTTGACCGGAGTCAACGAGCCAGGGGTTGTTTTTATTTAAAATGGGAAGTGGGCCTGGGTAATTATTTTGGGCTTGGGGTGTATTACTGGATCAGATTTGGTGGATTGGACAAAAGATGGTTTGGTTTGGTTTGTTTAATAAATACAACCATAAGGACCAATCATGTAATTTTAGCAAACCATAGGGACTGATTTTGTAATTTTCCAAGAGTATTCATAAGGACCACTTTTGCCAAACTTTTATAATACAAGGACCCAAGATGCCATAAATTAACATTTTCCACTTTTAAAATTCCCGAGGACCATTTATGACAAATTACCAAACTTAGGGACCAAACATGTAATTTCCACAAAACTTTCACCCAGGGACCATTTTGATAACTTTAGATTTCCCAAGGGCAAAAAATGATTTTTCTTTCAAAAATATCCCACCAGGGACCTTTTCTGCCAATATTTGAAACTCCAGGGACCAAAAGTGTAAATTTCCAAAACTTTCTAATTTTTCACCAAAGGACAAAATATGACAACTTATGATTTCAAAAGGACCTTTGGTGATAATTTTCTATATTTTCAATATCCAGGGACTAGATTTGTAATTTTATGAAAGTTGAGGGACTGAAACTGCCAATTTTGCAAACTTTGTGTGTTTTTCATTTGTTTTTGCTCGTTTTGCATCTAAAACATATAAAACACAATTTTGAAATATTTTCAGTATTTTGATGCATTACTGAGTATTTTTGTATGTTTTGGCAGTTCATATAAGACAAAAATGATGAGTATTTGCACACTCATCATTGACCACTGGACAAGTTTAACTTGGTGAATTGGTTGCTCGTTATGACCTTCAAATTCGGATAGATTTGAGCATTTGAGACTAAAAGTGTAATGTATTATATTTTGACGAAACTAGTGTTTTGACTTATTATTTTTCGTCATCGAGTCCGAGCATATCGTTAGGAGTATAATAAAGGTCATGTTACTGTTTATAGGTCATTTGTAGAGACACGCGTTCATTGGGTTGTTAGGTCGTGTTTGGTCATTTCTGTTCTCGTGCTCGTTAAGTAGCTTATTAAGGTGAGTTCATAGCCCCACTTTTACCCATTTAATTGTTTTATAAACTACTTAAGGGAGATACATGCTATTTCTACTAAGGACACAAGTGTTTGAAAATGTATACTTGTTTTGCTCTTCAATCACTTATACTTATTTACTGAGCATCACCCCTTATGCTTATTTACAGAGCATCATTATTTAATAAATTCTTTACGACTTTTGTATATGTTACAATTGTGATCGATTACTTGAAATCTTGTGTTCCACTACTAAACTTATAAACCTATGAATTTCACTCAACAATTTTGCTGACGTTTCATCATGTTTATCTCAGGTCCTTAAGGTGTTAGCTTTGGCACGGAGCATTCGAGTCTCATGGCATATTTTGAAGACTTTGATGCATTAATATTTACCATTCGATAATGTTTTGAAAACGTTTTTGTATCATATTACTTTCGGACCACTTATTTTGAAACTCTGAAATCTATTTATCGAATATGTATCTTTAAAAAACGTCTCATTTAGAGGTCATTTTCGATGACTTGAACTTTGTGCTATGAAGTAGCACCCCAATTACCTTTCCGCTGCTATACTGATTTTGGGGGCGTTACATTAAGCATCTTTTAAAGTAATATATTCACTGCGTGTAAAACCTTTTACCCAAAAAAATAGTGTAAGAATAGTAAAACAAACATTCGATAAATGTTAAATATGTAATGTGTAACGCGGCGTGGGCCTTGTTGGCACTCAACAAATCGGCCTTTCTTATAACACCACTACCTAACAACTTGTTCATCAACTCATTTCGTGCACAACTCGGTTTTGAAGATGACCCAATTCTTCTTCTTTTTTTTTTTTCTTTTTTTTTTTTTTTTTTTTTGTATGTTCGGATGTATTATAGGGTATGCTTGTATTTTACATGAGGTATTTTTATTTGTTGAAGATGTTGGTCTTATTAAACCTTGTTCGTGGTGATGTTGATGATGGAGCGAAAAAGTGATGTGACACCGAGTTAACACTGGTAATGTTGGTCATTGTTACCAGGAATAGAACAGATAAAAATGAATGGGTGTACATTTTTTTAACAATAGTATAAAGCGATAAAAATAGTAAAAACGATTTTCAGTTAAATGTTTAAGTTTAGTGTGAAAACTAAGTTCGTTTTTCACCAATTAGTGAACTAAATAAGCAATAACTCACATCGAGATCGGGAGCATTTTAAAAAGTTTGGTATTTTTCACAAAAATTAACACTCTGATCTAGAGTTTTTATTATTATTATTATTATTATTATTATTTTAAGGAAAGTGAAAACAAATGATGTAAAGTATTTTTCGGGTGTTCTCAAGAATTTTTTAAGAATGAAAAGGAAAAGAGCGGAAAGAAAGTAAATGGTGATTTTTTATTTATTTTATTGTATATATATATATATATATATATATATATATATATATATATATATATATATTTTAAGGAATACATTGAGATGAAATGAAAGAGACCTCACCTCAAATAAGTAAATGAAAAGTTGCCTATATTTTGTCCTTATCTTGTTTACTTTTAACTTTTTTTAAAAATGTATATTTGTAAATTAGTATATGACTTATTGATAATTTTTATTTCCTATCTTTCATTCTCTATAACTCCATAATATAAAATAAAATATCAACTTTCTTTCCACCTCTTTCCATCTCGTCACTTGTTCTCAAGTTATTCTTAGGAGAGAAAGTGAACTAAAAGAAAATGTTTTGTGCTCTCTAGTTTTTTAGGGTGAAAAGGAATGAGAAAGTAATGAAACTTGAGGAAAATGTGGGGTATTATAGTGGCAAAACTTGCGCTCAAATTGGGTAAAATAGAATAAAGGATTACTTTTTTTAATGAATTTACTTAATTGCCATTATTTGTCTTTATACAAAGCATTTACTTTATGATTAATATTATATATTTTAACTTTTTTTCCCTACAACTAGAGAAGAAGACATAAATTGAAAACTTTCTTTCTCTTTCTACTCTCTTCTTTTCTTTACTTTACTCTTCTTTACTTCATACTCTTTTATTAACTCGAGAACAAATTCTACTTTCGTTTTCTTTTCTTTCTCTTTCAAATTTAATCAGAGAACAGATAGAAATACAAACCTAATAAACCAAATCCATAAATATAAATCTTAACCTTACAAACCTAACGAAACAAAATTCTATCAGGACCCGATCCATAAATATAAGTAATATGTCATCTACAATTGTTGACATGTCTTCACTATTATCGTCAACCACACACATCATTGATTTTTCTATCTATTTAAATCAACCACATTGCAAAAGCGTTTTAGTAGCGTATTTCTGATAAGGCGAAAAATGTACCGCTTTTGGAGGGTCATTTAAGCCCGAATTCGTGATTATTTGATCAATTATTGCCCTAAATCGTTCCTTTTGTCATTTTAGGTACTTTTGAGAAGAAATATGGAAAAGGAAGCATCTTGGACGTTTTTGAAGCGATTAAGTGAAGAAAACGACAAAGTCTCAAAATCCTTGCTGGGAACAGTACCTGACGGCGTCAAGACCATACAAGTGACGGTGTCAAGCTTGGCAAAAGAGTTGGATATGGAAAATACACATGACGACCCAAAACAATTTCAAGGCAATTTGGCCTGACGGCGTCACCAAGGCCGTCAGGGTCAGAATACATGTGACGACCCAGAGTAAAATTACACATGATGGCGTCAGAAGTGGATCTAGGCAATACGAATTTTATCTTGGCGGCGAGTTGACGGCGTCACAAGCTATAACGTGACGCCATCAAGGTGTAAAATCTATATATAGTTTTCTAATTTTCATTCATTGTGTGTAGAACTTTTGGAGAACTTCTTTGTGCAAACCCTAGACGAATTTTCTGTAATAACAAGGGTTTCAACCCTTGTTACATCCATGTTCAATTGAAGATAAGTTTTCCAATAATCATTCAATATGTCTATGTGTTGTTTGATTCTATCTTATGCGTGTCTTCTTTTTAACATGCTAGGCTGGGTTTTTATTGTGTTTGCTTAGATGTAATGAAACCTATATGTTGATTGTTGGTTGATGGTTTGTTTATAATTGTTGTGGATGATTGTATTCGATGTTAGGCTTAAGAAAACTGGCAGACTTCCATTTGGTAACTTGCTTGAACGTCTTAAGAAACATGATCAGAGGTGTACTATGATTTATTGGTTGTATTTAATGCGTAGGCAACTGCTAGTGATACTACGTTAGGAACTAGTAGTCGGCTCGACCTAGAATGAAGTAGAAGCCTATAGAGTTAGGGAATTTCGTACACGGCCCTACGTCTGGTATAAAGGAATATAACCCGTCATCCATGCAATTGTAACAAGCTAATTAACCGGTAAAAGATATCTAGGGAGTAATGAAATCTAAGTAAAGACATTTTCTCTTATTATTGTTTCCACCACACAAATTAGTTTAAGTTCATTTTATTTTATTTTGATTGCATCTTTAGTTAATTGGGTTAGTTGAATAGCAACTAATTCCGCCCACTCCTTCAAAACCCGAGATTTTACTTGCTTTTATAAAAATATAAAAATACAAAAAGAATCATCCCTCACCCTTAGACTTAGTTTAGTAGACTTTTTAATCCTAGCGAACACTATTCCTTAGTTGAACGATCAATCCCCCGGTACTTGTCACTATACTATACTACAACGAACAGGTACACTGCCTGGTGGGGATTGCAAGCTTCTCAAGATCCCTTGAGAGGTAAAACCTTTTGTTGATTCTTTAGTTTTATAAACTCCGGGAAATCTGCGAACATTCATTCAACAAACATTATATCTTAATTTGCTTTCTAGGATTTTTAGTATATGTAGATTGCCGCCGATTTTACGCGAGATTTGCCTTGATTGTTTTCTCAGGTTTAACAGGTTACATTGGACAAGAAGATGATTAATTATTTCTGGAGGGAAGCTTTCAAAGTTCATTTTCTTGGAAGAAGATCTAACCTTGTTGACACACTATCTATACCGAACGAATCAGGGGAGTATTTGTTTTCATTCTTTTAACTTATTTTCTTTTACATCTTTTTATTGAACAATGGGGACAATGTTCAGCTTAGGTGTAAGGGGGGGGGGGGGGGTAAATGATGATACTTTAGAGAATAAAATTATGCTTGAGTTTGTTTGTTTGATCGTAGGTGTGTAATAAAACTAAGAGAAATACTTGTTAGCGCAATTTTAGCGCCAAATTTAAATTTTTTTACAACATTTAGGAGTGAAGCTTTAGCCTTAATAAGCGTCTCATGGATAGGAGTTGTATAACTAGCACAAAAACCGTACCACTCAGAAAAATTTTCTACCCAAATATGTGAGGTTCGCTTTTAGATTTGTTAGGAAAAGCATTCATTATTAGTGCTTATGAGTGTACCAGTAGTATTTAGATTCTAGAACTTATGTTAGTGATGCATCCCGAGACCGCTAGTGAGACTACATTCGTGTAGTAGGATTTACTACATGATAAGAGGCATTAGGATCATCCTTGTGTTAAACCCGTATTATAATTACTTGACCAATAAAGTCAAACAACTTGACTAATAAAGTCAATTAATTTTCCCACACCTTTGCGTTGTACTCATTTTTAGTACACGATACCCCTAGTACAACCCTCCGAGCCTATCTTTTCATTTCTAACTTTAAGCATTTTACTTAAAGGAAGAATTTGTTAACAATCCACCCCAAATGTGCAACCAAATCGCCTTAGCCTTCCGTGTATGCACTCATCTTTAGTGCACTATTGTTATTTGTTTAAACCCTTAGTTAATTGTCTAATTGATTACATGGTTGCTAAGTCGAGTCATATCTTGTACATATTGTTTTGGGACGATTGGGACTCATGGGTAAAGTACTTGTGTTATGGAGTAATGGGGAAGAACATTATAGATTACCCTCATATGTGCGTTAATCTTAAAAAGTACTCCAAGTGTTTTGATTATCTTAATTCGAGTCATTAGAATAGTTGATTGTAAAGTATGTAAAAGTTCAAGTGTAAGGGAATGTAAATTTCCTATGATGTATTATTTTGGATGGTAGGGCAAGTGTGTATGATAAAAAAAATCAAGAAAAAGAAAAAAAAAATAGAAAAAGAAAAAGAGAAAAAACATACAGACTACCATCCCGTTTCCTTTATGTTTATTTAAAGTTTTTGTTATTTTTGATTTATTAGCTTAAGTCGAGTCGAGTCTTGGCTTAGCAACGCCATATTGTACATGTAATTAACCAAGATGATAAATTCGCCACCAGTAAAAATTGCTTTTATCCAACAAAACCGTGTTTATCATATCCCTACACCTCATGTTATAACCCTTTAAAAGACCTCCTTGATAGTTTATCCTAGGTGCTTACGCCAAGTGGTGGAGGTTTGATCCTTTCCCAAGCCTATGGTAATCTATTTGCTATGATAGGTAGTGAGAGATGTTTTCCATTTCCATATTGTGATATATACTTTATTACACCCGAGAGATGTGAGTATCTAAACACTATTTGTGAGGTGCTAGTTTATAACTTCCGTGCTTGTTTTTGGTTTTAAGTGGAACGATTATTTGTTGTAATTACTTTTATATTAGTGTTAAATGACCCCTAGCTTGTATTTTGATTAGTATAAAAGCACATTTGGTTGAGGACAAATAAATCTCAAGTGTAAGGGTATTTGATAAGGCGAAAAGTGTACCACTTTTGGGGGGTCATTTAAGCCCGAATTCGTGATTATTTGATCAATTATAGCCCTAAATCATTCCTTTTGTTATTTTAGGTACTTTTGAGAAGAAATCTGGAAAAGGAAGCATTTTGGACGTTTTTGAAGCGATTAAGTGAAGAAAACGACAAAGTCTCAAAATCCTTGCTGGGAACTGTACCTGACGGCGTCAAGCTTGGCAAAAGAGGTGGATATGGAAAATACACATGACGGCCCAGAATAATTTCAAGGCAATTTGGCCTGACGGCGTCACCAAGGCCGTCAGGGTCAGAATACATGTGACGACCCAGAGTAAAATTACACATGACGGCGTCAGAAGTGGATCTAGGCAATACGAATTTTATCTTGGCGTCGAGTTGACGGCGTCACAAGCTATAACGTGACGCCGTCAAGGTGTAAAATCTATATATAGTTTTCTAATTTTCATTTATTGTGTGTGGAACTTCTGGAGAGCTTCTTTGTGCAAACCCTAGACGAATTTTCTGTAATAACAAGGGTTTCAACCCTTGTTCCATCAATGTTCAATTGAAGATAAGTTTTCCAATAATCATTCAATATGTCTATGTGTTGTTTGATTCTATCTTATGCTTGTCTTCTTTTTAACATGCTAGGCTAGGTTTTTATTGTGTTTGCTTAGATGTAATGAAACCTAGATGTTGATTATTGGTTGATGATTCGTTTATAATTGTTGTGGATGATTGTATTCGATGTTAGGCTTAAGAAAACTGGCAGACTTCCATTTGGTAACTTGCTTGAACGTCTTAAGAAACATGATCGGAGGTGTACTATGATTTATTGGTTGTATTTAATGCGTAGGCAACTGCTAGTGATACTACGTTAGGAGCTAGTAGTCAGCTCGACCTAGAATGAAGTAGAAGCCTATAGAGTTAGGGAATTTCGTACACGGCCCTACGACTGGTATTAAGGAATATAACCCGTCATCCATGCAATTGTAACAAGCTAATCAACCGGTAAAAGATATCTAGGGAGTAATGAAATCTAAGTAAACACATTTTCTCTTATTATTGTTTCCACCACACAAATTAGTTTAAGTTCATTTTATTTTATTTTGATTGCATCTTTAGTTAATTGGGTTAGTTGAATAGCAACTAATTCCGCCCACTCCTTCAAAACCCTAAATTTTACTTGCTTTTATAAAAATATAAAAATACAAAAAGAATCATCCCTTTCCCTTAGACCTAATTTAGTAGACTTTTTAATCCTAGCGAACACTATTCCTGAGTTGAACGATCAATCCCCCGGTACTTGTCACTATACTATACTACAACGAACAGGTACACTGCCTGGTGGGGATTGCAAGCTTCTCAAGATCCCTTGAGAGGTAAAACCTTTTGCGAGGGTGAAATTCCACGTATCAATTTTATATACAAAAGCTCATTTAGGCCGCAAGCCTAATAGAGCTCTGTATTCATAGCTCAAGCTCGAACTCGTTTAGTAAACAAGCCAAATTTGTATATGTAAACTGAAATGAACCTTTTCTTCTATTATTTAGTTTGTCAAAATTGTTTGATGAGTTTAAGGGTGAGCATCGGTCTAGGACTGGATCGGACCGGACCAACAAGACCGAGGATCGAATTAGCCAAAAAGCCAAGACCAAGGACCGGACCAAATGTGGTCGGTCTGGTCTAACACGGCCAAATAATCGGTTTGTGGTCCGGACCGGACCGGACCGAGGACCGAATTATCCAAAAACCCAAGACTGAGGACCGGACCGAATGTGGTCGGTCCGGTCCGGTCCAGTCCGTTCGGGTCGTCTGCTCAACCCTAGATGAGTTATGTGAATATTAGCGTAAAATTTTCAAATCTAAGACAATACCTCTTAGCAATATTATTCACAACTTTTTCATGCTGGAATACTCATACATATGAATACATGAGTAATATATATCTATATTATACTATATACTAACAAGTAAAGTTAACATGACACTAATTACTAAGCTTAAACTCTTTATTATTACCTAATTAGCATTCCTATTGGTTGAGTAGTTGTGATTAACCCAAGTCAAATGGCCAACAGTGGTAACACACCACTTTGGCAACATCCCATTGGCCAAGAAACATATGGGAAGTTACTGTTCAATCTTTACCGGCCTTAATCACCTCCATCATACATTTATACTGTTTTTGTGAGTGAATGATATTACTCCCTCTCCCAATCTCACAAATTCTAGATCCATCCATAACTCACAAATCAGAAACACAAACAGAAAACGCACACACCCTTCCTCCCCCCTCTCTCTCTCTCTCAGTCTTCTCTATCTAAAAAATTTGATGACAACAGCTGATGAAGAATCTCAAAGCTCAAAAAGAGGGGAAAACACGATTGATGATGATTGTTACTTTCTAGGGTTTGTTGTAGATCTTATTCCGGTATTCGAGATGCAGAAATGTTAGGTTCCAAGATGGAGATGAAAAATATGAATATTGCAACAAGGAAATCATAAATCACAGGTTTGATGTTAGTTAGATAACATATTTATTGTTTATATGGTTCATAAAGAATTAGGGTTCGTGTTGATTTAGGGTTGTTTTTCTGAAATGGTTCATAAGAATTAGGGTTTCGCTGAAATTTTAGTGTTCTTATGAAATTAGGGTTTTTGATTCGTATGATTTTGGTTGGTGATAGGCGGCTACAGAACGTATGGTGGTGGTGGTGATGGTGGTTTTGGACATTCGTTATGAGGTAGAAACACATTATATAGCCAAAGTCACCATTAAAAGAATAAAAAATGTAAGTAACTTAAACGCTTTCTTTTTAATATATACGGAGTAATTGATTGTTGTAGGATGCTTGGTGTGTTACTGTTTTATTTGTTATATGCGGGGTCAACCGAATGCAGAGCCATAAATGCTGTGACAAAGTTTGTGATGGAATGGTATGATGTGGAGACGTTTGCGAGTCGGGTTTGCAAAAACGAACATGACGTGATATGAGCTTCGAGGTTGTGCCTTCAGGTTTGTTATGCATTGGTTCCGTCCCCGTCGTGTCCTGAGGTGTATTCACACCTTTCATGATGGTTGTTATGCAATGCGCAGCAGGTTGTCGCCATGATGAACATTCGGCTGATGAACCGCAATAGGTATGCCTTTCCCAATAGGAAGTGTGGTTGATTATTTCTCCTTTCTTTACATATTTATTGATAGTTGATCATCAGTATTTTATCATAGGTATACTATCATAGGTATACAAAGTTGTCATTATTTCATCTCGGTAATAAATGCTTTTTGTTCGTAAGAAGGAGCATATTGTTTTTTTAGGTTTGTGAATGAGATCGATACCTAAGCGATAAGGAGGAGAAAAGAATGGAAAGACAAGCTTCCAATTGTTGTTCTAAAAGCTGAAGAATCGTGTACTTAAAAGCGAATTCCGAGGTATATCTTTTCCCGTGTCAGAACCCGTTAAAAAACCGTTTCCTATACTATTTTTGCTTATTTTGATAGTCTCTGGGATTGCTTATTTTTTTGCCCAACTGCTTACCGTGCTGCCATTGATCTTCTCAATCTGTGTCTTTCAAAGAATCAGAGATCCATTCATGACAAAAATAAAATAAGAATTTCTTTTCTATACAAAATACTGATTGATTATAGGCATGACTGTGCGTTAACAAGCTTCGATTTAGGCTAGCGAGGTTGTCAACTTCAACTTATGAGCTTAAATAAGCTATAAGTGCAGAAGTAAAAAAA
Organism: Artemisia argyi; assembly: GCA_030686995.1. Lineage (NCBI taxonomy): Eukaryota > Viridiplantae > Streptophyta > Magnoliopsida > Asterales > Asteraceae > Artemisia > Artemisia argyi. Next base: position 159,630,250 of record CM060693.1, read on the forward strand.
TTTAGCTTCTGAGCTTTTCAAAATTTCATAAAGCTCAAGCTCAAAAATAGTCTATTGTGTTCATTAATGACTTGGTTCTAAAATTTTAAGATGGACTGTTCTTTAGTACTTTTGGTACGAAATTTTTGATTAATAACAGGCCAACGAGGGTGTTTGGTGCTATCTGTGAAATAACAGGCCTCGACACTGTACAATACAACCATGTCAGCTATTCATCAGAAAATATGAGCTTATACAGCATACGCCGAAATCAAGTAACTATGTGCCTCAAAGTAGCCTCCAGTTTCTTTTGCGGTTTTTTGTTTATATAAATTGGTAGTTTGTTTCTATATGTCACAAGAAATAATTAGGCAAACCAGGTAAGGATTTAACTTTTGGTATTGGTTTTGTGTGTTTATTATTATTATTATTATTATTATTATTATTATTATTATTATTATTATTATTATTATTATTATTATTATGGTGTTTTGTTTTTTGTAACGTGGAGGCAATTTCAAGCCTTTTACAATCATTGAAAAATAGTGACCTGATAAAGATAATGGGTAGTAGGCTAGGACATGAATTCCAAAAGGGAACCGGGAGAGAAGGGGGATACAAGGAAGGGATTTGAGAATTCGGGTTTTTGTTGCCTGCTTTTAAAGGTGCACACATTATTCATTTCGTTAGTAATATTATGTATGGATATATAGGGTGTTTGGGATTTCTTATCATAAATGCTTACCTATTTATTGTGTTTTGATATGCAGTTATGTATTAGGAGATGTGCATCGTTTTCTGTTGTTGGTGTAGCAGCAGCTGCAGTGACTATTGCAACTGCCATAGGAGCCCCGTCAGCATCCAAAAAAGACAAGCACATGGAAAAAACAAGCATTGCTGTTGCCGCAGCTGCCACCTTGGTTGGCGACCCACTGTCTTGAGGTTGCAAAGGTTACGAAAGTTGGAGGCAAACATCTCATTGCTACACAAGGGTAACTACTACCTTTATCATTCTTAAATAATGGTCACTACTCTGAGAATTGTAAAGTATACATTTAATACTTTTTAATTACACTACCTTTTTTTTAGAATCTAAGAATTTAATTTTTAATGCACTATATCCTATGTAGGATTTTTCAGTCTGCTTTTTATTTACTTACTACATATTATACAACAGTTGAGTATGCTGGTATGTGACGAGCATAAAGTTGGGTATACTTGAACCAAAAATCACTTAAGGGCCTGTTGGCGCCTCATTCATCTTGCAGTTCATCGACCTACAAATAGGGTAAGTTATGAAGATTTGAACTTTACAGATATAACGAGTTGGTGTAAAATTACTAATCATGTGAGAATTAGCACATACGTGCTACCATTGCAGGTGGTCATATCGATGGATTGGAACACCAAGCCTCAGGACTAATTCAGGTACTATTTTTTGTTTTTGTAATGGAAATTGGTTTTGTCTCAGAATGCATCTTCCAATACTCCATGCAATACAATCTGAAAACCCACTTTCCACACCCCTGAATAACCAAATAAACTCTTATGCATAAGCATTTTTTCAACATGCATTAAGAAGTTGTATTTTGTCGGGATGGTTTATTAGTTTACCTTTTACACCGTAATGATATAAATTATATGTATGAATAACAAATAGACGTGTGACTGGATCAAATGAAAATTGAGGGACGTATGATATCTAGCTGTCTAAGTGTTATAGTGTCATTATTTATGATGGAATTGGATTTAGTTTCACGTAACAAGGGTGTGATTTGATTCATATTTGGTATGCGTAGCATAAAAATCTGATCACTTAAACAAGGGTGTGATTTGATTCATATGGATGTACAAAGAATACTGGTGCAAAAACTTTGCTTTGTTTTGTGTTTTTGGTCATGACTGAGATACATTTATATTTATTATTGTGGTTATTTGCAACAGCAAGTCGCCCACCAGGCCACCACCAGCCTATCCTGGATGGATAGCATCTCAACCACCAACTTTGTCGTCACAACTGCTGTGGACATCTCATAAGGTATGGTCACATGCTATCTCTCAACACTACATTCATGCAAGGAAACTTGGATACTTTAGGTTGCTTTTTGTAGGCGGATGTTAATTTTGCTCTGATGATGTCACAAGTTAGGAAGTTCCTTCAGGTACTACTAATACAGTAATACATATTTATAACATGTTTAGATTTGCAAGTTACATTTACTGCTTTAATGACCACAAAGCTTTTCTATTCTGAATACATGTAACTATATCTATCTTATGAATATATTCGATTTTAAGTGTTTTTTTACCATTCAATTTTTCAGAAAAACCTGATAAATGAGGCAACAACTTTCCTCTTGGATATGCGCAGATCTTGGTTGCAACCCGGATATAAAACATGGGAAATTACATAAGAAGATTGGTAACAAGTACTAATTTTCTTTTCTTTTCTCATTAGAGTGAAAATACCTGAAATGCATGTTTATTAATTTTGCACTTGAATTGTTAGATGGTCAGAAATGGCTGCATATTTTCATACAAGAACCGATGAAGTGATAATGAAATACAAAACCGTTGGCACACCACCGTCTTAGAAGATAAGCACGTTGAAACCATCGAACCTGATCTCAGATATAGAAGTTCAGCAGGACCTTAAAGCATTACTTGATGAATCGTCATTGTCTTCTTCAGCACAAACTTATCATCATTGCATTACTTCATCTTTAGGCCTGCTATTAGATCTATGTTATATGAATCAATGTATCAAATTGCATAAAGTTGCCTTCTTGAAAGGCAAAATGGTAACATGCTTGATTACTCATTGTTTTGTAACTTCGCACCTGTTTTGGTTAAAAAGCAACCCAAAACCGGACATGTACTCACCAACAGATAATGATTACAACAATTCTATCTGCATGAAATTATGATGATATAATATTGACTGTTTATGGAAACAAGTACCCTATTACTTATTGGTCTTTTATAGACATGCATTAACACAACACTCCCATGGTAACGGATTTTTTTCACATGGGCCATCTACTATTACGACCAAAATAGCCATTGATAAGGAGATTAGTAGTAGATATATGGCCGTTCATAAAACGGCCGCACCGCAGCAACGCGCGGGCTATTTTGCTCGTTACTATATAATACATTTGGGACTATTTTATAATTAGAAATGCTTAAAATTCTGATTTTTACTTCCTTATTATGGAAGGATTTCAAAATTGCAGATTGGTTAGGAAGTGGTTGGTTGTTCAAACTAAAATTATTTGACTTAACCATCTCTACTATCTCTACTTATAAAACATAAAAACAACTAAATGTGTAATCGAATAACGGAAAATTATATTGGATTGGTTGACTACAATTTGAGGCTGCATATTTTTTCGAAGGGCAAATGGCACAAAAAGGTACCCAACTTAGGGTCTATATACAATCAAGGTACTCTACTTTTTTTCTTGCATAAAAAAGCGTCCAACTTTTTTTTGGCAGATTTTGGGTTTTTTACTAATCTCCGTTAACCCACTTCGTTAGAAAATTACATGTTTGGTCCTTGAGTATATATAATCATTTCATGCACAGTACATCACCTAAAAAAAAAATGGCAAAAAAACTTGAGAAATTTTTTTAAATTAGAAAATAAAAAAGAATTAAAAATATTAGAAAATAAAAAAAATCAAATTTAAAAAAAAATTAAAAATTATTTTTTTTAAATTCGAAAATAAAAAAAAAAATCGAAATTTTTTTTCGATAATTATTTTTTAAAAAAATTCAAAATTTTTCTTCGAAAATATTTTTTTGAATTTTTTTTTTATTTTCTATTTTCTTTTTGGAAATTTTTATTTTCGAATTTAAAAAAAAATAATTTTTTATTTTTTTTTTTAAATTTGATTTTTTTTTTATTTTCAAACTTTTTTTTTTAAATTTTCTCAAGTTTTTTTTTGCAAAAATATATTTTTTTTAGTGATGGACTGTGCATGATATTAATATATATATTCAAGGACCAAACATGTAATTTTCTAACGAAGTGGGTTAACGGAAGTTAGTAAAATACCTAAATCCACAAAAAAAAAAAAAAAAAAAAAAAAAAAAAAAAGTTTGACGTCTTTTTATGTAAAAAAAAATAAAGTACCTTGATTGTATATAGACCCTAACATTTTTCGAACTTACCAACATAAATTATAACTACTACTCTTCTCATTTCAAACGAATATTCGCATTCTACACTAATCCAAGACAAGTCGACTCACCCATCCATAAATATAAAAATGGTAACAACTATTAATCAAAACCCATTTTCAGCAATATCCCAACATGGGTATCGTTGATCACACCCCACTTGTTATTCTTATACTGTTATCATCCATTGCATTTGCATCATCAGCTAGACTGATACCATTATCCATCATAAATGAGCCAACTGATCCTGTTAATATATTTGATAACTCTAAATATGGTTTGCTTCAGCTTAGTAATGGCTTGGCTCAGACTCCTCAAATGGGGTACTTTTGTTTTTATGTTTTTTTAAGGATTGTTTTTTGGTTTTTGTTTTGGTTTTGTGTTGTGGGTTAATTTTTATACTTTGATTGGACAGGTGGAATAGTTGGAATTTCTTTGCTTGTGATATAAATGAGACTCTTATTAAGGAAACAGGTTGACTTTCTTTTCATGTGTTATGTGAGAATTAGTGATTTTGGGAGTGCTTATTTTTAAGTGCTTATTTGTTTTACTAAAATAAGCAATCCTGAAAACCCTCTTTAGTATTTGATTGTTTGTGGCTGAAATGAAATGTTTTGATTAAGTAATGTGGAAATGTTTATTTTGACATGCAACCAAGGTTGACTTGGTTTGAAGTAATAGATGTAGCAGATTTATATGGCATTATAGTCTACTATAGCATAGTGGTAAGGCACTTAACATCCTCACAAGAGGTCAAGGGTTCAAACCTCACTAGGTACAAATTTGGGGTGTGGCCAGGGAAGGGTCGAAGTACATCTAAGTTAAAAAAAACTCGCCCTCTACGGGTATCTTGAAGGTGGAAACCTCCTCATCTGTTTACCCGTTTTATAGTTCACTTTAGTATTATCATATTCACTTTAGTATTGTGTTATAAAATGGGAAGATGTGGAATGTAAGGAATCTTGTTACCGAAACTGATTAGTATTGTGGTTTAGTTTTTAGTGTCAGGATATAGTGAAACTGGTTCTGATTATCTGAAACCGGTGAAATTATCAATTTCGGATCATCAGTGTATCAGTAGTTGCAACGAAAGTGATTATAATTGTATGATTATTTAGGAATCAAGAACACATAATACTTATGTAATCAGAATTTGAAAAAACACTATGACAGTTGATTTTCTAGTTACCACAACTTATAAGACAGCAAAACATGCAGCCCGATTGATTTTACGGCTAAATGTCATATTACGATTATTCCATGTCACTTTATCACTTCCAAAACACATTGCCAAACGCCCCCTATTTTTGGTTGTTACCTCATGAAGTCTTGATGTGTTTGCATTTGGTGAAAGGTGTAAATTCATTTTCGTTAATGAAGCTAATATATTTATTCTGTTTGACAGCTGATGCACTAATCTCAACTGGCTTGGCTGATTTGGGATATAATTATGTCAATATTGGTACTCTCCTTTACATGTTTCAATTAGATTTTATCTTAACAGTAATCGACTCTACTTAGTTATATCTCTTCCGTAAACACAGATGATTGTTGGGAAGCATTTACACGGGACAAAAAGGCAAGTCAAAATTCATGTACCTCTTACTATTATTATTCTGTCATCAATAAAGAAAACGACCGTTAGACCTTTGGTAGAAACTCATATTTTCCCTCGAGTAGATTTGAATATAAAACGATGAGGCTGGTTCTGCAGGATCAGTTAGTTCCGGACCCAAAAACATTTCCATCTGGAATTAAGGCTCTTGCTGATTATGTACACGACAAGAACCTGAAGCTCGGTATCTATTCTTCTGCAGGGTACTATAAAATACATTTATTTATTTAATTAGCCTGCTGATTGTTTTCTAATCGATTCTATTGGATGTTTTAGTGTTTTTACCTGTCAAGTACGACCCGCTTCACTTTTCCATGAGAACGATGATGCAGCAACTTGGGCTTCATGGGTAAGTTACGATGCAATGCACATGTATCAAATCCAAAAAGTATAGTATTTGTGTATCTTAATCTGTGTTGTGGTGTTGTTTAGGGGGTGGACTACTTGAAGTATGACAACTGCTTTAATCTTGGCATCAAGCCGATTGATAGGTTTGGCTTCAACAATTTACATATCTTTCTTAGTTTCTTACTTTTATGATGTTTTTTTTGTTATTTGACGATGCTTTATATTTTAAAGATATCCACCAATGAGGGATGCTCTGAATTCAACTGGACGGAAAATCTTTTATTCTCTTTGTGAATGGTAACCGCTCATTTTTTCCTATTTTCAGAAACACACTTTCATGAAACCACTATTTTCATTTTAAATTTTACTTTTCAACTGTGGCAGGGGTGAAGATGATCCTGCTCTATGGGCAGGAGATGTTGGTAATAGTTGGAGAACAACAGATGACATTGAAGACACATGGGCGAGGTTCAAACTTATTTAAAAAGTGTTCAATTGTTAATTAAAAGCTAATTTACTTATCGATTGATTATTTTTGTTGGGTTTTGCAGTATGACTTCTATTGCTGATCTCAATGACAAATGGGCAGCCTATGCAGGACCTGGTGGATGGAACGGTAGGAATAAATCTTCTAGAATCTAGAGTGTTAATCCACATTGGACTACTTAAGTCTAACTTTGAGTTTCTTGCAGATCCGGATATGTTAGAAGTCGGTAACGGAGGCATGACTTATTTGGAATACAGATCACATTTTAGCATATGGGCTTTGATGAAGGTGGTGTTTGATTTTTTTGTATTTTTAATGCAATAAGTTAAGGCAAAAGATGTGGATTATGATGGGCTTAATTTCATGTTTTTTTAAATGTGTAGGCTCCACTTCTTATAGGTTGCGATGTGAGAAACATGACTGCAGAAACATTTGAAATCATAAGCAATAAGGAGGTCATTGCAGTAAACCAAGGTTAACTGTCTTTTTTTTTTTTTTTCTTTTTATTATTATTATTATTATTATTATTATTATTATTATTATTATTATTATTATTATTATTATTATTGTTGTTGTTGTTGTTGTTGTTGTTGTTGTTGTTATTGTTATTATTTTCGGATATTAATCAATGCATGTCATCTTTCGTGTACAGAAGTTAATTATGTTCATTTCTTGCAGATCCACTTGGAATTCAGGGAAGAAAAGTAAATACTTCGGGAACAGATGGGTGTCTCCAGGTCCTCTCTCTTTAAGTCTTCTGTAGAAATGAGTTAAAACAATTGAGGAGGCGTTATACATTAAACACCAATATACTTATTTGTCCCTTTCTTGTTCTTATACCTTTTTTTTTTGTCACACCTTAAGTCACTAAAAGATGGTTTTATGTTTTGTTTGGGTCTTTTTGTAAGCAAAAAACCATGAAATCCTACTTTTAAAAATGATATTTTTTACATAAAAAGGTAAATTTATGTGTAAAAACATTATAGCTATATAAATTGTGAAAATTTATATGAAAATGCTAAGATTACTAGTCACAAAATGACCCAAATAAGACATTAAACCATCTTTTAATGGTTCGGATGTACAAAAGCAGTAAAATGACTAAAACGGGACAAATGATAGTTTATTGGTATTTTTGGGAAATAGCCCTTAAGAAATACGATTTTACTGACTTTCGGCCCAATCGACCATTTGGCTTAGATATAACCCGATTGCCACATCTAGTTTTTTGAGATAAGCAAGATAAATATATACATGTGAACTATGTCTTGGGAAATGTTTATCTAATATTTACTTTTATGCTCAGGTTTGGGCTGGTCCATTGTCTGGAAATCGTTTTGCTGTTGTTTTGTGGAATAGATGTTCAGAAGCTGGAACGATTAACTTTACATGGAATACACTTGGGCTAGAGTCCTCTATCAGTGTTTCTGTAAGAGATTTGTGGAAGGTAAGACTTCTTCCCATATACCACATATAATTTTGTTTATAACCCCAAAATATATTGCTTTAGATTTGTATATATCTCGATTAACTTCTTGGATCCCCCAATGCTTTTATTTTTGTGTCAATTCATTGCATGTGCATCTGTACCAATTATCTAACAGAATTTGAACTACTCGTATACATATATCTAACTAAACTGGAATATACACACTTCATTATTCTCTATGAATCCAAGTTTAAATACCTTGGATTCGCCTTGAAATATAAACAGTTTTTTAATAATCATCTAGTTTTATCTCATTGTAGATGTTTTCTTGTTCAAGTTTGTTTGCCAGTTGATAATCTCAGAATCTCTTTTGATTGAGGAGTCGCAAGTTCAACCCACCTACTTGTAAACGGGTCACTATAGATTATGTTTTTAACTCAAGTCAAACCGATAGAAGTCGTTCACTTTCCAGAATGTACTTTTAGTGCATTTAACCTGACATATCGTATTGACAAAAATTCATATTATTATCACAATAAACCCAACCCAAGCCACACACCAACCTGTTTTGAGTTTTGACCTATCAGTAAACCCACTCGACCTATCCACATTTCTACCAATAGTTTCAATGACAGATTTAGAAAGACCTGCTGATCAAATATCTTGATTTGGCTTGCAGCACGAAGATGTAGTAGCAGATGCAGTTGCATCATTTGGTGTACCAGTTGAAGCTCACAGTTGCGAGATGTTTCTTTTAACTCCCAAACAGTCTAGTTTTCAAGTCTGAAAATTTGTGAGGAATGGAGCGGTTTCTTCTCTTTTGGCATAATGTAGGTTGTTCATATGTCATATCTTAGAAGATGCTATGTTATGCCTATGTGTTTACATATTGGAGAGAGAACAGATGGTCTACGAGGGTCTCTAAGGTATGCACACGCATACACTAGTACTTCTGTTTCTGTTTTGTATTTGTATGTAACTAAGCTATAAAGAAATGAAATATTGGTTATGCCAGTACATAACTGAGTTATGCTTTCGTAATAGTATTTCATGCGAATACCACAGGGTACGTGGCTGAGTTGCCGAGAGCTTAGGATTCTCCATGGGAGGTCCAGAAATACTATCTGTTGTACTTCATTGTTCCCAGAAACAAACTATATTTGTTTGGGTTGTCACTAGTATATACTACATTTTTGCTATCCTGATTATTTCTTAACAAATTTAGTTCTCTTAATTTACAACCACTACATTACATTATGTTAGTGTAATGTAAAGTAACTGGTTTAAGTTTGTTACTTCAACAAGTTTCGTCTTTTTGAGATATTTAAGGTATATGATCACTAGTCAGTATTAGTAAACTTTGTGCTCGAATCATCTATATATCACTAGCAAAAAAAAAAAAAAAAATGTTTATAAATGAACAAAATGAAATGTATGTTGATGTGGACAACCAACATGTACGCCGTTAAGACCATATGAAGCAAAACCAATGTGATATGATCTAAGGATCTCCATAAACCTTAAAGGATATATGATTAGCCTAAACATTTTATTAAACTGCAGGGGAAAAAATATGCAACTAGAAAAATCATGTATGTATCAGAACTGAACAACTGGAACTGTTCTAATCAGTGAATTGTTCCCATGTGTATCAGAACTGAACAACAAATGACCATGTGTATCAGAACTGAACAATCGGGAGCCAAGTGCACTCAAAACACATTGTAGATAAGCAAATATCTATGAGTAAACTGTGAAGGACACAAAAAAAACATAATGGACGCATCAGCTTGACGGACATCGAGTGGGTGCTAAACCCATTGAAAACTCTCATTAGACACTGATTCTTTACACGTACTCTAATATATGATAAAGTGACTGTAGGTCATTTCTATTTATTACAACATTAAAACGACAGACATTTCTAAGTGTACATACTTTGTCACCAAAACCATGATTATAAAAAGGTTTTGCGCCTATCATCAATGAAATGAGAGGTATCAGGTTCGAATCTTGTTCGGTGCAAATATTGTTGAAGTGACAACGCCAACCTCTCAAAGGGAAGGCTATACCCCGTTCGAGTTTGTGGGCAATGAGCTCAAACCTCATGAATTAGGGCCTTCTCGAGTCGGCCTTTCTTTAGGTTAAGTGACTTGCAGGTCGAAAACCATGGTTAAAAAGAAAACCCTTTCTCAACTTAAAAGAATATTTGCTATGCAGCTACAGAAATGAACAATGAATTTAGTCATCTGGAAAACAAGTATCAAAGTAATACATAACTAAAAAATCTAATTCTCATATGTTTACATAATCTAAAAAGAATACATTCAACTGTTAGGTTGAAGCTGATGATTACAAGAGCTTCAGTGTTGCAAAAAATACTTGACCACTTGGAAGATCTTGTCAATCTCTTGAGCTGCATACCATTTTTATCATTCAAATCAATCTGGTATCAAAAATTGGCTTCATCATCAACCACTCATAACGTACATTAAATCTCAACAACAGACAACTTTTTCACAATGCTATTATAAACCACTTCCGATAAGTGGCCTTTTTCTTTGAGTAATCTAATAATTTCCTCGGCTTCATCTAATTTCCCCTTAGACTTCAAATAATCTAAACAAGCAGACAAAGTGGCAGTGTCCACTGTCCACCCTCGGAAACCACCCAAAATAGATTTTCTCGTTGCCTCCACCGCCTTCTCCATGTCATCAATTTTAACATAACCTAATGCAATACGAGACCACGTGGATGCATTAGGCTCATTTCCACTCTCTGCAAGATTTTTAACTAATGACTCAGCCTTATCAAGAAGACCTTTTTTGCAATAAACCGTAATAAGAAGATTTGGAACTTGGTAATCAAAGTATTTATGTTGTCCTTCCCACTCTTTGTATATTTTCTCAACATCATCAAGACAATCCAACTTAGCAAGTGAGCTCATTATACAAAGATACCCTTGATTATAAAACTTTCCAAGGTTCTTATAAAGGTCCCAGACACGATCAACTTCATATTTGCGTCCCGTGCTAGCATAAAGAGTGAGTAGAGTCTCATAAGCAGGCTTCCTTTGACTAGGCCTTATGAGGTATTCAGACTTTTTTAAACAAGCCAACGCCTTTTCTCTATCACCAGATCTCATGTAACCATTTGCAACTGTAGTGTATGCATGCCATTCCATTTGCACCTCGGGGTCAGCTTCCATCTTATACAAAAGCTTCTCCATTTTCTGTATTTCTGCAGTTTTTGCATATGCATTCAGTCTAATACAATAAGTGAACTTATCAATATGAATCCCCTTCTGCTCCATCTCGTCCATCAGAAGGTCAAGTTTCTCATATTTTCTCATATCAGAATACAAACCCATCATAACATTGTATGTCAACGAGCTTGAATAACCCAATTCCCTCATTTCCTGCATTGTGGCTTCTGCTTTCTTCAATTGTTTCGCTTCGGCATAGCAATTCAAAAGGGCACCATAAACCTGCCAGACCCTTTGAGTATTTGGAACCTTACCAAAGTACTCCTCAGCTTGCTTTAGACCGTAAACCTTTGATATCAAATCAAGCTTAACTGAGACATCTTTATGTGAATGATCAAGATATGGTTTGTCCTCCATCCATTGACAAATCTGTATTAAAAAGTGAAACAGGGTTCAGATGCTTGACAGTATAGTATAAACCTGACGGAATTTTGCAGAGGTATGCACATTATATTAGATTAGATAACAAACTACTCATAAAAATTGATAGCTCCAGTCACATTTTCATTACTTTTAGCAAATATGATAGTTTTATACACAGAAAGTCACAAATAGTTACGAATCAGAAAAACCTTAAGCAATAAAGCTTTTCATGATTTATCAGTAATTATTATAGAACATCTCTGGAAAAAAAGCAAAATTTTTAGGTAACTGATACACTAGTTTCTAGACCAAAAACTTATATAGTAAAAGTTAAGAAGGACTGGATTGACCAAGTTCAGAAATTACTTAAGTTACAAGTGCAGCAAACACAAAATTTGTTTAATTTGTATCAATCTGCAAGCAAAAATAATGCATACAATTACTAGCATATAACACTAATCTTAAATAAAATAAAGTCAGTATGTTGGTCTCACATTAAGAATTTATGGAGTTAATCAGCAATAGCACAAAGTGGATGGAAATTGTGGCGAATGGCTAGTTTCTATCAGTTCATCTAAAAAAGTAACAAAGCAATTCTTTAATTCCTCTTTATAGAATTTATAGCCTCATCTTTCATCTATCTAAGAGCATCAACTCATTAAGATTGCAAGTTGCCGTAAATGCAGACTTGGGGAATGCAAAAGCTACTGAGATGCTCAATCGTCAAAATGATCCCCGGTGAATTACGCCTGTTATCTCAGGACTTTTTATGCTTGATAACTAGTTACATATAAAGTATATGAAATCTAAGTAGCCATGCTCTCTAGCCTCTACAACATCTTGCAAGAATGAAACGCATCTTGCATAGAAGTTGATTACATTCGGGGGCGGAGCTAGAAAGTTTTGTTCGAGGGGGTACACTTTGATAAATTTTAGAAACTACACTACAAATTGGTTCTTAGGGAGGGGGGCAAATTACCCAAAAAAATAAATAAAATAAATAAATAATAATAATAATAAATAAAAAATAAAAGAGCCAAATATTTTAGAAAATTCATACTACAATTTTTTGCTAGGGGGGCACGTGCCCCCTGTGCCCCCCTCCTATCTCCGCCCATGATTACATTGCAGTAATAGCTACTTGCAGATAGAAAACATAACATTTGTGCTTCCTAAAACTACCCATAATGGACTCCCTTGAATTACCCCTCACTCACTTTCACATTAGTGTCACATCACATCTCATCCTCCCTCCCTCTCACTCACTAGTCACCACTCAGAGCCTGTAACCCTACTTAAAACACACACAACACACATAGACAGACACATAGGTTTGGGGTGTGACATGGGCTACATTTGATTTTAGGTTTTGAAATGTAAATCTTTTTCCGGAAAATATCGGTTTTTGGTACGTGTAATGTGCTACTTTCTTTCTCTATTGTGCAACTTTAGCTTAGCCCAAAAATCCTAGCTCCACACACACAAACTAACAGCCACACCACCGAATGGCCGGCCTTCATCACGTGTGAAGGGGGCAATGGCATACTCGTGTTCACCTAGGCAGCTCAAGCATGAGCAAAGCCCCATTACAGGCAAACTAATAATGTTTGTTTGGCAATAAGCAACTAGCGGCTGAATGGTGTGTAACCGCTCTCATTCGAAACGCTTCATCAAGAAACATTTAGATCTAGCCGCTAGCGTTTTGGCTCTCAAATTACATATATGCTCCTTTTATCTTTTTAAATATTTTTTATGTTTATTGCTTATGCTTACTGGTTACGTTTCGCCAAACAAACATAACACAATGCCTCAATCCTAGCCAAAAAAACAGGGCCGTCTTTGAGGGTGTCCCAAATATGAACATATTTTAAGGAAATTGAAAAGAAATGAACCTGAAGAGCGTGTCTGTAACGTCTAAATTTACGAAGCTGTTTAATAATCTTGTGAAGATCAAATTGGTCAACAGGTTTTCCTTCGACAGAAACCCATTCATCTAAAACAGGAACGATTGAACCTTCTTTATAACCTCCAACAATTTTATGAAATAAACTGGTATCACCAGCAGGTGTATTATTATTATTATTATTATTAGTTACGGTTTGTGTACTAACTCTTCGTGTTGAAATTGAATTTAAAATGGAAGGAGGGATGCGTATTCTCTTCATCATCATCATTTGCTCTTTTTGCAAAACTTATTTTTTGGGGCGGAAGTGGTGATATTATTATTACACTGTTTTTCCACATCCTTTTTCTTTTTTCCATTTATGTAGGTGAGTAAACTTAATAATTAATTAAAAATGATTTAAATTAATTATAAATAATTTTAAAATGATTGAAATTAATTAATTAAAAATGAGTTAATTAATTTAAAAATTAATTAAGTTGCTTTTTGTACTAAACGATCGAACAAGAAGTGGAAACGAGTCAAGCCGAGCCCGAGCCTGTCAAAACTTACATTATAAAATGTACTGTTCATTACAACTATGCAGTCAATATTGTTCATGAATTGTGTCCCATAACCTGTTATCAAATTAACTTAAAATGAGGACTAAATCAAACGGTGTTAAACCACAACAAATAACTTAACCATACGAATTACATTCCAAATTGATAAATGTTTAAACATTAATTAACACATTAGAATAAACAGCATGCGTTTATTTGATTAGAAAGACCAGGTGATCACGCTGAGGGATGCTCAAGATGGGCAAGAAACGCCTTTGACGGACTTGGACAGAGCCGAGGCTTTTTCTCGAGACGGGGTAGGAGGTGCCCGATAATTCATCGTCTTCGTCAGCGTCGTCTGTACATTCCCAGGCCCCCGGACCACCGACATCTCAAGAGGCGTAGGCTAGAGCTTTTTCGGTGAGTCAGCAACAAATATCCGATCTCTACCAGCAATTGATCGATGTCTTCGTCCTCCAGGTAAGAACCCCCCCCCCCCCCTTCCCCTTTTAACCTAAGTCAATTTATGGGTGATGAATTCGATGACGCCCCCAAAGATGAGTAGGCCGAGATGCGCTTGCTTAGGTTGGTTTATGTTGAACAATTTATGTTTATGTCATTGAACAAGTTATGTTTATGTTCTTGTCATTGAACACTTGAAGCGAATGTGATTTATCCGTTTAAGTTATGGTTTGTGTTGAAAATATGGAAAATCTGAAAATTCTGGAAAATAGGTTACGGTAATTGGTCTGAAAGACCTAGGAAAATGGGTAAAGACAGGCTGTTGCGGCAGAAACTGCAGTCACCTTTAGCGACTACCATAGTTTTGAAAGGCTCAAGGCGCACTAAGGCGCAAAGGGGGGTAAAGAGCCTCGAGTCGAGGCGCATTCTAAGGCGCGCGATTCATGAATGCGAGGCGCACTAAATACATTAAGGTTTTTATAACATATCTGACAATTTATGTAGCTTAAATAACACAAAATACCGTTAAAATACTAATACATGACACATATTGCCATTATAAAGATTAAAATGTATCATTTGTCACTTCTCAAACGGATCAACTCTTTGGTTCGATGACTTATATAGATTTTAAAATCCATATCAGGCTAAATATGCTTGTATCCTACACTTGTAGACTTACATCTAATAAAGCTCACAATTTAACTCAAAATATCAAGCAAGCAACGTATTAATATTAAAGGCACAATGCTACATTTTCATGATACTATGTCGTAAAGAAAATACTTAATTAAACAAAGTAACTTCTTAAATAAAATTTCAATCAATAAAATAAACATAAAATCAATTCAAATTTACAAATCCTAAAAATACCAACCATATGACTTAAAAGGCCCATGCATATAACTTATAAGGCCCGTGTATCTTATCTTAATATTTAGAAAAAAAAGCCTAAAAACCCGTTACATCTCTGAGGCGCAAAAATCCCCAAGTCGCGTGATTTTGGTGGGATTCATGCATGTCGTGAGCCTCGATCCAAAAAAATCCCTAAGGCTAGAGCCTCGTGTGATTTAGCGCCTAGGCGCGCCTTAGGCGCGATTTTTACAACTCTGGCGACTACATGTGGTCGCTAAAGGTGACCAATATTCCTTTGGAGATGAGATCAATATAGATCTCATATTTGCCATATAACCAATGAACTAATCATAGCCATCCATTTTTATTTTTCACATTTTTTTTTAAAACAAAATATCTTGCAAACGGTAAATCTTCAAGCTACAAAAAAATACCATCGCGATGAGAATTAAATCATCTTTCTATAGATATGCATTGTTATATACTTTCGGCGAACTTTTTTTTTTTCCAAAATTTCTGCCCAGAAAAATCATATATGATTTGTAAAAATCATATATGATTTGTAAAAATCATATATGATTCGTTAAAATCAAATCATATATGATTCATTGATTCTTACGAATCATATATGATTTTTACAAATCATATATGATTTTTCTGGACGAAAATTAGAGAAAAAAAAAAAAAAAAAAAAAAAAAAAAAAAAAAATCGTCGAAAGTATATAATAATGTATGTCTATAGAAAGATAATTTAATTCTCGTCGCGATTGTATTTTTTTGTAGCTTAACGATTTACGGTTTGCGAGATATTTAAGTTTTAAAAAAAGGATGGAAGTTTATTTATTTTTTTTTTTGATAAAAAAAAAAATGAGTGGCTAAGATTGCTTGATAGGTTCTAGGGTAAAAATTGGATCTATAAAGAACTTTTGGCTATTCCTTCGTTGGTCGACTTTTAGCGACCACTTGTGATTGTTAAAAGAGGTCGTAAATTTTCTTTAGCGACTACATGTGATCGCTAAAGGTAGTCACTAAAGTTTTTTGGTCAAATGGTTAGCGACCTTTTAGCGACAACATGTAGTCGTTATTGGTTTTATTACAAATTTTGGTCGTTTGTCAATAAAGTCAAAAAGTCAAGTCAAATGTGTTGTCGCTATAAGCAAAAATGTAGTCGCTAAAACTTTTAGCGACTGTACCTAAGACGACTGTTGATGGTCCAACTACATGTGGTCGTTAAAGCTTTTAGCGACTACATTTCGGACATCTAGCGACTACAAAAGTAGTCGATAGAGGTGCTTTCTGTTGTAGTGTGTTATATTACATGTGATATAGAAATAATAAGTTAATAAATGATTTTTAAACACTGTCCGGGCAGTGTATAGAAAAACCCTTAGAAAAATCATATATTTTCTTCAACTTTTATGAATAAACTGTAATGATTTAAAAGTTCAAAAGTTATGTGTGATATATAGTTGGAAAACTAATGATTTGTATTTTTAAATGCAAAAAAACGGTGAATCATTTGGAGTTTTACAAAGAAATGAGCATTAAAGATCAAAACACTCACTCCTCACCCCTCTTAAATGCTCCTAAATGGTCCATGCCAAACACACCCTTTCACTGCCTTAAGCTACTTGACCCATGAACTCCTTGATCATAATGTTTGCCCACAGTTGCGAGATGTTTGCTTTAACTCCCAAATGGTCTAGTCTTCAAATCTGAACGATGTGATGAGCCAGTCGATCGGTTCTTCCCTTTTTGGTTTAATATATACTTGCTACTTGTTTATGTATAAGGTTTGGAAAGAGAAACAAATGGGTCAAAAAGGGTTCTAAGGTACGCCGTACGCAGATTCATATTCTGATACTTTGTTTTGTATTATGTCAAAATTGAATAAAAATATATTGGTGATGGCAATGCATTTTTGAATAATGTTTTCGTTATAGTATTTATCAATATTACATTCATAGGGATATTTAGCCCATATGCTTTTGCAACCCGACCCGACCAAAAACGGTTACTACAGTGTTTATGTGTGGAGAGGAACAGGAGAAAAAAATATACACATATTATCCCACCTAAGTACCTAATTGTGTTTTCTTGAAGCTTCTCCCACACACATCATTAGCTCTTATCCATCACCGGATTATACATCAACTTCTACAACTCTCATCTCTAAAACATCACTGGATTATCATCATCTCGACCTTTCTTCCTCGATCTTTCAAATTTTTTTTTTTTAATTCTGAAATTAGGGTTTTCTTAGAATTTAGGGGTTTTGTTAATTTCGTTTTTGTTGATGATTTTTTGCAGGTTCCCTTGCCGTTGCTGTTTGCAGCCAAGGGTTTTGGTTATAAGGTATGGTTTGCTTTATTTGTAATGTTTATTGTTTTATTCAGGTTTTTCTTTTGTTGGGTTTACTTTACGGCCGTATGTAGAGGTATATAGATTGTTTTAGAATGATTCTTATTGGAGTTACATTGGTTTTTTTTTTTTTTTTTTTATGAATATGGGTTGTTATGGTAGAATGGTTGATTGTTCAATCTGTTCTGATTAAAGTTAAGCAGCTTATGTTTGAATTTGCTCATATTCATATATGTCAATGTTTTTGGGTTCATCGACATCTGTTGGTTTTACTTTTAGTAATAAAGATTAGTCAAAATGGCCGAATTTGTAAAAGATACCACCATACCTGGCCTGTTTGTCGTATAGTGAAAAGCTTTTGCCATTTGACCTATTGTGGGTGCTCTTTTTGCCGGTGAATCACTACATCTTTTCCGGATACAGTTATTGATGACAAAATGGGTGGTGGAGAACAAGTTGGCTTGAAGTTCTTGGTGCATCAGGAATATCAAACGAGAGGCTAGCTTTTCTTTTTTGTTTTGTAGGTTAGCAGAGGAAAATGGTTGATGGTTGTTCTTGCAAGAGATCCCCAAAACCGAGGTTGGTTGATGTAACATACAATATAAAAGTTTTGTAAAAAAGCTAATGAAATTCTGATTATATGAGTAATGTGGATATCAGTCAAAATGCATATTAAGAGCACCAGAATGGCGTTGTTTTTTTTTTTCAGTGTTTACAAAGTATAAAAGTTTACCATTTGTTTAGTAACTAAATGTCTGTGCGGAAAATTTTCATTTACTTCTAGGCACTATGTTGCTTTTTGATAAAAAATTTATCTGCATTGTATAACAATACGCTGAAACAAACATCGCAGGTAATAACGACGAAGGGATGGTGGGTGCTCAGGCGATTGGATCTTACAGAGTTCCGTTTCGTAGCTGTTTCAGTAACCTGATTTCCAAGCTTGGACATAAATAGCGCTATTGTTTGGTGATTTACTTATAATATATGCTAATATTGTTTTACTTGTCCATTTTGAATATTGTGGTGTGTGTACATTTTGCAGCCTATCACCAGCGAGAGCTTGCAGCCAGATCATGGTGATGGATAATAGACACTGAAAGCGGCCTATATACCCAACCTACAGGTACTGTCGTTGCGACTCTCACAACTTATTTAATTCAGACTTTATTAGTCTAAATGTAACATTGTAACTGTAAAAGTGGTCGTTATAAAGATGATAGCAGCATACGCGGCAATAGAAATCGAACGAAGAAACATCCCCCTAATATATTAGAATCGTCTACATGCTTTGTTTTTAAGGCATTAACGACCTTTTTTTAAATAGGCAACTGTAAAATTGTTTGCGGATCAAACATGGGTTGGCATTACAAAATGACATGTTTTAATCCAAAACGGTGTTGGCCCATTGCAACTACTGGACATGCCCGTCTTGACGGTTCTACTAGCATTATGTTTAAATATAATCGTCATCTGACAATGGTCACGTTGCAATAACCAACTGTTTCGTTTACACAGATCGCATATGATTACTGACTCAAAGTCACGGGTTCCTGTATGTTCAGTTTGGCTGTCTTTCTCAAACATAGACCAATTGGCATGCGTTGTCGGGGACCGCTTGGGGAGCTTCAGGGGTGGCACCAGGTGGCTGAACATTTTCCGGTTGAAAACTTTTAGTAATTTATATTATCGGTCTTTGCAAAGCGTAGTAACTAATGTATTTTGCGTGTTCAGGTCATGGGTACTTGATAAGAAAACAATGCGGAAAACCGTAGCTTAACGGGGTGACCATATGGTTGCAGCCATGGAATTTTTCGGGTACCGCTTCCATTGTCGCTGATTTGAGCCTGCTTAAATTGGAGGCGGTTTTCGGGTACCACTTGCATTGTCGATGATCTGACCCTGCTTAAATTGGAGGTTGAGGTGGACCGTATAGGGCTGCGAAGATTTTGGCAGCGAGTTGTGCGAAGCGAGTTGTTGTGGAGCAATGGTTTTTACTCTTACAAATGTATGAGCCCTGACTAATAGCTAGGTCGTTTATCCTTTTATTCAATTCTATTTATTCATGATAAGTTGTGTATTTTTATTTGCAGCCATGGCAGGTTGACCATTCTCTGCGTTTAGGAGCTGGAATGGGTCCGTTTGGGCCTAAAATGGGTGTGGGTTTGGGGACTTGAGATGGGTGGGTTTGGGTGCTGAAATGGGTGGGTTTGTATCGTACTTTTTTTTATTATAAAGGTTGATATCACGAGTTACAGAGAGAAGCCAACAACCTATTTAAACAAGCGCGTTTTCATTTGGTTTTACTTATCAATTGATGGTAACAAATTGCGTTCGTGATTGGAACCGTACTGATAGTAGCAAGAGGTATGCTAATGACACTTTACAAGAGAAACTTAGTCGAGTTGGTTTGGACCAACCATGGACTCATTCTTCATTCTGATTGTGCTTTAGGTTCTACATTTCGTTGTTGGAACAACTCTTATTTTTTTTCTCTTCCTTTTTGACAGCTTTTGTTGAGTTGGGCACCAAAGATAGGTTCGTAGAGTGACTGTGTAGTTTTGCATCTAGATTTTGGACCTGTTGAAGTGTGTGAATGGAACAATAAGAATGGTGAGTTGCTTAGGATCCGAGGTATGGCTTTTCTTGGCTCGCCTTTTCACTTTTGGAAAACGTCAAAGTTGGGAATTCTGCTCAAAGCACCATGAGGAGCTTCTTCCATGGCGATTGATTGTTCCTCAGGTAAATACCTTTCTTTTTTTTATTGAACAGAAATACAAATTTATTATTTTTGTTGTTTAAACAGCTTTTTTTGTGCTTTTTAGGTGAATGAGATCTTAGAAGTTGCCCAAAAAAGACGGTCTACGGTTACTTAAACTGGATCGAAGTTTTTCAGCAACATTTGCAGCAAAGCAAAAATCTGTGAGTATGAAACTATATTTGACTTTGTTCAAAAAACTATATTTGACTTTGTGGCGCATGATGTTATGGGTGCTGAAGCTGGTGTGTAATATAGTTGCAGTGTAATATAGTTTTGCCCTCAAAATTGCCCTTAAAACTAAAAATATGCTTTATATTTCGATAAATGGTGACAAAAGGACATGGACAGGTAATGCGTTGATGGACTTAAAAAGTGTCAAAACTCTTTTATTATAGAGCATATATTTAGTTTTAAGGGAAATTTTGATGGTTTGCCCAAACTAAGGTTTGGGATAACGTGCAAACACATGTACAAAATGTCTTAAAATGTGTTATCACAAAACATGTTTAAAGGTGTATAACATGATTTCAAGGTGGTCAAACGTGAAAAGGTGTCTCCAGCCTGCTTATCTCATCATTTGCATATGCATAAGCAGTTTTATATAATCGGGTTTAGAATTGCTTGCTTCAAACAGCTCAACATAAGATATAAGCAGTAGTAATATGTTGTCCCAAACACCTCTTAAAACTGTTTTGATATAACATAGAAGCACTTCCAAGCTCTTTCTGATTGCCGGTGATTATTTGCACTTTAATTAGGTTGTTTTGGGTTGTTTAACATCACTTATCTAAACCGCATTTAAGATCATCTAATTTATTTATTTTTTCTTTCTTTTTTAATAAGTAACCTGTTTAGGACTGTTATAAGCAGTTTTAATACCAATACCGTAACACACTCTTCAGTTAATTTTCTTCAGTCGATGTTTAAAAGTGTGTTTCCTAACTGATGGAGTTACTATTGCGATACTATGAATCATAATTAAATGGTTGTTTTAAAGATAAACTTTACAGTTGCTTTCAACAGTTGTTTTAAATAGTTGCTTTCAATATATCTCCCTCATTCTTTAGTCAAACTCATTTTTTGTGTATTTAGGTCGGTGAAGATGGATGGTGTTCAAGTGCGAGATGCACTTATGGACTATAATTCAGTATCATCATTATGTCTGAAAACCATTGTGAAAGAATGACTGGCTAAATTCTGTAGCACGGAATATCAGGTAACATTCATTGGCTTAACTTTTGTTTGTGGATCACTTGGTGTAAGTATATTGACACTCAGGAACAAAGCTATTCTCTTCCATAACAGAATCTGTTATCAAACCCCGAGGGGTATGTGTGTGCTACAATACTTTTCCCATCAATGACGTAATTTTAACCCATGTATATTGTTTTTAATTGTTGTGACCATTTTGCAGTGCAATGAATGACTCAAGTAGACTTTAAGAAAGCAAAACTGGCTGGTCAGACATAAGAATGGCTGTAACTGCGGATTCTATGAAGGAGCATAACTGATGTCCGCAGCCAAAGAAGTTTGATATGAAAAAGGGGTTTCACCAATTGGCTAAGGAATGCCAACGACTAATGAGGTAACCTCTTGAGATAACATTTCAAGTTAGGAGTTGGGATTGCTATTTGTACCGGTTTCTTTAAGCAATTTATAAGTAGGATTTACAAGTTCATGCTGGGATTGTTTATTAAAAAGGGCTGCATTGATTTAGCAATGGGAAATTAAGAAGCAACTATGTAAGATTTGTAAAAGGTTTTTTTTTTTTTTTTTTTTTTTTTTTTTTTTTTTTTTTTTTTTTGTTTAGTATAAAGTGGAAACTTCTTTGGTTGCAATTAGCGCACGCACTCAAACTTGAAGATTTATTTCATTTTTTCTGATATGAATCTATCATAAAGCGTGGCGGCTAACAATGACCTGTTTCTTGCAGGAAAAAAAGGGTGCACAAAGGTCTGGCTGGGTCGTTCTTTCTAACACTTGATCAATACTTTGTAGTGTACTGTTCCTTTGTTGTTTTTTTTGCCATTGTGTTGTTTGAACACTAGGGAATATATATTTATAACATCCACCGCATATTGCGACTAACGTATGCAAACACCCCACGGCAACGCAGGCAGCGATTGTGCTTGATGTACAACATTTATACTCTTAACTGCACAACTACATTAACTGTGCACCCATGCTTGGCTGTGAACATAATTTTTGTATAACATTTGTGCTACAAATGCACATAAACTTTATGTATGCAAACTGCTATTGCAATCTTGCAATGATCAAATGTTGTTGTCACCATTTTAACCATACAACAATTGCTTAAAGCAGCATAATATGTTCCTTTATCAAAAAGCCCCGCCGCAACGCGCGGGCTCTCTACCTAGTTACATACGAATCACATAAGGTACCCGCCAATAGCTCTGAATTCTCCAACAATGGTCATGAAATAGTATGTGTTGTAATTCAGTGTGCCAGATTTTTATTTTCTTTTATTTTGGGTTGTCACAAGTATATAAAACACATCCACTGCCTAGAAGATTTCTTAGCTTTCTTAGGAAATTGGCTTATCACTAGATTACTAACCAGCGCACACATTACTAATCTATACTACATATAAAGAGAAAATGGTCAAACCTTGAAAAGTGAAATCTTGAAAGTCAAAAGTGAGAGAAAATGAATTGTGTAATTAATACTATTATTAAAACACCCCATAACTTAAAATTACAATAATTTATTCATATGGTACAACCAATTAAAAGCATCTATATCAAATTAAAAACAATCAATTAAAATACCCCTTACTAAAAAATACAATAAAATTTTCACAATATACAATTTAAACAAGCTACAACATAATATAAAATATAAAATAATTAAACACAATAATTAATGTTATTTTTAAAACACCCTAAAATGAAAATACATGTTATTATACACATTATACAAATTAATAAAACACACAAAATTTCATACAAGCTAACAAGTTGATGTTGCATATAGTTTTGAAAATTGGACCGGACCAACAGGTACAACTGGAAAAACATATAGTTTTGAATACAAGGACTAATACACGACGTGTTCAGTTATTAAAAGCATGACTCGGTTTAAATCGACCCGTTTTTCAACCGGAACGGTTTAACTGGGTTTCAAAACATTATGTTTAATCCCTAAATCTTCAAACTTTTATTAGAGGTGGCAAAACGGGCGGGCACGAGCACAGGCTAGAATGGCACGGGTTAAAACGGGCACGGGCTAAACGGACAAATTATAAATCGGGCTAAATGGGCACGGGCTAAAACGAGCAAATTATAATTCAACTATTAAAAACATTCGGAACAATCCTAAAAACCCCTTTAATTCATCTTGTAAAAAAAGATCAAGCATCTAAGTCTTAACTATATTTAATTATTTTTTCTTAAAAAAAAAAAAAAAAAATCCGACTTCAAATTTGAGAAAATCTGCTGGGACAAATGAATAAAAATGCAACTAATTAAATATATCTATCAATTAATTAGAGTATTAAATAATTATGCATAAAATAGTTAATAAATGAGATAAATTAAAATTAATATCTGTTTTTATCTTTTGCCTGTAAGAGCCCATTAAATAAATGCAAAGGGCAAAAAACGCCCCAAACTTTTAAAAAAGTGTCAAAAATCGCTCAAAAATTACAAATTGGGCAAGATTTGCCACCCCAAACTTTTATTATTTTTCATTTATAACCTATAAACTTTCTTTTATCACTAAACGATCTGTCGCTATAAAATCTCGTTGCTATGCACGGGTATTCGTCTAGTGTAATTTAATGTAGCTTGTAAGTTTAAGAGTAAATTACATGGTTCGTCCCTGTGGTTTGGCCAAAATCCCTAATTGAGTCCCTATCTTTTCAATTGCGCCAATTGAGTCCTTATTCTGAAACTATGTAACATTGTTAGTCCTTATCGTTAACTGTCGTTATCTTCTCCGTTAGCTCCTAGTCCACAATTGGCAAAGTTAGTCCATTAACCAAACGATCATTTGCAACGTTAGTCCTTTTACTAACGATCATTTCTAATTAACTCAAAATTTGGTTTTCTTACACGTTTTATATGTTTTCGCCCGTTTTCTTACGTTTTCGTCCGTTTTTAAACGTTTCCTCCGATTTTTTTACGTTTTCGTCTGATTTCTTACGTTTTTGTCCGATTTTTTATATTTTCGTCTGATTTTTTATATTTTCATCTATTTTTTACGCTCTCGTCCGGTTTTTTATGTTCTCGTCCGATATTTTACGTTTTCCTCTGTTTTTTACTTTTCCTCCATTTTTTTCGTTTTCCTCTATTTTTTACGTTTTCGTCTGTTTTTTTACGTTTTCATCCATTTTTTTATGTTTTCTTCCGTTTTTTACGTTTTCCTCTGATTTTTTAAGTTTTCGTCTGTTTTTTACGTTTTCGTTGGTTTTTTTTACGCTTTCCTTCGTTTTTTTTTTTTTACTTTTTCCCCTGATTTTATTTACGTTTTCATATGATTTTTTCTCGTTTTCATCCGATTTTTTACGTTTTGTCTGTTTTTTACGTTGTCGTCCGTTTTTTATGTTTTCCTCCGTTTTTATGTTTTCATCCATTTTTTTACGTTTTCGTTTGTTTTTTTACGTTTTCGTTTGTTTTTTTTTTACCTTTTTTACGTAAGAAAACAGACGAAAACGTAAAAAAATAGAGGAAACATAAAAAATGGACGAAAACGTAAAAAAAAGAACGAAAACATAAAAAAAAAATGGACTAAAACGTAAAGAAACAGACGAAAGCGTAAAAAATGGACGAAAACATTAAAAAAAACAGACGAAAACATAAAGAATCAGAGGAAAACGTAAAAAATGGAGGAAAACGTAAAAAAAATGGACGAAAACGTAAAAAATCGGAGGAAAACGTAAAACAACGGACGAAAACGTAAAAAAAGGACGAAACATAAAAAAAGGGACGAAAACGTAAAAAGCGGAGGAAACCGTAAAAAACGGACAAGAGCGTAAAAAATGGACGAAAACGTAAAAAATCGGACGAAAACGTAAAAAAATCGGAGGAAAACATATTAAAACGGACGAAAACGTTAAAAAAACGTAAGAAAACGGGCGAAAACGTATAAAATGTGTAAGAAAACCAAATTTTGAGTTAATTAGAAACGATTGTTAGTAAAAGGACTAATGTTGCAAATGATCTTTTGGTTAATGGAATAACTTTGCAACTTGAGGACTAGGAACTAACGGAAAAGATAACGACAGTTAGCGATAAGGACTAACTGTGTACACAGTTTCAAAATAAGGACTCAATTTGCGCAATTGAAAAGATAGGTACACAATTAGGGATTTTGGCCAAACCACAGGGACGACCCATGTAATTTACTCTAAAGTTTAATTAGTTGTATTCTTAAGAAATAATTATCCTTATAAATGATAAGTAGCGAAAAAGTCATGGATTGATATAAATGAAAAAACGACATGTATGTGAAGATATGGACCTCATGTACCTAGCTGAAAAAGACCATATGAAGCAAAAACGATATATGTCTGCAAGATCTCTAAAAACCTTCAAGAAGAAAATGATTAGCTTTAACATTGAATAGATTGCAGATACCAATATATGCTCCTCAACACCTCTTGAATCATGCAATTATATAAGCAGACATCTATGAGTAAATTTATAAATACATTTTATCTATTACAACATTAAAAATATAAAATGATAGAACTCTCAATATGTCAGATAAATTATACAGCAAGAAACTAGAAAAGCAAATAGTAAAAACACTACAACCCAAAAGAAATCATTGTGTATACTGAATGTTTTAATATAAGGCGGGTGCTAACTTGTCACCTCTGCAATATACAATTTCATTTTTAACTTTAGAGTTTAGACTTCAATTTTTCACCTTTGCGTTTCAATACCCTTTTTGAAATTTCACTTTTCAGTAGTTCTGAAAATTTAAAACTGTGCTCCTTGATATGTTTGGCCAAACTGCCAACCAGCAGGTGCAACGTTGTAGCTCGTGATGGTTCTTCCGTCACTAGTGGTCACTTGGAAGGAAAGGCTTTGGCCATTGAGGTAAGAGTTACTTTGCCAGTTTTGCCCCCAATTCCGTGACATGGGTTGCCACCCTGTGTTTGACCCTTTGATTGAGACTGAATGCACGTCTCCAGCACCACCAACGTTCGTGATCAAGACCAAGTTGAAGTATGAGTGACCATTTATCGTAAACCTCACTCCTCCCTTTTTCGCACAGGGAACCCTATAGAAAGTAATTGAAGGAATCATATACTCCGTACTAGTTAGTCTTACAATAGTATCTACACATATTCTACGGTAAACTGTAAAAAATATGCAATGTACATTTTATTTTTTACTGCTGTTAAATATTATAAATTTTTACTGTTGTTAAAAAACTTGTATACTTTTTTCTCTTCACATCCAAAAATAGTATATTTCATACACATGTATAGTTGAGTAATAAATTGAACTTTCTTGCAATGTGAAAATATTTATAAGTGGTTATGAGGTTTAAATTTCTTACCTTTGGAATGAAACTGGTACAATACCAGCTCGGTATTGTGCTATTTGCAAGAAAGCAGGCTCTGCCAAATCAAAATGCTGAAGAGGAGGGTTGCACCATCCACCATTATCATTAGACTGAGCAGGGTTTGGCGGGCAGAAATTAGTTGCAGTGACAATTATGCTACCAGGCAAGCACCATCTAGGATCATCATTGCATCTCATCTCATAACACGACCCACAACTCAAACCATCATTAAAAAGAGCGGTACTTAATGCTGCAGTATTAGTACCATATCCTTGGCTATACAAATTTCCGTATCCACAAGCACCTCCTACAAAAAACATCAACTTAAGTTAACAAAGCTTACACGTTTTTCTTAATAACAGGTTTAAGTAAAATAGTTGGTTATAAATACCCATTGTGCTTTATCAGAAAAAAATAAAAATAAATACCCATTGTGCCAGAAGCATCTCCTCCCCCATAAAATGTGGCATGACCATTTTGCCAATCTCCATGGGCAATATTAAAGAAGCAAACAAGTAGTGCCACAATGGCGAAATGTGAAAAGGCCATTGGAATAGTCTTGTGAAATGTTTGGGACAGTATGGGGAATGAACCAAATCAAGTTAGACTTATATAGGGGAAGTTAGAAAGAAGGGAAATGTTATAGTTAATAAAAAAGGACCTCTGTTTGGAAAGTGACATTCTTAGCAAGTGGAAAAGCTTAGGGGGGGTGTTTGTTTAAGTTTATTTATGGGCTTACGAGCTTATATTTCATAAGCTCAAGTTTTTCGGCTCATTTCTAAAATTTGTGGGCTTGTATAAGTTTTTTATGACTTGAAAAACTTATATAAGCTCATAAGTCCCAAAATAAGCCAAAAAATGAAGATTTGAAAAATATCCGAAAATAGATAAGCTCCTAAGCCCATAAATACGCTTAAACAAACACCCCCTTAAATTTCATATATTTTTGGTTTGAAGTCATCAAATAGCATTGAATTAAAAAAAATAAATAAAAAAAATAAAAAATAATAATAATCTCTTTTGGTATGCGAACTAATAAGTGTTCAAAAAAACTGTTTTGGATAACGTGTAATGCCCCAAAATGTAACACGTATCAATGTTTTTTTCTTTTTAGGTGCCATGTTACAAAAAGGTGCATAGTGAAACACTTTCGAAAAGTTAGTAAATTTTAATGAAACATTTTATAATTCAAGTATTAAAACAGTACTTTAAAGAAAGTTCGTTGAAATTATTTTGATCGACTAAAATATGGAAAATGGCAATAAAACGTACCCAAGTGAGCGGTTGTTTCTAATTAAGTTATCTAACTTTTTTTTTTTTTTTTTTTTTTTTTTTTTTTCGCATGAAAAGGTAGCCACATTTTTTTTCTTCCCAATTTGAGACTTTCCATTAAATATTTAACAACTATCCGTTAATATTGACATTTCATGTCCCCTGCAGTCACCACCAATCCAAGCATCGCCACCAACCCCGCCCATTATCGTTTTACCCACAACGTCACCCAGCACCGTCGTCACCACCATTGTCACCCACACACCAACACCGTCATCATTACCAACCCAACCCACCACCGCCATCACTACCATACCCACCCACCACCGTCGTCACTCTCAATCCCACCCATCGTCGCCATCATAGTAGGGGATAATGGTGGTGGGTGATGGTGGCAATGATTGTGGTGGTGGTAGCCTGGTAGGTGGGGTTGGTGGTGGCGGGTGCTTCGTGGTTAGTCTTGGTGGGTGGGGTTGGTAGTGGCGGCGGTGGTTGGTGGTAGCGGTGGTGAGTGGTGGTGTCGACGACGACGTTAGACTTGAATGTGAAACTTTACAGATAACCATTAAATATTTAACTTAAAGTCCTAAATTGACAAATGAAATAAGTTGGCTAACTTTTCATGAGATATTTTTTTTTTTTTTTTTTTTTTTTTTTTTTTTTTTTTTTAATCGCAAATGACATTTAACTTGAGCATCTTGTTGTGTAATTTTTTCACCATTTACCCTAATTGTTTTAGGCATAGAGCCGTATCAAGATCATAGGATCAACATAAGATCATTTAATCGGCTATAGCATATCGCAGGATTGATCATGATCGTTTTGTACATTTTTTAAATTTTCACTATAATTTTTACTTATTTTAGATCACTACACACACGAAAGAAATTAGTCATCCATTGAAGTAAAAACAATCATCAGTAAGATCCATATCTTGACAATGTTGGTTTTAATTTGGTTTCAAGTGCAACATTTATTATGTGTTACATGAATCTTTCCTTAAAACTCAATATCCTGAATATTGCATTTTCTTACTCCCTCTATACGGTGCAAATACAAAAGTCACATGTGCTGGATCCTTTTTTCGTAGAGTTACGGGTCGAAGAAAATGATCTTCGCTTGTGCAATTTCAAACATGATGCGTTTCACATTTAGAAGCGTGTTCTTATTTTGTACGGGCAATGATCTAACATTTGTACCTAAAACTATACATACTGATATGAATCGTGATTGCATTAAACATAATATTTTTATCTTCTCTTAGAGCATTGGGTATCGTCGTGTCATGGCTTCAAGCCGTGGCACAAAAAGTGCTGCCACGTCAGCAAAAATCTCTACGGCACCAGAAATCCCACGGCACCACATTTCAGGGGTATCCGTTGGCACCAGAATTTCTGGTGCCGTCGGCCAATTTTTTTTTTTTTTTTTTTTTTTTTTTTTTTTTTTTTTTTTTCTTTTACTTAAATTAAAATATACACAATATACACTAAAATAAACTTCATTAATTAAAAACAAAAACACACATTACACTAAAAAAAAAACACATTACATAAAAAAAACACACCAAAAACACAAACAAATCACAAATAATAGCCCATATATAATTTTTTTGTTTTTATTTCTTCTTCCTCCCAAGGCCCAAATAATATAGCCCATGTATAATTTTTTTTTCTTCCTCCACTTTTCTTCTTCCTCGGTTCCTCCCACCTGCAAAACAACTCCACGCCAAAAAAAAAAAAAGAAAAAAAATCACAAACACAAGACACAAACACAAAAAATACTCAAACCCACTAATTTTCAACGTTAACATTCAAGGAAAAAAGAAAAAGAAAAAAAAAATAGCTATGGCGCTGCGCGGTTGGGACGGCGCGAGCACCGACGGCGCCACCACCGGTACGGTGCGCCGTCGGTTTTTTTTGGGCTGGTGGTGACGGCGCGAGCGA
The DNA here is from genome assembly GCA_030686995.1 of Artemisia argyi. Taxonomy (NCBI): domain Eukaryota; kingdom Viridiplantae; phylum Streptophyta; class Magnoliopsida; order Asterales; family Asteraceae; genus Artemisia; species Artemisia argyi. The sequence goes on from CM060693.1 coordinate 159,660,560, forward strand.
TGGCTCACCCGTACCCCATGCTCTTAAAGCTATACTAGTATTTTTTTTTTTTTTTTTTTTTTTTTTTTTTTTTGCAAATACAAATGGCAGCAGCCCATCCATTCAACTGATAAGACGACCACTTTTGCTTACACAATTCAGTGAATTTTGGAAAAGAAAACCAACCATTGTAAAAACGAAATGGTTTTGGACCCCAATACAACAATTGCTTACCCCATACAATAACATTGTGATCAGACAATTTCTTATCTGCTGAAATCAATATTGATTGAGGCCATTTTAAAATCCAAGAGTCATTGAGAAGAACACGATCAAGTCTTGACTTCTTACCTCTGCCCCCTTCCCCAAGTAAACGATGCATTTTGTAAAGGTTGATCCAAGAGATTAGCTTCAGCTAGAAAACTATTAAAATTTGCCATATTAGCATGATCGATCATGCATCTTAGTTTTTATTCAGGCGTGCAAGTAGAATTGAAGCTATACTAGTTGTTATCAATCTTTAAAAAATGGTTAGTATGTATATTTTTATATAAACTGTTGCTTTTGAATTATCTTTTACATTACAACTTAGATGCTTTTTTTTTTTTTTTTTTTTTTTTTTTTTTTTTTCAATTTTAGAAAATAACATTTTCATACGAAACTAATTTAATTAATATAAGTGTTTAATATGCTATAATCTCGTGAGTTAGTGTATTACGATCACTGAGTTTTAATATTAATTAAGGTTAAGTTAATTTTAAAATTGTGGTTCTATTATGGTAACTATAATTATATATGATATTTTTAATAATGCAACTGGTCAATATAATAACCTCTACAATGTTCGTGCAGTTGCTCACGAATTCAAGTTTGAATGGCCCTTCGAAGTCTCGCACGCTCTTTTTGATCGCGGCAGGTTTTTTTTCTTTTCTTTTCTTTTTTTTTTAAATGGCTGAGGATATTATTAAAAAAAGAAAAACTAGCAAGACGCTAGAAATATAAAGGCGAACCAATCGATCCAACTATTACAAAAATTACCTCTATATTTAAGCCTAGAAAAAGAAGCAAGACAAATAAAATCAAAAATATCACTTTTCCTCATGGAGTGAGAGTAGAAAGTGATATTGTTTCTAAAACGCCAAAGAGTCCAATAAGTAGCCGCAAAGATGGAATAAGCACGTGACTTTTTGTCCTTGGGAGCATGCCACGAATCGAACCAACTGACCCAGTCTTCACATGAGCAGAAACTTGGGAAGGAAAGACCAGACCAAGATCGAATAAGACACCAAACAGCAGTACCCGTGTCGCATGTGAAAAGGATATGAGCATTCGATTCAACTGACCTATTACAAAACCAAACAAGCAATCGAATCCAGGTCTAAACCACGGGAAGACAAGTTTAATCGGTTAGGAAGTCTATCTAAAATCATCCACCACATAAAGATGTTTACCTTCTTAGGGATCGTCTTATACCACCGAGTGCTAGGACATAGCGTAGGGAGAGTAAGCTCATCAATATGTTTCCTAACCATATTCACCGAGAAAGAATCATCATTGGAGAGATTCCAAATGAAAAAGAATAACCTTTCAGATATTACTACCTAACTTTTAGGAAATACGAGTAATTTAGACCCGTGCGTTGCACACGGGCTCTATCTAATTGGTCATAGTGTAATGTGCAGTAATTTTTTTCGTTATTAGACTTTTGTAAGTATGGCCTTAGTTGATCGGTAAATTTTATATTTAAACTTTTTATGACATATTAGTAATTATTTATAAAGTTTATATTTTGTATTTATTCTCAAGATTGTAACATTATATTTAAACTTTTTATAACATATTAGTAGTTATTTATAAAGTTTAGATTTTGTATTTATTCTCAAAATTGTAACATCCCTATATTTTGATATAAAACTAATATGTAATCTTCGGCACATATTTTCGTTATTATATATCTAAGTTGTGATTGTATCACACCTTTTCTAAGTATGACACACATTTAAAATAGTTTATTGACATTTAAGCTTCGACACTTATTTTCATCATTATATATATAAATTGTGATGGTATGACACATTTTCTAAGCATGACACACATTTAAAATAGTGTATTGACAATAAGTTCCTAAGTTGTGATGTTACCACAACTTTTGTTAGCATGGCATGAAAAATGTTGGTGCCTTTATTTCTATCAGTTTTAATTAAGGTCGAGTCAAAAACTATGTTTGCTACTAATTTTCGTCATAAATAACTTGGGTTGCCTCAGGACCTGTGCGAAAATAATTGTGTAAATTGTCGGGTTGTTAGTATGATTGTGAGGCCCAAATATACAACAATAATTTATTGACATTAAAAGAGTATATGTGAAGAGACTTTTTTCAAGATGTTACATTGAAAAGAGTCTCTTCACATATAATTTTTTAATATGTATAAGTTACATAAATTATTTTAAATATGAAGCGATGACATTAATGTTGAAGACCTTTTATATACATCTCCGTGCGATGCACACAGGTTTCGAATACCTCAGGACCCATGCAACGCACACATGTTGGATCTAATTGTTTTTTTCGTAATGTTCAGGACTAATTTTCAGTTCATGTTTGAAACTCTCATTTTTTGTGAAAGAAGGATTTCGTTGTTCAAATAAATGACATTATTAAAAGCGAACTATAAAACAAATTTCATTTTTAACAGAACTATAAAAACATTAAACATTAAAGTAATTAGTATATTCAAGAGTATAAATTATAACTCGTATAATAAAAAATCAGATCAAATGACCCAAGTCCGAATCATAAACCCGCTCCAATCAATCAATAGACCCGACATTTAACTAAACACAATTTTCTTCTCCTTTATATACTTCTTCAATTTATAAGATTCTCATTGTTAAGATGATAGTGTGAAGATATTTTTATTATATACTACCCCATTTTCAATATGTAACATCGATATAATTTACACAGTCATATCAAATATCAAAGTCACGCAATATTCCAAGACGTTTAATTAAGAAAGTGACATTAATAGACCGCAAGACAAAAAACTACATTAAGAGCAAAAATATTAAAATGCACTAACAAAGTGTAGTAATAATTATTAACTAAAAATTGAATGCTTGTCACATTATTTTCAATAAACTTACTTGCTAACGGATCAATAGTATTAGCCCGTTTATCGGTATTACATGAAGTAAAATATTGCATGTTTAATTTGTAACGTACTATTAATATGAATGCTAAGTATTCATTCCACCGGTGGCCGTGGCGTTGTTGTTGTTGTTGTTGTTGTTGTTGTTGTTGTCTTTATCGTTGTTGTTCATTGGCCTTTTGCATGTTTTGTTCTTGATACAATTTTTGTGACTTCTCGATCTCTTCCTTTAATGCTTCTTGACGCGCTACAAAAAATAATTAGATATAGTTGATGTTAGTAACTTAAATACAGTTAATCAATATATTGCATTTTTGATCAAATTGAAAATGTCCGTGCATGTTCCACTTAATTGATAAGACAACGATGTGTAGGATCTCTTAAACCATTAGAGAAGATGATGTTACTACCAAACATCATAAGCACCATCTTTATGTCATACATTGTTACACATATAAAACACACATGAAATTTACATAAAACAATATAAATCAATATGCTAAATAAGTAAGAAGATATGATGCTTACTTTACCACCATAATAAGTTGTAGCCCAATGTGCGCGCGGTGTGGAGGAAGTTGTGGTTTGTTGTGTGTGATTTTTGACACATTATATAGTTGATAAAATATTTGTAACTCATGGACCACTATTAATTGAGACGTTTGAGTTGCTTGAAATCAATGTACACATACTAATTGAGATGTTTGAGTTGCTTGGAATCAATGTTGAAGGCTTTATATGATAGAATCAATTCTTGAGACATTTATTATGACCTCTTTACATTTATAAGGCTACTTAAGCTTTATATAAGATAAGAATAAATTCCATGAGTCGTTAAAGATCAATTTAAATATAGTGTTTCAATTTGATATTTATGACCCGGTATTTATATATATGGGTAGTGTTGTTTTAACAATTACAGTAAATGTTTAGAGGAATGAGCTAAACTAATAAACTTGTAGAGAAAATTTCATTTGTGAACTAAGTTTTTATTACATACTGAGGGACAAATCCTAACTATCCATCTAGTTTGATCTAATGGTAGGGATTAACCTAAGATTTAATATAGAAACCTAAGTCCATGTTTTTTTCTTGTCTTTATCTCTTTCTTTTTATTCACTTTTTTTTTCTTTATTTTTGGTCTTTTTTAGCCCTTCACGTGGCATTTTTTTGTCTTTTTTGTTTTTCTAGTCAAGGTTTGCTTCTTTTTTCTTCTTTTCTTTTTCTTTTTTCTTGTTCTCTCCTTTTCTATTCACGTTGTTTTTTTTTCAAGCTTTTTTTGATAAACATTTTTTTAATTCACTTTTTTTTCTTTTTTCTTTTTAAAAAAAAATCACGTTTTTTTAATTCACGTGTATTTTTTTAAATTCACGTTTTTTCTTTTAATTCAAGTTTTTTTCACTTTCTTACGTTTTCGTCCGTTTTCATACGTTTATATACGTTTTCGTCCGTTTTCATACGTTTATACACGTTTTCGTCCGTTTTCAGACGTTTTAATTCGTTTTTATCCGTTTTCGTCTATTTTTCATACGTTTTCATCCGTTTTTAGACGTGTTTTTACGCTTTCATGTGTTTTGTCCGTTTCATACTTATCCATCTGTTTTCTTGCGTTTTCATCCGTTTTCTTGCGTTTTCGTCCATTTTCATCTGTTTTCTTTCATTTTCGTCCTATTTTTCATACCTTTTCTTCCTTTTTCATACGTGTTTTTATGCTTTCATATATTTTCTTCCGTTTTCATACATATTCTTCCATTTTCTTATATTCTCGTCGTTTTCATTCGTTTTTGTCCGTTTTTCAATATCTTTGGCCATTCTCAGACGTTTTCATACGTTTCGGAATATCACAAGTGATATTTTGTGATATTCAGAATATCACCCCAGTGATATACTAAATATCACAAGTGAAATTCGGAATATCACAAGTGATTATCTGAATATCACATGTCATATTTTGTGATTTTCTGAATATCACTAGTGATATATTTAGTACAACAATTGATATTCTGTGTTTTTTTGCCATTCTCAGACGTTTTCATACGTTTCAGAATATCACAAGTGATATTCTGTGATATTCAGAATATCACTTGTGATATTCACAAGTGATAGATATTCAGACAATCATAAATGATATTCAGAGTATTATTAGTGATATTCAGAAAATCACAAGTGATATTCTGAATATCAATTGTGATATTCAAAAAACTACGAAAACATATGAAAACGTATGAAAGTGAGAAAACGTGAATTAAAAAAAACGTAAAAATCACTAGTAATATTCTGAATATCACTTGTAATTTTCTGAATATCACTTGTGATTTTCATGTTACAAAACATTAGTTGAAAATCACTTGTGATATTCAGAATATCACTTGTAATATTCAGAATATCACTTGTGATATTCTAAATATCACAAGTGATATTCAATTAATGCATTGTAACATTAAAATCACAAATGATATTCAGAATATCACAAATGATATTTAGAAAATTCCAAGTGATGTTCATGTTACAAAACATTAGTTGAAAATCACTTGTAATATTTAAAATATCACTTGTGATTTTTATGTTATAAATCATTAGTTGAAAATCACTTGTGATATTTAGAATATCACTTGTGATTTTCTGAATATCACAAGTGATTTTCATGTTACAAAACATTAGTTGAAAATCACTTGTGATATTCAGAATATCACTTGTTATATTCTAAGTATCAAAAAATAATACTTTCGATATTCAGAAACGTATGAAAACATCTAAAAATGGCCTAAAACATTTAGAAATGGACGAAAACATATGAAAATAGATGAAAACGGACGAATGCATATGAGAACGGACGAAAATGTTTGAAAACGGACAATGATGTATAAAAATGGACAAAAACGTCTGAAAACGGACGAAAACATCCGAAAACAGACGAAAACGTATGAAAACGAACGAAAACAGATGAAAACGTATGTAAATGGACAAAAACGTATAAAAAAGGATGGAAACATATAAAAACGGACAAAACCGTATAAAACGGATGAAAACGTATGAAAACGGACAAAAAACGAAGGAAGACGTATAAAAACAGACGAAAACGTATAAAAGTAGACGAAAACGTCTGAAAACAGTCGAAAACGTAAAAAAACGGACGAAAACGTATGTAAACGGACAAAAAAGCCTGAAAACATACGAAAATGTATGAAAATGGACGAAAACGTATAAAACGGTCAAAACGTATAAAACAGACGAAAACGGATGAAAACGTATATAAACGTACGAAAACAGACGAAAACGTATAAAAACGGACGAAAACGTTTGAAAACAGACGAAAACGTAAAAAAAACGGACGAAAACGTATAAAAACAGACGAAAACGTCTGAAAACAAACGAAAACGTAAAAAATAGACCAAAACAGACAAAAACGTCTGAAAACGTATATAACCATGTGAAAACAGATAAAAACGGACGAAACGTAATAAAGTTAAAAAAACGTGAATTTATATATAAAAAATTTTGATTAAAAAAAAAAAAAAAAAAAAAAAAAAGAAAAAAAAAACACTTTATTTAAAATAGCGTGATTAAAAAAAGGTAAAAAAGATGAAAAAAAAAAAAAAAAAAAAAAAAAAAGGCAACTTGATTTAAAATAACATGATTAAAAAAATGGGAAAAAAAATATAAAAAAACGTGGTTAAAAAAAGCAAAAAAAAAAAAAATCTTTAAAAAAAGTGAATAAATAAGAAAGACAAAGAAAAAGAGGGAAAAAAAAATAAAAAAGAAATGGACTTAGGGTTTCATGCTAAATCTTAGGTTAATCCCACCATTAGAACAAACTAGATGGATGATGAGAATTTGTCTCTCAATAGGTAACAAAAACTTGGTCCTTAAAATAACTCACTTCTTTGTAAACATTATGCAAACTTACAATTTTACACTTACGTTGCACAAAATAAAATTTAAGACCACCTTTCTTCGAAAAGTTTTGACTTAACTTAAAAAATCTTTTCACTAATACAAAATGGGGGGAAAATGATAGGAAAAGTCATCATACTTGCCACTTTTTGTCATTATATGTATCGTGCTTTTTTTTTTTTTCAAATTTGGCACTAACCTTTTAAAATTGTGTCATTGTGTGTACCCACTTTTTTAAATCGTGCTATTGTGTACTTTGTGACCATTTTACCTCTACTTTTTTCAAAATTTTTAGGGGTAAAATGGTCATTTCATGGCTGAAAAAGTCACAAAGTACATACAATGACACAATTTAAAAATGTTAGTGCCAAATTAAAAAAAAAAAAAAAAAAAAAAAAAAAAAAAAAAAAAAAGACGCTACATACAATAACAAAAAGTGGCAAGTATGATGCCTTTTCCTAAATCATTATCATTAGACTATAGAAAAATGATTTGTAGGCCTAAGTAATGAACCTAAGAATAGACCTACAAATATGATTAGTGTAATTCAAAATTGATTAGTGAATATGAGGAGAGAGAAAAAGTGTTTTTAATACTTGTCAAAATGTGAATGGAGTAGACTTATTTGTAGGTCTATTTAGTAGGCCTAATTATGAATGCTCTAGACTATATCATCATTGAGCGGTCGTGGCTCAACCGTCTCAGATATTTATTCCTAAATCATCATCATTAGATGATATTATCTTGATTTTGATATACAAAAGAGGATATTTCAAAAGAAGCTTAGGTGTTTTTCGTTGTCGATATATCTCAATTAAGACTGAATCATTATCATTGGATAATATCATCATGATGATATACAATAGAGATTATTTCAAAAGAAGCTCAAGTGTTTTTCCATGCCGATATATCTCAATTAAAGTTGACAGTAAGTGAAGATAGATAATGACTTATAAGCACTTGTTCCATGACCACTTTGATTTGGTAATTTGATTCGTATATTTGTCACAATCTATACTTTGATTCGTATATTTGGTAAACAAAACATTTTGGTTTTTGACAAACTTACATTTTAATTGAAGTTGAGGAAATTGATGATGAAACGGATTGATTTATGTCTTCTTTTGCAAATCTAGCTAGAAGTGGTGCTAATGATACAATCTTTCTTGAGGATGAAGATTATGATATTTATGATGGTTACGAGAAGGATACTTTTGGACTAACCGAGAAACCGTTGGCATTCTGTAATGCATTCGATTTCACTCTTTGAAGTCCAGTTAAACGATGGGGTTCTTGTAGATGTGAGTTTAACATAATTTTGTCATTAGTAGTCTTTATAGTAGGTTCATAAGTCAGGCTTGTCTTTTTTATGATAGTTTTGGTCTCATGCACAATTAATGTATTTGTTTTCCCGTCTATGTAATGGCTGAGATTTAGGATTCATTTACATTCTATGTACTTAAATATTTTTTTGGAGTAATAAAATTTACCGGATATGCTTAAACTTACATTTTAATATGTCATATGTTTTAATTTGTACATTTTTTTGTTTACCTTAAAAAGAATACTTATTACCTTGACGTATGTAAACGTTATTCGAGTGTTACAAGTTTTCTACATTGCTTCTAGTCTTACGATAAACATCAATAAGTCTAACCTATATGGTATGGATGTTTCTTCGGAAGAGATTAATCAAATGGCTACAGGTACACGATGTGTTGTTGGTCTTCTTCCTATGTCTTAACTCGGACTGCTTATGGGTGCCAGCATGTGTTGTTCTGTGAATTGGAACGTGTTAATAGATCGGTTCAAGTCTAGGTTATCAGGTTGTGATGCGTGTGATATGTCAATGTAGCATAGGGTATTTAAGCATTTTCAAGTTTTAAATTTATATTTAGCCGACTTATTACTAACACACACACTTAGCGAGCAGTGTACCCGATCAATATACATATAGTGGTAAGTAGAGTGTCGAACACTAAGAATGGAACGTAATATTTAGTTAATTTAATCAGTATTTTAACATCTAAGTTAGCTTTACAATCCTAATCTAATAAAAAGGGGTTCAGCCTAAGAGGCTGGCACGGATTTAGTAAATAATAAAAAGTAAAATTAATGAGAACGAATCAACGAATAGCAATCATGTACACAGATAGATAATAGAAACACGTAAGAAGACCTGTCCTTATAATTAAGTAGCTTGTCACTCGTTATATTGCTAGTTTTATATGATGAGTATCGTAATCTAATCTGTCTCGTTGGATCCTATATATCGGTGAGTAACCCTTAATGATTACTTATGTTTATCCTACTTTCTAGACACTAGATAAGTAGGCGAGGAATAGGTATGGTAGCCCAAAAGACTCAACTAAACACAAAGGTTATCAAAGCACAAATATAATTCACCAAAAACATCAATCATATAAACTTTAGCCGATGGGAAAGCAATTTTAAGGGGAGCAGTATGGTGGCCACAAGCCCATCAATCCTGATGGATTAAAGCTTACTAATACAATAAACAAAACTACTTAATGAATTAAATACATGCAGGACCTTCTTAAGGCTCTAAGATCTTTGTTTGGGGCGTGTCTTGTGAAGCTTCTTCGACTGAATTCGTCTCCTTAGGGTTTTCTTTACACAAAACTCATATATGTCTTGGGGTATTTATAGGTTCTGTCTGAGGGGTCGATGCGGCGCATATTGATGATAGATGTGGTGCATCTACTTAACTTCGCGTGGGGTCCAAGATTATTAAATTCTTGAATATTCGTACACCGCCTTAAGATGCGGCGTAACTTCTTTATCAATGCCGCACATGTTCTTTAACGTCTTGGATAGTTTCTGGTGAAGTCTTTAGCTGATACGCCACATGTTGTAAATGAGATGCGACATATTTTGGAGTAGATCAAGTTGATTATTCTTCGTTCACCAAATTTTCATATGCGGCGCATGTTGTAATTGGATGCGGTGCATTCTTCAAAGTCAAGCAATGGTCTTATAATTCATCTAAGTATGATGTTGCGACGTATCTGTTGAGAGAGATACGACACATCTCTTGAATTTCACTAGAATTTACAAATCTTGATTATTTAGCTCCATAGTTCGTCCAATATCATTAACTTTCAGCTATTGCTTGTTTTTACCTGAGAATCACTAAAGTAAACATAAGGGTACCAATTCTCATACAAAATAATATAAAACAAATCAATTAAATAGGATAAATAATGCTAATAAAATGTACTTATTTGATGTCATGAAATATCCCCCCACTTGAACTTTACTTATCCTCAAGTAAACCTTTAGAATAAACATAATGAAAATGTATCCTTGATAAGATATTTTTACATTTAAGCACTTATTCGTTTTATCATAATTGCACGGCCAAACACTTAACCAATTAGAAACAAAATATATTATTAATGAAAGCAAATCTAATAGTTTAACTGTCCGGACGTGACGAATATTCTATCATATGCTTGACAAGGATACACATCTCCCCCACTAAAGCTAAGGAGTAAAAAGTCTAAAGCTGTGAAAAGGGTTTATGGTTCATGGGTTAAACCTAGCTTTGCTTGAACATTTCCTTCATAAACTTAGTAGATCGCTGGCGCAAGTCCTTGACGCCTTAACTAACGGATGGTCACTAATATGCTTTATGGATCGCTGGCGCGAGTCCTTGATCTTTTAAATGATGGATGGTCACTAATGTGTTCCTTGGATCGCTGGTGCATTACTTTCATAACGGATGGTCACCAAGTTGCACACCAGATCGCTGGCGCATCATTTAATCAATCTTAAACTCGGATGGTCACCAATTCACACACCAGATCGCTGGCACGTTAGCTAATTAATCTAATACTCGGATGGTGATGCGTGGGAATTGCACCAGGCTTTACCTCTCGAGGGATCTCGAGAAGCTTACAACCCCCACCAGGTAGTGTACCTGATCGTTGTAGTATAGTATAGTGATAAGTAACGGGGGATTGATCGTTCAACTCAGGAATAGTGTCGCTAGGATTAGAAAACCTAAAAACTAGGTCTAGAGGTGAGGGATGATTCTTTTTGTATTTTTATATTTTATGAAAAGCAATTAAAAATCTTGGTTTTGTAAGAGTGGGCGGAATTAGTTGCTAGTCAACTAACCTAATAACTAAGATGCAATCAAAATAAAATAACAAAAATGAAAATAAAACTAATTTAACTAGTGGTGTGAACAATAGATGGGAGAATTGTGTTTACTTAGATTTTACTACTCCCTAGATATCTTTTACAGGTTAATTCTTTGTTACAGTTGCGTGGATGACGGGTTATATTCCTTAATACCAATCGTGGGGTGGCGTACGTACTTCCCCAACTCTATAAGCTCCTATTTCACTCCTATGTCGAGCCTGCAAGAAGCTCCTAACATGGAATCACTAGAATTCGCTCATGCATTAAATACAACCACAAAAACCTAGTACGCATTGGTTCATGTTTCTTAAGACGTTCAAGTATGTCACATAATGGAAGTCTGCCAGTTTTCTTAAGCCTAACATCGAAATCATTCATCCAATACAACTATAAATAAGCAATCAACCTATAATCAACATCTAGGTTTCATTACATCTAAGCAAACACACAAGAGATCTAGCCTGGCATGTTAAAATCAAGACAAGCGTAAGATATATTCAAACAACACATAGACATATTGAATGAATTGAAAGGATACTTATCTCAATTGAACATGAAGGGTTTCAAGGGGTGAAAACCCTTGAAAATATTGTTAAAAACGATCTAGGGTTTATTCAAGTCGACCCTCAAATTCTCCTCTTTTTAGAATGAAAATTACAAAGACTATATATAGATTTCCTAAGGTGACGGCGTCAAAAAGAAAGTTCTGACGCCATCAACCCACCGCCAAAAATATAATCGGATTGCCTAGATCCAGATCTGACGCCGTCATGTGTATTGTTGTTCTGGGCCGTCACCACTTTTACTCTTGACGGCCTTGATTTGACGCCGTTACGTTTTCACTGGGCCGTCACCATTTTTGCTCTTGACGCCGTCATCAAATTGCTCTTGACGCCGTCAGGTACTTTTCCCAGCAAGGAAAATTCAGACTTTGCCGTTTTCTTCACTTTTATGCTCCAAAAACGTCCAAAATGCTTCCTTTTCCAGAATTCACTCCCAAAGTACCTAAAATCACAAAAGGAACGATTTAAGGCAATATTTGATCAAATAAATTCAAATTTCGGCTTAAATGACCCCCTAAAAATGGATCATTTTTCGCCTCATCATATACCCTTACACTTGAGATTTGCTTGTCCTCAAGCAAATGCGCTTTTATTCTAATCAAAATACAAGTTAGGGGTCATTTAACACTAATATAAAAGTAATTACAACAAATAACCGTTCCACTAAAGACCAAAGACAAGCACGGAGGTCATACACTAGCACATCACAAATAGTGTTTAGATACTTACATCTCTCGGGTGTAATAAAGTATATATCACAACATGGAAATGGAAAATATCTCTCACTACCTATCATAGCAAAATAGATTACCATAGGCTTGGGAAAGGATCAAACCTCCACCACACGGCGTAAGCACCTAGGATAAACTATCAAAGAGGTCTTTTAAAAGGGTTATAACGTTAGGTGTAGGGATATGGAATACACGGTTTTGTTGGATAAAGGCAATCTTTACTGGTGGCGAGTTAATAATCTTGGTTAATTACATGTACAATAAGGCGTTGCTAAGCCAAGACTCGACTCGACTTAAGCTAATAAATGAAAAATAACAAAAACATAAAATAAACATAGAATAAAACGGGATGGTAGTCCGTATGTTTTTTTCTACTTTTTTTTTTTTTTTTTTTTTTTTTTTTTTTTTTTTTTTTTTTTTTTTTGCATACACTCTTACCCTACCATCCAAAATAATACATCATAGGGAATGAATATTCCCCTTACACTTGAATTTTTACATACTTTACAATAAACTAATCTAATGACTCGAATTAAGATAATCAAAACACTTGGAGTACTTTTAAGATTAACGTACATATAGGGGTAATAATATGATGTTCTTCCCCATTACTCCATAACACAATTACTTTACCCATGAGTCCCAATCGTCCCAAAACAATATGTACAAGGATATGACTCGACTTAGCAACCACGTAATCAATTAGATAATTAACTAAGGGTTTAAACATGTAACAATAATGCACTAAAGATGGGTGCATACACGGAAAGCTAAGGCGATTTGGGTGTACATTTAAGTGGGTTGTAACAAATTCTTCCTTTAAGTAAAATGCTTAAAGTTAGAAACGAAAAGATAGGCTCGGAGGGGTGTACCAGGGGTTTCGTGTACTAAAAATGAGTACAACGCTACGGGTGTGGGAAAAATTAATTGACTTAACTAGTCAAGTAATATGACTTTAATGGTCAAGTAATTATGATACGGGTTTAACACAAGGGTGATCCTAATGCCTCTTATCATGTAGTAAATCCTACTACACGAATGTAGTCTCACTAGCGGTCTCGGGATGCATCACTAACGCAAGTTCTAGAATCTAAATGCTACCGGTACACTCATAAGCACTAATAGTAAATGCTTTTCCTATCAAATCTAAAGGCGAACCTCACATATTTGGGTGGAAAATTTTTCTGAATGATACGGTTTTGTGCTAGTCATACGACTTCTATCCATGAGACGCTTGCTATGGCTAAAGTTTCACTCCTAAATGTTGTAAAAAAATTTAAATTTGGCGCTAAAATTACACTAACAAGTATTTCTCATAGTTTTATTACACACCTACCATCAAACAAACAAACTCAAGTGAAAGTGTATACTATAAGGTATTATCATTTTACCCTCCCCTTACACTTAGGATGAACATTGTCCCCAATGTTCAATTAAAGATTGTAAAAGTAAAACAGATAAAAGAATGAAATCAAATACTCCCCTGATTCGCTCGGTATGGATAGTGTGTTAACAAGGTTAGATCTTCCTCCAAGAAAATGAACAATTAAAGCTTCCCTTCCAGAATATAAATCATCTTCTTGTCATATATAACCTGTTAAACCTGAGAAAACAAACAAGGCAACCTCGCGTAAAATCGACGGCAATCTATATATGATAACAAATCCTAAAAAAATAACATATATATCTTAAATTGCTTTCTAGGAATTAAAGGGATATAATGCTTGTGGAATGATGCTTGCATATTTCTTGGAGTTTATAAAACTAAAGATTCAACAAAAACTTTAAGACTCCGTTAGAAAAACAAAACTAGCAAAATTTCCAGATTTTTACACATGACGCCGTCAGGAATTTCTTCCTGACGCCGTCAGAAGTGATCTGCAGAAATTCTTACATTAAGTTTCTGGAAAATTTATGGAAAACTTATGTCTTACTTCCTGGAAAATCCTGCAAAACATCATTATGACTCGATACAAGCATTTGACTCTAACAAATATGAATATACATGTTCATTTAATATTGTGGAGAATCATGATCAATTTTGTTTCTTAAAAACATATTTGGGGTTTCCCCTTACACTTATCTTTTGCGAAATACCTTTGGATTAAGTTAAGACAAAGCCAAACGACAAAATTAAGTATTTTCACCATTTTATTTTGAGACATGATCTACCAACAATAAAAATAAAGCATGCATACGGAAACAAATAACAATCAAACAAAATAAAAATCACACAAAGCATAGGTTGCCTCCCAAGAAGCGCTTTTTTTTATTTACGAGTCTTGTAGCTAGACTCAAGGTCATGGGCTACTACGTGACCTCATCGTTGGTCTCACTCTCTGATTGTAAATGTTCTTTATAGAGACCAACCACCTTTTTCTCAATTGCTCCTATAATCCTATTGGCAAATTCCTTATCGACTTTATACTTTGGTCCTAGAGTCAAGCAATCTTTGTAGAAAAGACTCTTCTTCTCCCATACATAATCCATGCCCTTTTTCTTATCCTCTTCATTGATGTCCTCGAAAGCACCAATGTTATCCATGTCAAATTAGGGCACAAAACGAAATTCTTTCATTCTATTAGGCATCCTATAAGTGATCCTATCGGTGTCACTAGCAAATTGGATTGTCCCTTCTATCTCATCATATTCTAACTTGGACTCTTCCACAAATTGTTTACCAAACACAACATGGGATAAGCGACAATCAATAACACTAGCTAAGTCTTCAACAACCATAAAGTCAGTGATATAAGTAAAGTTCCCAACAAAGACATGGAGACCTTTAATTCTTCCGACAAAGTTACAAACTCCACCGGGGTATTTGGGATCTCTTCTAGGTCCAAGTCTTGTTTTCACAATATCATTATAGACACTTGAGGACAGAATGTTGATTGGGGATTTAAAATCAATGTAAGCATTGTCAATGTGTTTATACCCAATCATACATGGTATCTTAGCATTCTTAGGATCGCCTCTCTTTATCTTAGGTTCGATTCTAGTGAAAGGAGGTCAAGGATTATCAATAAGATTAATATAGTACGCAATCTCCTCCTTAGTGGGGTATAGATTAAAATAGTCATCTAGCTTTGGATCAATCTCCCCTTCTTCAAGTTCCTCAACAACATCCTCAAAATCTTTAGTTCCTAGGTCCTTATTTGAATACAAGGCGGTCGCTAGGTCACTAAATGCATGGTCAAGCTCAACATTAATCAACCTATTAAGCTCCCTAAGTTCCCTAATCTCACTCTCAATTTGTTCATGTAACAAAGCCACTTCTCTTGGGGAAAGGGGTGGATTCGCGTTTTCCATAATGGTCACGGAATAGTCAATGAATTTATTTTACTAACAAAGACACAAAGAAATAGATAGACTAAAGAAAACCTAAAAATTAAAATAAAATCTTACTAGAAAGGAATCTAGCAAGTAGACCTAATAAAAAGAAATTCTAACCTAGATAATAACTATTCCCCGGGCTGCGGCGCCAAAAACTTGATGCGTGGGAATTGCACCAGGCTTTACATCTCGAGGGATCTCGAGAAGCTTACAACCCCCACCAGGCAGTGTACCTGATCGTTGTAGTATAGTATAGTGACAAGTACCGGGGGATTGATCGTTCAACTCAGGAATAGTGTCGCTAGGATTAGAAAACCTAAAAACTAGGTCTAGAGGTGAGGGATGATTCTTTTTGTATTTTTATATTTTATGAAAAGCAATTAAAAATCTTGGTTTTGGAAGAGTGGGCGGAATTAGTTGCTAGTCAACAAACCCAATAACTAAGATGCAATAAAAATAAAATAACAAAAATGAAAATAAAATTAATTTAACTAGTGGTGTGAACAATAGATGGGAGAATTGTGTTTACTTAGATTTCACTACTCCCTAGATATCTTTTACAGGTTAATTGTTTGTTACAGTTGCGTGGATGACGGGTTATATTCCATAATACCAATCGTGGGGTGGCGTACGTACTTCCCCAACTCTATAAGCTCATACTTCACTCCTATGTCGAGCCTGCAAGAAGCTCCTAACATGGAATCACTAGAATTCGCTCATGCATTAAATACAACCATAAAAACCTAGTACGCATTTGTTCATGTTTCTTAAGACATTCAAGCATGTCACACAATGGAAGTCTGCCAGTTTTCTTAAGCCTAACATCAAAATCATTCATCCAATACAACTATAAATAAGCAATCAACCTATAATCAACATCTAGGTTTCATTACATCTAAGCAAACACACAAGAGATCTAGCCTAGCATGTTAAAATAAAGACAAGCGTAAGATATATTCAAACAACACATAGACATATTGAATGAATTGAAAGGATACTTATCTCAATTGAACATGAAGGGTTTCAAGGGGTGAAAACCCTTGAAAATACTGTTAAAAACGATCTAGGGTTTATTCAAGTCGACCCTCAAATTCTCCTCTTTTTAGAATGAAAATTACGAAGACTATATATAGATTTCCT
The DNA here is from genome assembly GCA_030686995.1 of Artemisia argyi. Classification (NCBI taxonomy): domain Eukaryota; kingdom Viridiplantae; phylum Streptophyta; class Magnoliopsida; order Asterales; family Asteraceae; genus Artemisia; species Artemisia argyi. The sequence goes on from CM060693.1 coordinate 159,677,525, forward strand.
AAGGTGACGGCGTCAAGAAGAAAGTTCTGACGCCGTCAACCTGCCGCCAAAAATATAATCGGATTGCCTAGATCCAGATCTGACGCCGTCATGTGTATTGCTGTTCTAGGCCGTCACCACTTTTACTCTTAACGGCCTTGATTTGGCGCCGTCACGTTTTCACTGGGCCATCACCATTTTTTCTCTTGACGCCGTCATCAAATTGCTCTTGACACCGTCAGGTACTGTTCCCAACAAGGAAAATTAAGACTTCACTGTTTTCTTCACTTTTATGCTCCAAAAACGTCCAAAATGCTTCCTTTTCTGGAATTCACTCCCAAAGTACCTAAAATCACAAAAGGAACGATTTAGGGCAATATTTGATCAAATAAATTCAAATTCCGGCTTAAATGACCCCCTAAAAACGGATCATTTTTCGCCTCATCAGATGGTCACTACTTTATTCATACATTTAATATTCTTACTTGGCCATCATTATATCCGGATGCTTGAAAGCTAACAACGAATATAATAATACGGTTGGGTATGGATAACATTTAGGATATAAATTGGTGTAAAATAAAAAATACAAAACAAGAAACAAATAGATTAAAGTCCTAAGTGTGGATAGAATACTTCCCTACCATCCCATGAATAAGACTCATATCATCGAATAACTCACACTTTGACTCTTTTGTAACTCACGCTTTAGGTAGACACGAATTATACTTGATAAGATCTTAGACAAAGAGTAAACAATCCTTAGTTGGCGTTCCCATAACGTCCAACTCCCTTTCAATCCATAAATATAGTACAACAATAGTGGCGATATCAACCACTTAATACAAAACTTTACATTGTTGGCTTAAATAAACTACCAACTTCTTTTTTTTTTCTTTTCTAATTTTTCGATTTTTTTATATATAACTAAAGGTTTAAAATTTCACCACAATTCCATCACAATAAATCTGGATAATTTTTCTTTACTTTTCAGACTTTCAGACATAATGTAATAGTGAAAGTAGTAAACACACGAAAAACTGACTAAAAATATACAATATGTACTTTCACTCCATTGCATTGTGCAATTTCCCGACCTAACCAAATATGAATTTACGCACACGAACACAGGTAACGTAAGGAAACACACTTTGCCAAAGCAACTAACCACGGACTTAAATCTACAAGGTAGGCTAAGGTGTAAGGTGTAACGAAATATAGTAACAAGGTGTAAAAATCCTAAAGGAGTGGCTCTATGTGTTTTTCTAGGGGTATCTTACTTTAAAATTAGAGTAAACAAGGGTTTATACGGGGATTAACTAACCAGTGTAGTTAGTTAATATCACAAAACATATAAAGGCTTTTTGGTGTAATCCTAGAATTTTGCCAAGTTAGACAAGTCACTCCAATTATAAAAATAATATTTATTATGATGGTCTTGAATAGTATACAAGTCAAGTTCTAAAGTTTACAAGTCACAGGCATACTCATAGATTTGTGAATTTTGAAATCACAATTTTAAAAAATAAAGACTTGTGTGCAGCTATGCAACTTAGATTAAACAAAAACATGTTTTTTTTTTTTTTTTTTTTTTTTTTTTTTTTTTTTTTTTTTTTTAAAGTTTTATATATTAAGCGTAAATTAAAGCATATTCTTGAAAAATAAGGACAAGTAAGAGTTAAGTAAAAGTTCTAATTCTCCATCCCCCACTTAAGTTAAACAACGTCCTCGTTGTTTATTAAAATTAAAAACAAAGGAAATTAAAAAGAATTAGAACGAAAAACTCCCCTAAGATTTGCTCGGTTTGATCCTCCATTATGCATTTGCGAGCAATAACTATAAGTATCACCAATTATACACCTGAGTTTAAGAAGGTCGAAACTTGTACGAAATTCATTAGTGGTTAGAAAATAAAAATAAAAATAAAAATAAAAATAAAACTGTAAATCATCAGGTTAGTCGATGCGCCGCATCTTATTGAGGAAGATGCGCCGTATCGAGCCTGGAATTGGTACGGGTGATGAGTGCTCAAACACTCATCATTTTTGATCAAATCTGAACTGCAAAACATACAAAAACACTCAGAAAGGCATCAAAATACTAAAAATATTCCAAAATTATGTTTTATATGTTTCAGATGCAAAAAGAGTAAAAACAGATGAAAAACGTACAAAGTTTGCAAAATTGGCAGTTTCAGTCCCCCAACTTTCATAAAATGTCAAAACTAGTCCCTGGTCATTCAAAATATGGAAAATTATCACCAAAGGTCCTTTTAAAATCATAAGTTGTCATATTTAGTCGTTTGGTGAAAAATCTCAAAAGTTTTGGAAATTTACAATTTTGGTCCCTGGAGTTTCACTTTTGGCAGATTTAGTCCCTGGTGGGAATTTTTGGAAGAAAAGTCAACTAGGGTCCTTGGGAATTCAAAAGTGTCAAAATAAGTCCTTGGAGTATAATTTTCAACAATTGGCAATATTGGTCCCTAAAGTTTCATAAATGGCAAAACAAGTCCCCCGGTTTTTCAAAATTGGGAAATTATCAAAGGAGGTCCTTGTATTATTGGAGTTTGGCAATAGTGGTCCTTGTGAATACTTGGAAGATTGACAAATTTAGCCCACAAGTTTCAGCTAATTACATGAATGGTCCTTGTGATTTTGAAACTTGAAATAAACAAACCAAATACCAAATCCAAAATCCACCCAAACCAAAGCCCACCCAGCCTTACCCCAAGCCCAACACACACCCGGCCCAAACACCAAAACCTTACCCTCGTCTAATACTAACCCCTGGTCAAGCCCCAAGTCAAACCTCCACCCTCTCCACTGTTCACCATCCCCAACCCCTTAATACCCGTTCCATGTTCCCCCTCCCCCTCTCACCTTTTCACCAAACCACCAATTTCATTAAATACCACTCACCAAACCAAATCCCCCCTCATTAATACCCCAACCTGCCCACTTAACCCACTCAAAAAACTACCCTCACCTGTTTCCCGCCAAAATAAAATTCAAAGGCTGTGATCAAAACTGAGCTTATCCAATGGCTCAGAGGAGGTGGGAAAGAAAGAGAAGAGCCCCAGGGTCTATAAAAGTGAAAAAGATGAGGGAAAGAAGGGCAGTAGTTAGTTTTTATTTTTTCTTAGTGTAATGTAGGTCAATTGTAACTTAAATTAGTGAATCATTTCTAATTTGGTCTTGTAATCTCTGTTTCAGTATCAAATTTATCCTTTTAATCAAAGTAATTCAGTTCTTGTTTTATATTATTCACAGTTAAGTTTTATTATTTAGATTAAAAACTCCATTGTGCTCAAACAGCTCTCATAAGCCTCACCCTCTCTTCACTGAGTTCATTCAAGCTAAGTATAGCTTTTAGTGAACTCAGTTGTGTTTAAACTTTGTTTTGTTACAACAAATCAAAAAGTCAACTGAATGGTATGATTGTAGCAAGGTGATTCAGAAGGGTGTTTGAGATTGCTTTCTGTTTCATTTAGCTTGGTGACAAGCTCCTATGAGCTTTATGGTACTGAATTGAGGTTTGCCTCTTAAATTATTCATTTTGTTCATGCATTAGTTTCAATTATCCATTTTTAGTTTGTGCTTGTTATTGTGTTTAGTTCCTAATCAAAATAGCTTTTATATTGTCCTTATAGCTTATACCTCAAATTAGAATAAGTAGTGTTATCTAGGTTCACCATTGGCCTCTCTAAACCTAAAATCAGACCATATAGGTGTGTTTGGATTTGCTGATTTGGCCAAATCACAGGGTGCATTTGTTGTTACTTTTAGTTCATACAGTCTCACTTAAGTCTATTTAGGTAGGATTTACTAGATAATTTAGTGTTTGTTTATAAAATAGTCAAAATTACCCATTGATCATGCTCACTGTCCACTGTGTGGGTTTTGAGTTCCACAAACCCTCATTTTAGCTTATAAGTAATATCCCTTGCCCAATTTAGCTTCAATTCAGTTTATTATAACTTATATAATCATTAGTGATCCACAGAAATTCAGTTTAGTCAACATTGTAAGTTTTTGTCAAAAAGTCAATTTGCCTCTTTATGCAAAAAGTCAGATCCTGGGAGAATTTTGGTGATTTTTGTGTTGAGTATTAGACCTTCATCTTTTGTGAGATCATTATTTACCAGCTTAACTTGAGAATCATCTAGTGTGCTTATTTTTAGGAATTTATTTATGGCTTGTGTGAAGGCTTAAAGTCACCTGCAGGGGACGGACCTCCCCTGCACCACTACCACTGTCCAACTCAGCCACCTTCCTTGCCCTCCCTTGTGCTTCCTAGTGGGCCCCATTACCTGAGCTTTGGCTTTTTAGCAAACCCATAAGCTCAGCTTATTGAATCAAGTTTTCACTTTGGACCTTGGATCACCCAGTGGACCCTACAGGGCCTTGAAGTTGCCCATTTTGGCCTAAGTGGACTGTGGTAAGTTTGGGATAGCTTATTGCTTATAGTGGCTTAATTATTTTGCTCTTTCTGATTCACTCAGCTTATTTCAAGTCCTTCCATATCTGTTTTAGCTTATTTGCCTCAATGGTAGCTTGTGGTAGTTTTTCCTTAGCTAGTTTGACCAAAAAGTCAAACTGCCAAGGGAATAAGCACTTTGAGTGCTTATCTTTGAGTTCCCTGATTTTTGCTTTTATAAAAGTTTCTCATTTTTAGTTATTAAATAGTTTTATAAAAAGAAAATCCGGAAAAACCAATTTAATTATAAGTGATAGTTTCTATTTAATGTAATTTAACTTTTTAATTTTCCTTTTTAGATTTTTATTAGGTATTTGGCATTTTTATATTTTTCTTAATTTCCTTTTATCTTAAAGTAATTTCAGTAATTTTTTCAGATTTTTATATTATCATTTAGTATTTATTAGATTTAATATTAGTTTTAGTAATAATTAATTAATAATTAAGTATTAAATAGCATAATTAGTTTTTATAAAGTAATACCTAGTTTTTATATTTTTTCTAGCTTTTATATAATATAATATAATTTCAGGAATTTTTCTAGAATTTTTACTGTTCGTATTCTAATTTTTATAATTTAATTAGTTTAATTAGTAATTAATTAATATTTAATATAATAATTAGTAAAATAGTGTAAAAACATATAAAACAAACTTTTTATAATTTTTTAGAATTCTTGTGATGGTTAATTAGGTTTATAAAATTTTTCTTAATTTTTTAAGTCTTTTTAGTATTTTTAATAATATTGTTTAGTTTAATTAAGTAATTAAAATTTAATTAGTAATTAATTAATATAAAAATCACAAAAAGACATATTTTTAATTTTAAAATTTGTTTTTAGTTATTTTATAATTTTAGAAATCTTATTTTCATTTTTCTAGTATTAAAATAATATTATATTGTATTTAAGTTATTTAAATATTTATAATTAGTATTAAATAGTATTTAATTAATATTAAATAATTAAATAGTGTAAAAATTTATTTTCTTTTTCTAAAAATTTTCTTTCATCCTTTAGTTTGTAAAAAAGTCATTTTCACCCCCTGAGGGTTTTCAGATTTCAGTTAACACTTTTTATTTCGTACGTTCACGTAAATTTAAACTGAACGTACGCGTTTTTAGGTTTTAAACGTTTCTGGTTTTTCTAATTTTACAGTCTTGTTAATATAACTTATTTAAGTTATTTCCTTGTACATTTCAGTAGTGTAATCAATCACAACCCTATTCCTGTCCAAATTCACCCGATCACAAACCCGTTTGAATACAATCCACACCTCGTCGGGACATAACGACCCGGGGAAACCCTATATTCTACGGAGATTGACTCTAGGCTGTTTGACTTTGTTGACCATTCCTTGGTCAGTATAAGTTGACCGTTTAGGCTCAATCAACGGGTCAGAAAGATTAGATACGTTGCATCCTTAACCAGGGATGCGCCTTATTAAATAAACTAACAGAAAGTTCATAATTTAGAAAATAAAATACAGAAAAATAAAGATAGATATGACCTGTGCAGTAGATACACCGTATCTGTTGATGGAGATGCGCCGCAGCTGCTACAGGTCTGACAGACTCGACAGCAAAAATAGTGAAAATAAGTCCGGGTTGTCTCCCGGTAAGCACTTTTCTTTATTCCAGAGTCTTCAAGTTAGACTCACGTTCAGTGATGCGTGAGATTGCGCCTACACAAAAGGTTTTACCTCTCGAGGGATCTCGAGAAGCTTGCAATCCCCACCAGGCAGTGTACCTGACTGATGTAGTATAGTGTAGTGGCAAGTACCGAGGGATTGAACGTTCTACTTGAGGAATAATGTTCGTTAGGATCAAAACTTAATTAAACTAGGTCTAGAGGTGAGGGATGATTCTTTTTGTATTTTTATATTTTATGAAAAGCAAGTAAAAATCTCGGGTATTGGAAGAGTGGGCGGAATTAGTTGCTAGTCAACTAACCCAAATAACTACAAATGCAATCAAAATAAAATAACAAGAAAGTAAATGTTGAGAAAAACCTTATAATGAGATAAACGTGTTTACTTAGATTTCACTACTCCCTAGCTATCTTTCATTAATTGACTAGTTTGTTACAATAGCGTGGATGACGGGTTATATTCCTTAATACCATTTATGGGGCCGTGTACGATCTTCCCCAGCTCTATAAGCTTCTTCCTATTCCTATGTCGAGCCAACAACTAGCTCCTAACATGGCATCCTTAGTAGTCACTTATGCATTAAATACAATCATTAAAATCGTAATACACATCCGATTCATGTTTCTTAAGACGTTCAAGCAAGTTACCAATTGGAGATTAGCCAGTTTTCTTAAGCCTAACATCGAAATCATTCATCCACAACAATTAATAACAAACAATCAACGAACAATCAATAGCTAGGTTTCATTACATCTAAGCAAACACAAACAAACCTAGCCTAGCATGTTAAAGTAAAGACAAGCATAAAATAGAATCAAACAACACATAGACATATTGAATGATTATTGGAAGACTTATCTTTAATCAAACATGGACGAAAGAAGGGTTTTAAACCCTTACAAGAAGGTGAAAATTCGACCTAGGGTTTGCGGTAAAGTTCCTCAGAAAGTTCTCTCTCTATGAATGAAAATTAGAAAACTATATATAGAGAAATACAATCTGACGGCATCACGTTATACATGTGACGCCGTCAACTAGCCGCCAATACTCTCATCGGATTGCCTAGATCCAGATCTGACGCCGTCACTTGTTACTCTCCTCTTGGCCGTCACCTTGCAAATTGCTCTTGATGGCCTAGGCGTCCCAAAGGGTGACGCCGTCACTCTTTAAGTCCCAAAAACTTTCTGGCGCGTCTCGTGTAAACTTCATATCCACCTCTTTGCCAACACATGACGCCGTCAACTGTAGAGCTTGACGCCGTCAGGTACTATTTCCAGCTTGATTTTGGAGACTTTGCCGTTTTCTTCACTTTTCGCTCCAAAAACGTCCAAAATGATTCCTTTTCCAGATTTCTTCTCCAAAGTACCTAAAATGACAAAAGGAATGATTTGAGGCAATATTTGATCAAATAATCACGACTTAGGGCTTAAATGACCCCCTAAAAGCGTAACACTTTTCGCCTCATCATTCAGCTTCTATTTTGTTCTTATCACATCCCATCCTTCGTTCTTCATGCGAAAGATGCTCTCATACAATTGCGACACGTTTTCCTCGGATCGAGTTAATCTAATGAATTCTTTGGTCTTTATCGCAACATACTCTTCACATGGCCCTAAAGAGTATTTGACGACTAGAAATTTTTCAGAGATCATCATTGGCGGGTTATGATAAGTAATTCCAAGAAGTTTGCATTTTCTTTTATTGAATTCTTCTTCGCCTTCGTTGATGAAATTAGAGTAATCATCCTTAACCAAATAGTCATCAAGTTCTTCCATTAATTTTCTGTAGGATTCTCATAATGATAGCATGTATGGTTCTTGTGTTATGGATTGAATCAAGTTAGAAAGTTTAGAGAGAGAAAGAGAAGTTGGGAGGATTTCCTAGAGAGAGAAAGTGAAGAGAAAATGAGAATATTAGATTAAGTGAAATGGAAGCTCCAGCCCTTTCCCATGGGTGGGAAAGGGTATATATAGTTACAACGGAAACGCCCCTTGAAACGGGCTGTAGAGCGGGCTGACAGTGGGTAAGAGACCCGACCCGACTCCACAAATACTAACTAATACTACTCCTAATATGATAATTAACTAACTACGAGCTAACATACAATACCATTACAATAATTAGGTGACCGAGATTTTTATAGGAATATTTGTATTCCTAAAAATCTCCCCCTAAGTGAGGTCACCATGGAAATTAAGCTTTTCTGATCTTTAGGCATTCTTTTGACTTAGCAGCTCGTAGGTTCTGATTCTTCACTTTTCTGCACACTTTGTACTTCAAGCAATGAACCTGTGAATTGGTTTCCTTTGTGATGTGTGATCTTTGAGCTTCTTTGAGATCATCAGCCACATTAAATCTCCAAGCTCATCCACAGTAGTATCGCCTTCATGTGATGTAGTGACTTTAGGACTGTCATGCTCACACCCTTCTGGATCAGGATACATTACCTCGGAATTGTGGTTCAGGAGACTTCTCATCAGAGTTGCGGAAAAGTTGTTGGTAGTCTCTCACCATTTGTTGTAGTAAGTCTCTCTTTATCATTGATAGTGAGTAGGAAGTGTGAGCATGAGGTATGGATTGACCCGATTCAACTGGAGTAAGGAGCCATCAACGCCTTCTTTATATGTGTCCCTGAAATAAAACAGTTAGCAATAAAGATAGAGAACGAATATGGCTTTGTCATTCGTTCAGCGAGGACAGACTACCCTCCGGTTCTGTGAGAACCGACTTGTGATCAGGTAGTGTCTCTTTTAAATGAAGACACTCCTTGACAGGAGTTTCCAGCTTGTAGTAATGAATCTTCCAAAGAATCAACTTCGGAATCTTCATACTTAGCATGTTCTCGTACCGGAACATCTCAAAGCAGACAGCATGGTAGAGTGAATCGGTGAATTGACATTCACTGATTGATTAGAAATTGATTTATAGAAATCACTCGCGTGTCATATAATAATCATTTTTTGAGACACGACGAGAGTTTTAAGCTTTGAATCAAATTTCCATCAAAAATACTTTTGGTTGAAAGGTTATACACAATCAATGTGCTCGGAAATTAGTTTGTGAGCACATTGAAAGGTTTTTGCAAAAGTATCCGTCAATCCATATCCTGGAACAAGTTTGATTCAATTTTGAATCACACCATTGTTGCTTTCCAGTTGTCACTTGATCATTGATCCAAGATGGATCTCATATGTCACCTACCAAGAGCTTGAGTGATGTTCGCTCTAGAAGGATTTCCATCTTCATTGTGAATATTTTCATATCACTCGGATGTTCTGGCAATACCACAAGGATAATGCGTAGGACTCTAAATATTTTATCTTATTTTCCACATTGTGTGAAACAATAAGCATATTTGGAAGTGTGTCTTAGTGAGATTTATGGATGATCTCATGGCTCTAGACTCAATAGTGCGTTTTGATCTGCTCCTGGAGACTGGGGAGGCGTCTCCTGTTTTAGGTATCAACATAGCTCGCAATGAGCGATCGATACATTACACAGGGTTCCCCGTGAGAATGAAACAAGCTCTTTTAAGAGAACTTGAGTGGTTGGGAAGTTTAGTGCAGTGCATCACTGGGTCCATGAAGACTTGTCTTCAATACCGGTGTTACCTTAGTAACCGCCAGTAGATTATGAATTGAACCCGGTTTCTGCCCTAAGGTTGAATATAAGGAGGGCTATTTCTTTTCAACCTTTCTCATTTCAATTCTTTTTAATTCTTCAACTCCTTCAGTGCTTACCGAGACTTCACCACTAGAACCTTGTTGGGTTTGTTCCAGTCCTAGCTCTATCTCAGTCCGCACTCTTCCCTTTCTCACTTTTCTCCTTTTTTTTCAATCATTCCTAAGGACTTCTAGTCTATCTATGGATTGTCCCTGGGAAGATCCTTCCAGTTCTGGTGGATCATGGGAACTCATACCTAACCATAACCAACCTTATAACTCCATGCATAAAGATAAATGGCCGGTCTTTGGTATAACTTCCACAAACGCCTTTTGCTCCCCCTCAATATGTGCATCGATATTCGAAAGTGTTTAGCACATATGCGGGAGCCTATTATTGAGTACAAAAGATCACTTTTGATTATCAGATTTCATATTTAAATCACATCTTCTCGCCCGATCAAAAATTCAAATCAATTTGAGATTTGTGATCCCAAGTGATTTAAATAAGTATAAAGTTTTGGAGAAGGATGTGACATTTTTAAGAATGACTGATTTTGAGACGACATTTAAGCTCCCCCTCAAACCTTGAGGGAGTATGTTATGTGTTAGAGATGATGAGTTTATAAATGATTTTGAGTTTAGCGAGAAACTCATGAAAAATTCATATACTAACACATAACAATTGCACTTAATCCACTTGAAGTTATGCACAAAGATCATTGTTTTGATGATGTATAGTTTTTTGAAATCATTCTCCCCCTCAATCGATGACAAATTTTAAAATTAAACATTTTGCATAAAGTATTAATTTTTATAGCATCGATTGAGTGGTAAATTTTAAACAACTCTTCAGGTTTGTTTGATCTTCAAAAACCATGGTACCACCAAGTTTGGAGCAAATACTTTCCCGAAGAATCTTTGAAGGAAAAGTATTTGAGATGTAAAGAAGACTTCTCTTCTTTATCAAGAAATAATGCACTGAAACGTACATTAGATCGAGGAAACATGGATATAAAGTAATCCATGCCCAGGTGAAATTCACCCAGTAAAAGGAACAACCGTCTTTTTGGCGACGTGTTTTCCCCATTTTGAAAAACGGGTTGCTATCTGAAGTAATAGCAAGCCATGATTTTGATGTCCGGGTTGTAGCCAGAAATGACTACAAGCCATAATTTTGAAATCCGGGTTGTAGCCTGAAATGACCACAAGCCATAATATTGAAGAATATTTTGAGATACGACATGTTTTAAAAAAAAACTTTATTTGAAACTGAAAAACTCTTGCTCAAGCATATGTATCATTCCGTGTCATTATTGAATGACATTTCTAGAAACGTACATAATATTGATTACATAAGAGACATGTCGTGAGAAGAATATTTTTGTATTTTTTATGATTTTTCAGATTTTTATGGTTTTTATAGGTTTTATATTTTACTATTTACGTATTGGTATAAGATATGTACAAAGGATACCAAACAGTTTAAGGAGATGTTGACATGAGCATCAAAATGAGATTAGCGTTCAACTCATTGTAGAAGTAAGTAGTCAACATCTCTTAAACTTTCACCACCAAAGCTTACGAGGCTCCTGAATAATCGTCTGATTCTGTAGTTGCCATGATATAATCTTAGACGGGATTTTACAACTCTTGTGACTTAAACCGAGAGATCGATTCTCTCCCGGGATTTTACTAAAGTCAACAAAAGAAACCGAAAGATGTAATATGCGAGTTAAACTTAGAGAGAGATCTTGGATAAGTGACAATTAGCATTAAGTGTCAAGTCGCGACAAGTCAAGTTACAATAGATCCGATCGTAATAAGTCAAGTCGTAAAGATTAACTCACAACGTCAAATTACAATCAGACTAATCGAAACGACTTAAGTCACAACAATTCACCAAACACAAGTAGTTAACAAATCACTAGAATCTCACAACTGAGTTAATCGCTAGACACCCACCAAATTTCTGAAAGTTTTTATTGCCTCCTCAATGTGAAGCTTTGGTAGCTTCCCCCCAAACCGACAATCATCTTCATGAGACCACTTCCCCCAAGTAGTTGAAGTGATGCAAAAAAGTCTCATTGAATGAAGCTCGAAAACCCCGAAGAAAACGAAAACACCGAAGTAACAAGGTGAACCATGGATCATCTCTACGGTAATCAATCCCGGAATGTATGATGAAGCCCGATCACATGACCCTGTTGTACATCCCTGATGTACACATTACTTCATGGTTTGGAGAAGTTGTCTATTCGGGGGAATAAGATATCAACATCTTCATTTCACCAAATGCTTCCAGTTATCTTACACATACCAACTCAATCTATATTGTACGCATGTATCCAACACAAGAAGAAACAATGACACCAAAGTAACAGGTTGAAGCACGGATCATCTCTACGGATATCACCTCCGGAATATATGATTAAGTCCGATCACGTGAACCTGTTGCGCGTCCTTGATGTACACAAATCTCTCCCCTGATGGTTGCGATCTCATCAGAATCATCATACCATTGAGTACATGAAGCATTAACCAGAAGCACTTTGCCATAAATCATATCAGCATGAATGAAGATGTCGATAAGCAATATCATCTCATGCACCAACTGTTCTTCTCATAATTCTTCCTATTGAAAGCTGAAGTAATACATACCACAAGTATCAGAAGACCACTTCCCCCACGTAGTTGGAATGATACACCAAACGCCACAAGTTAATACACTGATATTCTCTGCAGTTATGACATTTGTCTTCCCGGGATAACTTCAATTAAGAAGAAGTATTAAGTTCATCACGTGTACTCATTATGCATTCAGATGCATGTCTCCTTCCCCCTTGCTGGTTTTGATACCTCAGAATCAGCAACACATTTAATGCACACGTACTAGAAATCTTGTGAGAAGAACAAAAATTTGCTTAAATGGATCTGGTGAGAATCAACTGCTACAAAAAAAGTCTCTCTCTGACTATCTTTACCACCTCTTATGTAGGCTATTTGAAGTGACCACTGATGAGGTAAACCCAACATACCCAATTAGAAACTGAAGTAGAATTCCCCATTTTTGTGACTTAAGCTTGCACTAGTGTGTGACTAAGAGCGGTGTAGAGAGTTTGTTCAACATCAAATCCCTAAGTACTCTATACTCTTCAACCAACCAACCATCAAGTATAAGACGTACATCACCTCTTGACTACCGAAAACTTCATGTAAGTTCTCCTTAAAGTGATAGTTATTTTGTGGTAATAAAAAGAAGAATCACCAAAATAACTAGATATCCAAGTCTTCGTCATTGTAAAGGTAAAAGCTCAAGCAAGGATCTCGAAGAATCTTCATCCACCTAACCCTGACTTCAAGATACAATAAGATCACTCCTTTGTGAAAGTCAACTTCAATCTCAAAATAAGGGATACCGAATAAACTCCGTGATTACTTGACATTCCATGTCCAAATTCTTAGCCGTTTTGACATTTTAGCCGACATTTTTCATAATGTCCTTCGGGTTGATTTAAAGAGTGCACATTGATAGGAACAACAATCCTTGATTATAGAACCAAACGACGTATCATTATTCATGTGTGCATCCTCACAGTCATGATAGTCATCATCAACACCTTGAGGAATAACTAGATATTGGATTTCTTGAGCAAGTGATCAATCATCATTCGTAATACTTCTAGAAGGTGCATCTTGATCAATCATCATTCGTTGAAGCTTGGAAGTAATCATCAGACATAAATCCCAGTCATCCTTAGTAAGTAGAACATTAGGTGTTGGAGGAGAGTCGTATGACCATTCTTCAAACATCAATCAACACGCAGTTTATGCACACTTCTCCCCCTCAAAAATTGCAAATGAGGTTTACCATTTTTGATTGAGAGCAAGTGAATAAGAATACAATCAATCATGTAGTTTATTCACACTTCTCCCCCTCAAAAATTGCATACGAAGTTTGCCATTTTTGATTGAGCATGTGAATAAGAATACAATTAATCATGTAGTATATTCACTCTTCTCCCCCTCAAAAATTGCAAACGAGGTTGCCATTTTTGATTGAGCAAGTGAATGAGAATGTAATGAACGATAAGTAGATCCACTTGATGACTGAATGCACATGGAGAAAGCATGAAGCATGTTGTTGAGAACGGTCAAGAACAAGAAGATTTCTCTTCTTTCGAAGATAAGGTGCACTGAATCATACACCTTTCTTTTCTTTGATGAACGGGGCCTTATGTGTTGTCAGCAGTCGCCATAATGATGACATTGAGGAATGAGGCTTGAACTGAATTGTTCAAACGTCATAATGATGAAGAGCGAGGCCTGAACTGATGTGAACAGACATCATAGCCATTGAAGAACGAGGCCTGAACTGAAGTATTCAGACGTCATAGCAGACATACATCAACATAGACCTTCTATACCTCCTGAAGTAGGAGATATGCTTGCTTTAGGTCTCCAGACTTTGAGTTTTCTCATGTGGTGAATGATAGATGTACCTGCAACTGAGTAAGGACTACCTGCACTAACATTACAAACTTGATTGCATATATATGGGTTAGTGACATTGGTATCTAAACCCTTGGGGGATTCACGTTCAACCATGGTATTACCATCAGTGAGCAACTTTCCGGTAGGTATCCACTTAAGTCCAACGTTCTTGAAAGTTCTACCCGTTGGAATCCACTTATGGCAAAGTCTAGGATTATGAAGTTTCTTATGCATAGCGGAAGGCTTATTGATATCCCTAATCTCCACAGATTTAATAGTATGTATCCACCTAGAAGAAGATTTAGGTTTGTTTTTCTGCTTATGCATTGTAGATAACTTACTAAAAGTCCTAGACCTAACTGGTTGAATCAAAGGAATGTTCCTCAACAAATCATAAGGCATCTTACGAGGTTGTGAACCTAAGATTCCATCCTTATGAAGTAGTGCCCTTTTCCTAGCCTTTTCTAGATCACAGTTCTTGTACATGCCATTAATATCGAAAGAGTTTTGAATCTTAATGCTTGTTTTCGACACTGTTTTTGAACTAACCCTAGAGGGGCTGGGAGCAGGAGTAGCTACATTTCGAGGTTTAACCGAACTAGAAGTAGTTATCTTAGGCAAATAATGTGTAGTGACTGGTTTTGTCAAAACTTGTTCCGCATCAACTCGGGAGGCAAACCGTGTTTTTGAAAGTTTTGGTCGTTCATATCTAAACGCGGTAGGTTGCCTAACAACGGATTGGTTTCTATTTGACTGAAAACCTGGTTTCCCCAAGATTGATGGTTTTGCAAACTTAGTGTTCACACTATCCCCTGTTGCTTTTCTTAGCTCGTTCTTTAATGCGGTTATAGTGAACTCCTTTTCAAGAAGTTGAGCTTTGAATTCATCATTTTTGGCAATCAAAGAGGTTGTTTGTTCTATCGTCTTAGTTCTCATTTCTTTGATTGAGTCACCTAAATCCTTTTGATGTTTTTTTAAAGACTCATTTTCCTTAAGCAATTCAGCCACATAGATTGACAGTTCACTAATTCTTGTCTTAGTTGCATTAATGTCCTTGTTAGTTTCGACTAAACTACATTTCACATTCATGGCAGAGATATGTTTCATCAAGTTGGTGATTGTCAAGTTTTTGGCTTCTAGCTGGGCTTTTAAATCATTGATCATAAAGAATTCACGGAAATCAGGAAGTTCTGGATTTTTACATGGTTGGTTACTTTGAAAACTTTCTTTCTGTTGTTGCATTGCGATTTCAAGAGAAATGCAATGTTTTTCAAGTTGTAAGAATCTGTTTGAAAGTTCATTAAAAATTTCTTTATCAACCATGTCATTTGATTTAAAAGACTCAGCTGTAAACAAAGAACTTGACTCATCATCACGTTCAGCATCTTGATCACTTTCTCCCCCTTTATGATTCATATTTGTTAAATCAGAAGTGGTATTACTATCAGTCTTTTTCAACAAATATGTGTCATAAGTGGGCATAACTTGATCAGTATGCAGTCGTTCATTAGAAAGAACATTATGATGTTTAGTTAGGGGTACCTCAGCACATGACACTTGATATTTTACTGGTCTTAATTTAGTTCCCATGTATGGAGTATCACTAGTCACTGAGTTGCAGGGTGTGTCAAGCTTATCAGTCGCTGATTCTTTGCATATCGTGACACCTGACCCAACATCCGATGCTATACCCGAGTCACCAACACCATCACATGATTGTACCCTACATGCCTTCACCTTGTCATCATATGCAGGTATATGCTGTGCCTTTTCATTAATGAATCTTTTCACTTTATCCATAAGCTGGACAAGTGTGTCTCTGAACGTGTCAACCTCAATTCCCGTGTGATCAGCAAAGCACTTTTTCTTCATCTCACTATAATGGTCATACTCCAGAGTGAATTTCGAATCAAAGAACACTTGGAGTTGTTTGTTGATCACACGAAGGGCAGCCATGGATCCCATTTTGGAAGATTCTCCTTGGTCAAGTTGTTGTTGTAGTTGATCTAAGTTAAGAATCATTGTGCCTGTGAAAGTCTGAACATCTTGACCAAAGAATGTTGCAAATGCACGATCGAATCCCATATTGAATCCAGTTCCCTCTAAAAGTACCGATAGGTGTGAATGAAGTTGTTGAAAACATTCTATGCAACAATCTTTTGCATTATCGAGAAATTTAAGTGGCTGGTGAAGTACACTCTCAGATCTGACAGAGTCTGAAGTAGTAGACATGATGTGTTGGGATCAAAGTTTTACTATTTATCAAGTCTCGGTCATTTACTTGTAATAGGTTGCTAAGGCTTGTATGTTTATTTAATCTTAAGGCTTATGTAGCAAGCCCATGGGCCTTAAGCCCATCTCGTTTTACTAGATAGGGAGGAAGGGAGTGTTGCCCTACTCCTTCCCTATATATACTAGTCATATGTGACTAGTAAACTTGTTGGTTATTTCATTATTCTAAGAAAACTCTTTCATTTCTATTTCTCATAGTGTCTTAATCAACCATCTCTCCTTCTCATCTTATTTCTATCATCCTTATACTTGTGTTTACATAAATTGTGACCTAACAAGTGGTATCATTCGCCGGAAGAAGGTGTAGTTCTTGTTTTTAAGTTGAATCAAATCCAAAACCTCTTTTTCTACTCGAATTTTTTGTGAAAATTTTGTACTTTCTTGTTTGTTTCTTGGTTTTTATCACATCTTTGCTTACAAACTTGTGCTACAAATCATAACAAACAAAAAAGTGTCAAACTTTCTTTCAAAAAAGTGATTTGAGTTTGGTTGTATTTTTTTTAAGGCTTTCTAAACATTTTTGTTTAAAAAGATCATTACTTTTCTTGTTTTTCTTGGCTTTTAACACTTTTTTGATTACAAACTAGTATTATAAACCTTTTCTACCAAGAAAGTTTCAATCTTTTTCAAAAATTTGGAGTTTTAGAAAAATTTCGTACTTGATTTTGTACTTTTTTCTAGATCACAAAAAATTTTCATAAAAATCATGAAGTTTGCAACTTTCTTCAAGTTTTGGTGTTTTTATAACTAGAAGTACAAGAATCTTGGAATACAAACTTCATTTGGGTGAGCTTTTAGCAAATTCAAAATTTTGGCAAACTTTCTAGAACACAAAAACTTTTCATAAAAACCATCAAGTTTGCAACTTTCTTCAAGTTTTGGTGTTTTTATAACTAGAAGTACAAGAATCTTGAAATACAAACTTCATTTGGATGAGCTTTTTGCAAAATCAAACTTCTAGCAATCTTTCTAAATCACAAAGTTTCTAAATCACAAAGTTTCGAGAACACACTTGCTCCCGTTGCTTACTCGGTGTTTCCCTTGCTTGTATAAGTGAGAAAACACTTCGACTCGTGGTATACTCTCTAAATTGTATAATTTAGAAAGTTTTGGTGCTAAGTTTCTAGAACACTGAAAAGTTTCTAGAACACTGAAAAGTTTCTAAAACACCGAAAAGTTTCTAGAACACTGAAAACTTTCTAAAACACTGAAAAGTTTCTAGAACACTGAAAAGTTTCTAAAACACTGAAAAGTTTTTAGAACACTGAAAAGTTTCTAAAACACTGAAAAGTTTCTAGAACACTGAAAAGTTTCTAGAACACTGAAAAGTTTCTAGAACACTGAAAACTTTCTAAAACACTAAGAGCTGTGGGTACCCTAAGTTTTCCCGTGCGTTTTCCCCCTTAACGCGACTGGACGGCGTCACTTGGGTACCGGGGCTTGCGTTTTCGAGTCCTGAGTTGTCATGACCAGCCGAGATGGTCCCGGAAAGCGCCACTCGACGGCGCCACATGCATACCGTGGCTCGCGTTTTCCAGCAAAATGATCCCGTTTTTCACTTTTTTTGTTGTTGTGGGTTTTGCGTTTATATGTGTGTGTGTTTGTGTTTTTATATATGTTTGTGGTTTTTGAAGGTTTTTGTTTTTTTTTTTTTTTTAAAAAAAACCTTGCAGCAACAAGATGGTGAATTGGTGAGGGAGAAAGAAGACAAGGAGACCAATTACCAAATAGTTCTTTCTATTTTTTATTTTTAGAACTTTTTCACTTTAAACCTTGTTTTTATACATATTTATATTATAAGTCCCTTAGGTCATTATTCCTACACCATTAGTCCCTTTTATGTTTATGATGTTAGTCATTTAGTTATTTTTCTTACATGTTTAGTCCTAAAATGTATAAAAGTTGATTTAAATGTATAAAATAAAATATGTTGTTTTATTTAAATAAAAAAAAAAGTATGTGGGGTCCAGGAGTGCACACGACACCAAAAACTAATATTATAGGAGGGAGGGGGGTTTTTGGTGTTATCGTTGACTCTGGTGTTATGAGAAAATGTGCTAATATGGTAGCACTTTTTCCCACGACACCAACGGGACGACACGAGGATACCTAGTGCTCTAAAAACTTTCTAAAACACAAAAGTTTCTAAAACACAAAAGTTTCGAAAACACTCATTTTTCGAGAACATAATTTCGAAATTACCAAAGTTTCGAGATTACATATTTTTCGAGAACTCTCAAATTCTTTCGAGAACTGCTTTCTGACTAAGTTTCGAGAATTTGCATTACATCTATATCTTCTACAAGATCCATGTTTACACAAGTTTCTTTCTAATATCATCTTACTATCTTCTTAATATCTTTTTCAAAAAAAAAAAGTTTTTTTTTGCGGGAAAATTTGAGTAAAATTTAATTTTTACAGGAGACTAAACGTTCAATTTTTACGCGAAATTCAAATTTTGGTTTAACAGTAAAAATTTTGGCCCAAAATTCAAATTTTTAGGCCAAAATTCAAAATTTTTCGGTGAATTTTGGCGGCAAATTTTTTTAAACTCAAATTTTTCCGGCGACATTAGAATAGCATTTCACAGTGATTTTAAAATTTTGGAACAGAAAATTTTTCAAATTAATTTTGGAGGGAAAATCTGAAATCACTATTTCAACCTTGAGTGTGACATTTTTGTTTGATTATTTCAATTACGTTGCAACAATCAAGAGGGAGTGAAATGTCATTTACAATGTCTCAAGCACCATCTTCCAACTACCTTCCTCACCAATATTCTCATCAGCAACAGTCATCTACAACAGTACCATCTTCCAACTACCTTCCTCGCCAATATTCAAGATGGTCCATACAAAATGATATTTCTTGCTGACTCAACAGGGATTATCAGACTACAAAATGATGAAGATTTGAATGCTACTGAACTTGCTCAGTACGATGCTGACCAACAAGCTGCATGGTTCGTGACACTAGCCCTTCCCAACTCAATTTACATGAATATGGACTTTCAAGCCAGTGCTTATGAAATGTGGAAATATATTGAAGCTATGCATCGTACAGAAGAACTTCATCACATCAGAATGAAACAAATTCTTGAATCCTGTTTAAGCATGAATCCTCTGAAGATCATCCTCCCTGCTCCACCATCTCCAGCTGTTGACCATGGATCCTTAATTTACACTCCAAATGGTCTCTTCTTCAATCCTCCAAATGCACCGGAGCCTATCTTCATTCCACAGTACCCTCCTGCAACACTATATAATCATATGCAATCACTTCTGCAAAATCTTGTGAAGCTTGGACAAGTATCTTCTGATAAAGGCAAATGCATGATGACTTCAACTTATGAATGCTTTAACACAATGGAAGATACTGACGATGAAGAAGATCTTATCGAACCAAGCA
Organism: Artemisia argyi; assembly: GCA_030686995.1. NCBI lineage: Eukaryota > Viridiplantae > Streptophyta > Magnoliopsida > Asterales > Asteraceae > Artemisia > Artemisia argyi. The sequence goes on from CM060693.1 coordinate 159,697,485, forward strand.
TGGCATTTTTGGCATATACGGAAAATATTACAGATGTGGAAGCTCAAGATTATGATTCAACTTCACTCTCTGACGATAATGTTGAATACAATGCCACACTTAGTCAAATGGAAGTTGAAGGGGGTAATCTCTATGATGTTTCGCAAAGTTTCATGGGAGATATTCCATCTGATGATGAATATGCAGATTTGGAATCCAATACAGCAGATTTGGAAGCCGATATAGCAGATGTGATGTTAATGGCAGACATGCAGGAATCTCACATGAATTATCCAGATATAGCATTTAATTATAGGGGGTTCGTACAACAAATGATAACGATGAGGAATTTATTTAATTCCCAAAGAGTTGATAGACAAGGAAGGAATGCTGAAAGGCTTGCTGGGAATGGTGAGAATACTGCAGATGTCGTTAATGCAGGAAATGAGGTTAAAGTATTGGAAACTAATTTGGGTGTCATGAAAAGCGATGGGACAGAATCAGAAGAGCAGAATGACAACAGCAGATTGAGGAATGATACAAATGCAGAATGTGCAGAGATCAGACCCTTCTATGACTCAGAGCCCAACTTTGACAAAGAACAGATGGTTGAGAAAGATGTCATACCCATCTATGACACAGAACCTAATTTTGACAAAGAGCAAATGGTTGAGGTACAATCTACTGTTGATCATATTATGCCTGCAAATGAGAAACAACAATCTGAGCAACCTAACTTCAGTAATGAAGGAGAGGTTGACTAGGATGTTGTACAATGTCTTGACAAACATTCTGAGTCTGAGTCCTTACATGATAATCCAATAACAGAAACATCATACCAAACTCTTGAGTCTGAAAACATTCTTCTCAAAAAGAATATTGCCCAGTTTCATAAAGATTTTTCAAAACTAGAGGCACATTGCATCTCGCTTGAACTTAAATTGCAAAACGAATCTTTAACTTCGGGCAACAATGGTCAAGTTTCGAATGAACTAAGTAAACGTGTGGATACATTAGTTAAAGAAAATGAGCTTTTAAAATGTCAAATTCAAGGGAAGGTGTTTGCACATGCTACATTGCAAAACAAATTAAGAAGACTGACTGGCAAGAGTGTGGATACTAAGTTTGCAAAACTATCAATCTTGGGGAAACCTCCATCTCAAACAAACAAAAACAAATCAGTGGTTAGACAACCAACTGCATTTAAATCTGAATGACCTAAATTTTCAAAACCTCGGTTTGCCTCCCAAGTTGTTGAGAAAAACAATTTGACAAAACCAGTCACTCCACATTCTTGGCCTAAGGAAAATGCATCTGTGTCTGCCAAATCTCAACACGTGATTATACCTGGCTCATCTAGGATTAGTTCGAAAACAGTGTCTAAAACGAGCATTAAAAGTAAAAAGTCTTATGGCACATATGACATGGACAAGAACTATGATCTAGAAAAGGCTAGGAAAAAGGCGCTACTTCAAAAGGATGGAATTCTAGGTTCAAAACCTCATGTGATGCCTTCCACTATAGTACAGAACACTGCTTGTAGTAGCACACCAAAACCTAAGAGTAATCAACAAACTAATAGGAATTGGATAGCTTCTAAGAGTAGTTGCGTAAATAATCATGTTGCTTGTGCTTTAAAATATCTTTAAAAGGGAAATTCACTTGAAAAGGCTCAATCGACTAAGACAAACAAACCCGTTGAACCAAAAGTCATAAGTCAGAAACCTAAGAAGTGGATCAATATAGGACGTAGGTTTTCTCAACGAAGTGATGCTCGCACATTTCATTCAACTGCATCTAAAAAGAAAACATCTCCTAGATCTAACACTAGGTGGGTACCCACGGGTAGAATTTTCAAATCAATTGGTCTTAAGTGGATTCCTACAGGAAAGATTTTAGACATTTGCACCAAAACTTATGTAAAATCCACAACATCTATCCCTGAGGCGAGAAAGGAAATCATTGATATAGTGTGTCCGAGTGTCAAGAAGATAATTGACACTACATCTTTATGCTTCTAACATCCGGAACCCAATTACACTTGGGGATCCATGTTCTCTGTTTTGTATATTCTTTCTTCTTTTCAGATATAACAGGAATGGCTTCGAAACAAATCAGTTCCGGACCCGAGCTTAATGGTTTGGCTTCTGAGCACAACAGCTTAGGACCCGTAATCAACCGTTTAAAAGTACTTCAGCAATGGCTTCTGAGCACAACAGCTTAGGACCCGCATCCAACCGTCTTAACTTTCCGATATCTTCGGCTGAACCATTGTCACTTTCTCGTAAAGAAGTGGAAACCTTGTTTGCTCCATTGTTTGATGATACGCCTATTAACCGTCCATCTGAGGCCACACCAAATTCCGCTGCACAGCTTGATCAACATCAAGTACCTGATACACCTCAACAAACAACAACTACTGTTGGAAGAGACGGTTCTCCAGTTATATCACCTACAACAACAGAACAAACCGGGTCCAACTCACGACAATCAGCTGGAGATTCCATACCTTTATCAGTTCCACAACCCACAGAGCATGACCCAGAACCATTCATTAACCCATTTGCTAATGCTCAACCTGTCCCCGACATTGCTGAGTCATCTACACGCAATTTGGGTCCTGCTCACTTGCGAGATACTTATCAACTTCACCCTTCGACACATCATTGGAATTAAATGGATTTGGAAAAACAAGCTGGACGCAGAAGGCACAGTGATTCGCAACAAATCCTGTTTAGTTACAAAGGGATACAGTCAATGAAGCAGGATTGTACATCACTGTCATCAACAAAAGCTTAGTACATGTCTGCTTTCTATGCTCACGTCATTTGGATGAGAACTTAGCTCACGGACTACGGCTATGTATTTGACTAGATCTCAATGTACTGCGACTCAAAGTGTGCTTTTGCAATCTCGTGCAACACCATTCATTATTCCAAGGCCATACAAATTGCTCTCCGCTACCATTTCATAAAGGAGCATGTTGAGAAGGGTACAATTGAATTAGGGTACCAATTGGCGGACTTGTTTACAAAGGCATTACCTCCATCAAGGTTTGTTGATTTAGTTCACCATATTGGTATGCGGTGTTTGACTCCATATGATTTGCAAAACTTTCTTAAAAACTAAGAGAGTCAAACATCCAACTCTTTTTGTAAATATTCTATCATAAAGTAAATACAAAAACTGCAAAAAGAATCTTCTTTCTCTGTGTACAAACTTCTAATCTTCAAAACTATGTTCCTACATTTAAACATATTTTGCTTTACATTGTCAAAATGGAACATATTTTGAGGGGGAGAAAATTTTTCACAAAATCATGAAGTTTGCACACCTAATCATTATTCTTCAAGGATAAAATGTTTCTTCATCATTCGGATTAAAAACTCATTTTTTTTTCGGCAAGGATTCCAATTTAACCATGTTTAGACTTCAAATGGAAAAGTAGTTAACCTTTAATGAGTAAAGTTCACAAAAGTCTTAAACTTAGGTAAAAGGACATTGCATGAAAAAAATAAAATAGGCTCGCATCAATGTTTTCACAAATGTTCTCAAAAGTTTTACACATAATCAGACTAACAATTTTTTATCCTCGATTTCTTTTCGATTGTGAGTTTCTAATTTCTTCATTGTTGTTATCTAATCGTTCCCTAAATTTTTCAAATGTTTTGAACAGTCAAAAAGGCATAATCAGAAACTAGGGTTCAAGTAATTATCGATCAGGGCATTTTCTTTTATGTGTTTAGTCTAATTAATCATTTCATATAACCTTAGAGAACACTAAAGAATGCTCGATTGGTGTGTTTGCACGATTAGATACAACATAGGTTTGAAATCAAGTGATTTAGGGTTTAAGATGTCGATGTCTTTGCTGCTACTACTAGGGCGTTTGTTTGTACAATATTCTTGCATTTTGATGCTAACATGCGTGCAAAGTCTCAAATCATAACTCTAAACCATGATAATAATTGGGAAATTTCGAGTGAAAGAAAGAATTAATCTGTGATCTTATGTGTAAATTTGAGAATTATGAGCATTTTTCATAGATTTAGAATGAGTTTTTGATTTATCTGCATACTTGTTTATGCCTGATGCAATTTTCTCTGTGTGCAAGTACATGTCATCCCATTGAAAGTCAAAACTTCATCAATTCTCAAAATGTTTCTTATGGAACATATTTTGAGGATAAAGGGCTAAATGCGTCAAAAGGCTAAACTTGGAAAAGGATTCAAAATGGTGAGAAACAAATTTTTTCCAAACTCTACACTCTCGTTTTACTTCGGTAAAGCAAGTGTGGAAACCAAAGCAAAGTCGTTCAAAATCTTTCAAATTTTCACAATCTGGAATGCTTTGCCTACAATAAAAGAATGTCTCTGATCTAAATATCCCTAATACGGGAAGGTTTTCATTCATCACAAAATCAAATCTTCAAAAAGAACCCATGAGATTCAACTCTAAATGGAAATCTTCTTCTTCAGATTTTAAAACTCAAAAGAGAGACTCAGGGTCTCAAACAACTTTCAACAGTAAAAGAGTCTTGAATTTCAAGCATTCTTTGTTGTATAATACTTGATTATGTTTTCTAAAACCTTGAGCAGAATCATTTCACGAATTTTCAAAAAGTATTTCTTAAATACGATTCAATATTCTGCTCAAGAAGACTATCTCTCGAATAAACTTCATTATTTGAGGGGGAGTATTTTGTTTAAAGAAAACTAATTTTGTATGAAAAGAATGACTTGTGCTCACATTTCAGTGTACAACTCGGTTTTTAAAGAAAGGAAAGTGCCTTGCTAAACCATTTCTTAAAACCAAACGTGCACTTATCCTAAAAACAAGAAGCAAGTTCTCACGCTAAGTTTATCTAAAGCTTCTTAATCTTGAGCAAAATTTATTCAAATTTTTTCAAAAGGTTTTTTCAAAACTTTTCAAAATTTTGCTCAAGACTTTTCTAACCTTTACTCCCCAATTCGCTTCAAAAGTTTAAAATTCTCAAAACATATGCGAGTTTTTGAGGGGGAGTATTACCAAAACAAAATGTTTTGTCAAAATCATGCTCATTGGCTTGTGCACACATAACAGTGTACAACCCGTACGTGTAATGAAAGGACCCTGAGGTACGCTTCAGTGCCTCAATCCTCATATAAGGAGCGAAGGCTTCTTACTTTTGAATAGAATTAATCTAACATTTTCTGATTTTCATAATTCTGCTCAAAAGACAAGTATTTCACCTCAATGAGTATTCACTTGTTGAGGGGGAGCACTTGAAAAACTCATCATTTGAAATACAAAGGTCTTGTTGATATCTCCCCATAAGACTCAAAAAGCATATTTTAATCAAAAGTTTATCAAGAACAACATCTCATATGCTATTTTTGAGGGGGAGAAAAAGTGAATGTGATTAAAATATGAAAGTTCTAAGTTGCTTTAAGTCAAATCTCATGCGAGCTAGACTCAGAATTGACCCAGGAATTGACGAAACATAAAAGTTAGTAATCTCGAAAAGACTTATCCTCGACGGGTAATAACATCAAGTTAGTTACTAGAGCTAGTTGTCACCTAAAAGCTGACAATGGAACTCTTTAACTAGCCACGTAAGCGTGTCTCGAAAAGGATTTGTCTTAGTAGAAATGTACCGTTTCGAGAAACTTTCTGTGGATTTGACCAGGCCGGGTAATATTTCAAGCTAGTCTAAGTAATGATGTAAGCGTGTCTCGAATCGGTCAGGTTCACTGAAAGTGGATCAATTCAAAAAGTGCTTGTTCCTCCCGCATGTGCAAATTTATTTAAACACTTATGAGCACATGTGAAGGGGGAGCCCTTCTTAAGTAATCACAAAACTCTCAAAGTGTTAAACAAAATATTTGATAATCACAAACACTTTGAGAGATTTTCAATCAAAGGTTTCTTGGCTATTGTCGGATAATCTTGGTGTTATAAGGTGATTAAGATAGGAAATACAGTCCTATGATCCGCCAGAGCAGGAGGGATCTACCCAAGGACGTCACCGTTAGTTAGAATTAGAAGTCCTTAGGTATGATACGATAAAAGGAGAAAAGAATGAAAGGGAAAGAAGGAGTTGAAGAATTAAAAAGAAAAGTAAAGAAAAGGGTGAAAAGAAATAGCCCTCCATATGTTCAACCTTAGGGCAGACACCGGGTTCAATTCATATGCTACTGGTTGTTGCTAAGGCGACACCGGTATTGAAGATAAAGTCGTCATGGACCCAGTGACGCAATGCACTAAACCTTCTTAACCACTCAAGTTCTCTTAAAAGAGCTTGTTTCATTCTCACGGGGAACCGATGTAATCTATCGACTTATCTCTTAGAGATGGTTGATATTGAAGCAGGAGACCCCTCCCTAGTCTCCGCATAGGAAACCTAAGTGTGCACTTTTCGAGTCTAGAGCCATAAGATACATCAAAGATCTCTTAGGAACACTTAGTATTTCTACAACTGGTGTTCTACATCAATGGACACTAGCTGTAAATTATCGAGTCCTTCGCAGATCTTAGCAATCTGCCGAGAATGTTTATGAGAGAATTTACATAAGTATTTCTCAATGATTGAACGGAAATCCTGCCAGGGTCAACATCAAACAGCCCTGATAGCAGGTCACTTCGGTAACTGCTTGTGGGTTACGCTTAGTGTTTGCGGTGGTTTCTTAGCGGTCTACAGTCGTGGAGTGATCCTCAGCGACTCACCCAGTCATTGAGCTACTTAGTAGGTCTTGTAAGCTCTTTCGGGAGTATCTGATATGGGAACGACCTTGATAAGGATTAGAAGGAGTCTTCACACTATGCTGTTGACGATCTCTAATTCCTTATCTGTAAGTACCGGATGTTTTATTGCTTACTGTTTTCATGCAGGGTTACATCATCTCCATGGCGACGGATTCCACATGCTCATACATGCATCTTGAAGTCATCAAAAGCTCCCTCAAAGATCGAAGCAACACAAAGTTCAAAGAAAGATTCTACGCCAAAAAGAAGAATCTACAAAGTATAAAGACTAAAGATCTTAAGTGTAAGAAAGGGACTACGTGCATGTATAAGTCAGAATTCAAAGATGTATGAGCATGTTGGAATGGCGGACTACCACCACAGACGCAGAAGTGACGAAAGGCAGACAACTTCATAACATGATCACTATCACAACAATAAAGAACAAAGAACAAAGAACGATGAAAGATTTATCTCATGATTCTTGAAAAATGTCTAAAGTTATGAAAGTCAATGATGAAGAAATGACAAAGACGTCAAGCAACCGTGATGACCGACCCTTAGGGGGAGATTGTTGGGATCAAAGTTTTACTATTTATCAAGTCTCGGTCATTTACTTGAAATAGGTTGCTAAGGCTTGTATGTTTATTTAATCTTAAGGCTTATGTAGCAAGCCCATGGGCCTTAAGCCCATCTTGTTTTACTAGATAGGGAGGAAGGGAGTGTTGCCCTACTCCTTCCCTATATATACTAGTCATATGTGACTAGTAAACTTGTTGGTTATTTCATTATTCTAAGAAAACTCTTTCATTTCTATTTCTCATAGTGTCTTAATCAACCATCTCTCCTTCTCATCTTATTTCTATCATCCTTATACTTGTGTTTACGTAAATTGTGACCTAACATGATGTAACCGTGCACGGGATTTTATAATTCTATGATTTAAACCGAGAAATAGAATCTTTCGCGGGATTTTACAAAATCAAGAAGAAACCGTGAGACACTGAAGAATTGATTTTTCTTTGGTTGAAGTGAGTTTGAGTGGTGAAGTAGACAAATCACAGTGAATTTCAAACAACGTTCGTGTATCGAAATCTGAAGAAAAACTCCGTAGTTATATCCAATGAACCCGAAATTTTAATCCAAAATTATTATCACTCTCAATTTCTTGAAGCACAATCAAAAACCGTGACAAAAATCTCGGATTAATAAAGCTTAAACAAAATCGTTGAGCAAGATAATCACACCATGAAATCAATTAAGTTCACAGCTCTAGCCGAAGAACTACAAACCGTTCACCAAAAATTCATCCTTATAATTTTTAAGACCAACCAAAGACAAATCGTTCTTTTTGACAACAAAACAACAGTTGAAACACACTTAATGAATTAATCCAAACAGCCCAACTTGTGTTTAAACTGAAGCAGCCCAAATTGATCCAACCACGAAAATTAGGACACACTTAGAGGCCCATGTTCACTTAAGCAAACCCTAAATACACGGTATAAAACTCTAACATAAACACACGAGCTCTTACACTAATCTTGTGATAACCCTAATCCCTTCAACCCAAATAATACGCAGCCACCATCTTATCATCAATCACACGCCCAAATAAAAAAACAATCGACCATTAGTTTGCTTTGTTCTTCAGTTTTTGTAAATCGAACACGAAGGGAGGATGGAACCTTAAAGGTTTTGTACTTACTTTTATATCATTCGAAAATTGACAAGAGGTAAGAACTTCAATAGATCGATTTGTGATGTATATCTCATGTGGTTTAGTTCTTATGAACGATTCATTGAAAGCAAAATGAGATGAACTGAGATCGTTAGGTTTCCTTTTACATGTCTTCGTTTTTCTTTTAAACCAAATGAAAAGTGGAATGAGACACACTTGTTTCGTTCTTACTTATGATGTTCGAATATGGAAATAGAAGCTTGACTTCTAAGCAAAAGATCGATGATGGCTTTGTGTTAAAAAAAAATTAGTTGGGATTTGTAATAAGCACGTTAAAACACAGATCTGAGATCTATTTTCTATTTGCTTGTAGTTTAGATGTCAACAATAATATTATGTTTGTTGATAAGTGAGGACTTGAAAACGAACGAGATAAGAAGAATGAAACCGTTACTAGTTTTGTTCTTTCTCTTTTGAGGTTCGTATATAGAAAGAATGTTATGCATCAAACTGATCTGTGAAGTGTTTTCATTAGTGTTTGGTTCTGAAACTGTCTTGAACTGATTATGTTGAACACAAAGCAACACTGAGATCTGGATTTACTTTCTTTACTTTTCAGTATAAATTAGGACAGTTGGTTTGTAGTAGTGGGTTCGATTTACTGCCCTTGTCTTCTTCTTCTATTAATTTTGAATCTATTTCTTTTTAGACGAAAGGTTTAGGATAGCCTGATTTGGTTTTGTAGAAGTATGGTTGTTGATTATTTAGCAGTTTGGATTTGATGGCAGATAACAAATCGCTATCAAGAGATTATAACAACTCGCCACCAAGAACCTAGGATAACTCGCCACCAAGAATACTATGAAAAATCGTTGCTAATGAACCAACTCGCTATTTTGAGCAACTCGCTATCAGTAGTAACACCAACTCGCTACCAAGAGTTTCACCAACTCGCTAATTAGAATATTAGCAACTCGCTGAATACAAATAAGACCAAACCAGTCGCTATCTTAGATAGTTTGTCTTCTTCCCTTTTTGATAATGAGCCAATATACAATACACAAACTTAAACAAATCGCTATAAAGAAACAAGCAGAATGGCAGCTCGCTACTAAGAATATCTCTTAACAATTTCAAATAAATGACAAGAAATATTGCCAAAACCAATCTGAATACCCACGTGAAGAAGTAAAGGAAAGAAAAAAAATGACCAATATAATGATATGTTTAGATAGAAGACGTCTTCGAATCAGTTTAACAGAAATTAACGAACCAAAGAAAGCATGACAAACCAAGTCGAACCAAATAATCACAAAAAGAACCAATCATGAATCTATCCTTAAGATGTAACCATGGCTCTTGATACCAATTGTAGGATTCTCATAATGATAGCATGTATGGTTCTTGTGTTATGGATTGAATCAAGTAAGAAAGTTTAGAGAGAGAAAGAGAAGTTGGGAGGATTTCCTAGAGAGAGAAAGTGAAGAGAAAATGAGAATATTAGATTAAGTGAAATGGAAGCTCCAACCCTTTCCCATGGGTGGGAAAGGGTATATATCGTTACAACGGAAACGCCCCTTGAAACGGGCTGTAGAGCGGGCTGATAGTGGGTAAGAGACCCGACCCGACTCCACAAATACTAACTAATACTACTCCTAATATGATAATTAACTAACTACGAGCTAACATACAATGCCATTACAATAATTAGGTGACCGAGACTTTTATAGGAATATTTGTATTCCTAACATTTTCTTTGTGAATTATCGTAATCTTCATAAGCTTTTTCATAGGGATAATGTTTGATAGATTGATGATAATCTTGGATCTCATCCCATTTTCTATTTATTCCCATTGTAATCGTCGATCCAACCTTGTATAATCATCACAATCTTTATGCACCCATTCTCAGAAAGTAGTATCCGATGCCCCCTTTACTTCTTTTAAGTACTCGATTCTACCTTTCTCTTGTAAAGTTTCTGCTCGGCACGGGAAGTATTCAATTTGATCGTACCAATCGTAGTCTTCGAAGTAGACATCGTTACCAACTTGTCTCATCCCAATTATGCTTCCCCCATTCTTGAAACGATGGAAATATTTGAAGCATAAATTGGTTGTAGGTCATATTCTTTGTTCTGTAGAGGTTAGCAATTTCAAGGGTTCTTTCCATGTGCTTATTTGCATCTCCCTTTTCTAATCCATAAAAAGCGTTATCTTGTAGGAACTTGAGCAATTGTCTCCTTACAACAAACCCTTTGTTCCTATTAGGTGTTGGTCTTGCAATTTCCGGATTATTGTAGTGTATTTACCCATTGTTTCAGTTACTTCTTCTTCACTAGCCTCCTTTATGTCAGGATTGTCGAAAGGTTTGATGAGTTCTTTAACAGAGCTCCGGGTCATGCACTTCCTGAAATTCAGCACAAAAGCATCAGTAGGATAGGTTTTAAGAAGTATAAAATCAGAAAACAAGTAATGAAAACGGAATACGAAAAATAAAAGAAGCTGATATCTGCTGTCGATGCACCGTATCCCAGAATTAGGATGCGTCATATCTTATTACGTTAAAGATTAAATCAGTCTTTTATTCAAAAAAATGATACCTCGTATCTGTGAAAACAGATGCGTCGTATCTCAGTTTGTAAATTCGAAAATTTGTTTTTAATAAATAAATAGATGTGTCACAACTGTTGAACCAAATGCGTCGTATCTTGTTAGGGTTTTGAAAATTTTTTGATTAAAAACAGAATACGTCGTATCTAGAGGATAGATGCACCGTACTTCGAATTTTAAGTTTACGCTGTATATAAAAATAAAAAATGCAACGCGCCGTATCTGATAAATCAGATGCGTCACATCGTTTAGATCAGCAAAATACAGCAGAGAGCAGTAAATACAGAAAAATAAAAATAAAAATAAAAATAAAATAAAAAATAAAAATTAAAATAAAATAAAAATTAAAAAAAAAACAAACAAACAAACAAGAAAACAAAAAATGCAAAATATACAATGAATGCAATCTAAACTAATATACAACAAAGTTAGTGCTTAGAATCTAATTAAGTTACGAATCAAATAAATAGATATTAACAATTCATTCCCCCGCAACGGCGCCAAAAACTTGATGCGTGTGATATGTCAGTGTAGCATAGGGTGTTTAAGCCTTTTCAAGTTTTAAATTTATATTTAGCCGACATATTACTAACACACACACTTAACGAGCAGTGTACCCGATCAATATGCATATAGTGGTAAGTAGAGTGTCGAACACTAAGAATGGAATGTAATGTCTAGTTAATTTAATCAGTATTTTAATATCTAAGTTAGCTTTACAATCAAAATCTAATAAAAAGTCGTTCAGCCTGAGAGGCTGGCACGGATTTAGTAAATAATAAAAAGTAAAACTAATGAGAACGAATCAGCGAATAGCAATCGTGTACACAGATAGATAATAGAAACACGTAAGAAGACCTGTCCTTATAATTAAGTAGCTTGTCACTTGTTATATTGCTAGTTTTATATGATGAGTATCGTAATTTAATCTGTCTCGTTGGATCCTATATATCGGCGAGTAAACCCTTAACGATTGCTTATGTTTATCCTACTTTCTAGACACTAGATAAGTAGGCGAGGAACAAGTATGATAGCTGATATGCGCCTTTTTGCACATATCTTTTCGTCCAATTTTCGAGTCAAAACGACCAAAAGCACACAAATAAACAATAAAATGTTACAAATATCTTTGAAATGTGTTTTTGCGTATTTCAGATGCAAAAGGATTGAAAAATATTGAAAAACAATAGTGTTTGCTCAAATGGCAAGTCTAGTCCCTCGAGTTTCAAAAAAATGACATATTTGGTCCCTGAAAGCTTAAATTTTGGAAAATAATAATTTTGGTCTTTACACTTTTGGAACTTTACAAAGTTGGTCCTTATAATAAATTTTGGAAAGTTACATGACAGGTCCTTGAACTTTGCAAGTTTTACAAAATTGGTCCTTGTGTTCTTCATTAAACCAAACGGATCCCCTTTGTATATTTAAACCCAAAAGCCAAAACTAAATCCTACCCAAAGCCCAATCCCTTAATAAACCCAAGCCCAACATCAAAACCCTCATACGTTTAATAATAAAACGTACCCTTCCCCTTTTCCCAGTCAAACAAACGCAATCCTTCACCCCCTACGATCCACCCCCTCCTTTACCCAGCATATCAACCCCTCACATCCACTCAACACCATTACACGCCAAACAATCACCATCTACCCCTTCCCCCAATACCTCAAAAGCCCAACCTTCACATGATACCAAACCCTTCACGGGTTGCCATGCCACCTCATCTATCCACAACCATATTTGAGCGCCAAAACAGATTAGGGGCTGTGATGAATCTACAAGCAAACCAATGGCTGTGATTTGATGAGAAGAAACACAAAAGAGTATCCAAGGCACAAGACAGCAGAAGTGGACAAGAAGTGACCAAGAAACCCTAGCTTCTCAATCAGTATATATAGTTTATGTTATGTAGCCAAGAAGGCAGTCTTTAGTTAGGTTTTCAATTTAGGTTTCCAATGTTTTAATTATGTTTTAAGTTTTTGTACTCTTAAATTAGTTCAATGAAAATTTAAAAATTTTAGTTATCATTGTTTTGTTAATTGCTTATTTCGACTGTTTCTATTACTTATTTACTTTTTGTTGTTGCTTAAGTTAGTTGAATTATAGCTTAAATCACCTTTACAATCCAAATTCTAGTTTCTTAAAAAAACCTGTTTCTGTTAAAACCTCATCTGCCAACCCCTAAGGGGTGTTTGACACAATTGTTCTTCACTTCAAAGTTTAGTTTTGACCATAGTGCCAACTTTAGTCAGCTCTAGTTTACTTTCTTTAATAGTTTTTTATCAAAAATTTTCACTTTCTTAAAGTTTCTAAGCATCTTTAATAGTTTTATAAAAATCTTTTTCAGAACTGTTTTGGTATTGAGCATTAGGTTAGAATTTAGATTTAAGGTAGTTTGTTGTTGTTTTTGCTTCCAATTAGTCTACAATAGGATATTGCATATGTCAAACGTCTGGTAGCATAGCTTCGCAGGTAAAAATCCATTTGAACCAACTGTTTCAGCAGTTTGCAGCCCAAACACACCTTTTCATTAGTAATTTTAGGTAGTTTTAGGATGTTTTAGAATTTAATTCCTGTATACAAGCAATTGGTAGCTTTGCCCTTAGTCTTTGTGGCTGTCAAGTTCATTTTCAAACAGACTTGGTGGGTCGAATTGTGTCTGCAATCTACCCACCCAACTGTTGCATCAGATATGCATGTCCCAACTGCCCTTGGATGGGCAATTTTCATTTGCTCGTTTCGTAACCTCATGAACTGAAATTTCGTTTTCAGCTTGTTTCCCAGCCCATTTACCTAAACATATTTTTGTTTTAATTTTAAAAATTTTCTTTATTAGCTTTCTAGGCCCGTTAAGTAGCCCCCTTAACTGTTTTTCACCACAGCAGCCCTTTAGGATAGTTTGCTTTCTTATGTTTTTTTAGCTCACTTACTCAGCTTATTACTCCCTTTAATGCTTGTTAAGCTCTCTTAAGATACTTTAGCTTAAATATATTTTTAAAGCTTATCGATAGTTTTCTTTTTACTGCCATATCTGTCCCACTTAGCCTCTTTCCTAGTGCAGCTTATTAACTGAAATTAGTCCCTTTGGAAAGCCTTTGGTGCCAGCCAGTTAGTTGCAGATTTTGTTTGGCTTCTCTTGCTTAATTGCTAGCTTATTTATGCCCCAGTAGGAATGTTTTAGGAGATCTTGGTTGTTTCTGCCTAATTCGTTAATCTGAGTTTCTTTTCTTCTTTGATACTGTTCGATTGAAACTAATAAATTGTTGTTTTTGCTTGATTGTGTATGCCTTAGTTTGTGTGAACGTGTGTAGTGATTTTGTTAACATCCTTTTGGCTAACTTGAGATTTCTAAAGATTGAATCTTGGCAAATCCGTATTGTTGAGATTTTTTTGATTAAACCATATTCTAGCTCTTCAGCAATGATGGCTGTATTAAAGTTGTTGTTTGTTGTGATTCAAAAGCTTAGCTAAAAGAAATTTGGTAAAATAAAAAATGTTTACCAAAAAGAGTGTCACAGGGCTCGAACCTGTGACCTCTTGATACACTCAGACACACAACACCACGCAACTCCCAACTGCTCTAATGCTACCTTCTTGTTTTGTTCCCTTTCATTGAATATTTATTGTAGAATTTTTTGATTAGCTTATTAATAATTCCAGCTTTCTATTTGCTTATTACTGGCTTATTTAGAACTGCTTTTTACCCATCTTATTTTTCTTAGCTACTTTATTAGATGATAGAATTTTCCAAAAATTTTCATATTTTTCTAAAATAGTTTAGTATTTTTGTTAATTTAATTTAGTTTATTTAGGAATTAATTCATTATAAAAAATATAAAAGTCGAAAAAATATTTTTCTTTTTCCAAAAATTTTCTTTCATCATTAGAATCGTAAAAAAAAATGATTTTCATACCCGTAGTATTAGTGTAGCTTTAAATTCACGTTTTATTTTGCGCACTCGCGTTTTTATTAAATTAACTTTCGCGTTTTTAAAATTAGTTTACGTTTAGGGTTCCCTGGCTCCCTAATTCTGATTCCCGTAACATCTCAAGTAGTTTTTAAGTTTTAACTTTCATTCCTTGTTTGAATTCATGTTTTAGTTGCATTTATTTTATTTTTCGTACGTTATTTGCAATTTATCGTAATCTCACAATACCAAATAATCTCTCAACCATTCCTTACAAGCATTTTAATCTCGAATCTCACACGATATTGCCCATTCACACCTCGTTGGGACACGACCCGGGTAATCACTTACCTGGTATCACACATATATATTGTATTTACGAGTCTTTACAAGTCTTCCTTTTCCTAAAGGTTGATCGGTAAATTCCACTCACGTCTACCTTGTATATTTTTTATACGCACTCAAAAACGCAACTATCAAAATGGCACCGCTGCCAGGGAGGTTGTGTTGCGACAATATCGTTAAGATTTTAACGATTAGTGACTTGTAGAACCTTCGTCAAGAAGTTATCATTTTCAAAAAAAGTATAAAACACAAAAAATATTTTTCCTTTTCTTTTGTATATATATCTATCATATAAAAAATCCAAAAACATTTTCCGTTTTTCTTGTTAAATAAAAGATAAGCATAAAACACACCGCCGAGAACCAAGGCAGAACACCTACCAACTGGGGGTGTGAACATTAATAAGTTCCCAAACAAAAGATTAAAACTTGCTATTGTATACTTGTGAATTGGTGTACCTTTTTCAAAGAAGCCATTTACATTGTGATTATTGGTTTAAGTTCACCATTGTCTTTTTGAGTTGGTCTCGTTTTAATTGATGGGTTTTTCGAAAAACCCAAAAATATTTTTCCCTGCCCTCTATCCATTTGATTCTACCTTCTTATACCCCTCTCATGTATAATTCTTATGACGTCTCTCGGCTACACGTGTTTTCACTGTAAAAGCCCGATTGAGAATGGCTATCGTTGTTTCCGGTGTATTTGTGAGAAGTGTGGAAATAATTGTAGTAACAGCTTTTGCACTACGTGCAATTTGTTCATACATCCAAATTCTCTCGATGATTCACCGAATTCTTCCAATTACCCATCACTGCCTGAGATACGTGCTATTAATGACAAACCATCAAGAATTGATCCTAACCTTTCAGGATTTACGGTTAAAGGTTTGTCAAGCAAACGTACAGAGCTTAGAGCAGTGACTGAAAAGAACGACTTGCCTAATCTTCACGTTTATCAAGAACAAAAACCAGAGACCATAACGGAAGTGGTGGAAATTCCTAGCTCTCAGAGCACACCACTTGTCCCACCTCTGACTTTTATTCCTTGTGTCGGTTGTGGTGAGCCACTTTTCGGGTTGCCATGTCGTTGGTGTACATGTGAACGATATGGTAATGATATTCAAAACGGAAGTTGTTTGTTTTGTGGTTCGAGTAATTCATTCGCTTACGATTCTAATCCGAGCTTTTGCAATGAGCCACAAAACAATTTCATTTCATATAAGCATAATCCGTGTTATCAAAATTGCAATGCCATATCGTTTCAAAATGCACCAACTTCACAACAATACGGTTGTGAGTATTGTGGAGGTCCGCATTTTAGCACCGATTGTCAAACTAGGAATCTTTTTCCTTGTAACAATAATTATCACGACCAACCTCCACAATACCAAACTTTTGAAACACAACCTCAACCATTTCCTCAAGAACTTTTGCAAAATGTTTTAAATACTTTAAATGATCTTAAGGATTTGGTTAACGAACCTACTCCGGAAGAACCTCGTCCGAAGTCTTACAAAGAAATACTAGCTGAAGAAGCAGCTAGAGTAAGATTTCGAATGCGTAAAAATATCATCTACGATGACGATGACGATGACGATAGTGATGATGAAGATACCCCTGATATTCGTCAAGGCTCATCAAATTCATCAGTTGTGGTTCCTTCCATGAAGAATCAGGGAGAAAATAATGTGAAGAAGTCACCAACTGTTGATCAAATGGAACTTGAAGAATCAATAACTGCTAGTACTTCTCAACTCCCTCAGTCTGTTGTTATCACACCCGAAGTTCACACTCACTCTCTAAACATGGGGGATGAGCATCTTAGTACTGTTCCTGATAAGGAATCGGACGAATTAATAAAGTCTAGTGTTGAGATCCTTGTCCCAATCCCGAGAGAGTCACAGGGAACTTTTGATCATGTGTGTGATATTCCTTCCCCACTTGAGTGTTCAAACGATCATTTTGAGACTTTCTCAGATTTTAATGATGATTGTACATCTCATGGAGACATCGAGTATGTTGAGGCATCAGTTCCACATTCTGATGCTGATCATCTTCTTGAGGAGTTCGCCGATGAACTCACTGATTCCTCCCAAACCAACCAACTTTATTTCTCAACCACTTGTGAATGATCAATACTAAAAGTCAGACAGCCCGGGAGGAAAACAAATTATTGTCCAAGGAGTATAGAATGTTCCTAGGTCGTTATGTCCCAACGAGGTGTGAAATCTGTAATACAACGAATGTGTGTTCTGGTGAAGTTAAATATAGAAATAGGAATCTGACTGACTAACACTAGGAATGTGAATAGTAATAGCTCTGTCACAGCTATATCAGTAAAAACGTACAATCAGAAACCCTAGAAATGTAAAAGGATTTACAAACGTACGTTTAGGTTCAAATAAACGTAAACGTACAAAAACAAAGGGGGAATTATAACAAAAGATGGATTTGCATGCCTTAGCGGCTTAAATGCAAATTAAACAAACTTAATATATTTATTTATTAATTACAAACTTATTTAACAAAACCTAAAAATGTGAAAAGTAATAAAAATGTACGTTTAAATTAAATTAAACGTCTACGTACCAAAATAAAACTGAAAACTGATCAATACAAACCCACAAATGTGAAATTTATATTTTTGTGATCCTAATAATATAAGAAAATTAATTATGAATTAAAATGATTTTAACAAGTATTTATGTAATTACTATTAATTTATTTATTAATTAACTAATTAAACTGATTTAAATTATTACACATACTAAAAAGACTTAGATAATTAAGAAGATTTTTATAAATCTTATTAACCATCACAGGAATCCTAAAAATTATAAAATTATTTTTACAACTTATTTTTAAGCTATTTCTTATTTATTTACTTAATTGTTAATTAAAAGCTAAATATACTAATTTAAATCTAAAAATTAGAAAATTAAAATTGAAAATTGCAAAAGTAATTTTTACATATGCTTAATAACTTATAAAAGTTAGAAAAATTATAAAAAATTATCTAGGATAAAAATTAAATACTAGAACTAATTTATTTTTGGGTTTTTCATTTAAACTAATTTAATTAAAATTAAATCTAAAAACTATCAAATGAACAGTAAAAAATGTGAAAAAATTATAGAAAGTGTATTTACTGATGAAGGGGCTAGGAAAAATAAAATGGGGTCATCAGCTTATTCCAATAAGCTGGAATAAGCAAAACAGTCCAAATAAGCCAAATGTACCAAAACTATGTTAAGTACATTGATTGTGCAAGAGTAAACGGAACTGGTGCCCCAGAGCTAATAGAAGGGGGTGTGTTACTTATGCATGTGTGCTATCCATGAGGTCCCAGGTTCGAATCCCACACACCCCATTTTTTTTCATTTTTTTTTTTATTTTTCTTTTTGCAAGACTATAAAATAAGCTAAAATATGAAACTTTAATAAATGCATCTTTTTCAAAACTTAGAAATAAGCTGTGTAAGAGCTTAATTCCACCACAGATGGCTTATAAGCCATAAGCTTCTAAATAGAAGCTATCACTTAACTTTAAAGTTTCTCTTTGGGCTTTTCTTTTTATGGAACTATACATACACTGAATATATATAAGTTTAAGGAAAATGGAACTTTACAAACCAAGGAATAAGCTGTTTAGAAGCTTATGACCATATCAGTTGAGCTTTAAGGCTCACAGTTGAGTCATAAGCTTTAAACAAGCTTGAAAAGGCTTTACAGTGTAAACAAAAGGTATAAGTATGTGTGTGCAAGTATTATGGACAGAGTTATGCACTTGGATAATGCATAAAAGTGTAAGCTTATGGTTTAGACAGTTAAGCTTAATGGCTTAACTTGGATTGAGTGAAAGCTCAAATGAGCTTGGTATAAGCTCCACACTGGAAACTAAAGTAAAAATATGATATGTACAAGTTATATGAACAAGTTTAAACAAGCATATGTGCTGGGATAGGCCAATAAGCTCAAATAAGCCAATAAGCTAATCCCAATACACTGCAGTCCCAAACACCCCTTGCAGCCTTATGTTAAGGCAATTTAAACTCAGGAAACAAGCTAGAAAAGCCAAATTAAGAATGGAAGTAGCAAGATGGTCAGGATGGCTTTCCAAAAAGCCCAAGTTCACCTAGTGGGGTCCACTAATGAGCTTGTGAAAAGCTTGTGAAAAAGCCTTCAATTGACTGAGTATACTGGGTAACCAGTATATACAGTCAAATTGGGACAAATAAAAAGCACTTTGCAGCCCTATCTAATAAGCTGCATATGGAAAATTAAGAGATGGAACTTGTTAACTAGTGTATAGGCTTCTAAAAGAAGCCAATCTCACAGGCTAAATCCATCTAATAAGCTTTTTGAGAGCTTAAGAAGTGATGGTAAGTATGCTGATTTTATAGCATACTCAGTGAATTGTAGATAGGTTCAAGTTCCTTGCAGCCCTATGAAACGAGCTACAAGGGGGAAATAAAGTACAGTATCTAAGAATTTGGTAGATGAGTTTCATGAAGAACTAAACCACTAAAGCCCTAGATCACTATTGAGCATTTTAGAAGCTTTTGGAAATGGTGTAAGATAACTGATTGCTCAGTTATCTGTTGTGAGTGGGCAAACAAAAGGCTTCTATAACCTATCAAATAAGCTCTAACAAGCTCAACTAACACTGAGACTATGAGGGTGGTTGCTTGGCCTTGTAAAAAGCTCAAGGTCTCAGCCTCAAGCTCAGGAAGGAGCTTCTGTGGGTCTTGGGAAAACAACTCATCACACTGTTTGCGTCAGTGTGATGAGTGGTGTGTAACAAAAAAGGTGAAATGGATCAGTGGTGTAAATAAGCAAATAAAAGGGAAATAGGCATACACATAGACAAATAGCTAGTAGGGCTTCTAATAAAATAACAAACACAGTCACAAGCCCAAAAGTCAACAAGCTACAAGCTTGTGACTTTGGCTTAGTGACTGTGAGACAGGGCAAAAACAGACAATAAAAAGCACATGAATAAGCTATTAAACATAAGTAATAAAAATTAACAAAAATATATCTAACAAGACAAGCAGTAGATTATTAAAGCCCTAAAAGCATTTAACATGAAACTAAATAACAAAGACACAATAAAAATCCAAAGTTTATTCAAAAACTGAAAAACTAAAATTTGACTTTTTACAAGAACACTAAAGTTTGACTTATATGAATTTGTAACTTAATCTATGGACTGAAAATGTTATAATAAGCTATAAGAACATGAAAATAAGCTAGATATACTACTTATACATTAGTATGGTGAGTTTGACCTTGTAAACTATCACAGTGATCAAATTAAGGATCTAAGATGGTGATTTTGACTTTTATATGGGTGCACAATAGATTTGAAGGTTTGTCTGACCTCAAAGAACTCAGTGTATCACATAGCAATCAACAAAAACAACTTAGGCTCAATCAATCACCAAGCATTCAGCAGTGCCAAACACACCTCTAACTTAATGAATTTTGGATTTTCAAAAGATAACACTGATAAAGTTCATGAAAATGAATCCAACCTTCATATTAACACATACTAAGAATAATTGAACAGAAAAACATCATTAATAACAACAAATCCTAAGTACCACTCATAAGCAAATTTCATAGTGAAAATGCAATTTCAAGCAATATTATAAACTAATATACAAACTATTAATCTTAAGCTTTAATAATAATAAATAACAACAAAGGAACATGAAAACACAGGAATTAAAGCATATAAAGAACTGGAACAGTAAATTGCAAAATTGAATAAGAAAACTTACAAAATGGAAATCAAGTGAGATCAATGAACCAGGGGTTTAGATTACACCCATTAGCTTCCTAACAAACTTATAATACCCAATCCATTCACAATCAAGTCTGATCCAAGCTTCTTCTTCATTATGACTAATTTTTATACTTTCTTTGATTTTCTTGTTTCTTTTTGTGATTTTAGATTTTAAAAACTATAACTGTTTTAAGGTTTCTAAAAACTTAACAAGCTTTTGTCAGGAGCTTATTTAAGCTTAACAAGTCCTCTAAACAACTACAATTAACAAAATTGAAAATGACATGGAAAATTAGAGATAATTAAGTAAAAACTTGAAATTTAAAGATAGATTGAATTAAACTGTAAATGATGTTCTATTAAGCTTTGTCAAAGATTAATACAACATTGAAAGCAGTAAATTGACATTTAATTCAAGGAAAGCAATAAAACTACATCTACGTGACCAATGGCTATTCCAAGGTTCTGACTCCTTTGCCTCTCTTCTCTTCTTTATAGTCATTTGAGTTCCCACTTGATTCCTGGTCAAATCCTACCATCATTTGTGACCATTGATTGCCTGTAACTCATCATAGCCTTTGAAATAACTTTTGGCGCCAAAAGTCTCTTTGGTAGCGTGAGGCAGTTTGAGAGCAATTAATGCTTCTTGGGGTGTTGTGGAGGTGGCAGGGATAAGTTTGGATAGATTTTGAGCCAAGTTGGGATAGTTGATAGCAAAAACAGGGGAAAGGGGTGAAGGTTGAGTGTTACATGGTGGGGAAGCATTAAATGCTTTGTGGGTTGAGGTGAGGTGGTGTAGAGAGTAGGTGGTGAGCTGGGATGGACAGGTGGTGGAGGAGAGGTGGCAAATCCACCCTGGTTTCAGGTTTACAGGAGTGAGGGAGAAGCGTGAATAGTAGTGGTGGTTTTGGCGGGGGTTGACCGGGTTTGACCCTGGGTAATATTAAAAAGGTGTGTGGGCTGGATTGTGATGGGCCAAAGGGTTGGGCTGGTGTTGTGTTTGTTTTTGGATTCTAAGGATTTGGATTGTTGGGTTTATATGGTCCATTTGGTTTAAGTAATAAACAAGCCCAAGGACTAAAGTTGTATAATCTGAATTCTTGAAGGACCTGATTTGCCAATGTCCCAAAGTAACTTCAAGGGACTAAACCTG
Source organism: Artemisia argyi (assembly GCA_030686995.1). NCBI lineage: Eukaryota > Viridiplantae > Streptophyta > Magnoliopsida > Asterales > Asteraceae > Artemisia > Artemisia argyi. The sequence continues at coordinate 159,719,672 of CM060693.1, forward strand.
CCATATAACATTAGTACAGGGACCAAAGTTGTATTTTCCAGATTTTTAAAACTTTAGGGACCATTTATGTCATTTTCTGAAATATGAAGGGTTGAAGTTGTAATTTCCCAAAAGTTATCAAAAGTGTTCAACATTGTAATTTATGAATAGTACAAGGGTATTTTGTAATAAAATTCCATTTTAAAAAACCTAGGGACTAATTTTGCCAATTTTGAAACTTGAGGGGTAAAAGTTGCCATTTTGTGTAAACTTTTATCCAGGGATCATTAGTGAACATTTTTGGTTTCCCAAGGACTTAAGTTGATTTTTATTTCATTTTTAACCTTCAGGGACTAGTTTTGCCAATTTGTGAAACTCCAGGGACTGAAAATGACAATTGTGTGAACTTTGCATGCTTTTCACTTGTTTTCAATCTTTTTGTACCTGAATCACATAAAAACACATTTCAATAATATTTGTAACATTTATATGGTCATTTGTGTGTTTTTGGTCGTTTTGTGGGTTTAAACAATATAAAAGATATGTGTATTTAGACACATATCAAATCCCCCACACTAAACTATTGCTAGTCCCTAGCAATCTTTTATGAAAAATTAATGGATTTCATCTCTTTACCAAAAGCCATCACTTCTGGAGTAGCCAGATGTATTGATTCAAGTAAGAACTATGGTCCACTTGATAACCATGTGATTTTGAGCAAATCACCAGCTGTCAACGGATTTGATTTGTCTTTACCAAAAGTCGTTTGCTTCTGGACTAGCCAACTCTTGATGGAATAGTCAACATCTTGGTGAGCTGATTACCAATTATGGTTTTTCCACTGCCTTTACCACAAGCCATAATCTTGCGGGCTAGCCAACTCTTTCACTTTTTAGGATATGGCGAGTTGAGATACCATACAATTTTGGGCAAATTGTAAGCCATAAACGGATTTGAGATATCTTTACCAAGAGCCGTTTGCTCCTGGATTAGCCAATCCTTATGTGGGTTAGACATGGTGGATTGATTACCATTTGTTGTGTTTAGTGCAAAGCACTTCCACTAAGTGAAAATTTTTAAAATTTTGGCCATTTTGGGGAAAAAGGGCATAAAAGGGTACATAATTGATCAAATTCGCCATAATTTCCCCCCCACACTTAGAAATGAATATTGTCCTCAATATTCAAAATCCCGGCTATTATGCCGAATCCTTGAACGTAAAAAGATAACATTTAAAGCTAAGTGGGGTAACACAACAATTATTTTATTTTTTTTGTATTTACAATTTTTCATTTCATTTTCAAGATATATACAACATGTGGGGCACACCCCCACACTTGGGTGGTACACACGGGTGAAAACCCATGTTTATGCTACTGCTTTTCCCGAATTTAATGGTTCATGGGGAAATGATTGGATGAGAAATTGGAGTGGGGTCCACTCACAGAATTATAAATAGTAAGGTAAGGAGAATCTTTTTGGTATTTTTATTTTATAATATCGGATGTTAGTCATCGTAACTATCATATACTAAAAAGAAAAGAAAGTAGGGAAATCCTAACAACCACCCCTCGAAAGGGAATCTAGGCTTGATAGAGCTCAGCAACTGGAATCCGACAACTGAACGATCAAACGTTCTCAATAGAGGAGTTAACAAACTGCGCGTTTCCGCCCCTTAAAAGGGAATCTAGGTTTGTAACGTCTACCAAATTGTGTTCAAACAGCCAACAACCAAATGTTGTAACTGAGGGAGTTATCAAACTGGGCAAGTTGTGGGCTATAAAAAGGAAAATATTTTTGTATTTTATATGTTTTTGTAATATATACAAATAATAGATATTTCAACAAAACACAAATTCGTTATACGCAGCACAGCCTCCCCGGCAGCGGCGCCAAATTTTGATTCCTCCCAAACCAACCAACTTTATTTCTCAACCACTTATGAATGGTCAGTACTAAAAGTCAGACAGCCCGGGAGGAAAAACAATTATTGTCCAAGGAGTATAGAATGTTCCTAGGTCGTTATGTCCCAACGATGTGTGAAATCTGTAATACAACGAATGTGTGTACTGGTGAAGTTAAATATAGAAATAGGAATCTGACTGACTAACACTAGAAATGTGAATAGTAATAGCTCTGTCACAGCTATATCAGTAAAAACGTACAATCAGAAACCCTAGAAATATAAAAGGATTTACAAACGTACGTTTAGGTTCAAATAAACGTAAACGTACAAAAACAAAGCGGGAATTATAACAAAAGATGGATTTGCATGCCTTAGCGGCTTAAATGCAAATTAAACAAACTTAATATATTTATTTATTAATTACAAACTTATTTAACAAAACCTAAAAATGTGAAAAGTAATAAAAATGTACGTTTAAATTAAATTAAGCGTCTACGTACCAAAATAAAACTGAAAACTGATCAATACAAACCCCACAAATGTGAAATTTATATTTTTGTGATCCTAATAATATAAGAAAATTAATTATGAATTAAAATGATTTTTACAAGTATTTATGTAATTACTATTAATTTATTTGTTAATTAACTAATTAAACTGATTTAAATTATTACACATACTAAAAAGACTTAGATAATTAAGAAGATTTTTATAAATCTTATTAACCATCACAGGAATCCTAAAAATTATAAAATTATTTTTACAACTTATTTTTAAGCTATTTCTTATTTATTTACTTAATTGTTAATTAAAAGCTAAATATACTAATTTAAATCTAAAAATTAGAAAATTAAAATTGAAAATTGCAAAAGTAATTTTTACATATGCTTAATAACTTATAAAAGTTAGAAAAATTATAAAAAAATATCTAGGATAAAAATTAAATACTAGAACTAATTTATTTTTGGTTTTTTCATTTAAACTAATTTAATTAAAATTAAATCTAAAAACTATCAAATGAACAGTTAAAAATGTGAAAAAATTATAGAAAGTGTATTTGCTGATGAAGGGGCTAGGAAAAATAAAATAGGGTCATCAGCTTGTTCCAATAAGCTGGAATAAGCAAAACAGTCCAAATAAGCCAAATATACCAAAACTATGTTAAGTACATTGATTGTGCAAGAGTAAACGGAACTGGTGCCCCAGAGCTAATGGAAGGGGGTGTGTTACTTATGCATGTATGCTATCCATGAGGTCCCAGGTTCGAATCCCACACACCCCATTTTTTTTCATTTTTTTTTTATTTTTCTTTTTGCAAGACTATAAAATAAGCTAAAATATGAAACTTTAATAAAGGCATCTTTTTCAAAACTTAGAAATAAGCTGTGTAAGAGCTTAATTCCACCACAGATGGCTTATAAGCCATAAGCTTCTAAATAGAAGCTATCACTTAACTTTAAAGTTTCTCTTTGGGCTTTTCTTTTTATGGAACTATACATACACTGAATATATATAAGTTTAAGGAAAATGGAAATTTACAAACCAAGGAATAAGTTGTTTAGAAGCTTATGACCATATCAGTTGAGCTTTAAGGCTCACAGTTGAGTCATAAGCTTTAAACAAGCTTGAAAAGGCTTTACAGTGTAAACAAAAGGTATAAGTATGTGTGTGCAAGTATTATGGACAGAGTTATGCACTTGGATAATGCATAAAAGTGTGAGCTTATGGTTTAGACAGTTAAGCTTAATGGCTTAACTTGGATTGAGTGAAAGCTCAAATGAGCTTGGTATAAGCTCCACACTGGAAAATAAAGTAAAAATATGATATGTACAAGTTATATGAACAAGTTTAAACAAGCATATGTGATGGGATAGGCCAATAAGCTCAAATAAGCCAATAAGCTAATCCCAATACACTGCAGTCCCAAACACCCCTTGCAGCCTTATGTTATGGCAATTTAAACTCAGGAAACAAGCTAGAAAAGCCAAATTAAGAATGGAAGTAGCAAGATGGTCAGGATGGCTTTCCAAAAAGCCCAAGTTCACCTAGTGGGGTCCACTAGTGAGCTTGTGAAAAGATTGTGAAAAAGCCTTCAATTGACTGAGTATACTAGGTAACAAGTATATACAGTCAAATTGGGACAAATAAAAAGCACTTTGCAGCCCTATCTAATAAGCTGCATATGGAAAATTAAGAGATGGAACTTGTTAACTAGTGTATATGCTTCTAAAAGAAGACAAATCCATCTAATAAGCTTTTTGAGAGCTTATGAAGTGATGGTAAGTATGCTGATTTTGTAGCATACTCAGTGAATTGTAGATAGGTTCAAGTTCCTTGCAGCCCTATGAAACGAGCTACAAGGGGGAAATAAAGTACAGTATCTAAGAATTTGGTAGATGAGTTTCATGAAGAACTAAAGCACTAAAGCCCTAGATCACTATTGAGCTTTTTAGAAGCTTTTGGAAATGGTGTAAGATAACTGATTGCTCAGTTATCTATTGTGAGTGGGCAAACAAAAGGCTTCTATAACCTATCAAATAAGCTCTAACAAGCTCAACTAACACTGAGACTATGAGGGTGGTTGCTTGGCCTTGTTAAAAGCTCAAGGTCTCAGCCTCAAGCTCAGGAAGGAGCTTCTTTGGGTCTTGGGAAAAACAGCTCATCACACTGTTTGCTTCAGTGTGATGAGTGGTGTGTAACAAAAAAAAGGTGAAATGGATAAGTGGTGTAAATAAGCAAATAAAAGGGAAATAGGCATACACATAGACAAATAGCTAGTAGGGCTTCTAATAAAATAACAAACACAGTCACAAGCCCAAAAGTCAACAAGCTACAAGCTTGTGACTTTGGCTTAGTGACTGTGAGACAGGGCAAAAACAGACAATAAAAAGCACATGAATAAGCTATTAAACATAAGTAATAAAACTTAACAAAAATATATCTAACAGGACAAGCAGTAGATTATTAAAGCCCTAAAAGCATTTAACATGAAACTAAATAACAAAGACACAATAAAAATCCAAAGTTTATTCAAAAACTGAAAAACTAAAATTTGACTTTTTACAAGAACATTAAAGTTTGACTTATATGAATTTGTAACTTAATCTATGGACTGAAAATGTTATAATAAGCTAGAAGAACATGAAAATAAGCTAGATATACTACTTATACATTAGTATGGTGAGTTTGACCTTGTAAACTATCACAGTGATCAAATTAAGGATCCAAGATGGTGATTTTGACTTTTATATGGGTGCACAATAGATTTGAAGGTTTGTCTGACCTCAAAGAACTCAGTGTATCACATAGCAATCAACAAAAACAACTTAGGCTCAATCAATCACCTAGCATTCAGCAGTGCCAAACACACCTCTAACTTAATGAATTTTGGATTTTCAAAAGATAACACTGATAAAGTTCATGAAAATGAATCCGACCTTCATATTAACACATACTAAGAATAATTGAACAGAAAAACATCATTAATAACAACAAATCCTAAGTACCACTCATAAGCAAATTTCATAGTGAAAATGCAATTTCAAACAATATTATAAACTAATATACAAACTATTAATCTTAAGCTTTAATAACAATAAATAACAACAAAGGAACATGAAAATACAGGAATTAAAGCATATAAAGAACTGGAACAGTAAATTGCAAAATTGAATAAGAAAACTTACAAAATGGAAATCAAGTGAGATCAATGAACCAGGGGTTTAGATTACACCCATTAGCTTCCTAACAAACTTATAATACCCAATCCATTCACAATCAAGTCTGATCCAAGCTTCTTCTTCATTATGACTAATTTTTATATTTTCTTGTTTCTTTTTGTGATTTTTGATTTTAAAAACTACAAATGTTTTAAGGTTTCTAAAAACTTAACAAGCTTTTGTCAGGAGCTTATTTAAGCTTAACAAGTCCTCCAAACAACTACAATTAACAGAATTGAAAATGACATGGAAAATTAGAGATAATTAAGTAAAAACTTGAAATTTAAAGATAGATTGAATTAAACTGTAAATGATGTTCTATTAAGCTTTGTCAAAGATTAATACAACATTGAAAGCAGTAAATTGACATTTAATTAAAGGAAAGCAATAAAACTACATCTACGTGACCAATGGCTATTCCAAGGTACTGATTCCTTTACTTCTCTTCTCTTCTTTATAGTCATTTGAGTTCCCACTTGATTCCTGGTCAAATCCCACCATCATTTGTGACCATTGATTGCCTGTAACTCATCCTAGCCTTTGAAATAACTTTTGGCGCCAAAAGTCTCTTTGGTAGCGTGAGGCAGTTTGAGAGCAATTAATGCTTCTTGGGGTGTTGTGGAGGTGGCAGGGATAAGATTGGATAGATTTTGAGCCAAGTTGGGATAGTTGATAGCAAAACCAGAGGAAAGGGGTGAAGGTTGAGTGTTACATGGTGGGGAAGCATTAAATGCTTTGTGGGTTGAGGTGAGGTGGTGTAGAGAGTAGGTGGTGAGCTGGGATGGACAGGTGGTGGAGGAGAGGTGGCAAATCCACCCTGGTTTCAGGTTTACAGGAGTGAGGGAGAAGGGTAAATAGTAGTGGTGGTTTTGGCGGGGGTTGACCGGGTTTGACCCTGGGTAATATTAAAAAGGTGTGTGGGCTGGATTGTGATGGGCCAAAGGGTTGGGCTGGTGTTGTGTTTGTTTTTGGATTTTAAGGATTTGGATTATTGGGTTTATATGGTCCGTTTGGTTTAAGTAATAAACAAGCCCAAGGACTAAAGTTGTATAATCTGAATTCTTGAAGGACCTGATTTGCCAATGTTCCAAAGTAACTTCAAGGGACTAAACCTGCCATATAACATTAGTACAGGGACCAAAGTTGTATTTTCCAGATTTTTAAAACTTTAGGGACCATTTATGTCATTTTCTGAAATATGAAGGGTTGAAGTTGTAATTTCCCAAAAGTTATCAAAAGTGTTCCACATTGTAATTTATGAATAGTACAAGGGTATTTTGTGATAAAATTCCATTTTAAAACACCCAGGGACTAATTTTGCCAATTTTGAAACTTGAGGGGTAAAAGTTGCCATTTTGTGTAAACTTTTATCCAGGGATCATTAGTGAACATTTTTGGTTTCCCAAGGACTTAAGTTGATTTTTATTTCATTTTTAACCTTCAGGGACTAGTTTTGCCAATTTGTGAAACTCCAGGGACTGAAAATGACAATTGTGTGAACTTTGCATGCTTTTCACTTGTTTTCAATCTTTTTGTACCTGAATCACATAAAAACACATTTCAATAATATTTGTAACATTTATATGGTCATTTGTGTGTTTTTGGTCGTTTTGTGGGTTTAAACAGTATAAAAGATATGTGTATTTAGACACATATCACTCACTCACATTAATCCACTTCCAAATGGAAGTGACGATGTTCTCATTGACTTTGAAGCCGATCTAGGAGAAATCGAAAGTGTCTTATATCATGATCCGTCACTCACTTCTTATCCCAACAGTCCAAAAGAGAATGTTAATCACTTTGTTCCTGAAGCATTCAAAACTACTCTCACCAATTCTCTGTTTGAATTCGAATCTGAATTCACTTTGATTTCTTATAATCCACTCTTTGATATTCAGAACGAGGATAGTGATAAGTCTATTTCAGAACATGAGTTCACAGATTTACATCTTGTGAAAGATTCTCTTCATGAGGAGTTCTCCGGTGAACTCACTCATATCATGACTCCTCCGGATTATGATAGCCCGGGGGGAAATGTACTCAATCATGAGAATTTACAAATTCCCACCCTCCCTCCCGGGATGTTTTTAAACCCAATGAGCTTAACCTTTGAAATCCAAATTCAGTCTAATGAGCCTGCTCTCGAGGAAGAAAATCTTATCATGATTTTCATCATGGTTTTCTTCCTTTTCTTCACCTACAGGGTGACTTCTCTTGTTCTTCACTCCTTCGGGAATGAAGATACCATCTTTGATCCCGGCATTTTCATTTACCATTATCTTGAGCCGGGTACTTATCTCATCGGTCTGGAACTTTCACGTGCTTCAAATGTTTGTCCAAACATCTTGAATGAGAGTCCGATGGAGATTGCTTCTTCCACATCATGCTTCCCCAAGAACCAATGAATTCGGGGTCGAGTCAAGCTAGCGACTCGGTAAACAAAAACAGTAGCATGCTTATAGGGTTTTCACTCTAAGTGTGGGGGAGTACCCCTACTGTGGTTACCAATAAAGTGAAGAATAAAAATGATGTTTCCACATTTAGCTTGTAATGTTGCCCTTTTACGTTCAAAGAGTCGGCATAATAGCCGGGACTTTGAATATTGAGGGCAATATTCAATTCTAAGTGTGTGTGTGGGGGGGGGGGGGGGGGAATTCTAGCGAATTTTATCACATTTTACCTTCTAGTACCCCCGTTTTTGGCAAAAATTTTAAAAAAAATTTCACTTGAGCTTCAAAATTTTTTGTGGTTATCAGTCCGCCATGTCTAAACGACAAAAGGATTGGCTAATCCAGGAGCAAACGGCTCTTGGTAAAGATATATCAAATCCGTTTACGGCTTACAATTTGCCCAAAATTGTATGGTATCTCAACTCGCCATATCTTAAAAAGTGAAAGAGTTGGCTAGCCCGCAAGATTATGGCTTGTGGTAAAGGCTGTGGAAAAACCATAATTGGTAATCAACTCACCAAGATGTTGACTGTGTCCAACAAGAGTTGGCTAGTCCAGAAGCAAACGGCTTTTGGTAAAGACAAAACAAATCCGTTGACAGCTGGTGGTTTGCTCAAAATCACATGGTTATCAGGTAGACCATAGTTCTTACTTGAATCAAAGCATCTGGCTACTCCAGAAGTAATGGCTTTTGGTAAAGAGTTTCAAATCCATTAAATTTTCAAAAAAATTGCTAGGGACTAGCAATTGCTTAGTGTGGGGGATTTGATATGCGCCTTTTTGCACATATCTTTTCGTCCAATTTTCGAGTCAAAACGACCAAAAATACACAAATAAACAATAAAATGTTACAAATATCTTTGAAATGTGTTTTTGCATATTTCAGATGCAAAAGGATTGAAAAGGATTGAAAAACAATAATGTTTCCACAAATGGCAAGTCTAGTCCCTCGAGTTTAAAAAAAATGACATACTTGGTCCCTGAAAGCTTAAATTTTGGAAAATAATAATTTTGGTCTTTACACTTTTGGAACTTTACAAAGTTGGTCCTTATAATAAATTTTGGAAAGCTACATGACAGGTCCTTGAACTTTGCAAGTTTTACAAAATTGGCCCTTGTGTTCTTCATTAAACCAAACGGATCCCCTTTGTATATTTAAACCCAAAAGCCAAAACTAAATCCTACCCAAAGCCCAATCCCTTAATAAACCCAAGCCCAACATCAAAACCCTCATACGTTTAATAATAAAACGTACCCTTCCCCTTTTCCCAGTCAAACAAACGCAATCCTTCACCCCCTACGATCCACCCCCTTCCTTTACCCAGCATATCAACCCCTCACATCCACTCAACACCATTACACGCCAAACAATCACCATCCACCCCTTCCCCCAATACCTCAAAAGCCCAACCTTCACATGATACCAAACCCTTCACGGGTTGCCATGCCACCTCATCTATCCACAACCATATTTGAGCGCCAAAACAGATTAGGGGCTGTGATGAATCTACAAGCAAACCAATGGCTGTGATTTGATGAGAAGAAACACAAAAGAGTATCCAAGGCACAAGACAGCGGAAGTGGACAAGAAGTGACCAAGAAATCCTAACTTCTCAATCAGTATATATAGTTTATGTTATGTAGCCAAGAAGGCAGTCTTTAGTTAGGTTTTCAATTTAGGTTTCCAATGTTTTAATTATGTTTTAAGTTTTTGTACTCTTAAATTAGTTCAATGAAAATTTAAAATTTTTAGTTATCATTGTTTTGTTAATTGCTTATTTCGACTGTTTCTATTACTTATTTACTTTTTGCTGTTACTTAAGTTAGTTGAATTATAGCTTAAATCACCTTTACAATCCAAATTCTAGTTTCTTAAAAAAACCTATTTCTGTTAAAACCTCATCTGCCAACCCCTAAGGGGTGTTTGGCACAATTGTTCTTCACTTCAAAGTTTAGTTTTGACCATAGTGCCAACTTTAGTCAGCTCTAGTTTACTTTCTTTAATAGTTTTTTTATCAAAAATTTTCACTTTCTTAAAGTTTCTAAGCATCTTTAATAGTTTTATAAAAATCTTTTTCAAAACTGTTTTGGTATTGAGCATTAGGTTAGAATCTAGATTTAAGGTAGTTTGTTGTTGTTTTTGCTTCCAATTAGTCTACAATAGGATATTGCATATGTCAAACGTCTGGTAGCATGGCTTTGCAGGTAAAAATCCATTTGAACCAACTGTTTCAGCAGTTTGCGGCCCAAACACACCTTTTCATTAGTAATTTTAGGTAGTTTTAGGATGTTTTAGAATTTAATTCCTGTATACAAGCAATTGGTAGCTTTGCCCTTAGTCTTTGTTGCTGTCAAGTTCATTTTCAAACAGACTTGGTGGGTCGAATTGTGTCTGCAATCTACCCACCCAACTGTTGCATCAGATATGCATGTCCCAACAGCCCTTGGATGGGCAATTTTCATTTGCTCGTTTCGTAACCTCATGAACTGAAATTTGGTTTTCAGCTTGTTTCCCAGCCCATTTACCTGAACATATTTTTGTTTTAATTTTAGAAATTTTCTTTATTAGCTTTCTAGGCCCGTTAAGTAGCCCCCTTAACTGTTTTTCACCACAGCAGCCCTTTAGGATAGTTTGCTTTCTTATGTTTTTTTTAGCTCACTTACTCAGCTTATTACTCCCTTTAGTGCTTGTTAAGCTCTCTTAAGATACTTTAGCTTAAATATATTTTTAAAGCTTATCGATAGTTTTCTTTTTACTGCCATATCTGTCCCACTTAGCCTCTTTCCTAGTGCAGCTTATTAACTGAAATTAGTCCATTTGGAAAGCCTTTGGTTCCAGCCAGTTAGTTGCAGATTTTGTTTGGCTTCTCTTGCTTAATTGCTAGCTTATTTATGCCCCAGTAGGAATGTTTTAGGAGATCTTGGTTGTTTCTGCCTAATTCGTTAATCTGAGTTTCTTTTCTTCTTTGATACTGTTCGATTGAAACTAATAAATTGATGTTTTTGCTTGATTGTGTATGCCTTAGTTTGTGTGAACGTGTGTAGTGATTTTGTTAACATCCTTTTGGCTAACTTGAGATTTCTAAAGATTGAATCTTGGCAAATCCGTATTGTTGAGATTTTTTTGATTAAACCATATTCTAGCTCTTCAGCAATGATGGCTGTATTAAAGTTGTTGTTTGTTGTGATTCAAAAGCTTAGCTAAAAGAAATTTGGTAAAATAAAAAATGTTTACCAAAAAGAGTGTCACAGGGCTCGAACCTGTGACCTCTTGATACACTCAGACACACAACACCACGCAACTCCCAACTGCTCTAATGCTACCGTTTTGTTTTGTTCCCTTTCATTGAATATTTATTGTAGAATTTTTTGATTAGCTTATTAATAATTCCAGCTTTCTATTTGCTTATTACTGGCTTATTTAGAACTGCTTTTTACCCATCTTATTTTTCTTAGCTACTTTATTAGATGATAGAATTTTCCAAAAATTTTCATATTTTTCTAAAATAGTTTAGTATTTTTGTTAATTTAATTTAGTTTATTTAGGAATTAATTCATTATAAAAAATATAAAAGTCGAAAAAATATTTTTCTTTTTCCAAAAATTTTCTTTCATTATTAGAATCGTAAAAAAAATGATTTTCATACCCGTAGGATTAGTGTAGCTTTAAATTCACGTTTTATTTTGCGCACTCGCGTTTTTATTAAATGAACTTTCGCGTTTTTAAAATTAGTTTACTTTTAGGGTTCCTTAGCTCCCTAATTCTGATTCCCGTAACATCTCAAGTAGTTTTTAAGTTTTAACTTTCATTCCTTGTTTGAATTCATGTTTTAGTTGCATTTATTTTATTTTTCGTACGTTATTTGCAATTTATCGTAATCTCACAATACCAAATAATCTCTCAACCATTCCTTACAAGCATTTTAATCTCGAATCTCACACGATATTGCCCATTCACACCTCGTTGGGACACGACCCGGGTAATCACTTACCCGGTATCACACATATATATTGTATTAACGAGTCTTTACAAGTCTTCCTTTTCCTAAAGGTTGATCGGTAAATTCCACTCACGTCTACCTTGTATATTTTTGATACGCACTCAAAAACGCAACTATCAAAATGGCACCGCTGCCGGGGAGGTTGTGTTGCGACAATATCGTTAAGATTTTAACGATTAGTGACTTGTAGAACCTTCGTCAAGAAGTTATCGTTTTCAAAAAAAGTATAAAACACAAAAAATATTTTTCCAATATCATTAACTTATTTGATGTCATCAGGTTGGAAAGCTAATCTTTGCCTATGGGAGGTCGCCTTACCCTTAACAAATCGGTATTAGGAATCTGATGAGGCGAAAAATGAAACGTTTTTAAAGGGTCATTTAAGCCCAAATTCGAATTTATTTGATCAAATATTGCCCTAAATCGTTCCTTTTGTCATTTTAGGTACTTTTGGAGTGAAATCTGGAAAAGAAAGCATTTTGGACATTTTTGGAGCATAAAAGTGAAGAAAACAGCAAAGTTTTAATTTTCCTTGCTGGGAACAGTACCTGACGGCGTCAAGAGTTTCCAAGTGACGGCGTCAAGAGTAACAAAAGAGGTGAAAGTGGATGATACACGTGACGGTCCATAGTGTTTTGTGCATTGGAGATGACGGCGTCACCCAAGGCCGTCATGGTCCAAGTATTAGTGACGGCACAGAAGAAATTTACACATGACGGCGTCACAATTGGATCTAGGAAATACGATTTCTATTTTGGCGGTGAGTTGATGGCGTCAGAAATTCCTTCTTGACGCCGTCACCCTGTATAATCTATATATAGTTTTCCAAATTTCATTCATTAGTGTGCAACTTTGAGGGAAAAACCCTAGGCCGATTTTTACAGCTTTTTCAAGGGTTTCAACCCTTTGAAACTTTCATGTTCAACTTGAGATAAGTACTTTTTTAATTCAATCAATATGTCTATGTGTTGTTTGAATATATCTTACGCTTGTCTTCAATTTAACATGCTAGGCTAGATTTCTTTTGTGTTTGCTTAGATGTAGTGAAACCTATATGTTAATTATGGGTTGATTGTTTGTTTATAGTTGTTATGGATGATTGTATTCGATATTAGGCTTAAGAAAACTGGCAGACTTCCATTGGTAACATGCTTGAACGTCTTAAGAAACATGATCAGAGGTGTACTATGATTTTTGGTTGTATTTAATGCGTATGAGAGTTCTAATGATCCCATGTTAGGAGCTTCTAACGGCTCGACATAGGAGTGAAGTAGGATCCTATAGAGTTAGGGAATATTGTACACGGCCCTACGACTAGTATTAAGGAATACGACCCGTCATCCATGCAATTGTAACAAACTATCAACCTGTAAAAGATATCTAGGGAGTAATGAAACCTAAGTAAACACAACTTTCCCCATTATTGTTATACCACACTAGTATAATTAGCTTTATTTTCATTTCTGTTATTTTATTTTGATTGCATCTTAGTTATTTGGGTTAGTTGGCTAGCAACTAATTCCGCCCACTCTTCCAAAACCCGAGATTTTACTTGCTTTAATAAAATATAAAAAAAATACAAAAAGAATCATCCCTCACCTCTAGACCTAGTTTAGGAGACTTTCTAATCCTAGCGACACTATTCCTGAGTTGAACGATCAATCCCCCGGTACTTGTCACTATACTATACTACAACGATCAGGTACACTGCCTGGCGGGGGTTGTAAGCTTCTCGAGATCCCTCGAGAGGTAAAGCCTGGTGCGATTCCCACGTATCAAGTTTTTGGCGCCGCTGCCGGGGAATAGTTATTGTCTAGGTTAGGATTTCTTTTTTATTAGGTCTACTTGCTAGATTCCTTTCTAGTAAGATTTTATTTTTATTTTTAGGTTTTCTTTAGTCTATCTCATTTCTTAGTGTCTTTGTTCGTAACCTTTACCATCCGACATCATGGAAGTTGGTAACATCTTTGAACCCATCAACCCACCACAACAAAACCACCCATAAAACCCACCACTAGCAAACCAACCTCTTAGGCCCCGAACCTTAGGAGAGTATTCCCGTCCTAGCCACCAAGGCTATCGAAATACTATTGAGCTCACTCAAGGAGCCAATGTGTCCCCCTTGCGATCCGACACCATCCGGTTGGTGCAAAGCGGATGTGCATTCCATGGACTTCGTTCCGAAGATCCTAATCAACATCTCAAGGATTTCCTTAAAATCGTAGATTCTATAAACCTTGATGTTACAACTAGAGAGTCGACCCGATTACGCCTATTCCAATTCTCTCTACGTGATCAAGCTAGTCAATGGCTTGAACATTTACCCGCGGGATCCATCACCTCATGGGATGATCTCACCACTTGTTTCCTTGCTCAATTTTTCCCACCGGGGAGAACTACCAAGCTTAGAAATGATATCTTGATGTTCCAACAACGTCAAGGTGAAACTCTATACGAAGCATGGACTCGTTTCAATGACTTACTCCAAAAAGTCTCTCATCATGGCATAGATCTTTGGCTCCAAGTCCAAATCTTCTATGACCATATCGACCTCTCCACAAGGTAAACCATTGACCAATCGGCCGGTGGCAAGCTACGTGATCTAAGTGCGGAAGAATCATGGGAACTCATAGAAGATCTTGCTCTCTATGACAACAAAAATTGGAATGATCCCCGTGATTTGAACAAAACGGTCAAGGCAATATCTTTACCTTCGAACAATTCTAGCACTCCCGAATGCAGGATCATGGAACTTGAGGACCAAGTCAAGTTTCTCATGAAATCCTACGAAGCTCCTGAGCCTTCAAGCCAAGTGAACAAAATCACTTCTTCATGCGAATTATGTAGTGGTCCCCATGACACTCGTGATTGCGTGGAACTCCCCGGACAAGCTTTTGCGGATTACGCATTCTCGTGTACCGACGAAGCGGGAGACAAGTGGTACACTTTGAAACCCGAGCCAAACCCTTATGGTGATTCTTACAACCCTTCTTGGAAAAATCACCCGAATCTTAGGTGGAAACAAAACCAAAACATGCCCCAAAACAGTTCTTCCAATCCACCTAATCGTTACCAACCAAACGGTCCACCCGCTAACCGTACTTTCAACAACAATTCTTCTAATAACTATGGTAGTACCAATAATCTTGAAGGATTGATGTCCAAGTTCATGGCATCTCAAGAAGCTCGCATAGCTAAATTTGAAACCGAATTCAATCAACAACAAACGGAGATGACCAATAAGATTGACAACTTGTTGAAAGCCCTCAACAACTAAGTGCTAGCTACACCTAGGAAGGACACTAGGGACACCAATAGCGGAATCCAAATTAAGGACCCTTCATCATCCAAACACGTCCAATTTGTCAATGTTGTCACCATTAAGCCAAAATATAAGGATGTAGAAGAAGTGACAAGGATGAAGTTGGATTAGAAACCGAGACTAGTGATGAGATTAAGGAAGTTGAGGGTACTAAGGAAGAAAAGTTAGAGAAAGTAGAAAACGTAGAAGAGTACTTTGATAAGTTACCCACCAAGGAAGAACGGGAATATCACAAGGATCAATTCGATGATCCCGAGACACCATACATCCTTGGGTCACCCCTTATTAAAGTAGGTGATCCCTCTAACATCAACATACCATGCAACATTGGGCATATGCATGTGTGGAAAGCTTACATCGATCCTAGGTCTCCTATAAACATCATGACTAGGACCTATTATAATTGGGTAATGAAGAAGCAACTCGGATATAAGATGATGCCCAACACGAGTAAGATGAGCAACTTTGTGGGAAGAGTGAAAGGATTGCATGTCTTTGTAGGAAACTTCACTTATGTCACCGGATTTGTGATAGTAGAGGATACTCGTCCAGTAATTGATGATTGCCTAAGTCAAGTAGTGTTCGGAAAACCATTTGTTGAGGCTTCTAAGATGAGTTATGACCCGACCCTAGGGATAGTTAGATTCAAGGAAGAGAATGATGAGATTGCTTACCAAATGCCCTATAAGATTGAACAATACCGCCTTCTATCAAACATAGAAAAAGAACACAAGCAAGCGGGTTACTATAGGAATGATGAGGATAGACGTAGAGGGGTAGATTATGTCATGAATAGAATACTTGGTTTCTACAAGGAATGTTTGCAACTAGGTCCGGAATACAAACCTAAGATTGGAGATGACCTATAGAATGAAACCAACGATGAGATCACGTAATAGCCCATGACCTTGAGTCTAGCTACAAGACTCGTAAAATAAAGAAAAACGTTTCTTGGGAGGCAACCCATATTTTGTGTGATTTTTAATTGTTTGATTGTTATTTGCTTCCGTATGCATGCCTTATTTTTATTGTTGGTCGATCATGTTTCAAACTAAAATTGTGAAAATGCTTTATTTTGTTGTTTAACTTCGTCTTAACTTCATATAAAGGTATTTTGCAAAATTTAAGTGTAAGGGGAAACCCCAAATTTGTTTTTAAGAATGAAATTGATCATGATTCTCCACAATATTAAATGAACATGTGTATTAGTATTTGTTAGAGTCAAATTCTTGTATCGAGTCATAATGATGTTTTGCAGGATTTTCCAGGAAGTAGAACATAAGTTTTTCCAAAAATTTTCTGGAAACTTAACGTAAAGATTTCTGCAGGTCACCTCTGACAGCGTCATGAATTAATTCCTGACGGCGTCATGTGTAAAATTCTGGAAATTTTGCGAGTTTTGTTTTTCTAACAGAGTCTTCAAGTTTTTGTTAATTCTTTAGTTTTATAAACTCCAGGAAATCTACAAACATTCATTCCACAAGCATTATATCTTAATTTGGTTTATCTGACTTGTTAGTATATATAGATTGCCGCCGATTTTATGTGAGGTTGCCTTGTTTGTTTTCTCAGGTTTAACAGGTTATATATGACAAGAAGATGATTTATATTTCTAGAAGGGAAGCTTTGAACTTTCATTTTCTTGGAGGAATATCTAACCTTGTTACCACACTATCCACACCGAACGAGTCAGGGGAGTATTTGCTTTCATTCTTTTACCTATTTCACTTTTACATTCTTTAATTGAAAATTGGGGACAATGTTCATCCTAAGTGTAAGGGGAAGGTAAATGATGATACCTTATAGGATACAATTGCACTTGAGTTTGTTTGTTTGATGGTAGGTGTGTAATAAAATTAAGAGAAATACTTGTTAGTGTAATTTTAGCGCCAAATTTAAAATTTTTTACAACATTTAGGAGTGAAACTTTAGCCTTAGCAAGCGTCTCATGGATAGGAGTCGTATGACTAGCACAAAACCGTACTATTCAAAAAATTCTCCACCCAAATATGTGAGGCTCGCCTTTAGATTTGATAGGAAAACATTCATTATTAATGCTTATGAGTGTACCGGTAGCATTTAGATTCTAGAACTTGCGTTAGTGATGAATCCCGAGACCGCTAGTGAGACTACATTCGTGTAGTAGGATTTACTACATGATAAGAGGCATTAGGATCACCCTTGTGTTAAACCCGTATGCCCGTATCATAATTACTTGACCATTTGAGTCATATTACTTGGCTAGTAAAGTCAATTAATTTTTTCCACACCTTAGCGTTGTACTCATTTTTAGTACACGAAACCCCTAGTACACCCCACCGAGCCTATCTTTTTCGTTTCTAACTTTAAGCATCTTACTTAAAGGAAGAATTTGTTACAACCCACCCAAATGTACAACCAAATCGCCTTAGCCTTCCGTGTATGCACTCATCTTTAGTGCATTATTGTTACATGTTTTAACCCTTAGTTAATTATCTAATTGATTACATGGTTGCTAAGTCGAGTTATATCTTGTACATATTGTTTTGGGACGATTGAGACTCATGGGTAAAGTACTTATGTTTTGGAGTAATGGGGAAGAACATCATATATTACCCCCATATGTGCGTTAATCTTAAAAGTACTCCAAGTGTTTTGGTTATCTTGATTCGAGTCATTAGATTAGTTTATTGTAAAGTATGTAAAAATTCAAGTGTAAGGGGAATGTACATTCCCTATGATGTATTATTTTGGATGGTAGGGTAAGAGTGTATGTAAAAAAAAATAATAAAAAAAATAAAGATCGAAAAAAATAAAGAAAAAAGAAAAAGAAAAAGAAAATAGAAAAAGAAAAAAAATAGAAAAAGAAAAGAGAAAAACATACGGACTACCATCCCGTTTTATTTTATGTTCTATGTTTTTGTTATTTTTGAGTTATTATTTTAAGTCGAGTCGAGTCTTGGCTTAGCAACGCCATATTGTACATGTAATTAACCAAGATGATTAACTCGCCACCAGTAAATATTTCCTTTATCCAACAAAACCGTGTATTTCATATCCCTACACCTAACGTTATAACCCTTTGAAAGACCTCTTTGATAGTTTATCCTAGGTGCTTACGCCAAGTTGTGGAGGTTTGATCCTCTCCCAAGCCTATGGTAATCTATTTTGCTATGACAGGTAATGAGAGATGTTTTCCATTTCCTTATTTTGATATATACTTTATTACACCCGAGAGATGTGAGTATCTAAACACTATTTGTGAGGTGCTAGTGTATGACCTCCGTGCTTGTCTTTGGTTTTTAGTGGAACGATTATTTGTTGTAATTACTTTTATATTAGTGTTAAATGACCCCTAACTTGTATTTTGATTAGGATAAAAGCGCATTTGTTTGAGGACAAGCAAATCTCAAGTGTAAGGGTATTTGATGAGGCGAAAAATGAACTGTTTTTAAGGGGTCATTTAAGCCCGAATTCAAATTTATTTGACCAAATATTGCCCTAAATCGTTCCTTTTGTCATTTTAGGTACTTTTGGAGTGAAATCTGGAAAAGAAAGCATTTTGGATGTTTTTGGAGCATAAAAGTGAAGAAAACGGCAAAGTCTTAATTTTCCTTGTTGGGAACAGTACCTGACGGCGTCAAGATTTTCCAAGTGACGGTGTCAAGAGTAACAAAAGAGGTAGAAGTGGATGATACACCTGACGGTCCAGAGTGTTTTGTGCATTAGAGATGACGGCGTCACCCAAGGTCGTCATGGTCCAAGTATTAGTGACGGCCCAGAAGAAATTTACACATGACGGCATCACAATTGGATTTAGGCAATATGATTTCTATTTTGGCAGCGAGTTGACGGCGTCAGAAATTCCTTCTTGACGCCGTCACCCTGTATAATCTATATATAGTTTTCCAAATTTCATTCACTAGTGTGCAACTTTGGGGGAAAAACCCTAGGCCGATTTTTACAGCTTTTTCAAGGGTTTCAACCCTTTGAAACTTTCATGTTCAAATTGAGATAAGTACTCTTTCAATTCAATCAATATGTCTATGTGTTGTTTGAATATATCTTACGCTTGTCTTCAATTTAACAAGCTAGGCTAGATTTCTTTTGTGTTTGCTTAGATGTAGTGAAACCTAGATGTTAATTATTGGTTGATTGTTTGTTTATAGTTGTTACGGATGATTGTATTCGATGTTAGGCTTAAGAAAACTGACAGACTTCCAATGGTAACATGCTTGAACGTCTTAAGAAACATGATCAGAGGTGTACTATGATTTTTGGTTGTATTTAATGCGTATGAGAGTTCTAATGATCCTATGTTAGGAGCTTCTAACGGCTCGACATAGGAGTGAAGTAGGATCCTATAGAGTTAGGGAATATTGTACACGGCCCTACGACTAGTATTAAGGAATACGACCTGTCATCCATGCAATTGTAACAAACTATCAACTTGTAAAACATATCTAGGAAGTAATGAAACCTAAGTAAACACAACTTTCCCCATTATTGTTACACCACACTAGTATAATTAGCTTTATTTTCATTTCTGTTATTTTATTTTGATTGCATCTTAGTTATCTGGGTTAGTTGGCTAGCAACTAATTCCGCTCACTCTTCCAAAACCCGAGATTTTACTTGCTTTAATAAAATATAAAAAAATACAAAAAGAATCATCCCTCATTTCTAGACCAAGTTTAGGAGACTTTCTAATCCTAGCGACACTATTCCTGAGTTGAACGATTAATCCCCAGGTACTTGTCACTATACTATACTACAACGATCAGGTACACTGCCTGGTGGGGGTTGTAAGCTTCTCGAGATCCCTCGAGAGGTAAGGCCTGGTGCGATTCCCACGTATCAGAATCCTTGGAATATATTACATGTCTATATTCAAGTATCCTGAGGTGATTATTAAGGTGCTTGAAAGTTTGTACGCTTCTTTTTTTTTTTGGGTGCTACCGAGGATAAAAAAGAAACTTGTGTGGATTAAATGGTCGAACATTTTAGCTTCATTTGATAAAAGAGGTCTAGGAGTGGGGAGTATCAAAGCTTTTAATTACTTTCTCTTATTAAAATGGAGATGACGTTTGGTGAACAATCCCAATGCTTTATGGGTGATGGTTCTTTGATTCAATTTTGGAAGGACACGTGGTTAGGAGATGCTCCTTTTTGTGTTTGTTTCAATATATTGTTCCATTTGGAGAAGTTCAAGGATTGCTTAATTCATGATTGCATTGAAAATGGTTCTTGGTCATGGGATTGGTTGAGACCGATATCTGTTGGGAGACTCAAGATGACTTTCATCGTCTCTCAGTGGAAATCAGTTCAGTTGAGGTGGAAAGTCTCTATCACATGATGCCATTTTTTAAGTTAGTAACGCGAGCCAACACATTGACGACCGCATGCTTCCATCAATGTCTCATGTATAAGGTGGTGCAAGATCATTCCAAGAAAGGTTAATATTGTTATATGGCATTTGTTTTTGGAGAATTTGCCTCATCGTTTAAATTTATCGTCTTAGGGGTGGGATATTCAATCAATTATGTGTTCGGTTTGTAACGAGCATGTGCAGTCTAATGATCATGTATTTTTTTTCCTGTAATATGTAATCGAATTTATGGAGGTTAATTCGAATTTGGAGTGACTCGAAGATCTCGGTTTTGAACTCATGTGGGGATTGACCTAATTGGCTTCTGTCTTGGCCCGCTTCTAAGAAATCAAAAGATCGTGCTTATGTTATTTTAGCTGTGACATGTTGGGTGTTATGGCACTACCGAAACTAAGGCTGAGCATCGGTCCCGGACTGACCAAGACCGAGACCGAATTAGCCCAAAAGTCGAGATTGAGGACCAGACCGAATGTGGTCGGTCCGGTCCGGTCTAACAAGGCAAAATAGTCGGTTTGTGGTCCCGGACCGGACCGGACCGACCAAGACCAAGACTGAATGTGATCGGTCCGGTCTCGTCGGCCGGTCCGGTCCGTTCGGGTGGTTTGCTTAGCCCTAATCGAAACAATATCACATTCAACTCTCAATACTTGAGGTAGTGTGACATTTTTAATAATATTCGTCTTTTTTCTTTTTCATGGTTGAAATATAGAGGTCGTATGTTTAGTAGTTGGAACAATTATGTAGAAACGTGGAAGGGGTGAATACATTCCTTTTTAAAACTTAAAATGTTTCGTATCAAATTCCCGATCAAGTGTGACTAAATATGAATAGTGGTTATGTCATTTATAACAAACATATATGTCACTTAATACCAAGTATGCAAGCAATCACATAGACTTGAACATAACGTGAGGTTTAAATGTTTTTAGCCAATTTTGATTTCACTGTCGACGGTCCTTTAAATACACCGACGGTCCCTTAAATGTTTTAGGACCGTCCCTGTATAAGGGACCGCCACCAGTGGGCGTGTCCATTTCATCTGATTAAGTTTTCTTATGTTTTATGTTTCTAAGTTAACTAGTTGATATCACAAGCATATACACACCAAGTCACACAAGCATAAATGTAATGCAAACATAGAAAGTAAAGAGCAAGGAAGAGAAAACGCAAACCGGACACGATGATTTATAGTGGTTCGTCCCGAAGCACCTCTTCGTCCTACTCCACTCCCCGAGTCCTACACTTGAGAGTTACTTGACTAATCAACACGCTCCTTTATGGTGGAACAAACCATACACAAGCTTATACCAAGTTTAACGACACTAAGCAGAATGTCGAGTCCTAATCCTAGCTAGAACCAATCTACACAAAGGCCCACATGGCCACACGAACAAGCACTCTTGTCCCACTTAGATCGACACACGATCTAAGCCTTCACAAGAATGAGCACTCCCGTTCACTTGAATCTTCACACTTAGACACATTAGAATCTTCATGCAATCCGAGTCCACACACACGACACACTTGATTCTTCACCCGAATCAACTCTTTACACACTTGACAAACTTGATCATCCCCGATCCAAGTCTTTACATAATGACTCAACAAATCCTAACCTACACTTTAGGGCATCACTCTCCTCACAACAAATACATGAACTAATCTAGTTACAAGACTTCTTGGAACTACATCACCATCCAAGCTCACACAAATACAATACTTGAAACTACATCACCATCCAAGTTTATACCCCATCCTCGACTCACACACAAGTCGGAAAACAATGACATGATATAAATCCTATCACGTAACACATGTTACGTTTGTGTGTGGACACCTATAACATCTCGAATCTTCATAATTGTCGAGAGTTCTTCTCTTGCACTTTGCAGAAGAAGAAAAAGAAAATCATAAGACTAGTTGTGTGTGGACGCAATAACACTTCTATTCTTGACGTATTCGAGTGTTCTTCTCTTGCACATGATGTAGTGGATGACGGGATCACTTATAAACACATACCAAAGAGTTATAGTGATCAAAGAATGAAAAGGAAAGACAAGGAAATTTTTGTGCAAAGAGGATCAATTTTTCTGATAAAAATGGGTCAGTATTTATAGCCAGCTCGAGATGCCAGGGACGGTCCCTTAAACCTTGCACAGTCCCTTATCAATAAGGGACCGTCACCTATTTAAGGGACCTTCTCGACAGTTTTTGTCCTTTTGTGGTGAAATGTTACCTGGTGAAATTTTATCTGATTTAGGCGGGAAATAAGGACGTTTGGACAATTTGAAATTCAAATTTCAAATTTATTTTTCTAATTAAACATTTCTTTATAAATATAAAAATAATTTGTCTAGTTTATTTTTATAAAAAATGTTTTGTCACATTTATAAAATGTAAGGTTTAAGGATGATTGGTCCTAAACGGTCAACTAAGTTGAACAGGATATGGTCAACCAAGTCAAACGTCTACAACCAACTAACCAAGGAGTACAGGGTATTCCCGGGTCGTTATGTCCCAGCGAGGTAAGCAATTGTATTCAGAAACGTTTTAAGTGATCGGGTGATTTAACAGGAGGATCAAGAATTTGATTATTATGATTAAACTACGAGATTATGATAGAGAATAGCTTAGAAACACTATTGGAACAATTACTGATGAACAGATAACCTAGAAATGTAAGTTAACCTAAAAACGCGCGTTTGAATTTAAAATAAACGCGAACGCGCAAAATAAAAAGTGAAACGAGAGCAAATAAAGTCCTACGAACGTGAAAATTATATTTTTACAATCCTAAAGTAATAAGAAAATTTTTAGAAAATTAAAATTATTTTTACAACTATTTAATTAATTACTATTAATTAATTACTAATTATTAATTACTTTTTAATTAACTAAATTATACTAATTATTAATTAATTATGAAAATTACCTAGAAAAATGAAAATTAAATTTAGAAAAATCTAAAATATTATAAAACTAATTTTAAAACAGAAAACCTATTTTTTCTATTTTTTAATTATTAATTATTAATTAAAACTAATTATTTAATTAATTTAAACTAAAATAAATTATAAAAAATACTAAATGAACAAGGAAAAATCTGAAAAATTTCCTAAAATTATTTTAACTAAAAAGAAACCTGAGAAAAATTTAAAAATGAAAAGTGCTAATAAATAAGCAGAAAAATAAGCCAAACGGCTTAAATAGAAGCTATCACTTTAATTATTTTTGTCTTTTTCCAATTTTTCTTTTCCACACCTGTTAAACTACTTAAAATAAGAGACTTTTATGAAGGGACTTTAGCTTAAACTCAGAAATAATCAGTGTGCACTTAAATAAGCCAAACAGTGAGCTTATAAGCTTGATTATGAAGGTTTGAAGCTCAAATAAGCTATGCAGTGAATAAAAGCTAGAAAATAAGGTGTAAAAAGCAAAAAGGAACTTAAGTGAATTCAGATCAACAAGAAAATCTAACAAAATAAGCTATTTTAAACAAATAAGCAATCCCACAAAACTGACCCAAACAGGCAGGCCTGCAGTCACTTTCAAGGGCTAATTGAGCTTATGAGATAAGCTGATAAGCACTAGGTGAGGACTGAGGTAGCTAGCAGAGGTGGTAGGCTTTCCAAAATGTCAAATCTCTCAGGGTAGGACCCACTAGAGAGCTTATGAGCAGCTTATGAAAAACCTGGATTCACTGAGTATTGGTTGCACTCAGTGAAAAGGGACAAATTAAAAGCTGAGTGCAGCCCTAATGAACAAGCTTGAAAAGGCTTTCTATGAGTTAAACCTTTGAAATTGGTTGCAAGGCTTCATAAAAATCTAATGGACACAAGCTGAAGCTCAGAAATGAGCTTATGATTGGGCTTGTAAAAGAGCTCAACTACACTGATTTGTCAGTGTAGTGAGTTAAATGGATGGAACATGTTGAATAAACAAGCAGTATATAAGCAATCCAATCAGCAGTTAAAGGCAAATAAGCACTCAAATCAAGTAACTAGCCACAAGGGCTTCACAAAGATCCAAAATACACAATCAAACAAGCACTAATGAAGCTTATGCAAGCTTCTAAAGTTAGCATGCAATCCTGTGCACAGGGGAGGCAAAAACTCAACAGGCCAACTTTGAGCATAATTCTCAATAAGCAAACAAGTTTCAAACTTCAATTTTTCTTTTTATTCAGATTAATAAGCTACCAAATAACTCAAATTAACAAAAATCACTAATTTCCAATCTATATCAAAGCCTAGAGATGACCAAGAAATTCTGTCTCATGTGACAGTTATGGCTTTTTTGACTTTTTGAAATTTTGCAAAAGTTGACCAAGATGAAATTTGATTGATCCTCAGTGATTAAAGATAATGTTTCAAGTTACCATGAAGTTAAATCAAGCTACCTTATCAACTTACTTAACTAATCTCAATGATTTTTGGCCTTTATCCTTGACAGTTAAATCATAAGAAAAATATGAAAGAGATTTTGACTTTTCTACAAAAGATACTAGGTTTTAAAGCTATAAATGATCTAATAACACCTAATGTAAGTTATAGTAACCAAAGATATCAGCTGAGACAGACTGTAACTAGGTGAAACCAACAATGCCAAACACCCCTTTATTTGTTGTCTGTTTGTGTTTTTCAAAGAGTGTGAGGGTTTAGACCACAATCAACATACAGTAAGCATGAATTATCACTAAGTAACACCTAATTAGTTAAAATCAACAACAAACATCAACTAGTCTCAGCAAATTCCTAGTTTTCACAACTTATGAGCAAATCATAAGCAAAAACTAAATAGATGAAATACTTTTAGCAACAAACTAAGGTTGGAAAAAATACAAAGTTCTAGATATACCCAGATAAACAAGAAACATGAATGAAACAGAAGTAAACTAGAAAAGACAGATCTAATACTAGAAATTTTGAGAAGAACCAAAATAAGCTAAAACTTACAAGACACCCTTAGCATGAACAAAGGGTTTTCCAAAGAAGCCTATCTTTAGATAGGCTTATCCACTTCCAAACTTGCCCTGCATTGCCTCTGAATACCTGGAATCAATCTCAAACATACCATAGTTGACTTATGTTGACTATTTTTATATTTTTGATTTTTATTGCTAGTTCTGAGTTTTATGGTCTCTACAAGCTTCAATAAGCTTCTGGGATCCTATGTGATCCTAAGAAGTCCAGGACTATAGTACAACATCAATAACATTGAGATTTTTAGGGAAAGACTACCATAAATTAAACTGAAAAAGGAAATTGGTAATTGAAAGTTGCAATGAGATTTGATTTCACTGAAAATACTTAGTACAATATTTTGAAATTGAAAATTACAACTAAATTGTAAATTTAAACTAATTTTACATGGAAATAAGCTAAAAACTAAAACTAACTCCACCACAGCTTCTCTTTCTCTTTTATAGCTCTCAAATTAGGGTTTTGGGCACCCCTTTGTCCATTCCCAGCTCATCTCTTGACCTTAGGATTAGTAGAATTCAATCCTAGCCGTTGTTTGAATTTGGCGCCCAAATTGAATTTGGCCTTTTCCTTAGATTATTGAAGCCAGAGGTGAGATTTTGGAGGCTAGTGTTTGTTTGGTTAGCCAGGAGAGGAGGGGGGTTGAGTGTAATCAGGGAGGAGACAGGCTAGGGGTGATGATGGTGGTGTTTGGAGGGTAGCAGGGTAGTGGGAGGTGAGGTGGAAGAGGAGTTGGAGTTGTTTGACTATGGTCAACGAGGGGGGGGGGGGTAATATTATTAAAAATGGATGGGGTGTTGGTGGGCTGATGGTTGGTTTGGGCCAGCAAAGGGTGTGTGGGCTTTTGGAGTTATAAGGGTGGATTGGGTTTGGATTTAGGGAGTAGTAATATTAGATGGTCCGTTTGGTTTGTTTATTTCACAAGGACCATTTTTGTAACTTGGCTGAAAATGAGGGACTGAAATTGACAACTTCTCCAAAGTATTCCAAGGATCATTCCTGCCATAGTTTCATTAGTACACGGACCACAAGTGATATTTTTCCATTTTGAAATTCCCGGGGACCATTTGTGTAAATTTTGGATTTTTAGGCGGTAAAAGTGTAAATTTCCAAAAGTTATCAAAAATGGTTTATTTTGCCAAGTCTAAATTGTACAAAGGTTTTGAATGATAATTTTCCATTTTTAAAAACCCCAGGGACCATTTTTGCCATTTTTGAAACTTCAGGGACCAAACATGTAATTTTCTCAAACTTTTCACCCAAGGACTTGTTTTGACAATTTTTGAATTCCAAAGGACTTGGGTTGACTTTTCTTTCATTTCAAACTTCCAGGGACTAGTTTTGTCAATTTTTGAAACTTGGGGGACTGAAATTGCCAATTATGCAAACTTTGTTCGTTTTTCATTTGTTTTTAAACATTTTGCATCTAAAACATATAAAACACACTTTTGGGATAAATTCTGTATTTTGATGCGTATTTGAGTGTTTTTGAATGTTTTGGCAGTTTAGATACGATAAAAATGATGAGTATTTACACACTCGTCAATCCCCCACACTAAACTATTGCTAGTCGCAAGCAATCTTTTGAGAAAAACTTAATGGATTTGAAACTCTTTATCAAAAGCCATCACTTCTGGAGTAGCCAGATGTATCGATTCAAGTAAGAACTATGGTTCACCTGATAACCATGTGATTTTGAGCAAACCACCAGCTGTCAACGGATTTGATTTGTCTTTACCAAAAGCCGTTTGCTTCTGGACTAGCCAACTCTTGATGGAATAGTCACCATCTTGGTGAGCTAATTACCAATTATGGTTTTTCCACTGCCTTTACCACAAGCCATAATCTTGCGGGCTAGCCAACTCATTCGCTTTTTAGGATATGGCGAGTTGATTTACCATACAATTTTGGGCAAATTGCAAGCCATCAACAGGTTTGAGATATCTTTACCAAGAACCGTTTGCTCCTGGATTAGCCAATCCTTTTGTCGTTTAGACATGGCGGACTGATTACCACAAAAATTTTGAAATAAAGTAAAAAAAAAATTGAAAACTTTGGGCCAAAAACGGGGGTACTAGAGGATATAATGTGATAAAATTCGCTAGAATTCCCCCCCCCCCCCCCCCCCACACACTTAGAATTGAATATTGTCCTCAATATTCAAAGTCCCGGCTATTATGCCGAATCTATGAACGTAAAAAGATAATATTCTAAACTAACTGCGGAAAATATCGTTTTGCATTTTTCAATTTATTTATCTTTACATACAATCACACACATTTTTTTTTTCCGAAGATATATACATTTCAAATAGCTGCAGGGGACAGCCACCTCCCCACACTAGGGTGTTAGAAAGTAGAAAGAAATCAGAGACATGGGTGAAAACCCATGTTGTTGCTACTGTTTTTGTTTATCGAGTCGCTAGCTTGACTCGATCCCCGAATTCAGTTGTCCTTGGGGAAAGTTTGGAGATCCGGGACAACCATGGATGGTATGTCCTCTCCAAAGTAATGTTTCAAACGATGTCCATTCACTTTGAAATTAGGACCGTCATTTTGAGATAACTCGACGGTGCCATAAGGATAAATCTTAACGATAGTGAATGGACCAGTCCATCGGGTTTTGAGCTTTCCCGAGAAGATCTTGTGTCTAGAGTTGAAAAGAAGGACTCGATCACCAACGTTAAAAACACGGTTTCTAATTTTTGAGTCGTGTATCTTCTTTGTCTTTTCCTTATAGATCGAGTTCTCGTAATCTTGATCACGAAGTTCATTTAATTCATTCAGTTGAACTTTTCGATGATCACCCGCAGTTTTTAGGTCAAAATTTGCATGCTTGAGGGCCCAATAGGCTTTATGCTCAAGCTCGATCGGAAGATGGCACGCTTTCCCGTACACAAGCTTGTAAGGCGTACACCCGATGGGTGTTTTGTAAGCCGCACGGAAAGCCCAAAGTGCATCATCTAATTTATCCGACCAAGATGCACGATTTTCACGAACGGTTCTTTCCAATATCCTCTTAATGCCTAGATTGGAAACTTCTACTTGTCCACTTGTTTGAGGGTGGTACGCAGTAGAAAGACGGTGAGTTACACCATACTTTTGCATGACTTTATCAAATTTGTCATTGCAAAAATGCGTACCACCATCACTAATTATAGCACGTGGAGTTCCAAATCAAGCAAAGAGAGCTTTTAAAAACTTCACAACAACTCGGGCATCATTAGTGGGTAAAGCTTTCGCTTCAACCCATTTTGACAAATAGTCAACAGCCACGAGTATGTATTTGTTGCCATGAGAAGAAGGAAATGGCCCCATAAAGTCGATGCCCCATACGTCAAAGATTTCACAAACTTGGATTGCATTTTGTGGCATTTCATTCTTTTGTGAAATATTCCCGTGACGTTGACAAGCGTCACAGGATTTGACCAATTCTTGGGCATCCTTGTAAATCGTGGGCCAAAAGAAATCGGAATCAAACACCTTTTTGGCGGTGTAGTTTGGATTGTGGTGGCCCCCCGTGGGACCAGCATGGCAAGCCTTGAGAATTTCAGTGGCTTCTTGACCATATACACACCGCTGGATGACTTGATCCGCACAAACTTTGAAAAGGTAGGGGTCGTCCCAGAAATAATGTTTCACATCCTTAAAGAACTTGTTCTTTTGTTGGGACGGCATCCCTTTCACCACAAAGTTACCCGCAAGGTAGTTTGCAAAATCGGCAAACCATGGGGTAACAGAATCTCCCCAAAAGGCAACCGCATTGAGTGTCTCGAGAGGGAAGGTTTCATTAATTTCCTTCTTTTCGAAGACATCTTGATGAGGGTTTTCCAAACGGGAGAGATGATCAACAGCTAGGTTCTCAGCTCCTTTTTTATAGGAGGAGAACCCAACGAAGTAGTCTCGGCTTTGCATCTTGTTTTGCAAAAAGGTACTTCAAAGCCTAGTGATCCGTATACACTATGCTTTTGGTCAAGATCAAATATGACTGGAATTTTTCAAAAGCATACACCACAGCTAATAATTCTTTTTCAGTGGTGGTGTAATGACTTTGAGCCTCGGTCATTGTTTTGCTTGCATAGTGTATAGGCTGAAAGTGTTTAGACCTGCGTTGCCCCAAGACTACACCTATTGCATAATCACTAGCATCACACATAAGTTCAAAGGGCAAGTCCCAATCGGGGGCAACAAGAATTGGTGCCTCAGTAAGCTTTTTCTTTAGAGTTTCAAAAGCTTCTACGCACTCTGGTGAGAAGATAAAAGGAGCATCCTTTTCGAGGAGATGGGTCATAGGCCGGGCGATTTTAGAAAAATCTTGAATAAACCTACGATAGAAACCGGCATGACCCAAAAAGCTCCTAATACCTTTGACGGTAGTGGGATGAGGTAATTTTGCAATGACATCAATTTTGGCTTTGTCAACCTCAATCCCATTCTTTGAAATTTTATGGCCGAGGACAATGCCCTCTTTGACCATAAAGTGACTCTTCTCCCAATTTAGACATAACTTTGTGTCTTCACAACGTTTGAGCATGTTGTCTAAATGGGAGAGACATGATTGAAACGAATCCCCAATGACCGAAAAATCGTCCATGAAGACCTCCATAGTTTTCCCGATCATGTCGGAAAATATGGCCATCATACATCTTTGAAACGTGCCCGGAGCATTACATAAACCAAATGGCATACGTTTATAAGCAAAAGTTCCGTAGGGGCACGTGAAAGTGGTCTTTTCCCGATCTTGCGGATCAATGGGAATCTGAAAGTAACCCGAGAAACCATCGAGGAAGCAATAGTACTCATTCCCCGCTAATCTCTTAAGCATCTGATCCATAAAGGGTAGAGGAAAATGATCTTTGCGGGTGGCGTCATTTAACTTGCGATAGTCAATGCAGACACGCCATCCCGTAACCAAACGAGTTGGAATCAACTCATTTTCCTCGTTTGTGACAACAGTAATGCCACCCTTTTTTGGAACACAATGTATTGGGCTAACCCAAGGACTGTCCGAGATAGGGTAAATCAATCTGGCATCAAGAAGTTTTAAAACTTCTTGTTTGATCACCTCATGAATTTTTGGATTCACCCTTCTTTGTTGTTGGACTGCAGGTTTGAAGTCATCCTCCATTAAAATCTTGTAGGTACAAAATTCAGGGTCAATGCCCTTGATGTCGGAGAGTCGCCAAGCAATTGCTTGTTTATGTGACTTCAAAACCTTTATTAGAGCAGCCTTTTCCTCAACACTTAAATCCTTAGCAATTATGACGGGTAATTTATCATCACCCTCCAGAAATGCGTATTCAAGATGAGGCGGCAAGTCCTTAAGCTCAACCATAGGAAAGTCATCAGTTTTCTCAACATTTTTTACTTCCTCTTTATGAAGTTGTTGTGGTAGAACAGGAAGAGGAGAGGGATCTTCGTTTAATAATTTCTCAAGTAAGAGAATATCCCTCTCAGGGTCAATCTCTTGGTTATCGATTCCATCGGGAATCGAATCACTTTTGAGAAAGGCCTCAATTTCTTCTAAGATGAAGTCACTTCCCTTAAACGGAGTGAGGGAAGGAGAAGAATTGGCAATGATGGGAGAAGATTGAGTGAGGTTTTCACTCGAAGAATCATCAATAAAACCTAAAACCTCTTGAGCGTACTCCTCAGCAGTAATATCAATGACATATATTTGGTTTACCGATTCAGAGTCATAATTGGAGGAGTACCTCGAAGTTTGATCGAGGTTGAAGGTGACAGCTTCAGTTCCAACACGCAATGTGATCTCTTGCTCAAACACATCGATGAGAGCACGCCCAGTTCTAAGGAATCCTCTTCCAAGAATTAGAGGGACCCTTGAATCGGCATCAAAGTCAACAATCACAAAATCTGCTGGAAAATGGAACTTTCCCACTTTAACGAATACATCCTCAGCAATGCCGAGAGGACGTGATATTGAACGATCGGCAAGCTCTAAAGGCATGCACGTGGGAGTAAGTTCGGGAAGAGATAGTTTCTTCCACACAGAATATGGCATAAGGTTAATGCTAGCACCAAGATCGGCCAAGGCAAAGCATTCAACAATCCCAGGAAAAATACATGGAATGAGGAATTTTTCGGGATCTCCAAGCTTCTCGGGAAGCTTTTTCAAAAGAACTGCAGAGCAATTCTCATTAAGAGGAGTTCTTGCCATCTCAAAGAGTTTTTCCTTATTACTTCACAGATTCTTGATTGTTGATGCAAATTTGGGCATCAAGATTATAGCATCCACGAAGCTAATGTCAAAGTGAAAATCTTGAAAGATTTGGAAGAACTTATCCATTTGGTGACTAGCCTTTTCGCGGAGCTTTTGCTCATTCAAGCGTGATGGGTAAGGAATAGAAGTTTTGGATTTAGGGTTCTCAGCTGGAGTATCAGGTGGATCAAAGACAACTCCAGGTTTTGGCATGGTTTATGGGACAACCTGAGGGTGGACATGTGTGGTACTTCGTGGACTATTAGATTGCACCTTGTCCTTTGTCACCTCAGGTTCACGTTCCACTACCTTTGGAGGAGAGGAAGAAGAGGTAGTAGGAATCGCGGGTTCATCATATGAAGCACCACTTCGTGTTGTGATCGCCTTAGCATCGCCCCTCGGGTTAGCGATCGTGTTGCTCGGTAAAGTAGTACCTGAGCCCGAGGGTCGATCATTTAAAGACTTCTTGATGTCAGAAATCTGGCTGACCAACAACTTGTTCAACTCTTCTTGAGACTTCATGAATTGTTTTAACAACTTGTCAGATGAAGGCCCAGTTGGAACAATGGCTTGATTGTTAGGAACATTTGGAGCACGATTGTTTTGGTTGGGACCTTGATTTTGGAAATTTCCTTGAGTTTGGTGTTGGAAATTCCTTTGATTCTGGTTGTTGTTTTCATGAAAGTACCCTTGATTGGGGTTACCCTAACCTTGGTTCCGATTAAAGTTTCCTTGATTTTGGAAACCTTGGTTTTGACTTTGAAAACCGTGACCCTGATTGAAATTACCTTGGTTTTGATAACCTTGGTTCATTCTATTTTGATTCTGGTTACGGTTTTGGACATTTTGGTTTTGATTAAAACCAGGTGGTCCAGGGTAATGATTAGGACGATATTTCGGGTCAATAGGAGGGCGGTGTTGATTCCCTCCTTGATTAGAAGACCCGGCTATAGCATGAGCTTCATATGGGGAACCATCAGTAGCTGTGTAATTGTAGTAGGCATGCGGCCCACCACAAGTCACACAGACTTCCACTTTTTTAACCTCAACAGGTGGAGGATGTTGTGGAAATGAAACTTTCTTTGTTTGGGCGAGAACCAAAGCTTGAATAGCTTCAGTGAGCTTGTCAATCTTAGCATCCGTACTAGATTGACTCATAGAAGATGAAGTGGAAGGACCCGCATTAATTTGAGAAACAACCGGCTTGCTTCGTGTAGAACGGACCTTGGACTTATTTTCAATGATTTGCAAAGCTTCTTTGGTGGTTCTACTCAAGAAGTTACCTCCCGCGGAGGCATTGAGTGAATCCTGATCAGCTTGGCTCACGCCATTGTAAAAAGTATCGAGTTGCATCAACTCTGAGAAACCATGATGTGGACACTTGCGAAGTAATTCTTTGAAACGATCCCATGCTTCACCAAAAGATTCATCATATTTTTGAGTGAACTTGGTGATTTCGTTCTTAAGACTCGTGGTCTTTGAAGGTGGGAAGAATTCATTCACAAACTTTTTTACCACGTCTTCCCATGTCTCAATAGATCGAGGGGGTTGTTTCTCAAGCCAAATCCGGGCTTGACCCTCTAGGGAGAATGGGAAGAGAAGAAGCTTGATTGCTTCACAGGGGACATTTTTGTATTTGATGGTTGATGTGATTTTATTGAACCATCGAATGTGAGCATGAGGATCGTCCCTCTCAAAACCGTAGAATTGACTTGAGGTTACAAGATTGAGTAACCCGGTTTTGAGCTCAAAACTATCAGCCACGATGGCTGGAACAACAATGGCATCTCCGTAACCCTCGATGGGTGCTTGGAGAAGCTCACACATGGGGCGGTCTTCCGCCATGGTGACAGCTGGAGTGGAAACAGTACGGATCTCAGATCCGACTGTTGGTGCTGAACGTCTACGAGGTCATCTAGGTTTTCTTACAAGCTCACGTAATGGGCTAGTAGACCTAGAAGAACGAGTGCGCATGCACTAGGGATAAAACCAATCAAAACAAAATCGAGGCAAATCAACAGTGAACTTAAACCAATAATCACAAGCAAGTGGCTTCTTTAAGAAAGATACACCACTCACAGGGATACAAAGGCAAGTTTTAAATCTTTGGTTTGAGAACTTATTATGTCCACACCCCCAGTTGGTAGGTATTCTGTCTTGGTTTGCGACGGTTTATTTTTATGTAGATTATTATTCACAAGAAAAGACGAATGTTTTTGGGTTTTTGTGTATGGGTTAAAAACTTTTGGGCAATATTTTTGGTGTCGTTTCGTTTACCAAAATCGTAACTCTTTAAAAATCACCTTAAAAGAAACACGATATAGAAAACGTAACGATCTGTTTTGTTGTTTTTTATATTTTTTTTGGTGTTTTAACACTTTAGGAAAAGTGTTAATGATGTTTTTGTTTTATGATTTAAATTTACAAAAAGGTGGTGGGTTTATACAGTGATGAATGAAAAACCACTAATCTCTAAAAAACGTTTTGATTACGCAGCTACCTCCCCGGCAGTGGCGCCAAATTTTGATTGGTCCAAAACGGTCAACTAAGTTGAACAGGATATGGTCAACCAAGTCAAACATCTAAAACCAACTAACCAAGGAGTACAGGGTATTCCCGGGTCGTTATGTCCCAGCGAGGTAAGCAATTGTATTCAGAAACGTTTTAAGTGATCGGGTGATTTAACAGGAGGATCAGGAATTTGATTATTATGATTAAACTACGAGATTATGATAGAGAATAGCTTAGAAACACTATTGGAACAATTACTGATGAACAGATAACCTAGAAACGTAAGTTAACCTAAAAACGCGCGTTTGAATTTAAAATAAACGCGAACGCGCAAAATAAAAAGTGAAACGAGAGCAAATAAAGTCCTACGAACGTGAAAATTATATTTTTACAATCCTAATGTAATAAGAAAATTTTTAGAAAATTAAAATTATTTTTACAACTATTTAATTAATTACTATTAATTAATTACTAATTATTAATTACTTTTTAATTAACTAAATTATACTAATTATTAATTAATTATGAAAATTACCTAAAAAAATGAAAATTAAATTTAGAAAAATCTAAAATATTATAAAACTAATTTTAAAACAGAAAACCTATTTTTTCTACTTTTTAATTATTAATTATTAATTAAAACTAATTATTTAATTAATTTAAACTAAAATAAATTATAAAAAATACTAAATGAACAAGGAAAAATCTGAAAAAATTCCTAAAATTATTTTAGCTAAAAAGAAACCTGAGAAAATTTAAAAATGAAAAGTGCTTATAAATAAGCAGAAAAATAAGCCAAACGGCTTAAATAGAAGCTATCACTTTAATTATTTTTGTCTTTTTCCAATTTTTCTTTTCCACACCTGTTAAACTACTTAAAATAAGAGACTTTTATGAAGGGACTTTAGCTTAAGCTCAGAAATAAGCAGTGTGCACTCAAATAAGCCAAACAGTGAGCTTATAAGCTTGATTATGAAGGTTTGAAGCTCAAATAAGCTATGCAGTGAATAAAAGCTAGAAAATAAGGTGTAAAAAGCTAAAAGGAACTTAAGTGAATTCAGATCAACAAGAAAATCTAACAAAATAAGCTATTTTAAACAAATAAGCAATCCCACAAAACTGACCCAAACAGGCAGGCGTGCAGTCACTTTCAAGGGCTAATTGAGCTTATGAGATAAGCTGATAAGCACTAGGTGAGGACTGAGGTAGCTAGCAGAGGTGGTAGGCTTTCCAAAATGTCAAATCTCTCAGGGTAGGACCCACTAGAGAGCTTATGAGCAGCTTATGAAAAACCTGGATTCACTGAGTATTGGTTGCACTCAGTGAAAAGGGACAAATTAAAAGCTGATTGCAGCCCTAATGAACAAGCTTGAAAAGGCTTTCTATGAGTTAAACCTTTGAAATTGGTTGCAAGGCTTCACAAAAATCTAATGGACACAAGCTGAAGCTCAGAAATAAGCTTATGATTGGGCTTGTAAAAGAGCTCAACTACACTGATTTGTCAGTGTAGTGAGTTAAATGGATGGAACATGTTGAACAAACAAGCAGTATATAAGCAATCCAATCAGCAGTTAAAGGCAAATAAGCACTCAAATCAAGTAACTAGCCACAAGGGCTTCACAAAGATCCAAAATACACAATCAAACAAGCACTAATGAAGCTTATGCAAGCTTCTAAAGTTAGCATGCAATCCTGTGCACAGGGGAGGCAAAAACTCAACAGGCCAACTTTGAGCATAATTCTCAATAAGCAAACAAGTTTCAAACTTCAATTTTTCTTTTGATTCAGATTAATAAGCTACCAAATAACTCAAATTAACAAAAATCACTAATTTCCAATCTATATCAAAGCCTAGAGATGACCAAGAAATTCTGTCTCATTTGACAGTTATGGCTTTTTTGACTTTTTGAAATTTTGCAAAAGTTGACCAAGATGAAATTTGATTGATCCTCAGTGATTAAAGATAATGTTTCAAGTTACCATGAAGTTAAATCAAGCTACCTTATCAACTTACTTAACTAATCTCAATGATTTTTGGCCTTTATCCTTGACAGTTAAATCATAAGAAAAATATGAAAAAGATTTTGACTTTTCTACAAAAGATACTAGGTTTTAAAGCTATAAATGATCTAATAACACCTAATGTAAGTTATAGTAACCAAAGATATCAGCTGAGACAGACTGTAACTAGGTGAAACCAACAATGCCAAACACCCCTTTATTTGTTGTATGTTTGTGTTTTTCAAAGAGTGTGAGGGTTTAGACCACAATCAACATACAGTAAGCATGAATTATCACTAAGCAACACCTAATTAGTTAAAATCAACAACAAACATCAACTAGTCTCAGCAAATTCCTAGTTTTCACAACTTATGAGCAAATCAGAAGCAAAAACTAAACAGATGAAATACTTTTAGCAACAAACTAAGGTTGGATAAATTACAAAGTTCTAGATATACCCAGATAAACAAGAAACATGAATGAAACAGAAGTAAACTAGAAAAGACAGATCTAATACTAGAAATTTTGAGAAGAACCAAAATAAGCTAAAACTTACAAGACACCCTTAGCATGAACAAAGGGTTTTCCAAAGAAGCCTATCTTTAGATAGGCTTATCCACTTCCAAACTTGCCCTGCATTGCCTCTGAATGCCTGGAATCAATCTCAAACATACCACAGTTGACTTATGTTGACTATTTTTATATTTTTGATTTTTATTGCTAGTTCTGAGTTTTATGGTCTCTACAAGCTTTAATAAGCTTCTGGGATCCTATGTGATCCTAAGAAGTCCAGGACTATAGTACAACATCAATAACATTGAGATTTTTAGGGAAAGACTAGCATAAATTAAACTGAAAAAGGAAATTGGTAATTGAAAGTTGCAATGAGATTTGATTTCACTGAAAATACTTAGTACAATATTTTGAATTTGAAAATTACAACTAAATTGAAAATTTAAACTAATTTTACATGGAAATAAGCTAAAAACTAAAACTAACTCCACCACAGCTTCTCTTTCTCTTTTATAGCTCTCAAATTAGGGTTTTGGGCACCCCTTTGTCCTTTCCCAGCTCATCTCTTGACCTTAGGATTAGTAGAATTCAATCCTAGCCGTTGTTTGAATTTGGCGCCCAAATTGAATTTGGCCTTTTCCTTAGATTATTGAAGCCAGAGGTGAGATTTTGGAGGCTAGTGTTTGTTTGGTTAGCCAGGAGAGGAGGGGGTTGAGTGTAATCAGGGAGGAGACAGGCTAGGGGTGATGATGGTGGTGTTTGGAGGGTAGCAGGGTAGTGGGAGGTGAGGTGGAAGAGGAGTTGGAGTTGTTTGACTGTGGTCAATGAGGGGGGGGGGGGTAATATTATTAAAAACGGATGGGGTGTTGGTGGGCTGATGGTTGGTTTGGGCCAGCAAAGGGTGTGTGGGCTTTTGGAGTTATAAGGGTGGATTGGGTTTGGATTTATGGAGTAGTAATATTAGATGGTCCGTTTGGTTTGTTTATTTCACAAGGACCATTTTTGTAACTCGGCTGAAAATGAGGGACTGAAATTGAAAACTTCTCCAAAGTATTCCAAGAATCATTCCTGCCATAGTTTCATTAGTACACGGACCACAAGTGATATTTTTCCATTTTGAAATTCCCGGGGACCATTTGTGTAAATTTTGGATTTTTAGGGGGTAAAAGTGTAAATTTCTAAAAGTTATCAAAAATGGTTTATTTTGCCAAGTCTAAATAGTACAAAGGTTTTGAATGATAATTTTCCATTTTTAAAAACCCCAGGGACCATTTTTACCATTTTTGAAACTTCAGGGACCAAACATGTAATTTTCTCAAACTTTTCACCCAAGGACTTGTTTTGACAATTTTTGAATTCCAAAGGACTTGGGTTGACTTTTCTTTCATTTCAAACTTCCAGGGACTAGTTTTGTCAATTTTTGAAACTTGAGGGACTGAAACTGCCAATTATGCAAACTTTGTTCGTTTTTCATTTGTTTTTAAACATTTTGCATCTAAAACATATAAAACACACTTTTGGGATAAATTCTGTATTTTGATGCGTATTTGAGTGTTTTTGGATGTTTTGGCAGTTTAGATACGATAAAAATGATAAGTATTTACACAATCATCAAAAGACAAAAAGGTTTTTCTTTGATCACTTAACAAAGTTGGTAAAGTGTTTGTACATACCTGAAGTGATGTCGAGAGACATTGATGTGTGAACGAGTAACTTGTGCACTTTACGTTATGTGTTACAAGTTACGTGTTTGTCATCATTAAAACACAAAGACATTGTATAGATCAGTGTTGCAAAAATTGGCCAACTCAGCCGATTAATCGGCGATTAATCGCTAATCGGCCCTGGAACTTGGAGAGATTTACAAGGTAATCGGCCGATACAAGGAAATTGGCCGATTAATCGGTTAAAAATCGCTAATCGGCCATGGACCGCCTCAGTACCGATTCACGATTTTTGCAACATTGGTATAGATTAAACGTCATAATGTTTGCACTAACAAATTAGTTACAATCGCCGTTTCTAATTTGCTAGCTCTTTGCTAGTTTCATTTTTTCTATGTAATAATAATAATAATAATAATAATAATAATAATAATAACAACAACAACAAAGCGGAAATTGGATATGGCTTTTTTCCCTTCTCATTCTCTTCTTTTGAGGAACTTGAGGAGGATGCGGTGATTTTAATGAAGCGGATCCGGAAGTTCTCGATTACTCAAGACATTGGTGCACGTGATGCTACCTATATTTTTAGTAGGATTTGTTTTGTCATAGCTAGAAGAGTGGGGGCCCATATAGTTTCTCGGCTTCCCACTAATTTTTTGTAAATCCTATAATTTTCTAATAAAGTGATGTTTATAATAATAATAATAATAATAATAATAATAATAATAATAATAATAATAATAATAATAAATTATGAAAATCAAGAACATTACAATTAAGTTCATAAAGTTAAATTTAAGATTTACCTCTGTTTAAAAATTAAGGTTTAATTGTAAATTATATTAATTAATCAGAATATAATGTATTTTTAGCATGATTTAATTATATGTCGACCATGATTTATTCAATTTTGAGTTTTATTGGCTAAAATAAGAATGCTATATTTCACCAAGGTGACATATTGAGTTATCCTATTCATCCAATTTTGACCTATTAAGTCATTTTCTTATAGAGTTTTAAAGATGTGTTCTTAAAGAGTTTTAATAATAATAATAATAATAATAATAATAATAATAATAATTGCAATTGTATTTTGTAAAAGTTTAAAATGTATGGGATATTTGTTAAATTTACAAATTTCTTAAAAATTATGGAAATCAAGAACATTACAATTAAGTTCATAAAGTTAAATTTAAGATTTACCTATGTTTAAAACTTAAGGATTGATTATAAATTATATTAATCAATCAAAATATAATGTTATTTTAGCATGATTTAATTATATGTCGACCATGATTTATTCTATTTTGAGCAATTATTAGCTAATAAGAATGCTATATTTCACCAAGGTGACAAATTGAAATATCTTATTGACCCAATTTTGAACTATTAAGTCATCTTCTAATAGAGTTTTAAAGATATGTTCTTATACAGTTTGAAAGTTCAACATAGCACAACAGAGATCAAAATTCTGTAGCTTTATTAATAAGTTGATGCACGTCGTAGTTTTTTAAGTGGTGGACGTGAAGAAATTATTTCGATGCATAAAATTGTGAAATCATAAATTAACATGATTGTTTTAGCAAAATCAGTTGTGTAGAGCTTTGGTTTATGTTTTTCTTTGACAAATTAGACTACGAGATATAGATAAGAACAAAAGATGAAAAGGAACATGCACTTGTTTACTAAACCTAAGTGGCTAAGTAGGTCCTTAAAAACACATGCATTTCCTTCAACTTGTATATCTATCACTTCTCTATCAATTTAATGAGACTTGATTTAATAATTGTTTTGGGCTGGGCATCGCTGCTGCCACAGCAGATAAATTATCTGCAGTAACACACAAACCCACCCCCCGATGTTACTAAATGGTCCTTGAATGTTCATTTTGCGGCAAAAATGGCCCCCCCACGAAGCTGTGACAGCAGCTATTGATCACTGCTGTCACAGCAGTGATCATTTTCCCAATTGTTTTGTCTTTGTTTCTTTGCATAGTAAAAATAAAAATATTGTTTTATAATAGTATCAGAAAACAGAACCAAAGAAGAAACTATTGCATATTAATTAAATAAAGTTACATAAATATGCATAGAATAAGTCTTTTGACCATTGAAGTACACCAACATTTTGAACGGTTTTTGCTAAAATGCAATATTTTTTATATTAATTTTTTTTCAGGCATGCGAGCAGATTGGTGAACCCAACTATGATACAAAGAAATAGATACTATATACGGATGGTAATACAAAAAAACACATGGCCTTATAGTGACCTTACAGGAACAAAATAAAAATATTCAGATTTTGATTCTTTTCTTTGTCTTGCATTTTAGAAAGTGTATTTCTATTTCTCTTAAATAACACAACCTTTTATAAGATTTAAATAGATCGATGTTAATGTAATATAATTTGGGTTTTGCTAAAATGTGCTCATGGGACACATATTAACGTGTTAATAAAAGGAATGTTTTTGTTCATTTATATGAAAATTATGGTTAAATATGGTAATTTATGAGTTTATTTAATATATATTTAATGCATTTTTTGGGTAAAATAAGAAAGTTGGTGTTTATTTATTTTTTTTGAACAAAGGTTTCATTTCATTTCAAACCTCACAAATGGAGGAAGATACAACATAACAAGTTACATCGAAACATAACAAGTTAAGCCAAACAAGACATACACCAAATAGTTGAGACAGCCTACAGCAACACCATTCAAAGGTGGGGGGAATCACCCGAGTGAGCTTTGACTGATACAACCATATAAAGTGTAGCTTGACAAAAGTACACTAAGTACATAATACATACATAGAAGATAAACTAGGCATCCTTAAAGGAGCCAAACAAAACCTAACAGATCTAAAGTCGAACCCTACGCAGCAGCACGCAGCAGCCTTCGATGACGGACCGGAGAGGCAGCATCAGCAAACGGCGAGTGAGCGGCGACAGTGGGCAGCGACAGATCTATAGGTAAGGATTATTATTGAAAAAAGAAAAAGTAATAAAAGGAGATCCGGACGGCCGGTCAAGACCGACCGCCAGAAATTTTTGGTATGCGAAGCTTTGCTGGAATGGAAAGTAGTGAGAGGTTAGAGAATTTTTTCTAGAGAGAGAAGTGAGTGGAGGTAAATTTAGCAAGTTAAGCACCTTAATTCACCAATTTTTTCTAGAGAGAGAAGTGAGTGGAGGTACTAAGTTGGTGTTTATTAACTCCCCACTAACTTATGCCAAATAGACACTAGTTAGCAAAATCCTTAAATAATTAAGTGAAGGAAAAGGGCCGGAGTTTATGAAATGAGATGTGCTACACTCACATACAATTTACATAATTTTGTCCACACGCTGACGTGTCAGGGTGTTGATTGGTTGGTTTTTTGTGGCCCACAAAAAAGCAACCAATCAACACCCTGACACGTCAGCGTGTGGACAAAATTGTGTAAATTGTATGTGGATCTAGAATTATTCTTATGAAATTAGGGACTACCATGTTATGATCACATGTAGATGCGGGTATTCCGGACCCCCTTTTTAGTGCAATTCACTTTCTATTTTTAGTAGGCATTTATTTCAAAGGGGATGAAAATGACACAAAGAAATACGTTCTTAAGATTAAAATAGAAGAGAAGAAATATGTTCTTAAGATTAAAATAGAAGAGAATCGATTAAGAGGCCTAAAGATGTGCCTAACTTCTGTTGACTATGATTCACTTTTTAAAAAATCAACAGAATTATTCCACATATGTTTAGGCATAAATTTAGTCACATATTTTAGGTCTCCCAATCATTTTTCAAAATAGAAACCACACCTTAGCTTGAAAGATAATATTAATAGCATTTCTGTTTGAACCATAATCTTCTGATTTGCCTTATCACACACGTTCTCGTGGTGTTGGGCCGTTGTTTGTGCCAAGACGAACCTTATTCTCTCTCAAACAACGACACTACTAACAAATAACAATTCTCGTGAGTATGGAAACAATATTGTGTATAACTCATCATACATGCACCCGAGTTTGATGGTAACAACTTATGAAATCTAGATTCGGTTTGTAACATGGGATAGTAACTAGAGATACATATCGGAAATTGATACCTAATTATATAACGATGTAAACAATCAAAGTTATATGAAATACTTGGAAATGATAAAATTTAATATTTAACATTTAGAATGGAATTGTTAGAAATATGTGGTACAACATGCATGTATGTCAAGTACGTACTGTTTGTTACTGGATTTTGTATATACATAAAACGTTTCACCATTTGTTTTAGCAAAATGCATGCATA
The DNA here is from genome assembly GCA_030686995.1 of Artemisia argyi. Taxonomy (NCBI): domain Eukaryota; kingdom Viridiplantae; phylum Streptophyta; class Magnoliopsida; order Asterales; family Asteraceae; genus Artemisia; species Artemisia argyi. Next base: position 159,762,604 of record CM060693.1, read on the forward strand.
TGTGTACAACGCAGTTAAGTGAAGTGCAATAAACAAATGGGGTGGTTCGCAAAACATGAATGTTACATTAAATAGTGTCCAAAGAAATAGAGTTATAACAAGATGGGATGTTGTTTCTTATTATAAAGATCAGATATGCAGTGTTTTCTAATTTATATTATGTTGTTTTACTTTTTCTCAAATACATATACTTGTTCATGTGTTTATATCAATACTTGTGAACCATAAAAACTTACTACGTAATTTTCTGGGGACAAGTATCAATCAAACCTTAAATAGTAGCCACAAAAGGAAAGGGTGATGTTGAATTGATCCAAATTGTGCATATGCATGTTGTTTGAGGGACCAATGCATGGTTTGTTCACAAGGGGTTGTCTCTCTTTGGATATCCCTAATTTCTTGAATGATAAAAAGGCCTCCTATAGAAATTGAAATGACAAAACGATTTCAACTGATATGTTCATGTTATGTCGTTGTAATAACAAAAATAGATGAGACTTAAGATGATGTAAGCTGTACAAAGACTCTTCACTGTTTCTCATATGTATCGAGTAAATATTGAATGTAGTTGCATATGATGTCCCGGTGGCTAATCAATTACCACGATATGCATGTAATTAACGAGTGGAAATGGTGCTTGGCTGCTTGATCATATTTGATCATGGTAAAACTGTGACTTGGCATTAGCTCAATCTGAAATCAGTGAAACCAAAAGCCAATAATGTTAGTACCCAAAGAGATCGATCAGCTTGTTAATACTTACATATCATGTCAACTACGTACCAAGAGATCTGCTGATAATGTTAACAGAAATTGTCACTCAATTAATCGGTATAATTTTGAAAATTATTTCTGTATACACCATGCAAGATATTATAGAAAATAGCCTCCGGGATACTAAAATAATGAAGTAAAAAAAATTCATTTAATTTGGATTCTCAAATGTTCAAGGAGTAATTTATAATGATGATATCCTCTTAAGAATTTCAAATGCAAGTGATAATGTCACTCATTTAGCCGGTATAATTTTGAAAATGATTTCCATATACCCTATGCACGATGTTATAGAAAATAGCATCCTGTGGGACACGAAAATAATGAAGAAAAAGAATTCATTAACTTGGATTCTCAAATGTTCAAGGAGCAATTTATAATGATGATATCTTCTTAAGAATTTCAAATGCAATCACCAACTCACAATAAGAGCTAATATATGTATCAAAGCTATATAGTATTTGTAAGTTGTAAACATAAGTTTCACATTAAGATTTACTGTTTGTGAGCTGAGGGGTTCGAACATGTGTACTAGTGCATTGAATGTGTTGTCGTGGGACATGACAAGGAGTAACCATCAATGGGGTTTAATCAGTAAATATCGTGGTCATGTATAGCTAGCCAACAGACAACAAGCCCACATGACAATTCCATGCAAATGCAGCCTTCATATTTAGTGTCATGTGCATTTATACTGGTCAGTTAGGTCACCCTTATCCCTCCAACCCTACCCATAGACCCTATCCTCTACTTTGAGGTTAGCTAGTTAGTTACTCATAGGCATTTAATTAACTGTATGTATGTGTTGAATATAATGGTCTTGTAAGGTAAACCTGATTCGAAGACTAAAGGAAATATCAGGTAAAATTCTGAGGTATTATTGCGATACATTTACATAAATTAGTACTTGTGTGCACTTTTCTTGTTCTACAAGGACGGGCAGAGAAAATATGGAAACTTGCAGATATTTTCGGATGAAGAAATACTCCATCTCTGTACTATACTAAATGTCTAGTTTTGATTTTTAAAGTTTCAACTTTGATTGTAATTTTTTATTATTATTATTTTTTTTTATATAAAAATTATACCAATAGAAATAAATTTCAAACACAATTCATTCATATATTTTGCATAAAGGCTATGTTTGGCGCATAACTTTTTAGAGCTTTTTGAGGCAATGAGCGGTGAGCAAGGAACTTTTTTATTTTTAGTGTTCATTTGGCAAGAGAGCGGTGAGCTTTGCTATGTTTTAGAAAGGCCATTTTTCCAATGGTTCTTTAAGAAGCTGTGAGCGGTGAGCAGTGAGCTGTGGCTACTGCTCACAGCTCACTGCTACTGCTACCGCTAACAGCTACTTTTGACAAACATAGCCCAAGTCAAGTATTATATAACACAAACAAAAATATATAAGGTTAAAGTTGAAAAAGAACTTCAACAAGTTAAACTGGACATAATATGGGACGGAGTGTGTGTGTAAATCTCTCTCAGCCTCTCTATGGTTAGTTTGATCTTGTGATGTTTCTTCTAGTTGAGTTTTGTAAGTTTTTCTTTCTTTGAATCATTAAAACATTATACTGGCACCACGATTGTGGATTATATGGCTAGGGCGGGTTAGCCCAAGAAGTTTGGGGATTTGAGCTTGAGACTCTTATTGGGACTCCCCCTTGGGTTTCATCGAAGACGATACATAAAAAATACCGATAATGAATTAACACGAGAAGCTTTTTTCATAAACAATGGTAAGAGTTGATTGTATAACACACTTCACAATGAGCAATGAGAATTGTACAAGCTGATGATGCAGTTGGTTGTAATATAATTTAGTTATTCGACAACATGAACAACCATAAAAAATACACTTGGTAAAGCCTAAATCCCTAATTATGTGACAATAAATATATGAAATTTTAAAAGAAATGGTGCTCGTGGATGCCAATGAGTTGTCAATCTATAAACAATCAATGCATGAGATAAGGAAGAAGATGACAATCAGAACGTACTGCAACTTTCACTGGCGGAGATTGAAGGGACTTCGGATTTTATAAGATGAGAACCACCTATGTTACTGATGTCAAGTCCCTGGAAGTGGTTAAGTTGATCCTGTTGCAGCTTATCATGGGTGGCTGCAAGAAGAGAGTGATGGTATTTTTGTGGGTCCGGCTGGTGTTGGTTTGCTAAGAAGTTTGGTTGGTTATAGGGCACACGATGCATTCCAAGATTATATCCATCTGAGCTGCTCGCTAGTTCTCCGGTTGCAACTCTGAGCCTTTCAACTTCCTGCTTCAGTGCCTCATTCAAAGCTGTGTTATAAGATAATGAGAATGGTAATTAAATTTTTGTTACTTGCACAACCATAATGTTTTCTCATTTTTTAGTATTATTCTTATCAAATAAATCAATAATTTAATTTATAATCATCATGTTGTAAGTCATATTAGACGTGGCGAAATGGCTGGTTTGAAAGACATTTATCATAAATAATTATCGCGTTAAATATGATTACATGAGCTATACTGTTACAACAAGAAACTCAATATTTCAAATAAAACAGTAAAGAAGGTTGTATACGTTAAAAGACCCTATGGGGGAGCATGTGCGAGTTTCGACCCGTTTGACCATTCCCTTTCATCTAAATTTAACTGTACCCATTTGACTAACTAGAAACACATAACCAACATCCACCCGTTCATAAGCAAAGGCATAAAAATCTCCATCCCTCCCTGCATATTATAGTGTTCTACCAGGACTAACAGACAAGCCATTTTTCTTTAGAGGGGACAGAAGAATAATAGGGTAAAGGCCATGGTATGGTTGCAAGTGTCGTGTTTCTTGGAAACTTACCATCGCGTAACTGAGCCTGTTGTTCCATAGCTTGTAACCGGAGCTTAAGCTCCGTGTTTTCAGAAGATAGGCCGGTTGTATCCCTCTGTATAAAGAAAACACCTGTCAGTAAAGCAATAATATATAGAATGAAATTTGTATTAACGGCTGGGTTGTCAAATAGGTCAACACAGATTATTGACACATGCATTAAAAGAATGTTCCTGTAAGTCTGCTGCATTTTACCATTTCCATTTTTTTACCCATTGACCCATGAAGCAAGATAACCAAATTGACCCATTGATAAGTCAATGAGTAAAAAATGGGACCTCAAGCGTAATAGATTACTGCACACAGACATACATATTAGCAGATCTGCAAATGTATTTATTATCAGTTTATCATGGAATGATTTTTCATAAAGTTCTGTTTAGCTAAAGGTGAGCCTGCACATGTGTGAGATTGCTTCTTGTGACCAGAAGGTCCAAAGTTTGAGTCGCGTAAAGTCAAAGAGCAAAGGAGATTAAAATTTCACGATTAAATTCCTATCAAACAAAAACTTGAGAAATAACCAAATTTACATAGAACTATGTAGGAATATAAAAGATCACCTGAAATAGAGTCAATTGCGCTGAAAGGGTGGTTGCTTCTGTTTGTAGGGTCTGAACTTTTCTCTCAAGCTCAGATATATAGCGTGCCTTTCTCTCTTTTGAACGTGCAGCAGATTGTCGATTGGCCAAAATCCTGTATGCTACAAAGCATAAGATGCTCTGAAACTTTAAAAAACATATTATCACACCTAAATAATCATAATCTTGGCTGATATTCCAATTTTTACAGAAATATTATTCCTAGCAAGTTTTACTTGAGTTTCATCATGAATACTCAAATTTGATAATTAGGATATATAGTTTTCCTTGCAAACAAGATCACTCACTTTGTGTCAACTTAGTTATGATATTATCAGATGGACTAACTTATCAATACATTTCTTTTTTATGTTTGGGCAACAAGTTCATGGATCAGTGCAAGCATGCGAAACATGTGGGACGACAACTTCATCTAAAATCAGACATGACTTTTGAACAGTTAAGAGTTAAAAAGCCCAAACACATATACACGAGAAGCTAGTGACAAGGACGTTAAGGCCCAAATCCCTTCAGTTGCGCCCTGAATTTGACTGTAATAGGTTTTTTTCTGAAATTCCAGTTTTTATATATTTCCGTTTAATTAGAATATCATCTGAAATCAGCAGTTTATGATTTCAGGTCCTTATTTGTGCAAATATTTAAATACTATTGATCATCAATTTTCAGTTTTGAATCTCCCCTATAAGGGCCACGTTTTGTACCAACAATGTTATTATGAACTATGTTACTTCCCTCCAGTGTCATAATCATTTTTTATGACCTGGGGAATTCCTGTCAAAGCCAACGTTGTTGATCTTGCAGGCAAACCCCGAGCCCCACAAATATAAGTATCTTAGAGGTTAGACCGTTAGAGATCTTAAAACTAGACGTGAACTACACAAGTATGGAGGAATAACCCTAGAAGATGATCGATCAGTAAAAAGTCAAAACTATATCAATAATCAAGCACAGAGTTATCATCTAACGAGACCCAAATTCTCTTTGAAATAATTTCATTAAATACATGACGCTAGAAAGATACCCGCACTAAGCAATATATTTTTCCATTTATCACCTCAATTTTCCTATACAATTGGTTTATACTAACAATTATCACCCTCACATCCCATATATGATCGATCATCATCAAAATAGCATAGAACGACCTACATTGTTTCAAATGATCAAAACAACATTCTCCTCAAAGGTGTAGCCTAGTGTTGGGGGCTTGCGATTCTCCCCCATCTTATGGTGCTTATCTTTAGTAAAAGGGAGGGCTTGTGTGAAATAGGTCATGTGGTTGACCTCATTTCCCTGCGGTTCATAGGAAACAACTGAACATTGGCTAAGATGCAATCCTTGGGAACGGTTACATTCGGGTCCTAAATAGATCTCGGACAGGGACGGACACAAGAGTTTTGAGAGGGTGTTGCACAATTTCCATTTGGGTTACTAAAGTTACATGGTTACGCCATAAAAAACGAAAGTAGCAAAAGAAAATTATTGGGGGTTGCCCATACCAAAAATATACAAGTTTTAAAATTCTTTTACACTTCGTGACCTAAAATCGGGTGTAGCCCGTGGGCACCTGGCACCAATGTAGGTCTGTCCCTGATCTGGGATCAGTATTGCCAATTTGCCAGTCTAAAAAAAAAAAACCTTTTTTCTGTGGATACACTTTATTTTCAGACTTCTCAAAGTAAAGATCTATATCTTCTTTATATACATCATATTTCATATGCAAATAAACTTAGCAGTCAAACTATGATTACTTAATTACCTCTTAGCTCGTTTCGGATCAAGTGTCCATAATTCAGCTAGCTTCTCAGGAGCCATAGCTTTCTTAGCTTCAATACTTTTCTCACTCAAAAAACTCGACCCATCAACTGAATTACTATGCCAATGCTTCGGCCTTGTACTAGTGCTACTACTCTTCTCTCCATCAGCTTCACCTTCAGTTAAACTAGATCCAAGTTTCTCAATATCTATAAATGTACCAAACAGATCATCTTCAGATCCCAGATCTTCGAAAGGTGCATCGAACGTGTCCAGATTGTCTGGAAGGCGAAAGTTGACGTCGGAATGTGCTCGACGATGGTGTGATGATCTGAATGGATATGGATCTTGCATTATGGTTAATGTGTGTGTTTGTGTGTGTGTTTTTTCTGTTATTTAAAGTGGGAAAGTTGCAACTGTTTTTTATTTCCTTTTTTGGGTGCAATGTATTGTGGACTATTTTTTGTCAAACCTATTGTTTTTTTATCCGTTGAGTTTGCTTTGAATTGTCTTTCAAATGGGTCGGGCTTATGGATATCAAAATTTGATACTTCCCCGTCTAGGGGTGTTGATCGGTTCGGTTTTCGGTTATTCGGTTAATTCGGTTCGGTTAATTCGGTTAAAAGTTTTTTTAGGGTCAAACCGTGAACCAAACCAAACCGAATTCAAATTCGGTTTTCGGTTCGGTTTGGTTGAATTCTAGTACGGTTTGGTTCGGTTCGGTTTTCGGTTTAACCGAATTACACACTTTATTTAAAAAAAAGAAAAATATACAAATATATTTAGCCAAAAAAGTTATTTCAAACATAAAAAGTATTTTTTAATATTAGGATAAAATTGTATTGTTATTCATATATATATATAAATATAAATATAAATATATATATACAATGTTTTATTGATCTTTTATATATATAAATATATAAAAAATATATAAATTTATATGAATTCGGTTTTCGGTTTGGTTTTCGGTTTTGATTACCAAAACCATATCCAAACCGAGAACCGAATTAAAAGTTCGGTTTGGTTCGGTTTTGACAAATTCGGTTCGGTTATTAGTTCGGTTCGGTTATTTTCGGTTCGGTTCGGTTTTGGTTTTTGGTTTATTCGGATATTTCGGTTTTTCTGCTCACCCCTATCCCCGTCCCATAATAAGCGTTTAATTCGACTTTTTTAAATCTTTATTTCTCAACTTAACAATAAATATTGGGCAAATTACCTGAAAATATATGCAACTTGTCACTTTTTCTTATTGTATGTAGCATTCTTTTTTTTTTCCCAATCTGTCAATAACTTGCAAAATCCGTTCATTGCGTGTAGCGGTGACTTGTTTGACCTGCTGGAGCAGGTAAAGCTAACGGTCGTTAGGTTTATCATTGCACCGTTAGTCCTTTAGACTAACGATCGTTTATCATGGCTACATACAATGACAAAAAGTAACAAGTAAAATGACTTTTTACGTTTTCGACCGATTTTTTACGTTTTCATCATTTTTTTCACATTTTTGTCCGTTTTTTACGTTTTCATCTTTTTTTTACGTTTTCGTCAGTTTTTTTTTACGTTTTCGTCCGATTTTTCGTGTTTTTCTCCATTTTTTTTACGTTTTCGTCCGACTTTTTACGTTTTCGTCCGGTTTTTCAATTTTATACACACGTTTTTATACACATTTTTACACATATTTTATTCACCTGTAATCATGGTACTATACTACTATAGTATGTTTCGTCCGTTTTTTTATGTTTTCGTTCGTCTCTTTACGTTTTCGTTCGTCCTTTATCATTTTCGTCATTTTTTTACGTTTTCGTCCGATAAATTACGTTTTCGTCATTTTTTTCACGTTTTCGTCCGTTTTTTTTACATTTTCGCCTGTTTTTTACGTTTTCGTCTTTTTTTTTACGTTTTGTCGGTTTTTTACGTTTTCGTCAGTTTTTTTACGTTTTCGTCCGATTTTTCGCGTTTTTGTCCGTTTTTTTCGCGTTTTCATCCGACTTTTTTACGTTTTCGTCCGGTTTTTCACGTTTAAACACACGTTTTTATACACATTTTTACACACATTTTATTCACCTGTAATCATGGTACTATACTACTATAGTATGTTTCGTCCATTTTTTATGTTTTCGTTCGTCTCTTTACGTTTTCGTTCGGCCTTTATCATTTTCGTCATTTTTTTATGTTTTCGTCCGATTTATTACGTTTTTGTCAGTTTTTTCACGTTTTTGTCCATTTTTTTTTACATTTTCGTCTATTTTTACGTTTTCGTCATTTTTTTACGTTTTCGTCACTTATTTCACACTTTCAGACAAAAAAGTAAAAAAGTGACGAAAACGTAAAAAATACAGACGAAAACGGGAAAAATCTGACGAAAATGTGAAAAATAGGACGAAAACATGAAAAAACGGACAAAAACGTAAAAAAACGACGAAAACGTAAAAAAAAACGACGAAAACATAAAAAAACCGACAAAACGTAAAAAAAACAGACGAAAATGTAAAAAACCGACGAAAACGTAAAAAAACGGACAAAAACGTAAAAAAAGGGACAAAAACGTGAAAAAACTGGCGAAAACGATACAAATCGGACGAAAACGTAAAAAGACGAGCGAAAACGTAAAAAAACTGATGAAAACGTTAAAAGAGTGACGAAAACGTGTGTATAAAAACGCGTGTAAAACCGTGCATAAAAACGCGTGTAAAACCGTGCATAAAAACGTGTGTATAAAAACGTGCATTAAAACGTGTATAAAAATGTATGTATAAAAATCCATATAAAAACATGCAAAAAAACGTGTATAAAAATGTGTGTATAAAAACGTGTATAAAAATGTGTGCAAAACCGTGTAATAAACGATCGTTAGTCTAAAGGACTAACGGTGCAATGATAAACCTAACGACCGTTAGCTTAACCTGCTCCAGCAGGTCAAACAAGTCACCGCTACACGCAATGAACGGATTTTGCAAGTTCATTGACAGATTGGGAAAAAAAAAGAATGTTACATACAATGAGAAAAAGTGACAAGTTGCATACATTTTCAGGCAATTTGCCCATAAATATTTTTCTTTACGTTATATAATATTTGTTGGAAATATACCAATGAAAATAAATTTAAATTCCCATCCATTCATATATTTTTCATTAAATGTTGTATAACGTAAACAAAAATATTTAAAATCAAAGTTGACAAAAAAATACTTAAAAAAGTCAAAGTGGACAATTTTTATGGGAAGAAGGTAGGGGTGAGCAAAACCGTCTGAGTCCCGACAACCGACCCGATCCCGACACCGATAATCCCAAAATCGAATAATAGCTTCTCGGGTCGGGAGTCGGGATGGATTTTTAACATTTTCGGGATTCGGCCCGGGTCGGGACGGGCCAAAAACCGCCAAAATACAAGCAAAAACCAACTACTTTCGGAACCGGACGGGACGGGCCAAAAAACCGACTACTTTCGGGTCAGTATTCGGTTTACGATTTAGGTGACTTTCAGGATCGGGATTAGTCGGGTCGGGATCCGGCCCGATGCTCAGCCCTAGACGGAGGTAATCATGTACCCTTTTATATAGTTGTACAATGATACATGTGGGCAGGGTCGGAACCAGAAGAAGTCGTAAGAGTGGGGAAAATTAATTTTAATATCAAAGGAAAATACAGAAAAACACACCAAAAATGACGTCAACGAAAATATCAAATTTAAATAGCTTATCTATTTAAATAAAAGAACTATTAGCATGGAATGAAGGTTTAAACATTGAAAGTCTATTTCATGATACTGTAAAAGAAACTAAAATGTATTTGTGCAAAAAGAACAGTATTTGAGTTGAGATTCTCTATATATTTTGTGGAACACCATATTTATATCAACATATTCCATAATATAAAAAAAAAAAAAAAAAATAGAGGTGAGCAAAACCGCCCGAGTCCCGAAAACCGATCCGATCCTAATATAAACCGACAGTTTTGAAACCGAATAATAGCTTCTTGGGTCGAGAGTCGGGATGGATTTTTAGCATTTTCTAGATTCGGGACGGGCCAAAAACCGACAAAATACAAGCAAAAACCGACTACTTTCAGGACGGGTCGGGACGAGCCAAAAAACCGACTACTTTCAAGTCAGTATTCAGTTTACGATTTAGGTGACTTTCGGGATCGGGATTAGTCGGAACGGGTCGGGTCGGGATCCGGCCGGATACTCACCCCTAAACAAAAGTAAAAAAGTAAAATGCAAATTAGAAATGTTAAGAGTTAAGAATAAACAAAAAGATAAAAAAAGGACATGCTTTTGTCACCCGATTTGACGTACAAAAGAAAAAAAAATTGTATTACTCTCTCTTCCGTATTATACATCCAATGGTTCTTTAAGTTAGGGGTGTCCAAAAGAACCGAGGAACCAAAAGAATCGAGGAACCATACCGGTATCGTACCGAAATCGAACTGTATATTAGAACCATGGTACGGTTCTTGGTTCCTAAAATTTCAAATTTTAGGTTCTCGGGACGGTTCGGGTTGGAACCGTTCGGTTCTGGTACTTTCCCGAAAGAACCGACTACTTTAAAAATATGAAATTTTATAGGATATATTTGGGACATTGCGTAATGTGTATAGCATTTTAAGGAGAATAAATAAATAAATGAATAATAAAAAAAACATACTTATTATTAAACTGTAACATAAAAAATCTAAAACTTAAAAACACATAATAAAATTAAAACCCAAACTTTTAATCCATTCAAAGATCATCATCATCATTTATCAACATGAAAGCATGTTTATCTTGAGATTATTATCATAAATTTGATACTTATAATAATAGAAATTCAAGTGAATTATATAATGCAATATGTGACGAATTACGAATTTGTAGTTAATGAGTATAATGGGTTGGAAGTATAAATGCATGTTATATTAAATAAAAATGTTGGTCAGTTGGTGTTGATGTACTTCATTCTTTTCGATTCAATATGATGCACAATATTTAATCAAGTATACTAAATAACTAAATTAAGTATATATGTTGTTGTTTAAATATACAATACAATATTTAATCATGTACATTAGTTAAATACCGTGTGTATTTGTATTGTTATAGCATTATTAGCATTTCTTTATGAATGATTGACGATGAAAAAAATAAATTATTTAAATACTTAGGTTCTTGTGGGAATTACCCGAAATTCCTGTACCGGAACCGAGTACCATACCGAAGAACTTGGGACGGTTCTTGGTTCCACTTTTTCCATATTTTTTGTTCTCGGTTCTTTCGGGGAGGTTTCGGTTCGGGACGGTTCCAGTACCGTGGACACCTCTACTTTAAGGGTATCCCCGACACATGTAGCGTGAGGGGTTGGGAAGCTGCTTCACGCAGCAAAATGAGTTGGGAGGGTGGCGTGAGTGATTGGGAATGAGGACCAAAGGTGAAGTATTCACTTTTCGGGCCTTGTGCATAGTTGTATTTTATTTATTTATAATTTAGGAGTATGTAAGAAATATTTAGTAGAGCATTTTAATAAATAAAAAAGGGTAATCTGTAGAAATGGTCTCTAAAGTAGCCTAAATGCGCAAAGTATACACCGAGAGAAATTTTGTTGCAAAAACGACATTAATTTTATTTTATTTTTTATTTAATGCAAAATAGCAACCGAGAACTACTTTTTGCTAACTTTCGTTATTTTTCTCGTTAAATGTCATTTCACCGAGGGCAGTATCGTCATTTCATTGCTTTAGGGACAAAATTTGCAATTTAAGTTTTATCTATTTATATCACAATCACCACCACCACCCTTTACCACAACACAACCAACACCACCACCCTTTACCGCCACCACCACCACCACCACCACCACACTCCTCTTTCCATTTCATCATTTGGATTCACATCCCCAAATTTAACTATTCAATTTGTTGGACCCTTTTACTTGGTTAAAGTTAACTACAAAGTTAATCTAACCAAGTTCCATATGTAGCGAAGTATTGATTAATTATCAAAAGTAAATAAACGTAAAAGATAAGACACAAAGTTTTTCAACGTTTAATTCTTATTAGAAATTAATCAAAAGAATTATACCCACGTGTTTGCGGAACAACACTTGGGATTGAAATGACAAGTATGGTATACTCCTCACTAAACTCAAACTAAGTTTGAGTGACAACTAAGATCCAACTGAGCTATCTTAGGGATTGTGTTGTTCTTTGGAGAGAGTAAAGATTTGGTTTGTGAATGTCTAAGCATTAAGTGCACAAATGTAATCTTTACCTCTCCCACTTATTCTCTATTTATACACAAGGTGATTCTAACAGATACCTAATAGACAAAGACTACAAGACAAATTATATCAGCCTACATTGGACAAAATACATCGGTATTTTGTCCCTGTTACAAATGACTATAAGTAGTAAATCGCAGGGATGCTTTCTGGTCTTCAGTGTTGACACATGTCTTGGTTTTATACTCTTTCAGGGAAAGTTGACCTTTGCTTGATAAGGACCTTCTCTTATCCATTCAAACTTATCCCACCTAATCCCGCCTTTACTTCAGTCTATGTATCTTCAGTCTTTGTTCACTCAGTGTTCTTAGTTGGTGAGGTGTCATGGAACTCAGTGAGTTATTGTCATCCCTCACTGAGTCCATTATCTTCTTCTTTGGCTCAGGTATCATTCACTGAGAACCGCCTCATTGAATGGTGAACGTTTCTTCAGAGATTCGCCCTGAGCAACTTGAGGATGACTCACTGAACGACTATGCATTCAGTGACTTGCTTAGTGTTCTCGGTTATCAAACACTTGGGATATTTTATGTTCAAATCCTGGATTAAGGAGTTTGGGTTTTAACAGACCCAACACAATTTCCAACTAAACTTAATAAACAAAACAGCCCAAAATTGATTAATTAATTTGAATATTTAGATAATTAATTTTGAAATTAATGTATGTGTTAAAACAGCTTCAATCAACAAAACATAGAAATTTGGACTAGAGTTTAATGAAATAAAGGCCACCATTCTTCTTTACAAGTTGCGCATTAAACAGAGTTTATGCGTGGTTTTGCAACCTTGCAAAAGGTTTTACTTCTCAAGGGATCTTGAGAAGCTTGCAATCCCCACCAGGCAGTGTACCTGACCGAAGTAGTATAGTGAGTGGCAAGTACCAAGGGTGTGGAAAACTAGAAGGGGAGGTTGAATAGTTTTACGTCTTTTTTGTTTTATTGTTATATTTGTTTTATAAAAGTTTGCTTCTAAAGAATAAATGTAAATTTCAAAACTCTTTAATGCAAAAATATAGATACTAGTTTATTTAAGGTTTTCTTATAAACACTACTTATATAAAATGTTGGGAAAGAATTAACAATTTCATATATCATATATAAGCATATGTATGTATAAGTGTTTTAATAAAAGTTTATGTACTTGGTTTGTTTTTGTAAAATTAATGTTATGAATGAATCTTAGTTTGATCTTTATGTGAAATCAATATATGCACAACACAAGCAATTATAATTATGTATGAAATGCTAACAAGTAAATAATCAAAGAGTGAGAGATGGAAAGATCAAACTGAGAGACAAAGGATTTATAGTGGTTCGGCTACAAGGACACCTTCCTTGCCCTACTCCACTCCCCGAGTCACCTACTCGAGAGTTTTCTTCACTAGATCAAAAACCTCCCTTATGGCGGAGAAAACCTTACACACCAAATTACACACCACAACTTCGTCACAACTCAATCACAACTTCTTCACACCAATCTTCTTCACACCTTTCTACTTCCTAACTCTTCTTCTTCACGCCACTTGTTTCTTCACACCTTCACTACTTAGTCCTATCCACTACTCCAAGATATATACTACTTCACAACTTCTAGGCTTCAAGGTCTTCTCAACTTCAAGGCTTCAACTTCTTTGTCTTCACAACTATCTCTACTTCAATATACTACCACTTCCTATTTCTTCTATCACTAATCCTATCCACCTCTACTTCTTCACTTCTAGTACTACTTCACACCTTCAATAGATCTAGATCCTATATCTAAATCTAGCTAACCAATGTATACACTATATTCACCAAAGAATGAATGATATACAAGATGAAATGATCAAACAACTTAGATAGCAAGATGATACTAAGTTGTAATACTCCTAGTCTTGATACATAGAAGTATTCTTTTCTTTGCACTTGAATGAATGAGGCTTTGGATCACTTGGAAACAAAGGCTTATGAATTATAAGATCAAAGGATTTTTAAGATGAAAATGGAGGTTTGAATCAGAAAGTTTTTAGTGCAAAAAGGTGAGAAAAATTCCAGATTTAAGGTGGTATTTATAGGCAACAAAATCTGACAACAGGAGCGTGCCGGTCCCCTTAAATCATGGCCGGCCCCCTTAAAATTAAGGGGACCGCCCCTTATAATTAAGGGGGCGCCCAGCTGTAACGGTCAGAATTTTTGTTTTTTAGTGGAGAAAGTTTATTTGGTGAAAAACTAACTGATTTTGGTTAAAAATTTGAATTCATATATTTAGTATGAATAAAACATTTTTCTTTATTACCAAAAGTGTTTTTAAAAAATATATAATAAGTTTATATATTAAAATAAATTTTGTAGTAATTAATTAAATACCCCTTTGATCTTATAATGCATTAAACACAATGTTTATTCATACCTTAAGTGATTAGATGGTGAAAGTGATTATTTACTACTAAATACTTGTTTACATCATGATCTTTGGTTTGATGAGTTTTCGTTTTATGATTATCAAAACATAGAGAACTTGAAAGATATGAATAACGTTTTTAGTCAATTATTTATATCAACAATCTCCCCCTTTTTGATGATTACAAAACCTAAACTCATTAAATCCAAAAATTAATTTTTTTTTACAAGTATTTAGTGAGTTTATATTCACTTCTCCCCCTTTTTGTAGAATCAAAAAGGTTTAAGCCGTAAAGATGAAAGCTCCCCCTTGATGTATGCTCCCCCTCGTTTGAGGGCACCAAGGGTTCGAGTTATGGAATTCTTGCAAAAAAATATTAGAGGCACAAGCATGGCACAAGCAAATATATATAGCATAATAACAACTAATAATAAGCATGACAAAAGAGAATTTGAAACACATATTAAATCATTCATTAATAGAAAATGATTATGTCAACCCATAATCATTGTTACATAAGCCATCAAGATAGAATTCTAAACTAAGTAGAATATCCTATTGTGCCAACAAAGAGTGTCACCAAACTTTCTTGCATCCCAAAATGGTTGAGGTGTTTTATTTGAAAATGAGAAGCATAAGCATATAAAATGCTTGGTGGTTTAATGAAGGTAAACTTTTGGTTGCATGGATGTTGGTGAGTTTGGAGATGTGGAGCTTAGAGGTGGTGAATTTGAAGTTGGGTTTGTTGATTGAGGGTTTTGATGTTGTTCAAGTGATAGTGTTTGTTGAGATCTAATAAGAAGATACTCAATCCAAGTAAAGTTCTCATTCAATGCAATGGTTTGTTGTTGGAGGAAGATGGAACAAGGGCAATTGTTAACATGCTTCTCAATTTGGTTAATGTTGTGTGGTGATGATGGTGGGCTTGATTGAGGTGGATCCAAATTGCGTTGAGCAAGATGTAATGCTAAAAGAGCACTAAGCTCATGAGCCTCTTTTAGCTCCTCAACGAACTTCAAGTGTTCGGAGGAAGGTGATGGTGGTGGAACATGATAGTTGTCTCGGGTGAAGGTTTGAACATGCAACATAGGAATGGCATGTGAAGTTGTAGGATGTGGTGACGGTACTCTTGGTGGTGGAGACATGGTTGAGCTTGGGTAGTCATGAAAACATGATATGGGTGGAAGAGGTTCTTCATGAGTGGGTGGTGTTTTTGTTGAATGAGCAACATGTGAGGTATTGATTGAGAGATTGGGATTGTTGTTTTGGGATTGAGCATGCTCATCATAAGAGGAAGCATTAATGAGGGCATGAGTGGATGATTGGTTGTGAGATGAGTCATTAGTGTGGGTTTGAGGTTTAGTTGTTGGTTGACTTGGAACAACATCATTTGAGTTATGACAAGAATCAAGTTTTCTCCACCAAACGGGTTTGACGAAGATCCTTGCGGTTCTTGAAATCTTGGGTTTTTGGTTGTTGGGAGATGACATGTTTGGGTGTGAAGGCATTAATGATGGGAAGAGGGTATTTATAGTGTATGAGAAATGTGGTTTAGGAAGGTAAATTTTGAGGGATAGTATGGGACAAAATATGTTTGTGAATTTTGGGAAGTGTAGGGTGAAATGGGTCAAAAAGTGATAAAGAAAACAGTATCCCCGACCATCAAATGACCGGTCCCCTTAAAATTAAGGGGGCCGCCTTGTACAATTAAGGGGGCCGCCCATCTGGTGATTCCCAGAAAGCCAGAAATGGGTTTTTGGCATAAAATTTTCAAAAATGTTGTGTTTTTGGATTTGGATTCAAGTAAGTTCAACTCTTTGAGGCAATATAGGGCATACTATTCATGAATGTAGAGAGTATTATAGAAATAAGTAAAAAAGACAATTAATTTCTAATAATCATGCAATCTACTAATATATCAATTAAGATAGGCAACTAAGGAAGCAATAAAGCAAACTAGTTAAATATGCAACTATTTGAAAATGATAATATGTAGACAAGTGCAAACATATTGATGAGTCCTAACAAGTAACAAGTAGGAAGATATGATTATATGGACTTCAAGACTTGTTACAAACAAGATCCATATGGGCAAACCATGATTCTCAAGAAATGATTTGATTAAATTGTGAATGTCATTTCCATAGAAGTTTATGACACATGTGAGATGATCAAATATGTTTTTAATAAAACGTTTTTAGTTTTATTCAACAATGATCAAATATGCTTTGAAAATAGATTTAAGTGTGCGTTAGAATGAAATAGATTGATTTTTGCTTCATAACATGTTAAAAAAAAAAAAATCAATCTTGATTTTTGATTAAAATAATGTTATGGTAGCTTATAGTTAACCATGTTGTTTGAAGAAAAATGATATAGATATTTGAAAGATTATTATTCAAAGAGAGAGGTTTTAAACATGATATTTTAATTTTGATAACAAGAAATTGCAAGTGAAGGATTTGAAATAGAAACTTATCATACTCAAGAGAATCAATTAAGCCCATTGTCACATATAATCATCTTCAATGGCAACTAAAGATATGGAAGAGAGATGGTGGATTATTGATGAGTGCTCAAACACTCATCGTTTTTGATATATTTAAACTGCCAAAACGCACAAAAACAATCAAAAAGATATCAAAATACTTAAATTATCCCAGGGATTGTGTTTTATGTGTTTTAAAAGCAAAATGTGCAAAAACAAAGAAAAAACGTACAAAGTTTGCAGTATTGGCAGTTTCAGTCCCCCAAGTTTCAAAACTTGTCAAATTTAGTCCCTAAGCATTTATTTTGAAAGAAAAAGTCAACCCAAGGTTTTGAAAGTCAATTTCACAAAATATTACATTTGGGTTGCAAGTTTTCCAAAATTACATATTTAGTCCCTGAAAAATCCAAATATGGCAAAAGTAGTCCCTGGGAAGTTTTGGAATTTTGAAAATTGGAAAAATACAAAATGGTTTTGGATCTTTGGAATATTGGCACAGTTGGTCCTTGGAAGCAAAATTGGAAAGTTACAATATTTGTCCTTGAGGTTTGATAGAATTGCAAAAATGGTCCTTGATTACTAAACAAGCCAAACCGGACCCTTTGTTAAATAATCTAAACGCAAAAGCCAAGCCCCACCCAAGCCTTGGTCTGATCCAGCTACACAACTCAGCCCACCACTTAGCCCAAAATCCTAAACCGTTTTAAATAATCCCCCGGTCAACGCAAGTTTGACCCTTCTTCTTCCCAACCAAACCGCGCAAAACCAGGGAGATACTTCCCCCCCCCTCCTCACCTTTTCACCAACTCTACCCCCCACAATTAATAGCCTCACCAAACAAACCCACCACCATTAATATCCCTCACCAACACCCACCAGAACCACTCAGAATTGCCCCGACATAGTTTTGGCGCCAAAATGCCAATCAAAGGCTAGGATCAATCAAAACCTAATTGAACGATGGGGATTTGGTCAGAGGGTCAACACAAAGACATTGGGACCCTCAGAATTCAAAAGGAGCCATGTGGAAGACTTAGGGCATTAGTTTTAGGTCGGTTATATATAGTTTAAGCTCATGGAAGCTTAGGTGTGTAATTCTCTTAGTTTTTATGTAGTTTTAATCTGTTTTCAATGTATTGTAACTAATTTTATTAATGAAAGTTCAGCTTAAAGTCTAATTCTCATTTTCTCTTTTCAAAGTCTCTTTTGAAATTATCAAGTTCTAATTAAGTTATCTAAGGTGTGTTTAATCTACTCACAAGCTATCACAACCTCAGAAACAAGGTTTTAATACCTTGTTAAACTTGTGTGAACAACTCTTAACTCAGTTTTAAATAATTACTAAAAAAAATAAGAAAAATCAAAAATAAATAAAAATTTGGTGATCATGTACTGAATGAGCAAGGAGCACAGTGTATTGTGGATGGCTGTGGGTTAGGTACCTCATGGGAGGGCATAGGATTGGTTAACTTGGTTCCTTGGATCTTTATCAGTTGGCTTGGAAGGCTTTGTAAGCTAAAATTCTTTCATCTTTAGTATTAAGTAGTTTCAACTGTTTATTTAAGTTTATTTTAGTTAAATATTAGCATTTAGATCAGTAGTAATCATTTGTTTATGTGTTATGTTTGTTTAAGTTCAAATCTCTTCAATAACTAAGTTTAAAGGGGTGTTTGGTTCTAGGGTGTTTGATCTGTTCTATCAGTGAATTGGTGCTTATCTGTGTTTCAACTAGTTGTGTGGGTGTATAAAGGCTCAGGGGAACCTTTTATTTGGTCACAAACTCACCCAAAGGTCAAAACTCAAGTAATCACTCACCACAGTCAACTGTGGTGAGTTTTCAAAGCCATAACTCATCACATCTTTAAATAAGTTGTTCATTTACTCAAATTAGTTTCAATATACCCTAGCTAAACAAGTTTGATCATAAAAATCAGCTGTACAAGTTTACAAAAGTCAAAACTCATAATTTCTCAAAAAGTCAAAACTGCATACTCAGATTTTCATCAAAATGGGGTGATTTTTCATGATTTTTGTATTGTGATTGAGCACTTGAAACTTGTTGTGATCAAAGTCTACCAGTAGAACTATTAATTCATGCACTTGTTTGATTTTTGTAATTTTTTTAGTGGACCAAATTGTCCCTTGAATTGGACTGCAGGGCAAGGACTTGCCCTGCTCACAGCTTGGCATACCACTCTCATTAGCTTGTGAATTCTTTGTTAATTAGCTTAAGCTTGTGTAATTTGTTGCTATTTGTAGCTTAACTGGCTAAGTTGTTAGATGTGTTTTTGCTTTTCTTTAGATTGCTTGTTGACACTGCTTAATTGCTTGCCATGTACCACCAAGTCATTTCACTACACTGAGCAATCAGTGTCGTTGAGGTCTTTCACAAGCTCAATCACAAGCTCATTTCTGAGCTTCTGCCTGTGAACCTTGGCTTGTTGGGAAGTTTGGCAAGCCATCTTCAAGTTCCAATCTTGTTTAAGCTTTTTCAAGCTTGTATACTAGGGTTGCAAGCAGTCCCTAGTTTGTCCATCTGCTTGTTTGCATTTGATACTCAGCAGACTCATTTCACCACCCAACTTTGGTGGTAAATTGTGGTTACCCCAGTGGGTCCCACACCCCATAGTTAGTCTTGCCCAACCCCCCTCCTACCAGGGAGTGTCAATTGACCTTTTGTTTGACCCCTAGTCTAGTGGACCCTACTTTGTTTGACCCCAAAACTTTGTCCCAAATCTGATTCAGAAACAAGTGAGTAAATTGCTTATTTGTGCTTTTTGGCTTATTGAAGCCACAAGTTTGGCTTATTCTTGCTTATTATAGTGTAACAAACTCAGAGAAACCAAAATCAATCATTGTGGACCCCACTCCTCACCATTTGAGCTAAAAATACCCCACAGTCAACAAAAGTCAACTGTGGGTGTAATAAGCACTTCAAGTGCTTATTCCTTGGGTTAAAATAAAAGTGTCTTTGTTAAAAGTAGTTTTTTTTAGTTTATAATTAGTTTAGAAAAAGAAAAAATCCAAAAAAACCAACTTTAAAATTAGTGATAGCTTCTATTTAATAGGATTTATCAATTTATTTTTCTTTTTAATTTATTTCTAAGTAATATATCACTTTTATATTTTTAGAAATTATATTTTAGGTTAAAATAATTTTACAAAATTTTCCAGATTTTTATTTTGTCTTTTAGTGGTATTTCTAATTAATTTTAGTTTAATTTAGTTTTAATTAATATTAATCAATTAAATAGCATAATTAGTTTTTATATAGTATAACCTAGTTTTTATAATTTTTCTAGCTTTTATTTTAGTTAAAACATTTTTATAATTTTTTCTAGAATTTTTACTGTTCATTTTCTATTTTTTATAATATAATTACTATAATTAGAAATTAATAAATAATTAGATTAATAATTAGTTAATTAGCTTAAAAATACTTAGAATTAACTTTTTATAATTTTTTTAGGATTCCTGTAATGGTTAATTAGATTTGTAAAATTTTTCTTAATTTTCTAAGCCTTTTTAGTATTTTTAATAATTCTAATTAATTTAATTAGTAATAAATAGATAATTAGTAATTAATTAATAATAAATAATTAAATAGTGTAAAAATAGTTTTTAATTTTCTTAAAATTTTCTTTAATTAATAGGATTGTAATAGTACCAATTTTACACTTTTAACCCTCCCAGTCCATCAGTTGTACTTTTTGTTTTGTTCGTCTGTATACGTTTTTTAATTAAAACGTACGTTTTTAGGTTTTAGCTCAAATCTTCGTAATCCAAATTCCCGTAATCAATCACATAGCTTTCCTAAGCTATATTTGTTAATAATTTCCAAATAATTTTGATCATACCCCTTTTCTGTGAATAATTACCCGATCGCTAATACGCTAAAGTTACAATTCACACTTCAACGGGACTTAACGACCTGGTGATACCTTATATTACCCGGAGCATTGACCTAGGCTATTTGACTTTGTTGACCATTATTTGGTCAATATAAGTTAGGTGGTTTAGCATCAATCAATTATAATGATCTAAATGCAATGTGATAGAGAGGGATAAAGTAAATCATCTATGGATACAAAATAGACATATGTATATATATATATATATATATATATATATATATATATATATATATATATATATATATATATATATATATATATATATATATATATACATATATATATATATATATATATATATATATATATATATATATATGTATGTATACTAAGCACATCATAATATTAAGTTACTAACAAGTCTTAATTAAAGCACATTTATTAATGCAACTAGTAAGGTCATATAGCTTAAATGGTAAGTATTCTACTATAGATTATGGATGATTTTCAATATAGATGAAGAATAAGAAGAATGATAATAGACTTAACAACAAAAGGGTTAACTAGCCTAATATTATGTATATATATATTAGTATTAATGATCTAAAAGCATGGTAACTTATAAATTAAATCATATTAACATACTAATTAAAGCATACTCTAATATAATGTAATATTGACAAGTTTTTGAAAAGAAAACTTACCTCAAGAATCCTTCGTCTTGACGTAGTAACGAACACACCATAAGATCGATGCTCCAAAAGTGAAGAACAAACCGCCAAAAACAATAAATGACCGCAACAACGTCATAGGCACATCGTGTGTAGAATGTGAAATAGAGTAATAGGAACCAATAGTCATCAAATGAAGGAAAGCGAAGATAGCGATCCAAAAAGTAGTAATCCCTTCGTTCGTTAATTACCTAAACATGACAAAGAGCTTGGTACCCAGATTCTCATGGGTCCGAGATGGTTAGTAGAGAACATCCATTGCATTTGAATGCATATGATGAGGATGTCGCCGAGAAGTACAAGAATTCATCAATAATTTGTTTTAACTAACAAACAATGACTTTCTTGACTAGAGTAGTAAACAATGAATGTGAATAATATTAATTCTAAATTTCTCCACTAGATTTAACAAATTTTATTTGTTTTGATATATTTGTTAAAGAATCATTTGCAGTAAATCCTAAACCGGTTTTATCATAAAATGACTTTTGAATGTTAAGTAAATATTTTAAAGATCTAGAACTATTTTCAAATTTGGCTAACATTTTTGCTTTTTCATTTTCCATTTTAATTTCATGTTTGTAGTCTTGACAATATTTACATTTAAGATCAATTTCAATATTACTTTCAAGTCTAGACATTTTATCTTCTAAAATTATTTCCTTTTCAAAATTGTTTTCAATGGATATTGAAGATTTATTTTTAAGAATCATTTTTGAGTCAATGTTGCAAAAATGTTTGAAGTTGTTTTCCAATTTTGAAAATTCTAATATAAATTGATCATAGCAAAAATGTTTAGTTTCAGATTGTACCTCATTTGTAGTTGTACATTCTTCACATGCTATACGGTGATCAATTACAGCGTCCATGTTGCTCCATGTTTTCTTTGTAGTCTCGCTTAGATCTTGAAACATGTAGTCCTTGCCATCAATACTTGTATTCACATTTGTTTGAATATTCTCACAAGCCATATTTTCATCATCTTCTTCGTTATTGCTACCTTCAATGATCACATTTGAACTAGTAGTACATGTGTTTATTTCAACTAGATATTTATCTATTAAATTTTCTAGAGTGACTAATTCTTGTGCAACATCAAGTTTATCATCTTTGGTTTTACATTTCTCTTGGTGAAACTTTAAAAGACATTTCCAAATATCATTTGCCGTTTTACAAAAGAATAATCTTTCATATTTAACTCTTGGTATCGTTTTGAAAATAAGTAATTTAGCTTTAGTATTTTTATCAATCTTTGTTTGAAGATTATTATATTGATTTTCAAAATCCATTTTGGTTGGTTTAAGATCACCAATTGAAATGATATGCCAAAGATCAAGATCTATTGATTTCACATAATTTTCAAATTTATTTTTCCATTCAAGAAAATGATCATTTTCAAATAATGGTGGTTTTTGCGTAAAGTCCCCTTCTAGATATTTTTCAAATTTCATGGATCGTTACAAGTTTTAAAATACAATATATTTTAAAAAATCTTGCTAGACGTGGCTCTGGTACCAATTGTGGAAAACTAGAAGGGGGGGGGGGGTTGAATAGTTTTACGTCTTTTTCGTTTTATTGTTATATTTGTTTTATAAAAGTTTGCTTCTAAAGAATAAACGTAAATTTCAAAACTCTTTAATGCAAAAATATAGATACTAGTTTATTTAAGGTTTTCTTATAAACACTACTTATATAAAATGTTGGGAAAGAATTAACAATTTCATATATCATATATAAGCATGTGTATGTATAAGTGTTTTAATAAAAGTTTATGTACTTGGTTTGTTTTTGTAAAATTAATGTTATGAATGAATCTTAGTTTGATCTTTTTGTGAAATCAATATATGCACAACACAAGCAATTATAATTATGTATGAAATGCTAACAAGTAAATAATCAAAGAGTGAGAGATGGAAAGATCAAACTGAGAGACAAAGAATTTATAGTGGTTCGGCTACAAGGACACCTTCCTTGCCCTACTCCACTCCCCGAGTCACCTACTCGAGAGTTTTCTTCACTAGATCAAAAACCTCCCTTATGGCGGAGAAAACCTTACACACCAAATTACACACCAGAACTTCGTCACAACTCAATCATAACTTCTACACAACTTCTTCACACCAATCTTCTTCACACCTTTCTACTTCCTAGCTCTTCTTCTTCACGCCACTTGTTTCTTCACACCTTCACTACTTAGTCCTATCCACTACTCCAAGATATATACTACTTCACAACTTCTAGGCTTCAAGGTCTTCTCAACTTCAAGGCTTCAACTTCTTTGTCTTCACAACTATCTCTACTTCAATATACTACCACTTCCTATTTCTTCTATCACTAATCCTATCCACCTCTACTTCTTCACTTCTAGTACTACTTCACACCTTCAATAGATCTAGATCCTATATCTAAATCTAGCTAACCAATGTATACACTATATTCACCAAAGAATGAATGATATACAAGATGAAATGATCAAACAACTTAGATAGCAAGATGATACTAAGTTGTAATACTCCTAGTCTTGATACATAGAAGTATTCTTCTCTTTGCACTTGAATGAATGAGGCTTTGGATCACTTGGAAACAAAGGCTTATGAATTATAAGATCAAAGGATTTTTAAGATGAAAATGGAGGTTTGAATCAGAAAGTTTTTAGTGCAAAAAGGTGAGAAAAATTCCAGATTTAAGGTGGTATTTATAGGCAACAAAATCTGACAACAGTAGCGTGCCGGTCCCCTTAAATCATGGCCGGCCCCCTTAAAATTAAGGGGACCGCCCCTTATAATTAAGGGGGCCGCCCAGCTGTAACGGCCGGAATTTTTGTTTTTTAGTGGGGAAAGTTTATTTGGTGAAAAACTAACTGATTTTTGTTAAAAATTTGAATTCATATATTTAGTATGAATAAAACATTTTTCTTTATTACCAAAAGTGTTTTTTAAAAATATATAATAAGTTTATATATTAAAATAAACTTTGTAGTAATTAATTAAATATTCCTTTGATCTTATAATGCATTAAACACAATGTTTATTCATACCTTAAGTGATTAGATGGTGAAAGTGATTATTTACTACTAAATACTTGTTTACATCATGATCTTTGGTTTAATGAGTTTTCGTTTTATGATTATCAAAACATAGAGAACTTGAAAGATATGAATAACGTTTTTAGTCAATTATTTATATCAACAAAGGGATTGATCATTCTCTCGGGGAATAGTGTTCGTTAGGATTGAAAACTGAAAACTAAGTCAATTAGGTCTAAAGGTGAAGGATGATTCTTTTTGTATTTTTTATATTTTTTTTAGAAAGCAAGTAAAATTCTCGGGTTTTGGAAGAGTGGGTGGAATTAGTTGCTAGTCAACTAACCCAAATATTAAAAATATAAATAAAAATAAAATAACTGAAAATAAATGTGAGAGACTTCTAATATGGAGACAAACGTGTTTACTTAAGTTTCACTACTCCCGAGTTATCTTTTACTGATTGATAGGTTTGTTACAATTGCGTGGATGTCGGGTTGTATTCCTTAATACCATTCGTTGGGGTGTGTACGATCTTCCCCAACTCTATAAACTATTATCTCCTCCTAAGATGACACGTTAAGCTCCCAATCCTAGGGATTATAAACAGTGGCTCATGTATTAAATACAACCAAATAAACGTAGTACACATCCGATTCATGTTTCCTAAGACGTTCAAGCATGTTACCATATAGGAGATTAGCCTGTTTTCTTAAGCATAACATCGATAAACATCCACCCACAACAATTAATAACAAACCATTAAACAAATAATCAATAACTAGGTTTCATTAGACTTAAGCAAACACAAACAAACCTGGCCTAGCATGTTTAAAGAAAGACAGGCGTAAGATAGAATCAAACAACACATAGACATATTGAATGATTGATAGATTACTTATCTTCAAATAATCATGGAAGAAAAGAGGCTTTGAAACCTCAAAAAAGCTGCAAAAGTCGACTAGGTTTCGTACCCTAAGTTCCAACCAAAAGTCCTCTCTTTATGAATGAAAAATAGAAGAGTATATATAGATTTTACAACATGACGACGTCACCTTTTAGGATGTGACGCCGTCATCTCGCCGTATTAGGGTTTCCTTGACTACCTAGATCTACTCCTAACGCCGTCTGGTTAGAAAAGTTCTGGGCCATCTCTCTTTAACTTAAAACGTGACAACCTTGGTGAAATAACACGTGACGCCGTCACGTGTAAATGCTTCAAAATCTTTCTGGCTCGTCAAGTGCAAAGTAAATATCCACCTCTTTATCAACAAGTGACGGCGTCACCTTTTGGCTTTTGACGCCGCCAGGTAATGTTCCAGCTTGAATTCTTGACTTTGTCGTTTTCTTCACTTTTATGCTCTAAAAACGTACAAAATGCTATGTTTTCCAGAATTCCTCCCAAAAGTATCTAAAATGACAAAAGGAACGATTTAAGGCAATATTTGATCATTTTATCACGACTTAAGGCTTAAATGAACCCTTAAAAGCGTAACACTTTTCATCTTATCAAATACCCTTACACTTGAGATTTGCTTGTCCTCAAGCAAAAGCGCTTTTTTTCAAATCAAAATATAGGATAGGGGTCATTTAACATTAATATAAAAGTAATTATAACAAATGATCGTTCCACCTTAATCAAAATAAGCACGGAAATCATACACTAGCACCTCACAAATAGTGTTTGGATACTCTCATCTCTCGGGTGTTATAAACCTATATATAACTAATGGAAATGGAAAAATATCACTCACTACCTGTCATAGCAAATAGATTACCATAGGCTTGGGAAATGATCAAAAACCTCCTCCACTACCTAAGATAAACTATCAAAGAGTGCTTTTCAAGGGTTATAATGTTAGGTGTACGGATATGGAAAACATAGTTTGATGGATAAAGGATATTTTGCTGGTGGCAAGTTAATCATCTAGGTCAATTATGTGTATAATGCGGCGTTGCTAAGCCAAGACTCGACTCGACTTAAGCTAATCATAAACATAAGCATAAACATAAATAAAAGAATTGGGATGGTAGTCCGTATGTTTTTCACTTTCGTTTTTTTTTTCATACACTCTTGCCCTACCATCCAAAATAATACATCAAAGGGGCCTTGGTTCTCCCCTTACATTTGAACTTTAACATACTTTACATGTAACTATTCTAATGACTCGAATTAAGATAATTGAAACATTTGAAATACTTTAAAAACATTTTGCACATATAGGGGTAATGATTGATGTTCTTCCCCATTACTCCACAACATTAGTACTTTACCCATTAGTCCCAATTGTCCCAAAACAATATGTACAAGATATGACTCGACTTAGCAACCATGTAATCAATTAGACAATTAACTAAGGGTTTACACAAATGTTGTAACAATAATGCACTAAGGATGAGTATATACAAGGAAGGCTAAGGCGATTTGAGTGTACATTTGGGGGTGGATTGTAAACAAATTCTATCTTTAAGTAAAATGATTAAAGTTAGAAACGAAAAAGATAGACTCTGAGGGGTGTACTAGGGGTATCATGTATTAAAAATGAGTACATCGCAAAGGTGTGGGAGAATTACTTGACCAATGAAGTCAATGTAATTATATAAACACAGGTGTAAAAACATGGGTTATCCTAATGCATCTTATCATGTAGTAAATCTAACTACACGAATGTAGTCTCACTTGTGGTCTCGGAATGCATCACTTACGCAAGTTCTAGAATCTAAGTACTACCGGTACACTAATAAGTACTAAGGCTTTTCCAAACAAATCTAGGGGCGAACCTCACATATTTGAGGTAGAATTTTTTTTTGAGTGGTGCGGTTTTTGTGCTAGTCATATAACTCCTATCCATGAGACGTTTATTAAGACTAAAGTTTCACTCCTATATGTTGCAAAAATTTTTAAATTTGGTGCTAAAATTACTCTAACGGATATTTCTCTCAGTTTTATTACACATCTACTATTAAACAAACAAAAATCAAGTGCCATTGTATTCCCTAAGGTATCTTCATTTACCCCTCCCCCCCTGTTCAATTAAAAGATGTAAAAGTAAAGAAAATGAAAGAATGAAACAAATACTCCCTTGATTCGTTCGGTGTGAATGATGCGGTAACATGGTTAAATCCTCCTTCAAGAGAATGTAACAACTTCAAGATTAAAGCAACGCCAAAAACTTGAAACTTGATGCCCAAAAACTTGACCATCCATGTACATCTTCTTGTCCAATATAACCTGTTAAACCTGAGAAAACAAACAAGAAAACCTAGCGTAAAATCGGTGGTAAATGTTGATCCCAGTTGAGCAAACGATCTTATATAGAAGTTGAATTGAGTTAATACTTAAGCTAAAACGCGGAATATTAAAGCTTAGCTTAAGAAGTACAGTTGTTCACTATCAACACTTCAATATATTAATAATACAAGCACTCGACAATGCTAGGGTTTTACAACCTTGAAGTGTAAACGAAAACTAAACAATACGTACTTAATCTAACCCTAGGAACCTCCTTTTATAGGCCAAGGAGTCCTACTAGGTTTACAATACCTTTCTACACAAGATAAGAATATTCTAGACATATAAAATATACACACAATCTATTCTATAATTATCCACTCATGTACAAGTCTATCCCTTCAGCAGTAGTTTCTTCAGCAGTACTTTCCCATAACATCACTTTGAGTATATAGCAGCAGAATCAATATCCTCAGTAGCAGATTCATCTTAGCAGCAGTTTGACACTTAGCAGCAGAATCCAAAACCCAACAATACTCCCCTAAACTTAATATTTATTTCTAAATGATTAAGTTTCTTCAAAGCTTGATTAAATACCAGGAGGATGCTTCCAAACACTCACTTCTTGTCATGTCTGTTGACCAAGTATCTTCTTATATTTTGACAACAAATTAAAAGCTTGATCATCAGTATCATAATCATTCTGCAAGTTGAGCAACCCAGTACCATTAACCATCTGATAGACAATCTCCAAGTAATTTGCCAATGGATAATCTTTTTCAGCCATCATATATAAAGTGTGTGGCCCAATTTCTAAGACATGAATCCTAGAACTTTGAAAAAGTCTCCATCTTTCTACTTTACATCCTTTAATCTCTGTCCATTCAGAATCTTCCATTGAAGAATCAAACATAAGTTTCAGAGCTCTCCAAAGAACATTGTCAGACATAGATTTAATATAATCAAATGTCTCCTTTCCAAACTTTTTAGCTTCAAACTTTTTAGCTCCAAACTTTTCTTTGTACATCCTCCACAGGGTACAAACATCCTCTTTATCAAAGTAGTACAACATCTGTTGAAATCTAAGAAACCTATGAGTCTTCCCATCAGATCTCTTGACATCATGGAATGTTCCAATATTAGTATCATATCCTGTAGATACTTGAATAATAGGATATCTGATTCCCACTGGTTCAGCATCAACTACTTCAGGTTCATCTCTCTTTGCAACCATAGTAAGAACCTTCAATTGTTGTTTTAAATGCTCAGGAGGAATATGATCATAATCATTCTTATAATCTTTATGCTTATCACCTTCAGTCTTAGAACTGCTTTGATCTTCTACTTTTCTCTTCTTTCTAGCAAAGGATTTATGAACAACACCTTTTCTTTTAACACTTTGACTAGAAGAAGTTCTTTTGTCTACTATATCATCAGGCTTTTCGATAGTATCTGCCTCTTGTACTTGCTCTGCCTCAATAACTTTGTCAGGCACCAACTTCTTGTTCATTTGAACAATTTGTTCTTCATCTTCAGCACAACCCATTGGATAGAAGGTATCTATTTCTCTTCTAGCTTGTTGATACAAATCAAACACCTCTTGATCAGACTTGGGTTTCAATTGTATCAATTTCCATCCCTTCATATTCTTTAGGTATCTCTCATGCTCTTTTCTCTGTTGAAGTTGAATTGGTCCCCTGAGAATTTTCTTCTTTCTTCTAGCAGCAGCATCCTCTTTCTTTTTCTTTGCTGTGAACTCTTTCATTCAAGCTTTAACATCAAATTCTGGAAGTTCTTGTTCTTCAAGTTTAACTAACTTGGAGAGTTCTATATCAGCATCCATTCTTATCTTCTCGTCAACCCACTCCTCATACCTCTTCAAATCTTCAGTCTCTTTATTAGCCTTTTCCTTTTCTTGTTGTATCAACTGTTGTTCTTCAATATCAATCTGTTCTTGTTCTTTCCTTGCAACAGCTGCATCATGTTCATTTGCAATTCTTTAGGCCAATAATGAAAAGGAATCTGAGAGTAATCAATCCCCTTAAACATTATCTTTGGATCTTCAACCAGCTTGCCCTTTCCTTAATCAGTAGAAGATGATGAAGCAATCTTCTTTTGTTGAGCAACAGGTTCTCTGATTACTAGTCCTTTCATAGGTATTCTTGGTAATGGAGATGTTATTGTGGATGTTGGTTGTTGGAGTTGTGATTGAGTTGGTTGTGTTGTTGGTTGAGATGGTGATTTAGGTAGAACATCTGTTGTCTTCTTACTTAACAATATCGTTGCCTCAGTAGCAGCTTTGTCACTAGATCTAGCAGTAGAAACTTGTGCATCAGCAGAGTTTAATTTCTCACTAGCAGCAGGATCAACAAAATCTTGAGCAGCAGAGTTATGTGCAGCAGCAGAATCATCTGTCTTATTAGTAATAGCAGCAGTATTCACTTCTTTAGCCACAGAATCACCCAAAGTCATCAAAGCTTCACCCATCAACCCTGTTGCCTTTACTAATTGCTCAGGCCCCAAAGTCTTGAGTTTCTCCACCACTTTTTCTTGAACAGAAACTACTTTTTCTATTACAACCTCATTACCCTGCTTATCAGCAACCACAAAACCATCCATATCTTGAGGACTTTCCACCTCCATATCATCATTCATTGGAACCTCCCTTGAAACCATTCCAATATCCACATATTGAGCACCATCTACCTTCATTAAATTTGCCTCCCCTGAACCCATTGCCACATTCTGCTCCTCATTCCTCCCCTGTTTGGAAGCATCCTCTTCTAAAGGAACAGAGTGTTCAGGAGAACTAATCACCTGTGAAGTGCCGACTTTCTTCAATCTTTTGAAGGAGGTTGAAGATCTTGATTTTCTTAAATTCTTGATCTTCCTTTGTAATCTTTTGATCTTTCTAGCTTGAGCATCAGAAATGGTTGAAAGACCAAGAATCTTCTCCTCCAAAGTATCACATTTAAGCTCCAAGTTGGTACAAGTAGCCATCAATTTCTGAATAAGTTGCATACTAGTCTCATCACTTCGACCTGTGTGACCTGGTCCGAGAGGTGAATCACTGACATTATCATTATGTACAGTATCATCCATCAATTCATGAGTCACTGATCTGTCCTCATCACTTCGACTTGTGTAACCTGGTCCGAGAGGTGAATCTTGGGACTTAAACCCAACATCAAACCTAGTTTGATCATCTGAGCCCCCTGTATTTGCCATGTGGCTAGGGTTACCATCATTGGAATCAGATTCATCAGAACCCTCCTCACTAGATGTTGCCTTGGATTGGGTCTTATTTATGTTATCACTATCCTGCTCTGCTGCTAGGCTAGAAGCAGTAGTGACAGCCCTCACCAACATGTCCCCTTCATGACCTAGGACAACCTCATCTGGAACAGACATCCTAACACTAGCCTGAGGTAGCTCAGTGTTCTTTGTGGATTTACTCCGGGTGTAGAGTATTTTAGGTTGAGTGACAGATACAATAAAATTGGGTGTGTGATGGGAATCAGTGGGAGTTCCTGATTCTTCACCCTGAATGTTTTGTACAATTTGCACCATATAAGGTGTAAGTGGTTTATGTTGCCTGAAAATCCTTTTCCATTTTTAAGTAAGAAAGTAAACATTTTTGGAACCAATTTAGGAGAATCATAAGTGGCTTTATGTGTTCTTACTTTTGAAATTTGATTTTCAACAAAGAGTTGTATAAATCTTGGATATAATAAATAAGAACCAGACTCTTTGATGCTTTTTGCAATCCCTTCCAAAATCATGTAGGAAATGTATATAGTAGGATTCACAGTTAATGCATACCTAAGAGAAGTAGCATTTAAGAATTTAGCCATATCTGTGAAACCTTCAGGAACCATCTCTTCATCCAGTAAAGCAACATTATTGTGAATTTCAGCCCAGGTACGTGTTAAATCCATGAATTAGGGTTTTGAGAAATTGGGGGTTTTTGACTTTGAGAATAATAGAGTGTTAGGGTTTGAGAGAACTTCAATTTGGAGCGCGTAAAAACCAATTGTGAGTGTCAATTAGGTTTTAAACCTGTTTTGAGAAGTTTCACAATCCACCCTCACACTTTCAACCATAGCAGCACAACCTTGATATCAGCAGAACTAGCAGCAGATTAAAACAACTAGACACATAGCGATTTGGCCAGCAGCAGAGTTGACTAGTCAAGCTTGGTCAAAAAGTCAAAAGATCCTCAATATTAAATGATCGATATATGCCTTGATCCCTATAAAAAGGAACTAATCTTCCCCTAATTTAGCACACACAAACCCTAATATCTTCCAAAAACACCAATTCACCAAATCAAATCGCAATTAAGATGAAATCCACTCCCGAAATCATCAATATCTCATCTGGTTCTTCATCAGATGATTAAACACCACTTCCCCCTTATGTACCACCATTTCGTCCTCCCCATGGTGGATGTAGGACAAATGAACAAGCACGGAAGAGAAAGCATGATCTTCCTGTGTTCAAGGATCTCTTGAATCTGAACCAAACACCAAGCTCATCAAGGGGTAAGGGAGTGATGCCCCCCAAATCTCCATCTTCATCAGAATCATCAGAAGATCCAAATCCCTGGATCCTAATCAGACCTCCATCCCCAATGGAACTTGTTTCTCCCTTTCTTTGCACACCATCAGATGAGGATGAACCTCAGAACAATCCTCCTGCTACTCCTGAAAGACCACAATCATCAAGGCCAAGGCCACCACCCAGAACAAGAAGATCAAACCCTCCTCTGCCAAAGACAAGAGAAGTGGTAATTGGGCTTCCATGCCCTAGGCGTTGATATAGGTTTTGATAGTTGTCTTTTGATGTAATCTGTTGATGTAGCAATCTTTTGTAGTCTTGGGAAGTCATGTGTGGTTGAAACACATGTTTTGTAATCTTTGGCCTTTATCAATGAAAAATGACTCTGTTCTGTTTTTAATATCTTTAAACTTGTGTATGAACAACAACAATAATCAATTTTAACTTTTCCTGCAAAATGTTAGTCCAAAAACCACAAAACATACAAACATATGTTGCAAATGTACTAGAGATACCCAGCAGTAGAATAACATATAGCAGCAGAGTACATTCCAACTAGCAATATGCTTCTTAAAAAGCAACAGAAACATCTTAAACAGCAGCACAATATCTTTACAAAACTTTACAAAAGCATAAAGAGATAAGTTTTTCAAAGATTGATCATACCAATGTTTGCAATTAAAAATTGAAACCTCCCCACATCAACATGTTTTGTGAGTAGATCATCAAGATTGTTATCAGTATGAATCTTAACAATTTGAATTAACTTCTTTTCATTACAATCTCTTATAAAGTGATGTCTTATCTCAATATGTTTTGTTTTAGAATGAAAAACTGTGTTTTTAATAATGCAAAGTGTGCTGTTGTTATCAATATGAATTTTGGTGTTCAT
Source organism: Artemisia argyi (assembly GCA_030686995.1). Taxonomy (NCBI): domain Eukaryota; kingdom Viridiplantae; phylum Streptophyta; class Magnoliopsida; order Asterales; family Asteraceae; genus Artemisia; species Artemisia argyi. The sequence continues at coordinate 159,796,018 of CM060693.1, forward strand.
GAAATTATACCCATAATCCAGTAGTTGATTTTGCATCCAAAGCACTTGTCCACAACAACTTGAAGCAACCACATACTCAGCTTCAGTTGTAGAATTTGCAACCACTGTTTGTTTCTTGCATTGCCATGACACCGATCTGTTTCCTAGAAATTGACAACCTCCTGTTGTAGACTTTCTATCCAAGCAAGCTCCGGCATAGTCACTATCTGAGTATGCTACCAAATCAAATGGTGAATCCTTAGGATACCATAGACCCAATTTAGGTTGATGCCTCAGATACCTAAAAATTCTCTTCACTGCATTGAGATGTGATTCTTTGGGACATACTTGGAATCTTGTGCAAGCACATACAACAAACATAATATCAGGCCTTTTAGCTGTAAGGTGCATCAATGAACCAATCATTGATCTGTACAAGTGAACATCTACTTCTTTTCCATTTTCATCCTTCAACAAAGGTTTGTTGGATTCCATGGTTGTCTTTGCAGGCTTAGCATCTTCAAATCCAAACTTCTTCAAGATGTCATTAACATACTTATCCCGACTAATAAATATGCCATCTTCCTTCTGTGTAACTTGCAGACCCAAGAAGAAGGTAAGTTCCCCCATTGAACTCATAGCAAACTTATCCTTCATAAGCTTCTTAAAGTCAACACACATAGCTTTGTTTGTAGAACCAAAGATGATGTCATCAACATAGATTTGTACCAGCAAAATATCATCCTTGTGTCTTTTGAGAAACAAAGTCTTGTCAATCTTTCCTCTACTAAACCTAGAATTTAACAAATATGTTGACAAGGTATCATACCAAACTCTGGGAGCTTGATGTAAACCATACATTGCTCTATTCACCTTGTAAACTTTGTCAGGATGGTCAGGGCCTTCAAAAACAGGTGGTTGAGACACATAAACTTCTTCTGTAATAGTCCCATACAGAAAAGGACTTTTAACATCCATCTAATACACCACAAAATCTTTGTATGAAGCATAAGCCAGGAATAATCTAATGGCTTCTATTCTTTCCGCTGGTGCAAATACTTCATCATAGTCAAGGCCTTCTTGTTGAGTGTATCCTTGTGCAACTAACCTTGCCTTGTTTCTAATGACTATGCCTCTTTCATCTCTTTAGCATCTAAAAACCCATTTATTTCCAATCACGCTTTTCCCATTTAGCAAATCAACCAAAGTTCATACTTCTTGTAATTTGAATTGTAGAAGCTCATCTTGCATTGCTTCCACCCAACTTGCTTCTTGTAAGGCTTTGTAAGTATTTTTGGGTTCAATCTGAGATAGAAAATAGGCAAACAAGCAATTTTGTAGATCTTTGTGACTGTTTCTTTGATGTAGAGATCTTGCAAAGAAACTTTGATGTTGTAGATCTTTCAGCTCTTTAGTCATTCTTCTTGTTTGAACAGATGATGTTGGATCACTGAGAATTTGATCTTTGGGATGATTCTTGTGAACTCTTGTGGTAGTAGTGGGACTAACAGGAATATTGAGTTCCAAATTAGTAATGTCTGCATCAGCTCCAAACAATTAGCCATCAAGAGCTTCATCATCTGTATCATAGTAGATATTCTCTAGAGGAGGCATATTTGGGTCATCAGGATAGTATGGATCAATAGAAGTTCTATCCTGAGTGTCTACTGTATGAACCTTTAGTGAAGAAGTTAGTAGGCTTGGCAGCAGAATTAATTGAAGCAGTAGTTGTTTGTTTTGCCTTGCAGTAGAGTCTTCTGAGTCAGCAGTAGAGTCTTATGGCCTTGTAGGAGTGACATCAACAACCACTTTGGGTGCTTCATTTGTTACCTTTTCTGCATCAACAGGTATCTCAATGCCTTCTTCAGTTTCCTTAGGTTTCTCTTGAGTTGGACCAATCTTCAATTTCTCAACCAAAATAAAATCTTCTTGAGGTTTGTTAGTGTCAACACTAGCAATAACTGGTACATAATTCATAGTTTTGGTAAGAATATCAACATTAAACAACCATTCTGGTCCTTTCCCTTCAACATTAGATGTGGTCTCACTAAATTTGATATGCAAATTCTCCTCTACATGTTTGGTTCTCTTATTGTACACTCTAAAAGCTTTACTATTCATAGAGTAACCAACCAAGTATCCTTCATCTACGTTTTCTTCAAACTTGCCTAACTGATCCTTAGTGTTCAAAATAGTAACAGGACATCCAAATGATTTGAGAAAATCAATCATGGGTTTCTTCCCATGAAATAACTCATATGGAGTCTTGTTGTGAGGCTTGACTACCTTACTTTTGTTTTGCACAAAACATGCAGTGTTTACAGCTTCAGCCCAAAAAGGTATAGGTAATTTAGAATCAGATAACATTGTTCTTGTAGCCTCAATCAGTGTCCTATTTCTTCTCTCTGCAACACCATTCTGTTGTGGAGTTCTTGCAACACTGTACTGTCTTAGAATACCCTTTCCCACACAGAATTGATTCATCGCACTATTCTTGAACTCAGTTCCATTGTCACATCTGATTATTTTCACTTTGTGGTTGTGCAGGTTTTCAACTCTGGTAATGAATGCCTTGAGTATCTCTGGAGTTTCATCTTTAGTAGCTAGAAAGAACACCCAAGTAAACCTGCTAAAGTCATCTGTGACAACTAGGCAATATGACTTCTTGTTCAAACTATTCACAAAAACAGGCCCAAATAAGTCCATGTGAAGTAGATGTAAGGGCTCAGTAATTGTGTTCACTGTCTTGGACTTGAATGAAACTCTGTGTTGTTTACCCTTTTGACAGGCAACACAAGTATCACAATTTTCAAACATCTTTGTAGGCATCCCTCTCACAAGATTTCCTTTCACCAACTTGTTCATGGTCTTGTAGTTCAGATGTCCAAGTCTTCTATGCCATAATTTGGACTCATCAATAGTGGCCTTTGCAATTAGACAAGTTAAAGCTCTTTTGGGAACAATGTTCTTAATATGGTTACTGTATATATTTTCAGTTCTAGGGACTTTCAATAGCACAAATTTATCATCCGGCAACTGAAAATCAGGAGAAAGGATCATACATTTAGTGTCTGTAAAAAGAACAAAGTTCTTTTTGTCACACATTTGTAAGACACTAAAGAGGTTAAACATAAGCCCTTTCATAAGAAACACCTTCTCAAAGTCCAAATTCCCTGTTTTTAGTGTTCCTCTGCCAATAATCTTTCCACCTTTTGGATCATTCCCAAAAGCAACATAACCACCTTCAAAAGGCTCAAAGTCTTCAAGTTGAGACTCATCACCTGTCATATGTCCAAAGCATCCACTATCAACTATAACAATGTCTTTTAGCTCATCCTGTAGATTACCCTGCACATAAAAATAGAGAAATTAGTTTCTCTTAGGGACCCAAGCCATTACTGACTTGGATCTGCCTTGTGCATCAACATAATTAAATTTCTTTAAATCACTTGATGCACTGCTGTTTTTGGAAACATTGTTTGAAACAGATGATTTAGGTTTCCAAACCCAGCAAGCTGAGGCCTTAACAACATAAAAATGATTTCCTACAACTGTATTTGTTAAAACTTTTGGCCCAGAAGTAGAAAGTGTTGTACTAGCAGCAGATTGCTTACTAGCAGCAGAGCCAACAATAGAACCAGTTGTGGTTTTAAAAGCACCATTTGATTTATCAGCAAAATAGATCTAGTTGCACCAGATCTTAACAACACAGCCCTAGGAATCATGTTTCTATTAGGATGAGGGTGAGTATTTTTAGAAACATATTTATGATTCACCCTTGAGTATTGATTCCAAATTGGCTTTTGGTGGTCTTTACAACTATTTATCAAATGTTCAAAACTACCACACTTATAACAAGCATTCTTCTTTAATTGAAACTCACTATCTAATTTGTTTGAAACTAGGTTATTAAAGTTTCTCTGATTACCCCTCGGCTTATTATAAAATCCTTTCATCTGATCTCTAGGAACCTCATTATATTCTACCATTTTCCTAGAGATACCCTTACCCAACACAGGTCTCACAAATTTAACCTGTTCAATTTTAGGTTCAACTTTTGTAGGAATTTCTTCCTTTTTCACACTTTGTTCTAGTTCAACCTGTTCCTCATCACTATCTGAATACCAGTCCTCAATAGTAGGAGCCTCAGGAAATTTTCTAACTTCAACCTTAGGTGTTTCTAAGACATTTGTACTAGATTCACCTACATGTTTTTCTATGTCTAACTCACTAATGAAAGACAGTTCTTTTCCTGGTGGAGCATAGGCACTCTTAACAGGACGAGCAACCTCATTGTAGCCTATTCCACTTCCTTTCCTCATCAAGGTACTCTCAATAGATTTATTAACCAAATCAGAAGCATATTGTTGTTTATTTACTCTTACTATATGTTTATCCTTATCAACAAGAGCTGCATCTCTATCTTTTTCTGCTTCTTCTAACTTATTCTTAAGAAATTCAATCTCACTGTTTTTCTTAAAGATCTCAATATCCTGTTGGTTAATTCTATCTACATATTCTAGCTCACACTGTTTGAGATATTCTAATCTTCTTTCAACATTTTGAATACCTACTTTGTAACCTAAGTTATCAAGTTTTAGGTGTTCAACTTCTCTTATTAGACTCTCATTCCTAGACTTAAGTTCTTCTACAGTGTCAGCACATGATTTAAAAGAACACACAGATAGATCAGAATCATTAGATACCTCAGAGTCAGATCCAAAAGATGATGATGCATAGGCCATAAGTGTAAAGTTATGCACTTTAGGCTTGACTTGAGCTACCAGAGAAAAATTGGGTTCTTCTTCAGCCATATCACTCCAATCATAATCTCCCAAACCATCACAAAATACCAATGCAATAGTGGTATTCTTTAATTCTTCAGTGGTCTTCTTTGGAGCTTCAACATTCTTCTTTGGAGCTTTACATTCTCTGGCAAAGTGTCCCGTCCTGTTGCAGTTGTAGCACTCCATCTTTGACTTGTCAAAACCCAAACTTTAGCCCTGTACTTGACTTCTCTCCCAGTCCTCTTCAATAATTTTCTTGCCCTCAAGGTCAACATGGCCATCTGCCATTTAAGATCAATTTCTTCAAGATCATCAGGATCAATATGATCCATATCTTGATTGATAACCTGTGACCTCATGTTGGTTGTCAGATCAGCCAAGAATGCACAAATAGCAACATCACTGATGGAATTTTTATCATTAGAACTAGCAGCAGATACCCCATAAGCAGTAGATTGAGATTCTTGAGATCCTTTTGACTTTGAAGATATAAAGGCAATATTTTTTGTACCAGAAGATGAAGTAGATGAAGAAGTCAACTCTGGTTTATACACCTTCAGATTGTTGTAGAGGCTTTCCAACTTCATAGTTTCAAAATCAGGCTTATTCCTCCAAAAAACTGTATGCATACTCCATTCAGGTGCAAGACTTCTAAGAAACTTGAGGTTTACATCTTCTTGAGGAACCACATAACCAACAAGCTTTAAATGACTAACAAGTTGATTAAGCCTGTTGTATGTGCCATCAATCTTTTCTCCACTTGCAGCAGTAAAGTTCTCAAACTGATGCTTTAACATGTTTTTCCTTGACTTCTTAGTAGCATCATTACCTCCAAACCTGAATTCCACTGCATCCATCAAGGCTTTTGCAGTCTCACAACTATCAAAGTCCAATTGAAATTTATTAGGTATTCCCATCAACAGAATACTGTGTGCCTTGATCTCCATCTTCCTCACTGAGTTTTCTTCAGCAGACTTGATAGGTCTCTCTTTCCCATCAGGACCCTTTTATGGTAAAGAGTCACCATTGATGATCACATTCTACATGTTGAAGTCAATCATGCGAATGTATTGTCTGATTCTCATCTTCTAAAGCTCATATTCTCCAGGATTGAGCATGGGAACCTTTGACGCAGTCACCATATGTGTGTCGTCACCCATCTTCAGCAATTGATTAGGAACAGTAAACTTGTAAGAAACAAATTCTTCTTGATTTCAACTTCTAGAGCACAAGCTCTGATACCACTTGTTGATCCTAGTTGAGCAAACGATCTTATATAGAAGTTGACTTGAGTTAATAGTTAAGCTAAAACGCGGAATATTAAAGCTTAACTTAAGAAGTACAGTTGTTCACTATCAACACTTCAATATATTAACAATACGAGAACTTGACAATGCTAAGGTTTTACAACCTTAAAGTGTAAATGAAAACTAAACAATACGTACTCAATCTAACCCTAGGAACCTCCTTTTATAGGCCAAGGAGTCCTACTAGGTTTACAATACCTTTCTACACAAGATAAGAATATTCTAGACGTATAAAATATACACACAATCTATTCTATAATTTTCCACTCGTGTACAAGTCTATCCCTTCAGCAGTAGTTTCTTCAACAGTACTTTCCCATAGCAGCACTTTGAGTATATAGCAGCAGAATCAATATCCTCAGCAGCAGAATCCAAAACCCAACAGTAAAATCTACATAAAATAAAATCCTAGAAAGCAAATAAAGATATAATGCTTGTGGAATGAATGGTTGCAGATTCTTGGAGTTTATAAGGTAAAGATTTAACAAAACTTTACAATTCCGGCAGAAAAATTGTTGGACCCTTTTACTTGGTTAAAGCTAACTACAAAGTTAATCTAACCAAGTTCCATGATGTAGCGAAGTATTGATTAATTATCAAAAGTAAATAAACGTAAAAGATAAGACACAAAGTTTTTCAACGTTTAATTCTTTATTAGAAATTAATTAAAAGAATTATACCCAAGTGTTTACGGAACAACACTTGGGATTGAAATGACAAGTATGGTATACTCCTCACTAAACTCAAACTAAGTTTTAGTGACAACTAAGATCCAGCTGAGCTATCTCAGGGATTGTGCTGTTCTTTGGAGAGAGTAAAGATTTGGTTTGTGAATGTCTAAGCATTAAGTGCACAAACGTAATCTTTACCTCTCCCACTTATTCTCTATTTATACACAAGGTGATTCTAACAGATCCCTAACAGACAAAGACTACAAGACAAATTACATCAGCCTACATTGGAAAAAATACATAGGTATTTTGTCCCTGTTACAAATGACTATAAGTAGTAAAGCGCAGGGATGATTTCTGGTCTTCAGTGTTGACACATGTCTTGGTTTTATACTCATTCAGGAAAAGTTGACCTTTGCATGATAAGGACCTTCCCTTATTCATTCAAACTTATCCCGCCTAATCCCACCTTTACTTCAGTCTGCTTATCTTCAGTCTTTGTTCACTCGGTGTTCTTAGTTGGTGAGGAGTCATGGGACTCAGTGAGTTATTGTCATCCCTCACTGAGTCCATCATCTTCTTCTTTGGCTCAGGTATCATTCACTAAGAACCGCCTCACTGAATGGTGAACCTTTCTTCAAAGATTCGCCCTTAGCAACTTGATGATGACTCACTGAACGACTATGCATTCAGTGACTTGTTTGGTGTTCTCGGTTATCAAACACTTAGGATATTTTATTTTCAAATCCTAGATTAAGGAGCTTGGGTTTTAACAGACCCAACAAAAACAAAACTTGCAAAATTTCAGAAAATTTGTACCTGACGTCGTCAGGTTTTAATTTCTGACACCGTCATAATTGATCTGACAGAAATTTTATATTTAGTTTCCGGAAAATTTCTAGAAAAGCCTATGCCTTAATTCCTGGAATTCCTGCAAAATATCATTATGACTAGATACAAGCATTTGTCTCAAACAAGTACTAATATGTATGTTTATATCTCATTGTTATCGTTCATTTTCAATTTGTTCTTCGAAAACAAATTTGGATTTCCCTTACACTTATCTTTTGCAAAATACCTTTATTTGTAATTAAGACGAAGTTAAAAACAAAATAAACCATTTTCACAATTTTACTTGAAACATGAATCATAAACAATAGAAATAAGAACAAACATATGGAAGCAAATAAAAGAAATAAACAAGTAAGCAAACAAATAAAAGCTTGGGTTGCCTCCCAATAAGCGCTTTTCTTTATTAACGAGTCTTGTAGCTAGACTCAAAGTCATGCCCTATTAGGTGACTCCATCATCGGTCACGGCTTCTAGGTCATCCTCCATTTTAGTTTTGTATTCCGGATCTAGTTGTAGGCATTCTTTATCAAACCCAAGTATTTTCATCATTACGTGGTCTACTCCTCTACGTCTATCCTCATCATTCCTATAGTAGACTACTTGCTTATGCTCCTTCTCAAGGTTCGATAAAAGTTGGTATTGCTCTATCTTATATGGCATTTGATAGGCTATCTCATCGGTTTCTTCCTTGAACCTAACTATCCCTAGAGACGGGTTATAGTTCATTTTAGAGACTTCAACAAATGGCTTTCCAAGCACTACTTGAGTTAGGAAATTATCTATTACCGGGAGAATATCCTCTACAATCATAAAGTCGGTAACATACGTGAAATTTCCTACAAGAACATGCAATCCCTTTACTCTCCCTACAAAGTTACTCATCCAACCCGTGTTGGAGAATATCCTAGGTTCGAGTTGCTTTTTCATTATCCAATTGTAATGGATCCTAGTCATAATGTTTATGGGAGATTTAAGATCGATGTAGGCCTTCCACACATGCACATGCCCAATGTTGCATGGTATATTGATATTAGATGGATCGCCTGCTTTGATGATTGGTGAACCTAGGATGTATGGTGTCTCGGGGTCATCGAATAAATCCCTATGGTATGCACGTTCCTCCTTGGTAGGTAACCTATCGAAGTAGGTCTCTACATTTTATACTTCCTCTACCTTCTCTGCCTTATTATCCTCAACTTCCTTGACCTCATTCTTAGATTCACTATCCATTCCAACTTTATCTTTATCATCTTCTTCCCTATTTTTATCGATTGGATTAATAGTGACAACATTGACAAAGTAGACGTGTTTGGATGATGAGGGGTCCTTAATTTGGGTTCCGCTACTAGTGTTCCTAGTGTCCTTATTTGGTGTGGTCAACACTTAGTTGTTGAGAGCTTGCAACAAATTGTCAATTTTGTTGGTCATGTTCATTTGTTGTTGATTGAATTCGGATTCAAACTTAGCCATACGAGCTTCTTAAGATGCCATGAATTTGGACATCAATCCTTCAAAATTGTTGGTACTACCATAGTTGTTGGAAGGATTGTTGTTGAAAATAGGGTTTGATGATGAACCGTTTGATTGAAAACGATTAGGTGGATTGGAAGAATTGTTTTGGGGTGTGTTTTGGTTTTGTTTCCACCTAAAGTTTGGGTGATTTTTCCAAAAGGGGTTGTATGAATCACCATAAGGGTTTGGCTCAGGTTTGAAAGTGTACCACTTGTCTCCCGCTTCGTCGGTACGCGAGGATGCGTAGTCTGCAAAAGCTTATTCGGGGAGTTCCATGCAATCACGAGTGTCATGGGGACCACTACAATATTCACAGGAAGAAGTGATTTTGTTCACTTTGCTTGAGGGTTTAGGAGCTTTGTAGGATTTCATGAGAAACTTGACTTGGTCTTCAAGTTCCATGATCCAACGGTCGGGAGTGCTTGAGTAATTTGAAGGCAAAGATATTGCCTTGACCGTTTTGTTCAAATCACTGGAATCATTCCAACTTTGGTTGTCATAGAGAGCAAGATCTTCTATGAGTTCCCATGATTCTTCCGCACTTCGATCACGTAGCTTACCACCGGCCGCTTGGTCAATGGTTTGCCTTGTGGAGAGATTGATATGGTCATAGAAGATTTGGACTTGAAGCCAAAGATCTATGCCATGATGAGGGACTTTTTGAAGTAATTCCTTGAAACGAGACCATGCTTCGTAAAGAGTTTCGCCTTGACGTTGTTGGAACATCAAGATGTCATTCCTTAACTTGGTGGTTCTTCCTGGTGGGAAAAATTGAGCAAGGAAACTAGAGGTGAGATCATCCCAAGATGTGATGGATCCCGCGGGTAAACGCTCAAGCCATTGACTAGCTTCGTCACATAGAGAGAATTGAAAGAGACGCAATCGGGTCGTCTCTCGAGTTTCAACATCAAGGTCTATGGAATCTACGATTTTAAGAAAATCATTGAGGTATTGATTTGGATCTTCGGAAGGAAGTCCATGGAATGCACAACCGCTTTGCACCAACCGGATGGTGTCGGATCGCAAGGGAGACACATTGTCTCCTTGAGTGAGCTCAATGGTGTTGCGATAGCCTTGGTGGCTAGGACGGGAGTACTCTCCTAAAGTGCGGGCTCTAGGAGGTTGGTTTGGTTGTGGTGGGTTGGCGGGGTCAAAGATATTACCACCTTCCATGATGGCGGATGGTAATGGTTACGAACAAAGGAACAAAGAAAAAGATAGACTAAAGAAAACCTATAAAAATAAAATAAAAATCTCACTAGATAGGAATCTAATGAGTAGACCTAATAAAAATAAAATTCAACCTAAGCAACAACTATTCCCCGTCAACGGCGCCAAAAACTTGATGCGTGGTTTTGCAACCTTGCAAATGGTTTTACTTCTCAAGGGATCTTGAGAAGCTTGCAATCCCCACCAGGCAGTATACCTGACCGATGTAATAAAGTGAGTGGCAAGTACCGGGGGATTGATCGTTCTCTCGGGAAATAGTGTTCGTTAGGATTGAAAACTAAGTCAATTAGGTCTAAAGGTGAAAGATGATTCTTTTTGTATTTTTTATATTTTTTTAGAAAGCAAGTAAAATTCTTGGGTTTTGGAAGAGTGGGTGGAATTAGTTGCTAGTCAACTAACCCAAATACTAAAAATGCAAATAAAAATAAAATAACTGAAAATAAATGTAAGAGACTTCTAATATGGAGACAAACATGTTTACTTAAGTTTCACTACTCCCTAGTTATCTTTTACTGATTGATAGATTTGTTACAATGGCGTGGATGCCGGGTTGTATTCCTTAATACCATTCGTGGGGGTGTGTATGATCGTCCCCAACTCTATAAGCTCTTATCTCCTCCTAAGACGACATGTTAAGCGCCCAATCCTAGGAATTATAAACACTGACTCATGCATTTAATACAACCAAATAACCATAGTACACATCCGATTCATGTTTCTTAATACGTTCAAGCATGTTACCATATAGGAGATTAGCCAGTTTTCTTAAGCATAACATCGATAGACATCCACCCACAACAATTAATAACAAACCATTCAACAAATAATCAATAATTAGGTTTCATTAGACCTAAGCAAACACAAACAAACCTGGCCTAGCATGTTTAAAGAAAGACAAGCGTAAGATAGAATCAAACAACACATAGACATATTGAATGATTGATAGATTACTTATCTTCAATTAATCATGGAAGAAAAAAGGCTTTGAAACCTCAAAAAGCTACAAAAGTCGACTAGGGTTCGTACCCTAAGTTCCTACCAAAAGTCCTCTCTTTATGAATGAAAAATAGAAGAGTATATATAGATTTTACAACTTGATGGCGTTACCTTTTAGAATGTGACGCCATCATCTCACCGTATTAAGGTTTCCTTGACTGCCTAGATCTACTCCTGACGCCGTTTGGTTGGAAAGGTTCTGGGCCATCTCTCTTTAACTTAAAACGTGACCACCTTGGTGAAATAACACGTAACGCCGTCACGTGTAAATGCTTCAAACTCTTTCTGGCCCGTCAAGTGCAAAGTAAATATCCACCTCTTTATCAACAAGTGACGGCGACACCTTGTAGTTTTTGACGTTGTCAGTTACTGTTACAGCTTGAATTCTTGACTTTGTCGTTTTCTTCACTTTTATGCTCCAAAAACGTCTAAAATGCTATGTTTTCCAGAATTCCTCCCAAAAGTACCTAAAATGACAAAAGGAACGATTTAAGGCAATATTTGATCATATTATCACGACTTAAGGCTTAAATGACTCCTTAAAAGAGTAAAACTTTTCGTCTCATCAAGAGTATTCTCAAACCATTGTAGAAAAAACATAGTCTTCTCAAACTCGAGCTTGAAATGTTATGTTTTTGGTTAAATATTAGTACAAATCCAATAATCACAGAACCACCATGTAAACACAGTCCAAAACATGTTTGCTGTCCACATATGTGATATTTTTCTACTTGTCGTTTATTGCTTGCATCAAAGCCTATTGAGATATCTTTCTAGTTTCTACCTGATTGAAATAAAGTTCAAAACATATTTGTCAAGTTGTCGAGTACAATTATAATATCTCGTCTTTCACCTTTCTCTACTGTGGATTGCACTGGTTGAAAACGTCAATGAAAATCGATCTATCATAATAATGGATGATAAAATTACATTCAAAACCTCAATGAAGACATCTAGGAAGTCAATGATCTATATTGTTCTGTAGAAAGTAGTTATGCAGCAAGAGGATGAGATAGATGAGTGATGCAGTAGAAAGTAGTTAAACATCATCTGCATTAGCCTCATGTGCAACTGATCGTGAAATTCACCCATTTATTTTTAATTTCAAGGTTCACTAGCAATACAGAGTACACATGTCCAAGTTGATTCTAATTTGTTGTAAAGAGAATAGTTAACTAAATATACAAACAAACTACTGAAAACCGTGAGCCATTGGTTGTGAAGATCGATAATCAACTGGAGGCCATAATAGGTTGTACAACCTGAGGTTACACTCCAAGCACGTTTAATTCTTTCACCATTTGGCCAATTTCTACATGCTCCTATAATAATATTGTATATGCCCAAAATAATCCATTTAGACATGACCAGTTTTCCTAACTAGCAGTCAGCTATAATCACATGGCCCAAAAGGGTTTAGAGGCTGGCAATGATTTTGAACTTTTTGTTAGAGTTTCTTCATTGGTCTTCTCTATGTTGTCATCATCATCATCGTCTCCATACTCTCTAAGACTAATTAAAGTATCTGAAATGGTTTGGGATCATGAGTTACAAACTACTGACTACATTGAACTAGTAACATAGTGGATAAGGCATAAATGTTAGGTGATAAGGCGAAAAATGAACCGTTTTTAGGGGGTCATTTAAGCCCGGAATTGAATTTATTTGATCAAATATTGCCCTAAATCGTTCCTTTTGTGATTTTAGGTACTTTTGGAGTGAATTCTGGAAAATGAAGCATTTTGGATGTTTTTGGAGCATAAAAGTGAAGAAAACGGCAAAGTCTTAATTTTTCTTGCTGGGAACAGTACCTAACGGCATCAAGAGCATTCATGTGACGCCGTCAAGAGTAAAAGTGGTGACGGTCCAGAAGAAACGTGACGGCGTCACCCAAGGCCGTCATGTGTTAACTTGTCAAAACTAGCGCGCGGGGTAGCTGATATTGTTTGGTCATAACTTTTGCATACGAACTCGGATTTAGGTGATTCAAAAGCCCACGCGAAGAGGACGAAGAGATCTACAATTTGGTGAAAAAATGGTCATGACGCCGTCAAGAGTAACGGGCTATAAATATAGCATCATAACTTCACTTTTTGTAAGCCCTAAACCCTAAGGTCGATTCCTGGGTTTAGGTAGGTGTTTTTCCAGCAACTTAGAGGGTTTTAATCACTCCATAAACATCATGTATTGGTTTGATGATTCTATCTCAATTATGTCTTTCATTATTATTGTTGATTGTCCTTCTTTGATTATGTTTTGCTAATTCATCTTGTGTCTACTTATGTTTATGTGAAACTTGTATATAATTGATTAGATCTTATTGATTCCTTGTTGATGTTTGTGTCTATCTTCATCAATTAGGGCGTGACACTTCGATAGATCTAATTGGTTTAGCTTATAATTCTTGATTCCTATTGTCTCTTGTTTGGTTGATTGTATTCAATGTTAGGCTTAAGAAAACTGGCAGACTTACATAGGGTAACATGCTTGAACATCTTAAGAAACATGAACCGATGTGTAGTAGGTTTTTATGGTTGTATTTAATGCATGAGCAAATTCTAGTGATCCCATGTTAGGAGCTTCTTAGCCGGCTCGACATAGGAGTGAAGTAGGAGCTTATAGAATTGGGGAAGTAAGTACGCCACCCCATGATTGGTATTAAGGAATACAACCCGTCAATTAAAACAAGGTGTGACAATTCAATAGGTAGAATTGGATAGCTAGCAAGGAGTAACATATCATAGGTAGACATGCTTCACATCCCTTGTAGAACCTTAGTTTACTTTTCTTGTTTATTAGTTTAATTAGTAGCTTTTGGGTTAGTTGATTAACAACTAATTCCACCCCTTCTTCCAATACCCGAGAATTTTACTTGCTTTTCATAAAATATAAAAACACAAAAAGAATCATCCTTCACCTTAAGACCTAGTTAGACTAATTTTCAATCCTAACAACACTATTCCTGAGTTGAACGATCAATCCCCCGGTACTTGTCACTATACTATACTACAACGATCAGGTACACTGCCTGGTGGGGGTTGTAAGCTTCTCAAGATCCCTCGAGAGGTAAAGCCTGGTGCAATCCCTACGCTACCAAGTTTTTGGCGCCGCAGCCTGGGGAATAGTTATTGCTTAGGTTGGAATTTATTTTGATTAGGTCTACTCATTAGATTCCTTTTTAGTGAGATTTTTATTTTCTTTTTATTAGCTCTCCCGTAGTCTATCTTTTCTTTGTGTAATTGTTCGTAGAAACCTTTCCATTGACTCTTCCGTTCACCATTATGGAGAATGCGAATCCACCATACTACCAACCACGAAACCCATTCACTCCTAATGACATCTTGATGTTCAAACAATATCGAGATGAACCTATTTATGATGAATGGACTCGTTTTAAAATTTTACTACGAATAGTCCCTCATCATGGTTTCGATCTATGGTACCTAACTCAAATCTTTTACTATAGTGTCCACCCGTATTACCAAAGGTACATTGATGATTTTGCCAACAGGGACCTTAGGGAATTAAATGCTGAAGAAGCATGGGATGCCATAGAAGATTGTGCCCAATATTATTATAGAGTAGACAACCCGACAAACAACATAACAAATCAATTGACAACAAATTTGAAGGATCATGAAACAAGTTTGTTGGGGGGTGAATATACTCATGTTGAGATACCTAGTTGGATGTCACCTAAAATCATAGTACAAAACCAACACATAGGTAATCTAGGTACAGTGGAGGATGAGGTGGACAATCCAAGCCCACAAAGTACCCCACAAGTCCTACCATCATTTGAGGCACATACACCGCCCGTGACTTACCCGGAAGAAGTAGAAGAGACTATAGGAACCCCAATTGAGGTAGAACCCTTGGACCAAGCACCACTAGAGGATATAGGTTTACTTGTAGTGATAACCTTACTCCTAGTTCTAGGGAATTTCCTAATGTTGATGAACCGGAACCGCAACCTTTACACAACTTTCCATCCTTAGATATACATCTAGGAGACAAAAGAGGAACCGACCCACCCATCAACCAATATTATCCGGGTAGTTTTAGGATGAAGGAAGCCATTTACTCACCCCCTTCACCTCACGTGGCATATTTCCACCCTAAGGGTGTGTATCGCTACTTCCACCCGCACTTAATCATAAGTGTAGGGAAAACCTCCCCTATTTCCGTTAAATAAGGGTAGAGTCAGGCTCGTGACTCGAACAAAAACAAGCGCTTGTTGGGAGGCAACCCAACCCATGTTTTTAATTGTTTGATGTTTTTATTTTATTTGTTTGTTTGTGTCATATATGCTTAATCATAGTTGTTTAATTTTCATGTTTCGAATAATTTGTGAAAATGCTTTATTTTGTTTTTAACCTCGTCTTAATTGCATATAAAGGTATTTTACAAAAAATATAAGTGTAGGGAAATTTATATTTTGTTAAAAAGAACTAAATTCGAACATAAAAACTTCACAATTCATGATTAGCATATATTCTATCTTGTTTGTGTGTCAATAATTGTGGATATGTTTTATGAGTTCCTATTTGTAATTCATTCCACAAGTATCCTATCCTTTTGTTGCTTTGTCTTGTTTCTATTTCTAAGTCTGGAATTACATCTAGTTGTGATTTTTGTTCGGTTTGATGCTTTGGTTTTTGTGTTTGTTGATTACAGGACAAGAAGATGATTTATATTTCTGGAGGGAAGCTTTCAACGTTCATCTTCTTGGAGGTAGACTTAACCATGTTGTCACGTTATCCACGGTGAACGAATCAGGGGAGTATTAGTTTCTTTCATTCTTATTTATTTTTACTTTTACATCTTTTATCTAGAACATTGGGGACAATGTTCGGTTTAAGTGTAGGGAGGGTATATTAGAAACTATTACTCCACTTGGTTTTTGTTTTGTTTGATAGTGAATGTGTAATAAAATTGAGAGAAATATTTGTTAGGGCAATTTTAGCACCAAATTTAAAATTTTTGGCAACATGTAGGAGTGAAACTTTAGTCTTAATAAGCGTCTCATGGATAGGAATTGTATGACTAGCACAAAAAACCATACCACTAAAAAATTTCCACCCCAAATATGTAAGGTTCGCCCTTAGATCTTTAGGAAAAAGCATTCATTGTTGGTGCTTATGAGTGTACCGGTAGCATTTAGATTCTAGAACTTGTGATAGCGATGCATCCCGAGACCGCTAGTGAGACTACATTCGTGTAGTTAGGTTTTACTACATAATAAGAGGCATTAGGATAACCCTTGTTCTACAACTGTAATATAATTACATTGACTTCATAGGTCAAGTAATTCTCCCACACCTTTGAGTTGTACTCATTTTTAGTACACGATACCCCTAGTACACCCCTCCGAGCCTATCTTTCCGCTTCTAACTTTAAGCATTTTACTTAAAGGAAGAATTTGTTTACAATCCACCCCAAATGTGCAACCAAATCGCCTTAGCCTTCCTTGTATGCACTCATCTTTAGTGCATTATTGTTAATTGTTTAAACCCTTTGTTAGTTGTCTAATTGATTACATGGTTGCTAAGTCGAGTCATATCCTTGTACATATTATTTTGGGACGATTGGGACTCATGGGTAAAGTACTTATTTATGGAGTAATGGGGAAGAACATCATATATTACCCCCATATGTGCGTTAATATTTAAAAGTACTCCAAGTGTTTTGATTATCTTGATTCGAGTCATTAGAATAGTTGATTATAAAGTATGTAAAAGTTCAAGTGTTGGGAGGAAACGAGCTCCCTTTGACGTATTATTTTGGATGATAGAGTAAAAGTGTATGCAAAAAAAAAAAAAAAAAAAAAAAAAAAAAAAAAAAAAAAAAAAAAAAAAAAACGGGCTACCATCCGTTTCTTTTATTTATGTTTAAGTCAAATAGTGTCTTGAAAATCCAAAAAGAGTCGTAGTTAGTTTAAGTTGAGTAGAGTCTTGGCTTAGCAACGCCTCATTGTACATGTAGTTAACTAAAACAATTGACTTGCCACCAGTAAAATATCCGTTTATCCAATAAAACCGTGTTTTCCATATCCCCTACACCTAACGTTATAACCCTTTAAAAGACCTCTTTGATAGTTTATCCTTGGTGCTTACGCCAAGTGGTGGATGTTTGATCCTTTCCCAAGCCTATGGTAATCTATTTGCTATGACAGGTAGAGAGTGATATTTCTTTATTTCCAATTATGACATATAAATTTACAACACTCGAGAGATGAGAATATCCAAATACTTAATGTGAGGTGCTAGTGTATAATTTCCGTGCTTGTTTTGGTTAAGGTGGAATGATCATTTGTTGTAATTACTTTTCTATTAGTGTTAAATGACCCCTAACTTGTATTTTTATTGGTGGAAAAGCTCATTTACTTGAGGACAAGCAAATCCCAAGTGTAGGGATATATGATAAGGCGAAAAATGAACCGTTTTTAGGGGTCATTTAAGCCCGGAATTGAATTTATTTGATCAAATATTGCCCTAAATCGTTCCTTTTGTGATTTTAGTTACTTTTGGAGTGAATTCTGGAAAAGGAAGCATTTTGGACGTTTTTGGAGCATAAAAGTGAAGAAAACGGCAAAGTCTTAATTTTCCTTGCTGGGAACAGTACCTGACGGCGTCAAGAGCATTCATGTGACGCCGTCAAGAGTAAAAGTGGTGACGGTCCAGAAGAAACGTGACGGCGTCACCCAAGGCCGTCACGTGTTAACTTGTCAAAACTTGCGCGCGGAGTAGCTGATATTGTTTTGGTCATAACTTTTGCATACGAACTCGGATTTAGGTGATTCAAAAGCCCACGCGAAGAGGACGAAGAGATCTACAATTTGGTGAAAAAATGGTCGTGACGCCGTCAAGAGTAACGGGCTGACGCCGTCAAGATGGGCCGACAGAAAATTAACCTATAAATATAGCATCATAACTTCACTTTTTGTAAGCCCTAAACCCTAAGGTCGATTCCTGGGTTTAGGTAGGTGTTTTTCCAGCAACTTAGAGGGTTTCAATCACTCCATAAACATCATGTATTGGTTTGATGATTCTATCTCAATTATGTCTTTCATTATTATTATTGATTGTCCTTCTTTGATTATGTTTTGCTAATTCATCTTGTGTCTACTTATGTTTATGTGAAACTTGTATATAATTGATTAGATCTTATTGATTCCTTGTTGATGTTTGTGTCTATCTTCATCAATTAGGGCATGACACTTCGATAGATCTAATTGGTTTAGCTTATAATTCTTGATTCCTATTGTCTCTTGTTTGGTTGATTGTATTCAATGTTAGGGTTAAGAAAACTGGCAGACTTCCATAGAGTAACATGCTTGAACGTCTTAAGAAACATGAACCGATGTGTACTAGATTTTTATGGTTGTATTTAATGCATGAGCGAATTCTAGTGATCCCATGTTAGGAGCTTCTTAGCCGGCTCGACATATGAGTGAAGTAGGAGCTTATAGAATTGGGGAAGTAAGTACGCAACCCCATGATTGGTATTAAAGAATACAACCCGTCAATTAAAACAAGGTGTGACAATTCAATAGGTAGAATTGGATAGCTAGCAAGGAGTAACATATCATAGGTAGACATGCTTCACATCCCTTGTAGAACCTTAGTTTACTTTTCTTGTTTATTAGTTTAATTAGTAGCTTTTGGGTTAGTTGATTAACAGCTAATTCCGTCCCTTCTTCCAATACCCGAGAATTTTACTTGCTTTTCATAAAATATAAAAACACAAAAAGAATCATCATTCACCTTTAGACCTAGTTAGACTAATTTTCAATCATAACGACACTATTCCTGAGTTGAACGATCAATCCCCCGGTACTTGTCACTATACTATACTACAACGATCAGGTACACTGCCTGGTGGAGGTTGTAAGTTTCTCGAGATCCCTCGAGAGGTAAAGCCTGGTGCAATTCCCAGGCATCATTAGGGGTGTTTGGGTTTTGCTTATTAAGACCGCAAATGCTTTTTTAAATAATCAAACGAACAGTTTAAGCAAGTCCAACCGATTATCCAAAGCTTTTTATTACACTCTAGAATAGTCAGATTAACAGTTAACATAAGAAATCCTAAAAACAGAAACACTGTGTATGCTGTTTTGAAAAGGCAATAAGTAGACAAAACACTTTTAAATTCAAGATTTAAAGTCTGTTCGAGCCCGCATCTCAATTACGGTACGTTTATGTTAGTTCATAAGAAGTAGCCTTTATTTAAAATAATTTTGTGATCCATGGTTTGATTATAGATATATTGCGATAACCTTGTAAACGGTCCAAATAATTAAGTGTCAGATTCTGATCATCTTTTAGTCTAAGAAATACATAATTCTTTTATAAACATGATGTCATTGTTTAGCAAAATTTGTATGAAGTTCTATTCAATATCATGAATGGTAGTGGTGATAGAGGGTGGTGGTGTTGGTTGTGTGGTGGTAGAGGGTGGTGGTGGTGACTGTGATATAAATAGATAAAACTTAAATTGCAAAATTTGTCCCTAAAGCAATGAAATGACGATATTATCCTCAGTGATGTGTTACTTAACGAGAAAAATACCAAAAGTTAGCAAAAAGTAGCTCTCGGTGGCTATTTTGCCACCAAAAAAAAAGAAATAAAAAAAAAAAGAAAAGTCGTCGTTGTAACAAAATTTCTCTCGGTGTATTCCTTGCGCATTTGGGCTACTTTAGAGACTATTTTGGCAATTTACCCTAAAAAGATGTGTTGAAATATGAAATGGTGTGAGATGCTTGGGAGTGAAAAGTGAGATGGTGATGAAGGAAAGAGAAAGTTCATGTGGTGCTGAAATGCAAGATGAAATGAGTGAGATTTGAGGTAGTCTAATGGCTTCTGCATCTACTTCCTTACATCCATAAACTTATGAAATACCAATTTTGACTTTCAATTACGGGAGATCAAACACCTTCTTTTTGGGTGGCCCCACCACTTCACATAGGTGAGTGTTTAGTTTGAGTGTATGGGTACGAATGAGTGATTTTTGTTGTCATTATAATTGTTTGGTTAGTGGATATTATTTTAAAGTGGTGTTGAAACTTTTTTACAAACCAAACACTCTTTTATAAAGCATGCATACTCTTTTGTAACTTCAAACTTAGAGCACTCAAATGATAATTTTTTTGAAAAGTTTATATAATTTTCGTGTCAATATACCCGTATTAGGTTTTCTAAGCTTGCTCTTGAAAATTGGTTATTAACAACAGCTTTAAAAGATGTTATTAGCAAAATCCTATTATAATTACATTTCATCACTTTATAACATCATTAAACTAAACTGAAAAAAACAAATTCAAACAACCTTTCAAAGTTACAAGGAAGTAGGGGTGTTTATCGGTTCGGTTAACGGGTTGTCCGGTTTATTCAGTTCAGTTAGTTCGGTTAAAAAAATTATGAGTAAGACCAAAAACCAAACAAAACTGAATTCAAATTGGATTAAACCGGACCGAAAAACAATTATGAATTCGGTTCAGTTTTCGGGATGACAGGAATTACTTAATTTATACTTTTTTCATTTAATTATATAGATTTTTGGCACAAAAAAATTTTGAGTTTAAAAAATGTTCTAGGAAAGAGTTTTAATGTTTTTTCCATATATAGAAAAAGATACATATTTATGTGAATTCGGTTTTCAATTCGGTTCAGTTTTCATTTTGTCAAAACTATATCCAAACTGAAAATCAAATATTTACTTGTATTTGGTTTGGTTTCGAATTCGATTTGTGTATGTGGTATTCCTCGATTTGTGAACACCCCTATTAGGAAGACCACTTAGCAACTCAACCATTTGACCTAAGACGATGAAACACGAATGGGCTTTAGTGATGGAAGGTCCTGTTATAATTTGAATGCACCAATAGGCTTTATCATAACTTCAAAATTCACATATCATTTCATAACTTCATTAACTTGAACGAAGAGTTTTTTTGTTTGACATTGTATTTTAAAAAGTAATTTAACAAAATGAGTAGTCTGAACTTATTTTAAAAAATAGGGCTTGTCCAAAAGTTCTAGCTTAAGACCATGTTTTTGAATCCTACGTTTCATAAACTTATAAAACTTGACGAGTACCCATGCATAACAACGGGATTTTATAGCGATAGATCGTTTAGTGATAAAAAAAGTTTATGTGTTATAAACAAAAAATGATAAAAGTTTGAAGATATGGGGATTAAACATAATGTTTTGAAACCCGGGTCGACCCGAGTGGTTCAAGTGGTTGAACCATTCTGGTCGAAAAACGGGTAGATTTAAACCGGGTCAACCCGATGGGTTGGGTAGAACACGGGTGAAATTATACTGGGTCAACCCGCTAGGTTTGAAGTGTCTTGAGTCAACCCAATTTTCGATGTGTATTAATAGTTTCCTTTTGAAATGTATGTTTTCAACATTTCTATTTTTAGTTTCAACTTCTTACTTTTCACTTTTTGTTTTTTCCTTTATATATAGGTTATGTTTGACGCAAAACTTTTTGGAGCTTTTTTGGGCGATGAGCGGTTAGAATGAGCTTTTTGATTTTTAGTGTTCGTTTGACATGAGAGCTGTGAGATACCTGATCCTTAAGGATATTAAATCTAGTGGTCAAAGAGTCATCAGGGATAAAGGCAGTGTTCTCATGCAACAAATAATCATCATTTAGAACAGAAGATGCACAACATGGTTCAACAGACACTTCGTTGTGTTTCACATGTTGTTCACATGGGACAACATTGCTATTTCCCATGTCCACAACATCTGAATCTACATCGTTTGTCGGTTGAACTTTGTTGGGAATCTTTTGTTCATCAACCATGTCATATAGTTCGAGTACCTTAGCACATGATGCCTGTTCATTTGCCGGTCTGATACCTGCATCCGCATCTTGTGTACCACAGGTTGTAGAACTGCTGCTTGGGTTAAGCTTCTCTGTCTCTGTTTCTCTGCACTCAGTGATAATTGATCCAACATCTGATGATTTACCCGGATCAACATTGGTATCTCTTGATTGCACCTGACTTTCATTCATCTTGATATCACACTTGGGTTTGTCTTGTGCTCTCTTCTCAATGAACATCTTAAGATTACCCATGAGTTGGAGTAGTGTAACTCTAAACATGTCAACCTCGATTCCCGTGTGATCAGCAAAACACTGTTTCGTCATATGACTATCGTAGTCATAATTCACAGTGAATTTCAAATTGATGAACACTTGGAGTTGTTCGTTGATCACACAAAGGGCAGCCAGGGATCCAATTTTGGAAGATTCTTCTTGGTCAAGTTGTTTTTGTAGTTTATCTAAGTTAAGAATCATTGTGCCTGTGAAAATATGAACATCTTGACCAAAGAGTATTGCAAATGCACGTTCGAATCCCATGTTGAAGCTAGTTCCCTTAGAAAGTACCGAGAGATGTGAACGAAGTTGCCGAAAGCCTTCTATGCATCTTTCCTTTGCATCTTGAGGCACTTGTTGTGGCTGTTCACATACTCTCTCTTGTGAATATGAGCACAAATAATTCCAATTGGCACTCACATAATCAAACACGTTTATCGGTTGTCTGTTATTAGAAATCTTATGTTTAATCATTTCGTACAATCTGAGTACCTAAGAACTGACAGAGTCTGAAGTAGTAGACATGATATGATTGTAAGATGTGATTTTGCACGGGATTTTAGAAGACTATGATTAAAACCGAGAAACAATGATGCTTGATATGTGTTATGATGACTGTTGGATTGGCACAACGATTAGAGATTGTGTGATGATCGTTTGATGGACCAAGATATGTTGTTTAGTTGTGATTTGGTTTGGTTAATGCAAGTTGGGCCTCGAAAATTTGCTGAAAATTTGGTCTAAAAACTTAAATCCTCAATAACTTCACTCCGGAGGTGATTTGGGCCTTGAAAAATTCGTTTCACGACTTTGTGGTGAAACCTCACAATATTCAGCCTGATCCGGACGTTTTGACAGCTAATTCATTGAAAACAGAGTTACGGTTCAAAAGTTATGACCGTTTGAAGTTTCGACGTAAAAAGTCAACTATGGTCAAACAGAGTTAACCACAGGATCAGGCAAGGTAACCGCAGGAAAGGTAACCACAAGGTGAGATAACTGCAGGGAGTGACTAACCGCAGGGAGCAACT
Source organism: Artemisia argyi (assembly GCA_030686995.1). Lineage (NCBI taxonomy): Eukaryota > Viridiplantae > Streptophyta > Magnoliopsida > Asterales > Asteraceae > Artemisia > Artemisia argyi. The sequence continues at coordinate 159,819,498 of CM060693.1, forward strand.
AACCGCAGGGAGCAACTAACCGTAGGGAGTTAACCGCATGAGAGATAATCACAAGGTAGCAACTAACCGCAACACGGAGCGAACTACAGAATAATCAAACCGCAGAGTGATCAAACCGCAGGAGAAGCTAACCACAAAGATCTAACCGCAAACCACTTAATCGCAGAAAGCTAACCACAATGAGCTAACCGCAGACCACTTAACCGCAGAAAGCTAACCACAATGAACTAACCGCAGACCACTTAACCGCAAGAGCTAATCGCAGTATACAAAAATCCAAATCTGTCACTTTCCTTGCGATTTGTTTGTATTCCCAAAATAGTAATCGCAGCAAACTAACCGCAGAGATCAGGAACTAAACGCAGACAAGCAATGCAACAGTAGACTTAACCGCAACTATGAAATACGCCCAAAATCAAGTCCAAACTTCAAATAGATTAAAGATATGGTATAACCAACTGAAACACAATGTTCAACTAACACCTATGATCATAAAAGTACATCACTAACATGTCAAATAACACAAGAAAGATCAAACCAAGATGTTTTACAAGAAAGTGACTTCAAACTCACAAAACTACACAAAACCACATCAAATCCGATTCTACAAGGCCCTAAGATGAAACATTGGCTCTGATACTAATTGTAGAATATTCATAAACATAAACACGTATGGTTTTGTGTAGAATGGATCGAATAGATGAAGTAATCTAGAGAGAAGTTAGAGAGAGAGAGAGTAAGAGTGTTGGGAGCCTTTGAGAGAAATATGAAAGTGCATTAGCTTGTAATGAAATGTCCAACCCTCTCCCTTTGGTGGGAGAGGGTACAATACTTGGTGCTCCATGAAACGAGCTGTAGAGTGAGCTGATAGAGGGTGAAGACCCGACCCACTCTACGAATACTATTTACATATATTAACTACTAATAAACTACGTACTAACTATAATAAGGATAATTCTACGAGCTACATAATGCTTAGCAATACTTGGGGTGATCGAGTCTTTAACTGAATAATCGTATTCCTAACATTTTACCTTTTCCTTCGAGTTGGGCATTCCTAGTAGGTATATCTTTGAAAAATTAAGAATTTATGCTTTCAAAATATTGATCTTAATTAAATTTTAAAATGGGTAGAAAACTATTTTATTTTCAAATAAAATCGAGCTAAGTAAACATTGGTATATATAATACACAAAACGACGACAAGTGTTTTATGTACTATGTGAACTCATTTGTGATTCTATTTTGTTAATAGAGTATATTATATAATCATTGCTATTTGTAATTCAGCTATTTGAATATCTTAGCATATGTGCCATGTTCTCTATTAATTCGTAACTAGTTGACCGTTTTTGCCTAACTAGATCTTATGCTAAATTTCTTACGTTAAGTTTGCATAACTAGTCTTGCATTGCATATAGGTATAGATGGCTTAATGTTACTTAAACATCTTGTAAATAAGTTAAATCTAGTCACCTAAATATTTCAAACAATTTAATCTATTCTTAAGAACACACTTAAATATTTTCAACAAATTACCTTATTTTACATTAAGTTTTTTAATAAGAGAAATTGAATCATTGTAAAACATTAGTAGTTATATAAATGAAAAAGTATCTTCAAAATGTAAGTGTGTTCTTTATAAGTAACAATGAAGAGTCTTTCACATAAACAATACATATAACAATCATGAAGTAATAAGTCAAATTTCAATCATTCACTAACCTCACTCATAAATAATCTTAGGATTAATGGAACACACTATCAAAATGCCTATTTATTTTAAATGAGTGTTTGTGAGGGTCAAGAAAGATCTTGATATTATATCAATTCATTATTCAAATTATGGTTGATATATTCATCAAATCTAATTGACATGCTTTTTAGTGTGGACAAGAAATTGGATTGTTATTTATTTAGTTTCAAGATTACATCATATTTTAACAAAAGATATAATCTTGAATCTACATACTCAATCACACTAGATTGATATGAAATTATTTACATCCTTTGTAGATGAAAAGAATATGCATTGGATCATAACTCACACTTGTGTTGATAATGTCATATTGAATCTACTTGTCCAATAGTTGTGTTCCAAATATTAGAATAACATGTTTAACACATACATAAAATATACAATGAAGTAGGATTGACGACTTGGATGTTTCGTCCGAAATATTCAAGCAATTTACATTACGATGTAATGGATAAATGTGTCATATCTGAAAAACCAAACATGAGCAAACTAACAACATATGTAAACTTTGCTCACACTACTTAAAATCATCACGTCAAGATAAAATACATATTTAAGAATAATACACACTATATATTATATGTATTTCATTTTCTTTGTAGCATGAATGGTTGTGTTACAAGATAATGCACTGCACTTTTCTTTTTGAAATAATATAAGTTATTAGAATTGAAAAATAACTTGTCACAATCCATAAACAAGTAAAATTTATTTTTCAAATACTAGTTAAATTATGATATATAACAATGGTAAAAATCATAAGAATATATTAATGCCTTGTTTTGATTTGAGAATCACAATCTCATTTAAGATAAATAATCTTAATGAGATTCATCTCACAAGATATGCTAAGGAGCACTCTTAAAGTCTAGCACATTTATTAAATCAAGTAATATGCCATCAAAACTAAATAACCGGTAAATCATGAACAAAAGATTAAAACTTTGCGTTTACTCTTATCTAAACATTCAACACATCTCTATTGGGATAGAGAGTAAAATATATCATGTAGATTTACCTTCATAAAAACATGATGTTTGAGTCATATTAAGCCAAGTATTAGTGAATCAAGCAAACTTCATATTTGGTACTCTTCGATAGGTAAATTTAGGAACTCAATTTCTTTTATAAAGAGAATGACTACTGGAGAATCTATTGACTAGAAATTCAATTTAACCTAACGGTTGAATTGCTTCTATGTGAGAAGTTGGGTGTGTGTAACCCGTAAAAATGGTCGTGTTTAGCCTGAATTGAGCACCACTAGTAATAGTCTCATACTCATTCTCCAACTTGATTAAATTACTCTTCCTAAATATACCTAACGCTAGTTTACTCTTATGAACTTTGCTTCTCATTAGATTATGTCATTCCTAGATTTATGGCATATCGCATATATGTTGTTTCTAGATGTTTATTTGCTCCTACGTGATTTGAATGTATGCCTTTACATGCTTAACTCTATGTCCGGATGAGCACGAATTTAATGGGAAGGGAAAACACACTCACTCACATATATCCTTCTACCTTATACTCAAACCTCATAACCCTTCTTCAGTACATCCTCAAACCACCCATGTGAAATGAAAAACCAAATCATCCTTTATACTACCAATCTCGAGTCATCCACCATTTCCATGCCCTCAAAATTTACCTTCCTAAACCACACCTTTCCTACACTATAAATACATCTCCTTCATCCTTAATGATCATCCAACCAAACATGTTATCCCCCAACAATCCAAGATCTAAACTCTCAAGAGTTGCTAAGATCTCCGTAAAACCCGTTTGGAGGAGAAAAATTGACTCTTGTCAAAGCTCAAGTGATGTTGTTCCAAATCAACCAATACCCAAATCTTATTCTCATACAAATAACCCATCTCACAAACAAAGCCAAACACCCATGCTTGGTTCCACCAATGCTTCTTCTCATGATGAGCACGCACAATCCCAAAACAACAATCCAAACCTCATCACCAATGCTTCACTTGATGCTCATTCAACAAAAACACCATCCACTCATGAAGCCTATCTTCCATCTATATCATGCTTTCATGATTACCCAAGCTCAAACATGTCTCCACCACCAAGAGTGTCACCACCACAACCTATAACTTCCCATGCCATTCCTATGTTGCATGTCCAATCATCCATCCCTAATAACAACCACATTCCACCATCATCACCTTCCTCCAAACACTTGAAGTTCATTGAAGAACTCAAGGAAGCCCATGAGCTTTATGCTCTTCTTACCTTACACCTTGCTCAATGCAACTTGGAACAACTTTCCTCTAGCTCTCCTTCATCACCCCCACAACTTGAATCAAGTTGAAAAACATGTCAACAATTGACCTTGTTGCATCTTTCTCCCAAAAACCATTACATTCAATGAGCACTTCACTTGGATTAAATATCTTCTCACTAGATCACATCCAATACCCTCACTTGAACAACATCCAAAACCTCAATCAACCTCTTCCGCTCCTAACTCTACACCTCTAAACTCTCCAACACTCATGCACCCAAACATATACCTCCATTATCCAACAAGAGTATCATCACTCTTTCGCTTCCTTGAACATCACTCTTTCGCTTCCACCTAGTCATCTCCACTTGATCCTCATTTCCCATCTTCACTAGAAGATTCCACCATGTAACCATTCCCTACATTCTACTAAGTGCGTCATCAACATCAAAACTTAAATCCCTAAAAGTCAAGTGAATTTCTTTATGAAATGCATCTTTTCCACTTCCTAGCAAGTGAAGAACACAAAGAAGATATCCTAGCTTCAAGTGTTGTCGTGTCATCACCACCTCATTCACATATCCATCTTCGGTCGTCAACCAACAAAACACCTAAAAATCCCATGATTCCCAATCATCCACCCTTGTCAAACGATATATTAATCTAAACCATATTTGTCAACCTTTTCTCATTACCTTCTCTTTTTATTTATGCTCATCCTTCTTCATTTTCTACATTTTTAAAAGAACGTATCATTCTCATCTTCATTTTTTTTTCTTTAACTCTTTTAGAATATATATTTTGGCATCTTTCGCCAAAATACGTCGGTAGAATCTTTGCATTAGGTTCTAATCATTATCATGTCTTTAGCTTTGGTCATGGTATTTTTTTTTTTTTTTTTTTTTTTTTTTGGGATTTAGGTTGTTGTTTTAAAAACAATAGTTGCATGTGTCATATTTTTAGTGCATATACCTAATACGTTCATATATTGTTCCCATATTTAGGGTCATGCATATATCTATCATCATCATTATATATATGTGCACTTGTCTACTAACTTTGTTTTGAAGGATTACTTCATCGCTCGATTCTTTGGTAGCCAAAACAAGTTTTGAGCATACACCAAGGGGGAGCATTAAGGTTGTTAGGATCAAGGCTTCGATGATGCAAGCTCGCCTTTTACATTCTATCTCAAGGGTTCAAGCGTAGTTGAAGTCTCGTCTAAGAATGCACCTTTTTGCTTCGACAAAAGGGGGAGAAGAAGTGTAAACAAGCAACTTATACATTTTACTATGAGTTATAGTTTACATAGTTTGTCATCATTAAAAAGGGGGAGATAGTTGGCATGAATATTACGATATTTAATCTAAATATTCTCTTCATGTTTTGATGATGACAAAGATGTAAGTTACAACATATAACGTAAAGTGCTTAAGTTACTTGTGATCACAATTCATCTATGCATTCTTACGTCAACAAGCCTCGACATCTCAACGTCTCGTGTTTGCCTCAACAATCACTTAAGGTATGTACAAACAAATGTCTAATACATTTTATGATCAAAGGGATTTTATTTAAACATTACAAAGTTTATAAAATGATATAAACATGTTATATATTTTTGAAAAACAATTTTGGTAATTAAAGGAAAATGTTTAATTCATAACAAATATATGAATTCAAATTTTTAACCAAAATCAGTTAGTTTTTCACCAAATAAACTTTCACCAGAAAAGACAAAGATTTCTGACCGTTTCAGTAGGGCGGCCACCTTAATTATGGGCGGCCCCCTTAATAATTAAGGGGACCGGCACGCTCCAATTGTCAGAAATGCTTGCCTATAAATACTGGTTCATTTCTGCAATTTTTCCTCACCTTTTGCACGAAAATTTTCAGTCCCAATCTCTTCAAAACATCCTTCTAAATCCTTTGATCATAAGATTATAACTCTTTGTTTCAAGTGATCCAATCCTTCACCACTCAAAGTGCAAGAGAAGAATTCTCCATATCATAAAGCCAAAGATGTATTAGGATCTAGTTAGTGTTTATATGAAGTTGTGAGTTATGTATATGTAATAAGTAGATCAAGATGATCTTACTTAGCAGTGAGTTTATAAGTGAGTGAGAAGTAGTGGGAAGAAGTAGTAGTGCGAAGAAGTCATGTAGCTGTGAAGAAGTAGATGTGTGAATATGTAGTGGAGTATAGAAGAAGTTGTGAAGTAGTGAAGAAGTTGTGAAGTCGTGAAGCCATGAAGAAGTCGTGTAGAAGTTGTGTAGTGATTGAATTTGTGAGATTGGTTCTAGCTACTATTAGAACCCGACATTTAGCTTAGTGTCGTTAATTGGTGTAAGCAAAAGTTGTGTAAGGTTTTCTCCGCCAAAAGGGAGCTTGTTGAGTAGTGAAGAAAACTCACGAGTAGGTGACTCGGGGAGTGGAGTAGGGCAAGGAAGGTGTCCTTCTAGCCGATCCAATATAAATCATCATGTTCGGTTTGCATTTTCTTTCTCGTATCTCTTTACATTTATTCTTACACTTATCGCTTTATATGTATGCTTGCAAATATGTGTTGATAGTTAGTTATATTGTCATGATGATTAATTGTGTTATAGTTACAAGTTAATATTGTGATTGTGTGTATAATTATATGATATGGTCTAATAGATTATTATTCACACTTCTTATATTGAGTTTAACTTGATAGATAATTTGATACAAAACGTTTTAAGATTTTAAAAGGAAAACGTATTCACATAAAGATCAACCAAAGCTCCATTCATAAAACTAAGTTTGGAAAACTAATCCAAAAGCTCATATATATAATTGATCATATTGATTATATGTTGTTTTCATACTAAACTCTAATTGAAGGTTTTTCAAACAAACAATTGAATAAATTCGAATCAACATTTTGAAATAAACTTTTTATAAATGAGAAAGATGGGAAAACTATTCAAACCCCCCCCCCCCTTCTAGTTTTCCACATCTTTGATCTATAAAGAAAAGACAAAGAAAATTCATGACTCAAAAATCAAGAACCGCGTTTTCAACGTTGGTGATCGAGTCCTTCTTTTCAACTCTAGACTCAAGATCTTCTCGGAAAGCTCAAAACCCGTTGGACTGGCCCATTCACTATCGCAAAGGTTTATCCCTATGGCACCGTCGAGCTATCTCAAAATGACGGTCCAAATTTCAAAGTGAATGGGCATCGTTTGAAACATTACTTTGGAGAGGACATACCATCCATGGTTGTCCCGGATCTCCAAACTTTCCCCAAGGACAATTGAATTTGGGGATCGAGTCAAGCTAGCGACTCGATAAACAAAAACAGTAGCAACAACATTGGTTTTCACCCATGTCTCTGACTTCTTTCTACTTTCTAACACTCTAGTTGGGGGAGTGGCCGTCCCCTGCAGCTGTTTACAATGTATATATCTTCACTCAAAAAAAATGTGTATATATAAATAAAGTGAAAAATGAAAAATGATGTTCCCACAGTTAGCTTATAATATTATCTTTTTACGTTTAAAGAGTCGGCATAATAGCCGGGACTTTGAATATTGAGGACAATATTCAATTCAAAGTGTGGGGGGAGCGGAATTCTAGCAAATTTTATCACATAATATATTCTAGTACCCCCATTTTTTGCCTAAAATTTTAAAAAATTTTCACTTTATTTCAAAATTTTTGTGGTTATCAGTCCGCCATGTCTAATCGACAAAGGGATTGGCTAATCCAGGAGCAAACGGCTCTTGGAAAAGATATCTCAAATCCGTTTATGGCTTACAATTTGCCCAAAATTGTATGGTATTCGACTCACCATATCCTAAAAAGTAAAAGAGTTGGCTAGCCCGCAAGGTTATGGCTTGTGGTAAAGGCAGTGGAAAACCATAATTGGTAATCAACTCACCAAGATGTTGACTGTGTCCATCAAGAGTTGGCTAGTCCAGAAGCAAACGGCTTCTGGTAAAGACAAATCAAAACCGTTGACAGCTGGTGGTTTGCTCAAAATCACATGGTTATCGGTGTACCATAGTTCTTACTTGGACTGAAACATTTTGCTACTCCAGAAGTAATGGCTTTTGGTAAAGAGACTTCAAATCCATTAAGTTTTCATAAAAGATTGCTAGGGACCAGCAATAGTTTAGTGTGGGGGATTGATGAGTGCTCAAACACTCATCATTTTTGTCGTATTTGAACTGCCAAAACATCCGAAAACACTCGGAAATGCATCAAAATACTGAAAATATCCCAGGGATTGTGTTTTACATGTTTCAGATGCAAAATGAGTAAAAACAATGAAAAACGAACAAAGTTTGCACAATTGGCAGTTTCAGTCCCCCAACTTTCAAAAATTGACAAAACTAGTCCCTGAGCATTTGTTTTGAAAGAAAAGTCAACCTAAGGCATTTAAAAGTTAAAAGTCATCAAATATGGTCCTTGGGTGAAAACTTTGGGAAAATTACATATTTGGTCCCTATACTTTGCAAGTTTGGCAAAATCAGTCCCTGAGAATTTTAAGGTGGAAAATATCTTTTGTGGTCCTTATATTATTGGAATGTGAAAAATTTGGTCCCTTGGAATACTTTGGAAGGTTGGCAAAAATTGGTCCATCAAATTCAGCATAATTACAAAATTGGTCCTTGTGCACTTAATACCAAACGGACCCTTTGTATTGCTTCAAACCAATCCACCAAATCCAAATACAAACCAAGCAAACCCTTGTCCAATCCATTTACCCAAGCCCAACACATCCATCAACCAAGCCCACCCCATCCTTTTTATTAATAAAAACGGGGTCAACCTTGGTCAACCCTCCTTCCACCTCTCTTTTTGCCGCCCTAACCAAACAGACCACCCCTACAAACTCCAGCATCATTGTCCCCTCCCTCCTCTCCTACTAACCACTCTACTACACTTCCTCCACAAAGTCAACCCCATAGATATATCACCTCTTGTCCCCCTCCACGTTTGCAATCTAACATCACCCATATGATGCCAAAACTGATTTAAAGGTCAAAATGAAGCAGAAGCTAATCCAATGGTGAGATTTGAATCCAATGAAGCACAAAGAACCTCCCAAAGCTGTTTCTCTTTGAAAAAGCACAAAACAGGAGGGAAGCCCTAATCGTAGTGGTAGTATAAGTAGAAATCAATGTAAGCCAAAAAATGTATGTAGTTTTTTATGTAATTTTCTAATTCAGCAAGTAGTTCTTAATGTGATTTCCATTTCAGTACTTAGTGTAATTTGTAAGCTTTGAGTATCAATTCAAGTATTTTTAGTTTCTTTAAATTCCAAGTCCATTACCTTCAGTTTCATAACTTCTTTAAGTTGTTATTGTTGTTTTAAGGTTTTATAAATTCACATTTGCTCTCAGTAAACAACAAAAAAAAAAGAGAAAACAAAAACAAAAACAGAAGATTAAATAAGAAAAAGAAAAAATATATAGAAAAGAAAAAGATCAAAAATAAGTTGAAGATGTCAGATTGCTGATACAGAAAGGGGAAGCATGGATAGAAGTGGTTTAGAGCTCTTGGGAGCATAGGATGGTGGTTTGAGTCCCTGGTTACCTTGGTTCTGAGCTTGAGCATTTGTGAGTCCCACTTTCCAAGTTTCTGAGTTTACTGTCGTATTGCTTGCTTAATGCTAATTCCCTGGTTTTTATTGCTTATTCAAGTTTATTCTAGCTATTTAGACATAATCTAGTTTAGTTATTATAGTTTTGTTAGATCTTAAATTGATTTCCATGTTCATTATCTCATATAGTTATTTTACATATTTGAGTTTAGTTATTTGAAACTGCTTATTATTGAAAGCTTCCGTCTAAAACAATCATCAAATAGCTAATTGAGTCCTCATATATCACTTTTGAAGTTTAAACTATCTTTGCCCTTTGAAAATTACTTAAATCAGCTTATATAAGTGGTGTTTGGGACAGTAGAGTTCCCTCTGATCAAGTGTTGTTTTAGAGTTGTTTTTGGTTTAAACATGTCATATTAGGTCCATTCGTTGCTTATTAGTCATAAAATCAGTAGGTAACAGTTTAAAAAGTCAAAAATCTTGGTTAATACTTGCTACTGCTTATCTGTTGTGAATTTGGACAACAAATCTTCAAACTCAGTTCATAACTAGCTTAGGTTGTGCAATTTAACTTCATTTAGGCCTAGTACAACATAATTAATCATCTAGGTTAGTTAGAATCTCAATTTAGTCCAAGTGTTCAAAAAAGCAAAAAAGTCAAAATTAGCCTAGTTTGCAGAAAATCCAAATCTTCCATGAATTTTATTGCTTTTTGTGTTTAAGAGTAGGGATTGATCTTTCTGGAGAGTAATGAGTCTCAGCTTAACTTTGTAATTTTACCATTAGCTTAATTTTAGGATTTTTTTAAGAGCTTTTTAGATGGCTTGTTTTAGCCTGCAAGGCACACTCATGCCCTGCACCAGGGGATAAGTCCTAAAGCCTGTTTTCATTAGCTTGCCACTTGTTCAATTCTGCATATTAGCTTGTGAAAATTGTTAATCTGAGTAGCCCTTCTGGCTAATTGCTATTGCTTGTGCTTGTGTCCCATTTATTGCTTATTACAATTGCTTAATATGATCTGAAAGTTTACTCAAAATTATTCACTACATTAAGTCATCTTTGTAGTGAGTCTTTTTCATAAGCTCATAAAAAGTTTTCAAGTGACCTTAAGCCCTTGTAAATTAATTCCTTGAGAAGCTCAGTAGCCAGTACTGTAGATTTCAAGCTCATAGTGAGCTTCTCAGCTCACCATATAAGCTCGTTTGAGCTTTGCAACTTGTCCATTTCCTGTGTATACTGATTAATTCAGTGTATTTAAAGCTTTTTCAAAAGCTTGTCATAAGCTCATTTGTGAGTCTCTCAGTGAAATCTTGGGATTTCTGGAAACCCCATCACCTTAGCTTGCTACCTCAAGTGCTTATTTTGGCTTCCTAGCTTATTTAATAGGCTGAAGTTTCTATCAAAAAGCCCTGCGAGCCTGGTTGTATACCTGTGGGATTTGGAATTGCTTTTTACATCTTTGTGGCTTATTTAGTGGTCTTTCCTAGTTGCTTTAGCTTTTTCCTAGTGTACATCACTTGTTTGTAGCTTATTTTACCCCTTGTGTTCACTGTGTGGCTCATTTCAAGCTTGTTGTGAGCTTAAAACCTCACATTCAAGCTTAATACTCAACTGTTGAGCTTATTAATAAGCACAGAGCTTATTTTTGAGCTTAAGCAAAAGTGCCTTCATAAAAAGTTCATATTTTCAGTTGTAAAGTCAAGAAAAGACAAAAATAAGGAAAGTGATAGCTTCTATTTAAGCCTTTTGGCTTATTTTTCTGCTTATTCATAAGAAAACTTCAATTTTAAATTTTTCTTAGGCTTTTTATAACCTATAAGATTTTTAATAATTTTTTCAGATTTTTCTTTTATCATTTAGTATTTTTTATAATTTAGTTTAGTTTATATTAATTAAATAATTAGTTTTTAATTATTAATAATTAATTAAAAAGTAGGAAAAATAGAATTTCTGTTTTAAAATTAGTTTTATAATATTTTAGATTTTTCTAAATTTAATTTTCATTTTTCTAGTTAACTTTCTTAATTAATTATAATTTAGTGTAACTTAAATAATTAAGAAATTAGTAATTAATTAATAGAAATTAATTAAATAGTTGCAAAAAAAATTTTAATTTTCCAAAAATTTTCTTATATCATTAGGATTGTAAAAATATAATTTTCACATTCGTAGAACTTTATTTGCTCCCGTTTCACTTTTTATTTTGCGCGTTCGCGTTTATTTTAAATTTAAACGCGCGTTTTTAGGTTTAAATCACGTTTTTAGGTTATCTGATCATCAGTAGTTGTTAATATAGTGTTTTTAAGCTATTCTCAATCATAATCTCGTAGTGTAATCATAATAATCAAATTCCTAACCCTTCTGTTAAATCACCCGATCATTTAAAACGTTCACAAATACAATTGCACGCCTCGTCGGGACATAACGACCCGGGGATTCACTATACTCCTTGGTTAGTTGGTCTGAGACATTTGACTAGGTTGACCATTCACCTGGTTGACTTTAGTTGACCTTTCAGGACCAATCAATAATTCAGAAGAAGCCTACAGCTGGGATTGAAACTTTGGAACCGGTAATGGAAACAATGGTAAGGAGTAAAACATTATCCCCCTTTGATTTTTTAATTTTACCTACATGACTAATGTACCGAGTTTTATATATACATATACGAACATGTTAACAATGTTAAGAAAATACCAAAGACACGAAAAAACGGGTCTGCAGATTCCCAATCGCAATGAGATGCATCTCCAACAAAAGAACTACCAAAAGTATGTATTTCATGCAACATGTTTCTTGTTATTTTATTTTTAAAATAATGTACGGCGTTTTATATATACGTATAGGAACCTGTTACAAACGTCGTACCTAAGAAAACGGGTAAGTCACATAGGAACCTGTTATAAATGTCGTACCTAAGAAAACGGGTAAGTCACGACGAACCGGGTCTCCAGCTTCCCTATCGCAGGATAATGTGTCTCCAACAACACAAGCACAAGTATGTATTTCAACATGGTTCTTCTTGTTATTCTTAATTTTGTTTAAATAATTTCTGATATATACGTATGCAAAAATTCTTTTTTTTTTGGACAATCAATTGCAAACTGTGGCACATAAAGAAATCAAATATTGTTGCTTTGGGTCGCATACACAACATTCCAGGAAAACAAATGCTACATAACAAACCACTCCCAAATGATTGCTATAGAGTCTCAATTGATAAATCGTTAGTGGATGCAGCATGCATACCGGACATAGGGAATATTGGGTTAAAAACAGTTAGGGAAGGCGTAGGTTGTTTCTTTGCATGGCCAAAGGATCAAGTTTTTCTTGCTGATCATGAGGAGGTACATACATGTGTTTTCAACCTATATATATATATATATATATATATATATATATATATATATATATATATATATATATATATATATATATATATATATATATATATATATATATATATATATATATATATATATATATATATAATTCTTCATATTAAATTCAATGTTTGATACAAGCGTCTTTTGTTTACTACAGGTTACACCACCAACTACGAAACCAAAAGTTAGTGAACCGATTCCTGGACGAAAACTACAACCGAAGCGCAGAAATTATGTCTCTATTGCAGAAGTGCAAAAGCAAGCTAGGGGTCCGGGGAAGATTCAAAAGGTTTTAACTTATAGTAGTTGAGAATTTCATTATATGTGACATTAAAATTCTCTATATATTTTGTTCATTTATATACATTCGAGTTGTATGGAATTTGAAATTGCTTTTTGTTTTTAATTCTGTTTTATTTATATACTAGCAGTAGTAACTCTGATCCAGCAGTAGTAACTTAGTACTAGCAATACTAACATCATTGGTCACTCTTTTCTTTAATTCGATGTGTGACTAAATATTACCAAATGCCACACGAATTAACAATTCATGTGACCATTGGATTAACATTAGTCACACAGAACACACATGTATGCATTTTAAACAGCATATGGTCACACTTATTAACACTTTTGGCCACTGTTTGCTTAATTGTATGTGACTAAATACCCAAAAAAAAACATGCGTTGTGTGACTAAATATTACAAAAGGCCACACAAACATAAAATTCATGTGGCCAGTGGATTATCAATAGTCACACAAAATACACATTTCTTCATTTTAAACAGCTTATGGTCACACTTATTAACGATTTTGGCCACTGTTTGCTTAATTGTATGTGACTAAATACCAAAAAAAACATGGTTTGTGTGACTGAATATTACAAAAGGCCACGCAAACATAAACTTCATGTGGCCATTGGATGATCAATAGTCACACAAAATACACATTTCTTCATTTTAAACAGCATATGGTCACACTTATTAACACTTTTGGCCACTGTTTGCTTAATTGTATGTGACTAAATACCCAAAAGAAACATGCTTTATGTGACTAAATATTACAAAAGGCCACGCAAACATAAACTTCATGTGGCCATTGGATGATCAATAGCCACACAAAATACATATTTCTTCACTTTAAATAGCATATGGTCACACTTATTAACACTTTTGGCCACTGTTTGCTTAATGGTATGTGACTAAATACCCAAAAAAAACATGCTTTGTGTGACTAAATATTACAAAAGGCCACGCAAACATAATCTTCATGTGGCCATTGGATGATCAATAGTCACACAAAATACACATTTCTTCACTTTAAACAGCATATGGTCACACTTATTAACACTTTTGGCCACTGTTTACTTAACGGTATGTGACTAAATACCCAAAACAAACATGCTTTGTGTGACTAAATATTACAAAAGGCCACGCAAACATAAACTTCATGTGGCCATTGGATGATCAATAGTCACACAAAATACACATTTCTTCACTTTAAACAGCATATGGTCACACTTATTCACACTTTTGGCCACTTTGTGTTAAATTGTATGTGACTAACTCCAAAAACATAACACCCATTGTGTGACTAAATCATCACAAACGTCACATTTATTGTATATTCATGTGGCCATTGGATTATCAATAGTCACACAAAATACACATTTACTTGAATATATCATCTCAAATGTCACATATATTATATATTTATGTGGCCAAAGGACGAACAATAGTCACTCATAAAAAACATTCGTGTGACTATAAGGTGTTTACAGTCACTGATAATGACTAATCCAACAAAACTTGTGCCTAATTTGTCACACATATTCGGGGTTTTGGTCACTCTTTTTCGATGGAAAAGGCCACGAACTCAACAATGTGACCATATGCCACCTATGGTGGCGGGACCATTAGTGACACACAACGAAAAAAACGTGTGTGACTATATGCATATCGTCACACATTTTTGGCGTGACCAATACAACTTTTTGTACCAGTGTTTCCAAGAAACAAACAGCTCTTGCTATTTCGACCACCGAAGCCGAATATGTAAGCACTGGAAAGGCATGTCAAAAAGCACTGTGGATGAAACAAGCTCTCGTAGACTATGACGTTAAGTTAGAAAATATTCCTATAATGTGCGACAATAAAGGTGCTATAGATTTAAGTAACAATCCCGTTCAACACCATAGGACTAAACATATAGAAATACGTCACCACTTCCTTAGGGATAATGTACAAAAAGGTAACATATCTATAGAAAAGGTTGCATCGTAAGATAATATTGCGGATATATTTACTAAACCCCTTAAGTGTAAACTATTTAACCACTTGCGTTTAGAATTAGAAATGATGGAGCAAGTTGACTAAATTTTATTGCATTTTCGTTAATCACTTAATGCATAAAATTTTTTTTCTCTCTTCTTCGTATCTGAGTCTAGGATTCTATTTCGCACAAAATTGAAGATTGGGAAACTACATCGCATAAACATTTCTATAAAACCCAATCTATTTTATTTAAACTATTCTCACTTCTAGGAAACACATGAAAATCATTTTTCTTGCATTGTTGAATAATGCTAAAAACATTCTTTAAAATCATGCATGAAATCTCACATGAATTGTCAAAGTATACAATCTAATATATACCTTTGACATTCATGGGTTGAGCAAAACTAAATCTAGGAGAATTTGGATTGCTTCATAGGATATCTTCATCTTTGCATTAGGAGTCGAAGCAATCACATCTCCACATTTGTTGCATATAGGCACACACTAGAACAAAGTCAAGAATTACATTGTCACATTTGTTCCATCACTAGTTTCTCACTCACTAGTTGCCTTTGCCCTTACACTAAGATAGTTGTCTTAGGAAGAATGACTTGCTTATTTGCTCTATTACTTTGTTTATTTTTCTTGCATGCTTAGTTGTGATTATATTATATGCTTATTTGCATACCTATATACTTTTCATGCATATTTCATTAAGATAATACATGCATAGTTGCCTAAAGAGTTGGACTTGCCCAAAACCAAACCTCAAAATAAGCATCTTTCTGAAGAATTTCTGCCAAAACCCCTTTTCTGACAATCTGTGAACCAGGCCCTGGGCGGCCACCTTAATTATAAAGGGCGCCCCCCTTAAAATTAAAGGGGCCGGCCTATGTTTAAGGGGGCCGGCCACCTGAAGGTCGAGGTTAATTGTTTGCTTTCTGCTTTTTTAGCCCATTTCACCCTATTTTGATTCTCCACTTCCCTAAATTCACAAACACATTTTGTCTAGTAAATCCACCACATATTATCCTTCCATAAACACATAATCATCACACTATAAATACCCCTCTTCATCATAAATCATTACTCAACTCATCATGTCATCTCCCAACCACCCAAGATCTAAACCTTCAAGGATTGCAAAGATCTCCGTCAAACCCGTGTGGAGAAGAAAGCTTGATACTTGTCAAAAGTCCACCTCAATCAACGATATTGTCTCCAACCAACCAACACCTAAACATCAAACTCGCCCAAATGAAACCTCTCTTTTACCTCAATAAGACAACCTCACAATTTCCTTTTCCAACAAAATTCCACATCCATCTCACTCACTTCTACCAAATGATCCTTTTGAGGAACATACTCAATCTCAAAACAACAACCATCACTCTCATCCAAAGATGAATCCTATGTTCCATGTCCAAACCTCAATCCCTAGTCACAATCCAACTCCAACATCATCACATTCCTCCGAACAGAAAAAGTTTGTTGAGGAGCTCAAAGAAGCTCATGAGCTTAGCGCTCTTCTTGCTTTACACTTTGCTCAGCGGAATTTGGATCAACAACCTTCCTCCACCCACTCCTCACCACCCAACAACTTGATCCGACTTGAGAATCATGTTAACAATTGTCCTTGTTGCATTTTTCTCCAAAAATAAACCATTGCACTCAATGAACACTTCACTTGGATTTAGTATCTCCTCACAAGGTCTTCTCCACCGCTATCACAAACACAACACTCCAACCATTCCGCTCCAAACTCACCACTACCAAACACTCCAAACTCTCCAAACAACATTCCCACAAAAATCTACCTCTACTAAATAAAACCACCATGCTCCCCATCTCCAAGCAAGTCCTAGAGACCTCAAGATTGGCAACTTAATATTATCTATTGTAGTATGCTAGAAAAGTATATATGTATGCTTATGTACCAATGATTATGTTTTCAACATAATCTATTTAAATAATTAATGAATGCTTCTTGTGTCTTATTATTTTCATGCATTCTTATTAGTTCTTTTATATATTTGTTCCATGCATCACATATGTACACACCCCAACCCGAAAAGGACTAAAGTGTAACATTATGGAGTCAAATCAGAACACAAGCGAAACGGAGATACATTACCATACAAAGCTTACAAGGGTTACAAGGAAAACTAACAAAGTACAAAATACAAAAGAGCAGCAATAATGAACTAAGCCCAAGTACAATATACTAAACCCAACCATCAAATACTAAGCCCAAATACAAATGTTTCTAATCATCTCTAAGTCCAGCAAGTAGCTAATTAGGGTGAAGTCTTCTAAGCCCAAAATAAGATCTCTCCATCCATAAACCCAGCTTCCTACTAAACCTGCCGCAGGAGAAAAGAAATGCGGCTGAGCTTAAAAAACTCAGTGAACAGATATCAACAAATAACAAAGCGATACAATAAAGTTAGGAATAATCAAAGGAATATGAAGATGGATTACATATGGTGACAAATGGGTAATCAACGATAACAAGGTTAAGTATAAGATGTAATGGATATGGATTTCAGTATTTTACCCCATGCCCAATCAATAAACAATACAATCCAATAGTAGCCCAATATGGAGTAGCTAGCTCCCAATATGTGAGGGGTTGCAATGCACGCACACCCAATCACCAAAAAATGTAGCAATAATCAATGTAGTCAATATAGTAATCACAATCAATCAAATCTAGTATGCATCCATATGCCCCTGCAGACCAATAATAATCATAGCAGTAGTCGATAACAATAATCAGGGACAGTGGGGGACATCTCTCCAGCCCCACTAGAGTACATAACATTGGTGCATTAATGCTATGGTTGTGGCTACTCCACAACAAGTAATACCTGGGTAAATACTGAAGGGTCATGTAGTCAAGGTTCAATATCAAAGTATAAGTGTCAAGTAAAAATCAAAGGTTCAATGCCAAAAGTTCAATATCAAAGGTCAATATTAAAGGATCAATCAAAGGGTCAATCAAAGGATCACTATCAAAGGGTCAATATAAGGATCAATATCAAAGGGTCAATCAAAGGATCAATATCAAAGGGTCAATCAAAGGATCAATGTCAAAGTCCAAATAATATAAAGGAGAGAGAGAGAAAAGTCATGAGAGAGAAAGAGGTTGTACTCTTGTCGAAGAGTACGGAATATCTGTACCTTAACAAAACCAAAGATGATCACAAAGAGATGACAACTACTCCCGCTTCACCGGATCTACACGAATATAATAATCAAGTATTATTTTATGTTCATTTGAATCAGGTTACTTATTTTAGTATGCTTTCCATTTTTAGTAACTTTCTATTCTTAGTAACCTGCTGTAAACAGTAACTTTCCATTTTAAGTAAGTTTCCATATTTAGTAAGTTTTCCGAATTAGTATATTTTCCGAAATAGTAAATTAATACTTTAAGGTTATAATGGTTTATAATATTTAAGACTAAAATGACCAATATAATAGTTTGAGTCTTAAAAAAAACAAACAATCATCATCGGTAAGAAACATGTCGCTAAAGCATAAATTCCTCCATCACAAGGTTCGTTTCAAGAATTTGTCTCTTTAGAATCTTCTTATGCCCGAGTTGTCAGTCTTCGTCCATCTTCCAATCTGAGAGTGAAACGGAATCACTAACTTGAGTTTGGTTCCTCAAGCCTTCTACAGTTTCTTCTTGGAATGTGACTAAGTAACGTGAAACTCTGGTAGGGTCTTCAATCTTCTCATCATCCAGTTTGCTCCCACTGTCAATTCATCTTAGTACGACTAAGATGAATAAGGAAGTGAGACTGTATGTTCTTCATCAGCTCCAGGTTCGTCATCTTGACCAGGTTCCTGTGTACTGCTCGTCCACTCTTCCATCTTGCGAGGAATGTGATCAACTCTTCAGGTTCTATCCAGCTCCATCATCTGGTGGAAAGCTTGGTAGTTCAACAAGAATCATATCTGAAATTTTAGGGTGCCAAAATAATTCACAAAATAATGTTCAATCCTCGGTGAACACAATAGGTGCAAGAGAACTTCATAACCGCGAAAGTAACGTACGAGTCTCTAGAGAAAATAATGATAGCAAAAGTTCAATGATAGGAAATCATGGTAGACAGTTTTCAAATAGTTCAAAACACCAAAAGTGAGACATAGCCGAACAATCGTCAGCATCTCGAATGCTTAAGCAATCAAAACTCATATCAAGATCAAATCAAAGTTGACTTTCCAAAGAAAGGCAGATTAACTTAGCAAACATTTATCGTTCAAAGTGAAAAGAAACACTCTTATACTCGTGGTTAAACAACACTCGACTTCTCAGAGATGGAAAATATGAGTTAAACAAAATCAAATAACGTCAGAAAGGTTACAGATGATTTACCAAAAGCAAGATACGAACATAGAGTACATCAAACACGTCATCGCCATGTAGATTCTTAGGATGCCCAAAGAGATGTCAAAAGGCTTAACAAATAGATCAGGGATCGAAGATAAAATCAAAATAGCGTTATGCATACCATGCAATCTTAAATGCCTTCGAACTTACTAGTGGTAACTCAGGTGGTGCAAAAATCTCTAACCCCAAAAGATTGATTCTAAAAGGCATAGCTCAACGTAAGGCACGAATCAGAGTAATGCGGAAGCAAAATACATAAGAAGAATCTTAAAGTCTACCCATTCCTTACTGGTCAAAACTTAAGTTCAAGCAGGGGAATCCTAAAGCAAATCCTATGCTCTTATAGTGGAAGCCTAATGGTCCAAACTCACAGGTCATAGCCTAAGCTCTACGGGTGTTGAATCCACCAATCCAAACCTGTCTCTAATACCATAATTGTAACACCCCAACCCGAAAAGGGCTAAAGTGTAACATTACGGAGTCAAATCAGAACACAAGTGAAACGGAGATACATTACCATACAAAGCTTACAAGGGTTACAAGGAAAACTAACAAAGTACAAAATACAAAAGAGCAACAATAATGAAATAAGCCCAAGTACAATATACTAAGTCTAACCATCAAATACTAAGCCCAAATACAAATGCTTCTAATCATCTCTAAGTCCAGCAAGTAGCTAATCAAGGTAAAGTCTTCTAAGCCCAAAATAAGATCTCTCCATCCATAAACCAGCTTCCTACTAAACCTGCCGTAGGAGAAAAGAAATGCGGCTATGGTTGTAGCTACTCCACAACAAGTAATCAAAGGAATAAGATCTCAGTGAACAGATATCAACAAATAACAAAGCGATACAATAGAGTTACGAATAATCAAAGGAATATGAAGATGAATTACATATGGTGTCAAATGGGTAATCAATGATAACAAGGTTAAGTGTAAGATGTAATGGATATGGAATGTAGTATTTTACCCCAGGCCCAATCAATAAATAATACAATCCAATAGTAGCCCAATATGGAGTAGCTAGCTCCCAATATGTGAGGGGTTGCAATGCACGCACACCCAGTCACCAAACAATGTAGCAACAATCAATATAGTCAATATACAAATCACAATCAATCAATCAATAAATCAATCAAATCTAGGATGTGTCCATACGCCCCTGCAGGCCAATAATAATCATAGCAGTAGTCGATAACTATAATCAGGGACGGTGGGGGACATCTTTCCAGCCCCACTAGAGTACATAACATTGGTGCAACAATGCTATGGTTGTGGCTACTCCACAACAAGTAATACCTGGGTAAATACTGAAGGGTTATGTAGTCAAGGTTTAATATCAAAGTATAAGTGTCAAGTCAAAATCAAAGGTTCAATGCCAAAAGTTCAATATCAAAGGTCAATATTAAAGGATCAATCAAAGGGTCAATCAAAGGATCAATATCAAAGGGTCAATATTAAAGGATCAATATCAAAGGGTCAATCAAAGGATCAATATCAAAGGTTCAATCAAAGGATCAATATCAAAGGGTCAATCAAAGGATCAATGTCAAAGTCCAAATAATATAAAGGAGAGAGAGAGAGAGAGAGAGAGAGAGAGAGAGAGAGAGAGAGAGAAGTTATGAGAGAGAAACAGGTTGTACTCTTGTCGAAGAGTACGGAATATCTGTACCTTAATAAAACCAAAGATGATCACAAAGAGATGACAACTACTCCCGCTTCACCGGATCTACACGAATATAATAATCAAGTATTATTTTATGTTCATTTGAATCAGGTTACTTATTTTAGTATGCTTTCCATTTTTAGTAATTTCTATTTTTAGTAACCTTTTGTAAATAGTAACTCTCCATTTTGAGTAAGTTTCCATATTTAGTAAGTTTCCCGAATTAGTAAGTTTTCCGAATTAGTAATTTAATACTCTAAGGTTATAATGGACAATTTATAATATTTAAGACTGAAATGACCAATATAATAGTTTGAGTTTTAAAATATCAATATTATAAGTTTAGGAAAAATGTAAATTATCGACATTAAATATTAAGAATCAAATAATATTATTTTAAAGTTTATTTCAATAAATTAATATTAAGATAATAATTTTGGACCCGTCATTAAAATTTTATATAATTTATTAACGTACCTACGATTTTAATATTTATGCCGCGACGACCCAAGATTTTTATAAGATCATGTAAGACTTGTTTATGACCCTACATCGGTTCACTTCATCCATATACAAGCGACGCCCTTTTTAAAATGAGTTTCATGCTATAAAAGTTTATACGTTAAAACACATTCGTGATTCGTACATACCAATCTACACGTTTACGGTAAAATCCGTTAACCAACGTTTATGCACAACAGAACCACATGAAATTAACTCACCCATTGTTTCACTTATTATGCCCAGGTGTAAAACTCACTATGCATGCATGATTTACCAATTCTCGTTCAAACTTTAACATATTACATATACATTCGTTCATATAACATTATTATTTTCGATTTCGACTCGGTTCTTATAATATAATAATTTTTTTATGTGATGCCATTTCCATAACTATTTCTTTACTGCTTTGTTTTCAAATACTCAACCAAAGTTGTTATTAAAAGCTACAACTGATGTCTTGTATATATCATGCATAATTCAGTTTTGTCATATAAAGAGTAGCAAGCTTTTCCTTATATAATACTTATGTTTAATATATATATATATATATATATATATATATATATATATATATATATATATATATATATATATATATATATATATGTATATATATACATATATATATATATATACGTATATATATATGTATATATATATACGTATATATATATATATATATATATATATATATACGTATATATATATACGTATATACGTATATATATATATATATATATATATATATATATATATATATATATATATATATATATATATATACGTATATATATATATATACGTATATATATATATACGTATATATATATATATATATATATATATACATATATATATATATATATATATATATATATATATATATATATATATATATATATATATATATATATATATATGTATATGTATATATACTAAATTTTATATAATAGAATTCAAGTTCAATCATTATGGCTTATGCTTATTCAGGTCCTGTTTACATTTCATGCGTGAGAATTCACAGGTTTCAAATGTACATCTGATTCATTCTTGATGGTGATCTCTTATATATATATATATATATATATATATATATATATATATATATATATATATATATATATATATATATATATATATCCGTTGAGTAAACTTATTATTAACGAAACGTTAGACTCGAGTTCAAATTATACGTACGAATGTCAAAATAATCGAATCGAGAAAACATCAAGACGATGAAGGGTACCTCAGGTTGGATATATGTACGAAACAAGAACAAGAGTAGCACTACGATTGCACCAAGCCCACGAATTCAGACTCTATCGAGCCCCATTACCGACACTGATCAAGGAACCTTCAAGTCACCATCGAACCTTATTTTCTTGAGTGAACAGAAAGAATCAATAGCAACAGCTTGTTGTGCCATGTTTATCAAAGAACATGGAATGGTTTACTGTTTGATGTCGTGTGAAGTTTTCTTTAAATGTTTCGAAAGGAAAAAGGGCGTGTAGGCGTACGTATGGGAAAAGGTGTGAGAGTGGTGTTTTGTTTTCAAGATATATACGTATGAAAAAGCAAAGGAAGAGATGAGACTTTGTTGTTTATATTAAACGAGTGGTGAGATTCTTGATAAGGCAAGTAGATCATTAGTGATTCATTGATTGATGATTAATCGATTTGTTAAAGTAATTGGGAGCAGATCATGCCGAAAATAAAGTGGGCTAGAAAAAAGGGGTGATTATCACTTCTAGTTTCCATATTTCAATAGTCAAAATGTGTACACAAAATATTTAATCAGTTCCGAGGCAATATTCTAGACGTGTGCGATGATTAGGAGGATTTTTAGGAAGGTTTTATATATGTAACAAATTTATTATTATGTATCTTAGGTTAGTTTAATGAATTATATTTACAATACATATAGGTGTCAAATAATTATTACAAAACTTAGGTAAAAGTTCAAATTGGACGTAAAATTAGGAATTCAAAATTTAGGGTTTTACAACATATATATTGCTTGTACTATAAATATTTTTGCATGCATTTCATATCTCGATTTCTCTTATAACCTTAAAAAGAGGGGGAGTATACGTCAAGAGAGAGTTCTACATTAGTCAGGATAACCTTTTTGATATTAACAAAAAGGGGGAGAAATGATATAAACTCACTAAATACTTGTACATATCTTAATAAATATTCGAATTCAAATTTTTAACCAAAATCAGTTACATTTTCACCAGATAAACCTTCCCCAGAAAAAGAAAAGAAAGCTGGCTGTTACAGGAGGGCGGCCCCCTTAATAATTAAGGGGGCCGACACGCTCCTGTGGCCAGATTCTTTTGCCTATAAATACTGGTTCATTTCTGCAATTTTTCCTCACCTTTCGCACGAAAATTTTCAGTCCCAATCCTTTCCAAGCATCCTTCTAAATCTTTTGATCATAAGATTATAAGTCTTTGTTTCAAGTGATTCAATCCTTCATCACTCAAAGTGCAAGAGAAGAATACTCATTCAACATCTAGTTAAGAAGTATTGTAGATTTGTGAATATAGTCTTGTAGTTGTGTAAATTATTTGTAAAGGTGTAGAGTGTTTATAGTAGGTAGATTTAGGTGTGTTAGTAGTGAATAGAAGTATTGAAGAAGAAGTAGTGTTGTGAAGAAGAAGTTGTGAAGTTGTGAGAAGTCGTACAGTAGTTGTGGTGTGTACAAGTTGTGAAGAAGTCGTGAAGATTAGTGAGATTGGTTTTAGCTACTATTAGAACTCGACATTTAGCTTAGTGTCATTAATTGGTGTTGATACAAAAGTTGGGCGTTCCTTGTTTGGACTCCTGTTCTCATACCAATTGGATCTTAATGCTTGAGACATGCGCACTAAGAAAGCAAACAACATCGTTAGGCTTATCGTGGGATTGTCTCCCACGATTATCCTCCGGCGTGAGAGTAAGTAATCAGTTTAGGGTTTTAATGAAGACTTAGGGTTATTAGATGATACTTTATGAGGGCTGAGATGCCCTTTATATACACACGGAATCCTTGTTGGTTTCGTGTTCCTTACTCTTCGGCGTATCCCTATTAATACGGTCCCTTGATCCTTATCCCATAAATAAGAGATCCTCTATCAAAACCATAAATAGTAGACTCGAATTTGGGCCTTTGTAAGCCCAAATCTTGATCAAGATAGCCCATGCGTGATGGGCTTAGATATTAGTAGTGTCCATTGGTCGGGTTCGTGACCCGAGTGCGGACTATACGTCATCATGTCCCCCCAATCTAGTATTCGCAAGGTGCAACCGCGGATGCTAGACTAACAACTGTAGCTGAAAATTTTCCAAAATGCGTGGCGGGGAAGTTTCAAGTGTTTCCCGCCAAAAAGAAATATACGGTGTATCTAGTCCAAATAGTCCCGAATATCTCTCGGAAATCGTGAAAAAGTAGGTGAAAAGTGTCGTACCTCTTGATCTCTCAGCCACACGATTAGGACTAGTGGGATCCAGTTGGCAAGAATCCAAGACTGTAGGTAACCCTATATATAGGGTATCCTCCCTTTCAGTGTGACTACCACAGTAAAACCCTCATTTCCACCATTGTTAAGTATCTCAAACACCAATCAAGAAACCAACTTTTACTAAGGTAACAGCGCGTGCGCATTCGAGCCTATCAAATTTTAAGAATGGTTCTCCAGTTATCCGACTTTACCTCCGATATAACCGAGGATGAACTTCGTGAGTTCACCTCAGATTACTATATCCCCCTCGCGTTGCACCCGATAGTACCAGTGGCGACTGCATCCATGGTTGATTTCCCTGAGAGAAAAGTAAGGGTATACACCCGATTTTTCGAATTTGCGAACCAGCGCGTGCCCATTTCACTATTCTTGTGCGATGTCCTTAATTATTATCGCCTTCATATATCCCAACTGCACAGCATAGGCGCAGCTAAAATAACCAATTTTGAAATAAACTGACGCTTGTTGGCGATTAATCCCACCATCAATCTCTTCCGCGTGTTTTATCACACAACGTGGTTAAACGGGTGGGTGTCCTTTTCCAAGTGTGCAGGGCGCCTGCAATGTTTTACGGAGAAGTTAGACGCGCTTAGGAACTGGAGGGAGAGGTTTTTCTGGGTTGATGAGATAGTGTTCCCTTTGGCCTTTGAGTTCTATACCCAGGGGACGTTACCAAAGGATGAGCGCCCAAACCCCGGGACGTAAAGCGCAGATGATGCTGAGACAATAAATGCCAACCGTATCCCTATCAACTCTTATCCGGAAGAGTTTTTGGTACATATGGGCATCAGTCGCAACTACTTCCAAAGTCCCGATGAGGTGCCAACATTTTTGGACGAGAATAACCGGGGTGGGTGCTTGTCCTTCCCTCTCCTTCGCTCATTAGTGTAAGTGTTCTCTTTTATTGTAATTTATTTAACTCCATTTTGTTTGCTTGTTTGTTGCGCAGAGATGGATCTAGTCAGCGTAGTCAAGCTGTCGAAGCCCACACAGGTAACCGTAGGGGTGCGCCCTTTGAGAGATGGTGAGACACCAATTTTGGAGGCTACAGCAAGATGCACCATGGAGTATGTACAGGAGGAACCAGAGTATGCCTCTCCTGTAGTCTTAGAGGCGACTCCCGTGCGCAGTGTTCCAACTCATAGGGTGCAATCCCCAGAGCAAGCGCACACAGAGTCCTCGGAGAGTATGGGGATCCTTATGGCTGAAAGTGAGCCAGAAGAGGCGAGCCAGGGAGTGAAGCGCAAGAAAGCTTCTGGCGATGGTGGCACAGGCACATCCAAGCGAAGACGCCATAGTATTACTGTGGATGTGTTATCAAAGGAGGATGTGTCGCCCTCCACTGCTGCCCAAGATACAATCGAAACACCTCCCCCTCCCCCCCCCAAGTAAGTAATGAAACCTTTGCCTCTCTTTTCTTTATTTATTTTTTATTTTTTTATTTGCATTTCATATCTTCCATTGATATAAAATAACCTTGAACATTTGTCCTTTGCATGCAGTGTTGAAGCTGCTGGGGTGATGCTGCACCTATTAGGAAATCGCCACCCAAAGCAAGTCTTCCTCATCTTGATGAGCCCTCCAGGGCATTTGAGGGTGTGCCCACAGATCAGCTGATAGAGGAGGTTAGTTTGGCTCCTGCGCACCAGGCCACGTTAGTTTCTTAGCTCAAGACAAGGTATGCTGGTGAAGGGAGCAGCAGTGCGCAGAAGGATGAAGAAATTGCGTTACTGAAGGCGCAGTTGGCAGATGCTCATGCTGAAGTAGAGTCAACAAATCTGTATGCCCAGAAGCATGCTGAAGAGAAGATGTCCTTACTTGCGCGGGTTAGCCAAGAGCATGCTGCTGTCACAGAGTACAAGGCCACTTGTCTTTGGGCTTTGAAATATATGGAGCAGAACAAAAATGAGCACTTCTCTAGGTTGGAAGAGTTTCGAAAGGCTGTGGAGGATGCATTGGAGAAGCAGGAGGGTAAGCTGCGCAAGCTCAGTATAGAGTATGATGAAGAGCTACACCCACACTTGGTGTCCTCCATTGCTGAGCGCAGGTGGCTTATCAGCCATGGCCTGCGCCTTGCTGCTTTGAGCACCCTGGAGTCTCAAGAAGTTAAAGAGTCATTTGGGGATGTTGTCCGATGTGCGCTGGCGTGTGGTATGGTAGAGGCCATAGAGGAGTTGTGTGAGAATAAGGTTTTGACCATGCCTATTACCCAAGTCCTAGGTTACAATGGGGATGCCTTTGTTGATCTTGTCGCTGCTATGGAAAAGATGAAGCTGTTAGAGCTGCCTCACATTGCTCAACTGGAGCGCGACCAAGATTACCCCATAGGTGTGATTATGGAAGGGCTAACCTTGGCCAGGCACGCAGCAGAGGACGCATAGGCTCAACCTGATTACTTTTTGAAGCCAGATGTGTCGCAGTTGCAGGTACCTATCTTTGCTCGCCCACGTGATATGCTTAACCCTTTTGCTCTTGAGAAAGAAATCCCCTTGAAGGCATCCTTAGAGGCCCATGCCATGAGACTTGCAAAGAAGGAGGGTGTGAAAGGGAAAGCAATCCTCTGTGGTGTTGGCGCAGCGCATATTCCCAGGTTTGATGGGGTACCTGTTAGCGTGGCGACAGTGTCACCCAAAGAGTGTGTCTAGATCCTCTCACATATCCATGATATTTTTTATATCATTTGATTAAAATTTATTTTCGTTTGGAAAACAAATAGGGAGAAACAGATTTACATGAATTTGTAACCCGTTTTATACTCCCACTTAATTATAGAGTAATTTTAAAGTTTATTAAGGGAGTTATCTTGAGCACAGACTGTTAAACATTTAAAAAAATATTTTTGTAAGATCTTGAAGAATTGGTGCTCAAGATTAAGAAGATTTTGAAAATCGTTGAAGATAAATCTTCTTTTGTTTTAGGATAAGTGTTTGAAAAAGATAATGGTTTTGCACATCACTTTCCTATATTTGAAATTAAAGTTGTGCACTATCTTGTGTAGACAAGTCATAAAGAAGTTTAGAGACGACATGTTTTGAAAACATTTTAAAGTTTTTTAACTCTCGCTCAAGCATATTACATTTTTGTATCGTTAATGAATGACATTTCTAGAAATGTAAATAATATCGATTATACGAGGTACATGTCGTAGAATAATATTTTTGTATTTTTATGTTTTAAATACTTGTATTTTCTTTTTGTTGTTTTATAAAAGAAATAGAAAATAAAAAATTGAAGATTGAAAGAATTTGAATGATGAAAAAGAATTCATAGAATTGGAACCATCTGATGAACTGGGTTCTGAGATATTTGAACTACCTGCAACCAAACACGAAGAGTTTTCATTAACAGTGTTAGAAGTACATGTTTCCTCATTACAAATGAGAATAAAAAAAGTTCATGAAACTGCATCTTGCTTTGGTAATAAAAGTTTATAAATGACCATCAATTAGTGCCCTATCTTATGTACAAAAATGGGTTATTTTGAGATGGTTATTACATACACTGATTACAAATATCATACATCCTAGATGGTACTAAGCAGGTTTTTTTTTACGAATATTACAAACCTAATAGATGGTTAAATGTTTAAAAACATTTTCCCTTGCTTGATACGCAAAATGGGCAAATTAAAAGTTAAAGTCGTACCAAAGTTCACCAAAATAGGATACAAAAGATGTGCATATAAACCCTAAACTCCTTAAAGCTTCATCCACATCTAGTTTAAGGTTTGAGTACTTCTCTGCATTCAACAGTTTTGAAAACTTCTTCATGAGAAATCTTTCACTTGGCCTCCTAACTCTTACCTATTGTGGTTTATCATGCATCGACTAATGTTCTTCCATCTGCACTGGATTCTCTTCTTGTTGCACTACATCATTAGTTTCATCCTAAGTTGGCCTTTCCAATTGAATCTTAGTCTGAACTTAATCTTCCATCTGCACTGCTTGTTCTTGTGTCTGCTCTTGACCTTGTCCCTCTTGTTGCTCAGTTGGATCAGCATCAGCAACGAACCATCTTGCAATTGCTGAAGTGCAACCCTTTTTCTTACTCTGCCTTTTTGGTATTCAATACTGGACCAACTTTCCTTTTTGACCCTTTGGACTTTTCATTTCCGCCAGCAACATCCACACCATGTTTAGACCCACCAGAATCACCCTCACTTCTCATTGTCCACTAGTAGCATCTCCAAATACAACATGATCATCCTCACCCATTACACTAGACTGCTCCTCACTACCCTTATTCTTTCCAGGCCTACCTCCCACCATTTTGTTTTAAGTATCTTTTCAATAATTGGTTATTTGCAACTAGTTTTGTTGTGTCCAGGATTTGTGCAATTTGGACAAGTCAATAGACAACCTACCCTAGACACTCTAGTTGAAATACCACCCTCACCTTTATCTCAGCCTCCATCTCAGCCCAATTGACCATTTCATTTACTGAAAAGTCATTGCGATACCTTTTTTGGAGAGTTCCTTTTTGTCTTAGCAATAAAATCATCAATTAAATTAGAATCCATATCTAAGTGATCAAGATAAATATCAAGCCTACCAAATGACTGAGCAACATCAAACATGCAATCTAACTCCTTATCATTTCTTACTCTAAATTAACCCTTCTCCAACTCAAGATTTGGAACTTTGTAATACAAACTTTGAAAATAGGTTCTACATCTTAGTTCTAAAAAATCAGTGAAGTCTTCATAAGGCATCCTTTCAACAGTCATAGAAAGGATCACACCGTTATAATACCTTAAAGGTAAATGGAAGAAACAACCGTCATTGTGTACATCTAGAGAAACCCTATCGGTACCAGGCATCAATCTATTAAAAATTTGAAAAAAGTAAAATTAGAGTTTATAACTATATTAAAGCAATTCTACAAATGAGAAAATTATCAATTAATAAATAATGATTACATACCCGAAATAGCAAAACACACATAAAATGAACGATCATAAAATGTGTCCATTGTGTAAAGAAACTGTTATGTGAAATTAGGGTTTATGAAAAGAAAGTGTTAAATGATAATGAAGAAATTAAGCGATAGAGAGATTATATGCGGAGGGTGAATCAATAGGATAGATTATTAAAAAAACAGAGTCTTTGTTTATTTGCAAAACGGACCCAAAAAGTGCGAAAACAAGAAATTTTAAAAAGATAACGGGCCAAAGGTGATTAAATCTTGCCACTTCAAATCCTCTCGTCATAGGGCTACAACTGGAAGATTAATGAAGATTTTGAATTTAATAGGAAAATTAAAAAGATGAGTGCATACAAAAGGAAAAGGTGGAAAACTAAAATATGAGTGCATACAAAAGGAAATGGTTGCAATAGGAAAATTAAGATGCGTGCATTACATACATGATAAAGATTTAAAACATACCTTTTTAAGGGGTCATTTAGTCCTTAAACTCATTTGTATTTGATCAATTATTGTCTTAAATCGTTTCTTTTTGCATTTTAGGTACTTGGGACGCAAAAGATGAAAATCAACATATTTTGGGCTAATTTGGACAAGAAAGTGAAGAAAATGACCAAGTTGCAAAAAAGTTTGGAAAAGCGCCACAAACGGCATCACAATCTCAACGTGATGCCGTCACTTACCTTCGGATGAGAAGATTTGATGAAATTTTACAAGTGACGGCAGAGATATATATAAAGAGTTTAGAAGCTGACGGCGTCACCACCATTGAAACAGTCCATGACGGCGTCACTAATCAACAAGCGACAGCGTCACAATGGCGACTCAGCTATAGACGAAACCCTAATGATGGCGGGCTAACGGCGTTACAACCATAACGTGATGCTGTCACAAGTGTAATACTATATATACTTTTGCATGTTTTCCTTTATTCGTGTAACACTTTGGAGAGACGAATTTCATCAGTTTTGTATGGCTTTTCAGCCACCATACTCATATTTTATTGAAGTTAAGTAATCCCTCTTTAATCATTCAATATGTCTATGTGTTATTTGATTATATGCTTTTCTTTTATTCACTTGAACATGCTAGGATAAATTAATTAGTGTTTGCTTAGATCTAATGAAACCAAGTTGTTAATCACTAATTGTCGTCTCTTGTTTAATTGGTTGTCTCACGTTAGGAGTAAGAAAACCGGCTTCCTTCTTATATGTAATAGCTTGTCCATCTGACTAAACGCAACACTAGAGTGCAGTAGTTGTTTTTCTCGTTGTATCTATTGCGTGAATTGCAACTTGTAGATCCTGGGAGACTTAATAGACTTTAAGCTTTCTTAGGGGAGACATATGTTCATAGAGTTAGGGAATTTGGCACCTTCCTACGACCAATATTAAAGAATACAACGTGCTAATTAAAACGAGGACGTGACAATTCGATTAATCAATAAGAGATGACTAGGGAGTAAGGAAATCTAAGTAAACACCTTTAGCTATCATAAGAGTTGCCACTTATAATTTTCTGTTTAGTAGTTTAATTTAGTTTTAGTTAGTTTAATTAGCAGTTTTAAACACCCACTCTTCAAACCCTGACATTTTACTTGCTTTATAAAAATATAAAATACAAAAAGATTCACCCCTCACCTTTAGACCTATCTCGTCATGCACTTCGACCTTCAAACTATTCCCCTAGAGAATGATCAGTCCCCCGTGTCTTGCCTATACTACACTACAATAGTTAGGTATACTACCTAGGAGGATTGTAAAACTCGGTAGGTTTTGCAAATCACCCATCAACACACTCACAAAACACAGTCACATGATGCCTAATGTTGAGGCTGTAAATACATATTATTACAAAAATCACAAAACACAATCAAATAATGTCTAATGCTGATGCTATAAATCTTCATTTAATTGATTCAAATCGATGAAGTTGATCAAGCTTTAATCGCATTATTATTGTACAATTATATTCTAAAATAGGATGAACATAATAAATAGTTATTATTCTCTCCCTAAACGAATGAGAAAAAAAATTATATCAGACAGATCTATAACTTATTTTGAAAGATGACGCGAACCTATGCATGTTGTAAGAAAACTGAAATAAAAAAGATAGATAATGAGTGACGTTTGAACATCACCTTTGCCAAACGGAGTCCAAGTGTCATTAAGAAGGAAAACGAGCTTTGTACCCTTTGTGTGCTACAAAGTGCAGTTATTATATTTTCTCCAAATGAAAAAAACTGTATTCTCATTTGGGGATCCATCACTTGAGGGGTTAGTATTTGTCTACATATCATCAAGTGAAGGATCCCAAATGAGTATTCAAATTTGTTTTCATATGGAGAAAAGATAATAACTGCACGTTGCACCTCACAAGGGTAGAAAGATCGTCTGCCTTCTTAATGAGACCTGAACGCCGTCTGGCAAAGGTGACTTGCAAACTTCTCTTATTTTCTGTCGTTTTATTTCGATTTTCTTATGACCTGCATAGGTTTGAGCCATCTTTCAAAATAAGAAATAAGAGATTTTATTAATCAAGTTTAAAAAATGTATGTAGATCTGCCTGACATAAATTTCTTTTCTGGTTCATTTAAGAAGAGAATGATGGCTATTTATAATGTTCATTTTTTTTTTCATGGGCTTTGTTCATTAATAATGCAATTAAAGCTTTGTTAACTTTATGGATTTGAATAAATTAATTGATGATTTACATCCTCAGCATTAGACATTATTTGACTATGTTTTATGATTCGTGTAATAATATATATTTACAGCCTCAGCATTAGGCATCATGTGACTGTTGATATATGTTCAAGATATAACATAATAATTAATACTGCCATAAATTATATGAGACCATGGAGTCATACACATTTAACGCGAGACTTCTTATGATATAATACTGTGTTAAATTACCTTCATTTATGCTCTTATTTCTTTACATTTCATTTCAGGACAAAAGAAGAGCAAGTGAATGGTTTTAATGACTATTTGGAGCTATACTCTTGATGAATTAATTTAACTCACAAAGCTATTATTGATGACGTATAGTACGGATAGCAGGCCTACAAGGCTTGGATTATCTCACACGAATCGGGCTCCGGCTCAAACAAGTCATAAATGGGTTTCGGCCAAACAATAAACAAAACTAGGCTCCGGCCCAATTGATACGTGGGAATCGCACCAGGCTTTACCTCTCGAGAGATCTCGAGAAGCTTACAACCCCCACCAGGCAGTTTACCTGATCGTTGTAGTATAGTATAGTGACAAGTACCGGGGGATTGATCGTTCAACTCAAGAATAGTGTCTCTAGGATTAGAAAGTCTCTAAACTAAGTCTAGAGGTGAGGGATGATTCTTTTTGTATTTTTATATTTTATAAAAGCAAGTAAAATCTCGGGTTTTGGAAGAGTGGGCGGAATTAGTTGCTAGCCAACTAACCCAATTAACTACAAATGCAATCAAAATTAAAATAACAGAAATGAAAATGAAACTAATTAAACTAGTTGTGTAGACAATGATGGGGAAAGTTGTATTTACTTAGGTTTCATTACTCCCTAGATATCCTTTACAGGTTGATAGTTTGTTACAATTGCATGGATGACGGGTCATATTCCTTAATACTAGTCGTAGGGCCATGTACAATATTCCCTAACTCTATAGGATCCTACTTCACTTCTATGTCGAGCCGTTAGAAGCTCCTAACATGGGATCATTAGAATTCTCCTACGCATTAAATACAACCAAAAATCGTAGTACACCTCCGATCATGTTTCTTAAGACGTTCAAGCAAGTTACCAATGGAAGTTTGCCAGTTTTCTTAAGCCTAACATCGAATACAATCATCCGTAACAACTATAAACAAACAATTAACCCATAATTAACATCTAGGTTTCACTACATCTAAGCAAACACAAAAGAATTCTAGCCGAGCATGTTAAATTGAAGACAAGTGTAAGATATATTCAAACAACACATAGACATATTGATTGAATTGAAAGAGTACTTATCTCAAATAGAACATGAAAGTTTCAAAGGGTAGAAACCCTTGAAAAAGCTGTGAAAATCGGCCTAGGGTTTTTCCCTCAAAGTTGCACACTAATGAATGAAATTTGGAAAACTATATATAGATAATATAGGGTGACGGCGTCATGTGTAAACATGTGACGCCGTCAACTCGCCACCTATAATGAAATCGGATTGCCTAGATCCACTTTTGACGCCGTCATGTGTAAAATTGTTCTGGGCCGTCACTAATACTTGGACCATGACGGCCTTGGGTGACGCTGTCATCTCCAATGCACAAAACTCTCTGGATCGTCACGGGTATTGTCCACATCCACCTCTTGTATTACTCTTGACGCCGTCATTAAGGAACATGTGAGGCCGTCAGGTACTGTTACCAGTAAGGAAAATTAAGACTTTGTCGTTTTCTTCACTTTTATGCTCCAAAAACGTCCAAAATGCTTCCTTTTCCAGATTTCACTCCAAAAGTACCTAAAATGACAAAAGGAATGATTTAGGGCAATATTTGATCAAATAATCTCGACTTCGGGCTTAAATGACCCCTTAAAAACGGTTCACTTTTCGCCTCATCAAATACCCTTACACTTGAGATTTGCTTGTCCTCAAGCAAATGCGCTTTTATTCTAATCAAAATACAAGTT
This sequence comes from Artemisia argyi, assembly GCA_030686995.1. NCBI lineage: Eukaryota > Viridiplantae > Streptophyta > Magnoliopsida > Asterales > Asteraceae > Artemisia > Artemisia argyi. Next base: position 159,854,416 of record CM060693.1, read on the forward strand.
AGGGGTCATTTAACACTAATATAAAAGTAATTAAACAAATAATCATTCCACTAAAGACCAAAGATAAGCACGGAGGTCATATACTAGCACCTCACAAATAGTGTTTAGATACTCACATCTCTCGGGTGTAATAAAGTATATATCACAATATGGAAATAAAAAACATCTCTCACTACCTGTCATAACAAAATAGATTACCATAGGCTTGCGAAAGGATCAAACCTCCACCACTTGGCGTAAGCACCTAGGATAAACTATCAAAGAGGTCTTTTAAAGGGTTATAACGTTAGGTGTAGGGATATGGAAAACACGATTTCGTTGGATAAAGGTAATATTTACTGGTGCCGAGTTAATCATCTTGGTTAATTACAGGTACAATATGTCGTTGCTAAGCCAAAACTCGACTCGACTCAAGCTAATAAATCAAAAATAACAAAAACATAAAACAAACATAAAATGAAACGGGACGATAGTCCGTATGTTTTTTTCTCTTTTCTTTTTTTTTATATATTTTTTTCTTTCTTTTTCTTGATTTTTTCGATTTTTTTTTTTTTTTTTTTTTTTTTTTGCATATATTCTTACCCTACCATCCAAAATAATACATCATAGGGAATGTACATTCCCCTTACACTTGAATTTTTACATACTTTACAATAAACTAATCTAATGACTCGAATCAAGATAATTAAAACACTTGGAGTACTTTTAAGATTAACGCACATATGGGGGTAATAAATGATGTTCTTCCCCATTACTCCATAATATAAGTACTTTACCCATGAGTCTCAATCGTCCCAAAACAATATGTACAAGATATGACTCGACTTAGCAACCATGTAATCAATTAGATAATTAACTAAGGGTTTAAACATATAACAATAATGCACTAAAGATGAGTGCATACACGGAAGGCTAAGGCGATTTGGTTGCACATTCGGTTGGGTTGTAACAAATTCTTCCTTTAAGTAAGATGCTTAAAGTTAGAAACGAAAAGATAGGCTCGGAGGGGTGTACTAGGGGTTTCGTGTACTAAAAATGAGTACAACGCTAAGGTGTGGGAAAAATTAATTGACTTTACTAGCCAAGTAATATGACTTAAATGGTCAAGTAATTATGATACGGGTTTAACACAAGGGTGATCCTAATGCCTCTTATCATGTAGTAATTCCTACTACACGAATGTAGTCTCACTAGCGGTCTCGGGATGCATCACTAAAGCAAGTTCTAGAATCTAAATGCTACCAGTACACTCATAAGCACTAATAATGAATGATTTTCCTATCAAATCTAAAGGCGAACCTCACATATTTGGGTGGAAAATTTTTCTGAATGGTACGGTTTTGTGCTAGTCATACAACTCCTATCCATGAGACGCTTGCTAAGGCTATAGTTTCATTCCTAAATGTTGTAAAAAAATTTAAATTTGGCGCTAAAATTACACTAACAAGTATTTCTCTTAGTTTTATTACACACCTACTGTAACACCCCCAAAATACCGCAGCGGAAGACTGTGTCATAGGGGTGCTACTTCATAATACAAAGTACAAGGTATAGAAAACGAACTCTAAATGAGACGTTTTGAAAAGTTACCATTCGATTAATAAATTCCGAGTTACAAACTTGAGATTCCAAAGTATGATACATAAATGTATACAAAATGTTTTGAATGGTAAATGATAAAAGCGTAAGTCTTCAGAGTATGCAGCTTGACTCTAAGTTCCTCGCACTAGCTATCGCCTTACTAACCTGAGATAAACATGCTAAAGTGTCAACACAATGGTTGGTGAGTTCATAGAGTTTGTCTTAAAACAGTTGAAAAAGCCTTAAAAATGTTCACACAGCAAAGGCATTGAGAATCCACTCAGTTACAAGTCCCGCCATAAGAGACTTGTAACCTGTGTGTTCACAACCCACTGCTAACATATAGTATAATAAAGACATGTATAAGTTCATCAAAACAATTAAGCAATTAGTAGTGAGTCTCTACTTCATCTCCGAAGACCTCACTTTGGGAGCCAATTCCCAAGGACAACTGGGAGCCACTTCCCAAAGAAAACTGGGAGCCACTTCCCAAAGATATAAGTTTACTGGGAGCCACTTCCCAAAGATAAAAGACAGTCATGTATGTATGAAATCAAGTATAATGCCATCAAGTATAAGACAATCAAGTATAAAACAATCAAGTATAAATGTTTTGAGTATTTGTACAAGTAAGCAAGTAGTTGAGCATGTATCCCCCCCAAGAGTTAAAACAAGTACGAAAAGAGTAGGGGCTATGACTCACCTTAAGCTTATGTAATGAGAAATGAAAGTGGTAGTCGAATCACGAAAGTCTCTAAGAGCAGCCTATAATAGAACGTTACGACTTAGGTTTGGAGTAACATCTAAGAATACGAAGAATTGCCTATATATGTCTTGCATAATGTTCATGATGTAGTACTTAGTATATAGCGTAAGTCGTTGAATATAAATGGTTTATGAAACATGTATAAGTTGTATATCTCTTACTACCGTTCGGGCCGACATAATTCAGAAGTCATGGAGTAAACGTTCGAGGAGCCAGGACACTTTAACTCGTAAATCCACAACTCGTCTCGACGGCTTACTCAATGAGCTCCTCACATGAGGCTCCCTACTATTGTAGTATTTGATAACATATATATATATATATATATATATATATATATATATATATATAAGCTTTGATCTTTAAAAGTTATATGGTCTTTAGCCGTGGCTTTGCCGTGACCTTGGTCATTGTTCCATGGTCTTGAGACTCAACCTTGGCTTTAGCCATGGTTGTGGTCTTGGCTTTAGGTCATTAGACCTCTTGGTCTCATCTAATTATAACCATTATATAGTTACTTTGGTCTAAAAATGGGCTGTTAAGAATTTGAAGAAAATTATCACTCAGAAAGCGTTTTCAGGGCTTGAGCTTCTTTGTTCCTGAACGAAAACGTCGTTCCGGACAACTTTCGTGTTTTAACTTTTTGATGAATCGGACCAGAAGTGGGACTTTCAAAATGGCAGAATGCAAAACAGTTTGTATAGGCAGTTTTGGCGTTTTGGTGTCGCTAACTTCTTATGGCCATAACTTTTGACTCGGGTACTCATTTTAGGTGATTCAAATTGCTATGTTTTCCTTGTTAAGTCCTCTTTAACAGTAAGTAAGTGTCAAATATCATAGTTGTACTATTTTGGTCGTGGTTCTCCATAAAAATCACTAGTTTGCTTGTTTGCTTGTCATAAGTTAACATATGTATACCAATACTTGTTTTATCCATTTTTAAACATCATGAACACAATAACAAGAACATATATAGCATGAAAAGAACACAAAGAGCATGAAAATGATAATTAAGCAAGGAGTATATTAGGGTTTGCTTACAACTTTTGGCTTTCTCTTAAGAAAGGAAGTCAAGTATAGAACTAGGACACTAAACCTATGCTTGTAAACCCTTCACCACAACTCTTGTAACCCTTGCTAGCCTTGATCTAACCCTTGTGAAAACCATTTAACTTCAGCCCTAGTAACCTTGTGTAGCTCCTAATTCAACCATGGAATCACCAAACAAACTTGAGAACTAGGTAGAGAATACTAAGACCTTGAACTTTGTAGTGTAACTTGTGTATTGAAGATCAAAGGATCATGGTGCTAGGTATTGATGTTGTGGCATTTTTGGTGATGAAGAAAGGAAGGGATTAGCTTGCTATTTATACTATGAATGAGGAGGTTAGGAAGGTGGCTAGGAAGGTGCTTAAACTTGGAGACAAAGTTGTAATTAAGTAAGATCTAATGGCTAAAGTCAAGATTTAACCACACATGGTGACTCCCCCCCCCCCCTCCTAAGTCGGTTTGTATATGGATAGGGTGACTAGATGAGTAGTCATGGCCTTTGGATGATAATATCCTAAGTATGTAGCTAGTTTCGACTCCGTAAATTGCTAACCGTAAGTTTTTAAGTCACGAAACGTAAAACCGGGTATCCTAAAAATATGAAACTTATAAATATGGTTAAACATGTCAATATAGTCCATAATAAAATATAAAATGAGTGGTAGGTTCTATCGGGTGCGAAAACCCTGCTAAAAACTGGAAACACGGGTCTAAAACGCGCAATTCGCGTAAAACGCTGAACTGAAAAACGTAAAATTCTGAAACTTTTGGAATTGTCCTAAAATGATAGAAAATCATATTTCTATTGTTTATAATGTTTTATGGATATATCGGGATGCTGGAAGGACGTTTAAACCTAAAAGTAAATCTCGGACACGGCTTTGTGATTTTTGCAGAAATGATCCGACGAGCGTCAAACTCTCGGATTATCGTTAAAATAGTTTAACTTACGAGAATATGAAATAAAAATTTCTGAGATGAATAGTGAAAAGTGAATAGTAAAAATTTAATAGTGAAATTTTCAGGAATAAAAGTTAACCTGAAATTGCGAATTGTTACACCTACCATCAAACAAACAAACTCAAATGCAATTGTATCCTATAAGGTATCATCATCTACCTTCCCCTTACACTTAGGATGAACATTGTCCCCAATGTTCAATTAAAGAATGTACAAGTGAAATAGGTAAAAGAATGAAAGCAAATACTCCCCTGATTCGTTCGGTGTGGATAGTGTGGTAAAAAGGTTAGATCTTCCAAGAGAATGAACATTCAAAGCATCCCTTCCAGAAAAATAAATCATCTTCTTGTCATATATAACCTGTTAAACCTGAGAAAACAAACAAGGCAACCTCGCATAAAATCGGCGGTAATCTATATATACTAACAAATCCTAGAAAACAAATTAAGATATAATGCTTGTGGAATGAATGTTTGCAGATTTCCTGGAGTTTATAAAACTAAAGAATTAACAAAAACTTTAAGACTCCGTTAGAAAAATAAAACACACAAAATTTCCAGAATTTTGCACATGACGCCGTCAGGAGTTAACTCCTGACGCCGTCAGAAGTGACCTGCAGAAATCTTTACATTAAGTTTCTAGAAAATTTCTGGAAAAACTTATGTCCTACTTCCTCGAAAATCCTGCAAAACATCATTATGACTCGATACAATCATTTGACTCTAACAAATACTAATACACATGTCCATTTATTATTGTCGCGAATCAAGATCAATTTCGTTCTTAGAAACAAATTTGGGGTTTCCCCTTATTGATACGTGGGAATCGCACCAGGCTTTACCTCTCAAGGGATCTTGAGAAGCTTACAACCCCCACCAGGCAGTGTACCTGATCGTTGTTGTATAGTATAGTGACAAATACCGGGGGATTGATCGTTCAGCTAGGAATAGTGTCGCTAGGATTAAAAAACCTAAATACTAGTTCTAAAGATGAGGGATGATTATTTTTGTATTTTTGTATTTTTATATTTTTTACAAAGCAATTAAAAATCTCGGGTTTGAAGGATTTGGGCGGAATTAGTTGCTAGTCAACTAACCCAATACTAAAGATGCAGTCAAAATAAAATAATAGAAAATGAAAATAAACTAAATTAACTAAGGTTGTGAGCAATAAGTGGAGAAAATGTGTTTACTTAGATTTCACTACTCTCTAGATATCTTTTACACGTTAATTACTTGTTATAGTTGCATGGATGACGGATTGTATTCCTTAATACCATTCATGGGGTGGCGCACTTAACTCCGCAATCCTATGAGCTCTTATCTCCTCATATGCCATGCCCAGCACAACCATAGGGATTGTAAACAGTGGCTCATGCATTAAATACAACCAATAAAACCTAGTGCACATTAGTTCATGTTTCCTAAGACGTTCAAGCATGTTACCAATTGGAGATCTGCCAGTTTTCTTAAGCTTAACATCGAATTCATTCATCCAATACAATTATAAACAAGTAATCAACACATAATTCACATCTAGGTTTCCTTAGATCCAAACAAACACAAGATAGATCTAGCCTAGCATGATGGAATTAAGACAAGAACAAGATATAGACAACCAACACATAGACATATTGATTGAATTAAAAGAATACTTATCTCAATTACACATGAAAGGTATCAAGGGCTTAGAACCCTTGAAAAACCTGTAAAATTCGCACCCAGTTCGTACTTAGGGTTTCTCCAAAACTTCTCTCTTTTTAATGTGAAAATTAGAAAACTATATATAGGAAATAGGGTCTGACGGCGTCAAGACAAATCTTGTGACGCCGTCACCTCGCCGCCAAAATATTTCTCGGACTGCCTTGATCAACTTTTGACGCCGTCATGTGTTATGCATTTCCAGGCCGTCATGAATTTTACTCTTGACGCCCTACTTCGTGACGCCGTCAAATCTGTACTGGGTCGTCATGGAAATTACTCTTGACGCCGTCAGAAATTCCTTCTTGTCGCCGTCACCTACTGTTCCCAGCAAGGAAAATTAAGACTTTGGCGTTTTCTTCACTTTTATGCTCCAAAAACGTCCGAATTGCTTCCTTTTCCAGATTTCTCTCCCAAAGTACCTAAAATCACAAAAGGAACGATTTAGGGCAATATTTGATCAAATAAAGTCAATTCCGGGCTTAAATGACCCCCTAAAAGTGGTTCATTTTTTGCCTCATCATATACCCTTACACTTGAGATTTGCTTGTCCTCAAGCAAATGCGGTTTTATTCTAATCAAAATACAAGTTAGGGGTCATTTAACACTAATATAAAAGTAATTACAACAAATAATTGTTCCACTAAAGACCAATAGACAAGCACGGAGGTCATACACAAGCACCTCACAAATAGTGTTTAGATACTCACATCTCTCGGGTGTAATAAAGTATAAATTACAATATGGAAACGGAAGATATCTCTCACTACCTGTCATAGCAAAATAGATTACCATAGGCTTGGGAAAGGATCAAACCTCCACCACATGGCGTAAGCACCTAGGATAAACTATCAAAGAGGTCTTTTAAAGGGTTGTAACGTTAGGTGTAGGGATATGAAATACACGGTTTTGTTGGATAAAGGCAGTCTTTACTGGTGGCGTGTTAACAATCTTAGTTAATTACATGTACAACATGGCGTTGCTAAGCCAAGACTAGACTCGACTTAAGCTAATAAATGAAAAATAACAAAAACATAAAATAAACATAGAATGAAACATGATGGTAGTACGTATGTTTTTTTTTCTCTTTTCTTTTTCTATTTTTTTTTCTTTTTCTTGATTTTTTCGAGTTTTTTTTTTTTTTTTTTTTTTTTGCATACACTCTTACCCTACCATCCAAAATAATACATCATAGGGAATGGAAATTCCCCTTACACTTGAATTTTTACATACTTTACAATAAACTAAACTAATGACTCGAATTAAGAAAATCAAAACACTTGGAGTACTTTTAAGATTAACGTACATATGGGGGTAATATTATGATGTTCTTCCCCATTACTCCATAAAATAAGTACTTACCCATGAGTCCCAATCGTCCCAAAACAATATGTACAAGGATATGACTCGACTTAGCAACCATGTAATCAATTAGATAGTTAACTTAGGGTTTAACAAATAACAATAATGCACTAAAAATGAGCGCATACATGGAAGGCTAAGGCGATTTGGGTGTACATTTAAGTGGGGTGTAACAAATTCTTCCTTTAAGTAAAATGCTTAAAGTTAGAAACGAAAAGATAGGCTCGGAGGGGTGTACTAGGGGTTTCGTGTACTAAAAATGAGTATAACGCTAAGGGTGTAGGAAAAATTAGTTGACTTAACTAGCCAAGTAATATGACTTAAATGGTCAAGTAATTATAATACGGGTTTAACACAAGGGTGATCCTAATGCCTCTTATCATGTAATAAATCCTACTACACGAATATAGTCTCACTAGCGGTCTCGGGATGCATCACTAATGCAAGTTCTAGAATCTAAATGCTACCGGTACGCTCATAAGCACTAATAGTAAATGCTTTTCCTATCAAATCTAAAGGCGAACCTCACATATTTGGGTGGAAAATTTTTCTGAATATACGGTTTTGTGCTAGTCATACAATCTCCTATCCATGAGACGCTTGCTATGACTAAAGTTTCACTCCAAAATGTTGTAAAAAATTTTAAATTTGGCGCTAAAATTGCACTAACAAGTGTTTCTCATAGTTTTATTACACATCTACCATTAAACAGAACAAACTCAAGCGAAAGTGCATATGTAAGGTATCATCTTTTTACCCTCCCCTTACACTTAAGATGAACCCCAATGTTCAAGTAAAGAATGTAAAAGCGAAAAAGTAAAAAGAATGAAATCAAATACTTCCCTGATTCGCTCGGTATGGATAATAAGGTGGCCAGGTTAAATCTCCCTCCAAGAAAATGAACAATCAAAGCTTCCCTTCCAGAATATAAATCATCTTCTTGTCATACATAACCTGTAAATCTGAGAAAACAAACAAAAACAACCTCGCGTAAAATCGGGTGCATCCTATATAAGTTACTAAATCCTAGAAAACAAGATAAGATATAATGCTTGTGGAATGAAGTTTGCAGATTTCCTGGAGATTATAAAACTTAATAATTCACAAAAACCATAAGACTCCGTTAGAAAAACAAAACTGGTAAAATTTCCAGATTTTTACACGTGACGCCGTCAAGAGTTAATTCATGACGCCGTCAGAAGTGACCTGCAGAAATTCTTATGTTAAGTTTCCAGAAAATTTCTGGAAAAACTTGGTCCTACTTCCTGGAAAATCCTGCAAAACTTCATTATGACTCAATACAAGCATTTGACTCTAACAAATACGAATATACATGTTCATTTAATATTGTGGAGAATCATGATCGTTTTGTTTCTTAAAACATATTTGGGGATTCCCCTTACACTTATCTTTTGCAAAAATACTTTTAGGAGGAGTTAAGACTAGGCCAAAACAACAAAGTAAAGTATTTCCACTATTTAGTTTAGAAACATGATCAACCAACAATAAAAATAAAGCATGCATACGGAAGCAAATAACAAACAAACAAAAATAAAATCACACAAAACATGGGTTGCCTCCCAAGAAGCGCTTTTCTTTATTTACGAGTCTTGTAGCTAGACTCAAGGTCATGGGTTACGTTTTCCTTTCCCACTTTTGTGCTAACTCAAAACATCTAACCCAATTCTCATCACGCTTGTATTCCGGGCCTAGATTCATGCAACTTGAATAGTATGTCCTTCTCCTCTCATAATAGGTTTCATCAGTAATTCCATCTTCCTTAACCTCATAGGGTCGAATTTCATCAATTTGTAGATTTTTTATGCCCTTTAATTCTTCCTTCATGTGAGGCATCATGAAAGTGACTTTTTCTACCCCATCAGTAAACTGAGCTATTCCCTTCTCATGGTCGTGATACATCTTAGTCTTCTCAACAAAAGGTTGTCCTAAGACTACTTCTCCAAGGTGTGGATCAATAATGCCTCTAACATCTTCTAGGATTACAAAGTCGCATTGATAAGTAAAATTTCCTATAAAGATGTGTACCCCTTTAACTCTCCTGACAAAGTTACATAGCCTATTAGAATTGTAAGGGTCTTTTCTAGGGCTTAACCTTTCGTTCATTATCCAATTGTAATAGAGCCTAGACATGATATTCATGTGTGCTTTTAAGTCAATGTAGGTATGCTCTCTAGACCTGTACCCAATCATGCAGGGAATTTTTATGTTCCTGAAGTTATGCCTCCTAATCCATGGTGTCTTTCTATATTTTGAGGGGCAAGGATGTTGTAAAAGGAACCTATGGTAACTCAATTCATCCGGGGTTGGAGCGAAGTCTGTAAACTCAATTTTCATTTGGAGAGGCTTAATGAATTTCTTAAATGTGTTAGCTTCTCTCTTTCTCCTTTTATGTGCAATAGGCCTCTTGCTAATTTCTAAACGGCGACTCTCTAATTCCATAAAGACCAAACTAGTACAAACAAAAACACAAAGAAATAAGATAGACTAAAGAAAACCTAAAAATAAAAAATAAAGTCTCACTAGAAAGGAATCTAGCAAGTAGACCTAATAAAAAGAGATTCTAACCTAGACAATAACTATTTCCCGGCAACGGCGCCAAAAACTTGATACGTGGGAATCGCTCCAGGCTTTACCTCTCAAGGGATCTTGAGAAGATTACAACCCCCACCAGGCAGTGTACCTGATCGTTGTAGTATAGTATAGTGGCAAGTACCGGGGGATTGATCGTTCAGCTAGGAATAGTGTCGCTAGGATTAGAAAACCTAAATACTAGTTCTAAAGATGAGGGATGATTATTTTTGTATTTTTATATTTTTTAGAAAGCAATTAAAAATCTCGGGTTTGAAGGATTTGGGCGGAATTAGTTGCTAGTCAACTAACCCAATACTAAAGATGCAGTCAAAATAAAATAATAGAAAATGAAAATAAACTAAATTAACTAAGGTTGTGAGCAATAAGTGGAGAAAATGTGTTTACTTAGATTTCACTACTCCCTAGATATCTTTTACACGTTAATTACTTGTTATAGTTGCATGGATGACGGATTGTATTCCTTAATACCATTCATGGGGTGGCGCACTTAACTCCCCAATCCTATGAGCTCTTATCTCCTCCTATGCCATGCCCAGCACAACCATAGGGATTGTAAACAGTGGCTCATGCATTAAATACAACCAATAAAACCTAGTGCACATCAGTTCATGTTTCCTAAGACGTTCAAGCATGTTATCAATTGGAGATCTGCCAGTTTTCTTAAGCCTAACATCGAATTCATTCATCCAATACAATTATAAACAAGTAATCAACACATAATTAACATCTAGGTTTCATTATATCCAAGCAAACACAAGATAGATCTAGCCTAGCATGATGGAATTAAGACAAGAACAAGATATAGACAACCAACACATAGACATATTGATTGAATTAAAAGAATACTTATCTCAATTACACATGAAAGGTATCAAGGGCTTAGAACCCTTGAAAAACCTGTAAAATTCGCACCAAGTTCGTACTTAGGGTTTCACCAAAACTTCTCTCTTTTTAATGTGAAAATTAGAAAACTATATATAGGAAATAGGGTCTGACGGCGTCAAGACAAATCTTGTGACGCCGTCACCTCGCCGCCAAAATATTTCTCGGACTGCCTTGATCTACTTTTGACGCCGTCATGTGTTATGCATTTCCAGGCCGTCATGAATTTTACTCTTGATGCCCTACTTCGTGATGCCGTCAAATCTGTACTGGGTCGCCATGGAAATTACTCTTAACGCCGTCAGAAATTCCTTCTTGACGTCGTCACCTACTGTTCCCAGCAAGGAAAATTAAGACTTTGGCGTTTTCTTCACTTTTATGCTCCAAAAACGTCCGAATTGCTTTCTTTTCCAGATTTCTCTCCCAAAGTACCTAAAATCACAAAAGGAACGATTTAGGGCAATATTTGATCAAATAAAGTCAATTCCGGGCTTAAATGACCCCCTAAAAGTGGTTCATTTTTCGCCTCATCACTTATGTAACAACCGTGGTTTTGGCAGGTCAGTTTGACTGATAGTCTTGACTCGGTTGACATTTGTTTGATGTGTTATAGGTGATTTTAGTGTTATAAGTGTGATATAGGTGAGTTTTAACACTAAATCCCTTTGCGTAAATGGTTTTATTGTGATTTGGAAAGTTTGGAATTTGAGAAAGTTCATTTTGATCACCTTTGTGGTGTAGAAATGACTTGTGTAGTTTTGGTGTTTTTGTGTTTTTGCGTAACGAGTCTTCGTTCAAGTATTTGTGCGTTAGCAAGTTACGAGGAGTTTGTTTTGATGTGTTATGCTTATATAAGAGTGTGAAAATCTATTTTTGGAAACTTTATTTTGAAAATAATTATTTTCCGGTTTGTCGTAAAGTTAAGGTTTATCGCGAAAGACGTTAGGATTCATTATGGGAATACATAAAATATGAAAAGTATGAGGTTTGAGTGTAATAAATTAATTTAATAAAAAAATAAAAATATATATATTTTATATATGTAAAATTCGAATTTAAGGGATAAGGGGGGAAAAGGAAACCCAATTTGAGTCCAAATAAAACTCTTAGGCCCAGGGATTATCCAGAATCAATATATATACAAACCCAAACACCCTTGAACGTTTTTTTTACTGGTTTTGGTCATTCAAGAGAGGCAAATAAAGGAGGATAAAATTAGGGTATATAATTGTAAAGCAATAATCAAGAATCAAGGTAAAATTCTTAAAATACATGTTCAATTGTTTGATTAATTAATATAATTCATGTAATAATTATATGATGGATTAGGGTTTGGGTTAACTTCTGTAAATTAATGTTATTAAACATGTTGGGATCAATAATTAGTAATATTATGATGATTGGTGAAGAGAATTGAGTGTAAAACATGCTAGTTATTGAGTTAGGGTTTGGACAGATTTGTAAGGCTGTAAAGACGTGAGTGTAAATAACAGATGGTGAAGAGTTAAGTCACGAATTTTAGGTCTAAATTGAAGTATAATGAAAGAGCTTTCCAAAAAGTCCAGCCACGATTGATTTCAAGGTCGGGAAGTTGGTCTTTTGATTTTTCTTTGTTAAGGTGTCAAAGCTGTCAAATCGGGACAGATTTTGGGTAAAAGTTTGAGGGTGTCATGTGGTTGTAAAAGTGGTATTTTGACTAGGACATCTGGAATAGTTAAGTATTAGGTTATATTAGACTACCACGAAGAGGATTCGCGATAAAAACTTGTGGAAGTAATTATTAAAAATCAAAACTTTTTGGTGTACGTTCAGATCCGAATTTGAGTAGTTGACAAGTTTGAATTTCTTATGAGTACTTGTGTGTGTTATTGGTCCATGGCCTTCTGAGATTAGCTTCTATGCTTATGAGAGACCATGGTAAATTTTTGGTGTGAGTTGTTGAGCTTTATTTGTCGTGATTTCATGTGAGTGAATGTACTCAAAAATTCTGCGTTTTCTGAGTTTTAGAGTGCAAGGGATTTAGTGAGTATTAAGTTATGGTAGTGGTTAGTATGGTGTCTAGGAGATCCATGGTGGGTCATATGAGTCTTAGACATCCATCATATGTGTATTACATGGGTTTTAGCTTTTAGCTTGACCTTGTGTAATGTGGATTATTTTATTTTTTTTGTGTGTTTTAGATTATGAGTTGTTTTTGTGGAAGCTGCGGAGTTTAAGGTGAGTTCATAGTCCCATATTTTTACTTTGTTTTAAACTTGGGATGGGAATGATGCTTGTCTTAAATGATTTGATTTACTGTGATTATGTGTGTGGTGTTAAAGAGCTTGGACCTATAATGTTATCGTATGCATGCTATGTGTGATTATTTGCTTGTGTGGATATATATGGGATCCAATTAGGAGGATGCTTATCCTGTTGCTCGCGCATGCGACCTAATTGATGTTTAATGGGATCCAATTAGGAGGATGCTTATCCTGTTGCTCGCGCATGCGACCTAATTGATGTTTAATGGGGTCGGGGGACACGAGCCGTCCTAATGTAATCATTGTGGGGTCGGAGGACACGAGCCGTCCTGTTGTAATTATTTTGGGGTCGGAGGACACGAGCCGTCCTATTGGTTTCCTTATGAGTGATGTTGCCTTTGTGTGTGAATATTAACATGCAAATGCATTTAGCAATATGATAACTATAATTATTTGTCCAGCTATATTTTGTAATCACAGTGAATTTGGTTGCCTTGTGTGTTGAGTCTCAAACCTATGAATCTCACCAACGTAATGTTGACATTTTAAGCATCATTTTCAGGTGAGCTTTCTAAGGATAAGATAGAAGGATGTGGATAGACGAGACCTTAGTTGCATTGGAAGTGGTTTATCATCTATGTTTGGATTTATGTTTTGTTTTGGTTATTTTATTTTGGGGTATTGTTACAACACTTTGTGTTTGTATTTTGCTCTATTTTTGTGCATGTAGTTGTTCTCTATATAGACACCAGGTGTTGTGATGATATCCATGAAGTTACACCCGCGCGTTTCCGCCGTGGCGGGGTGTGACAGATTGGTATCAGAGACTTGGTTATAGAGAATTAGGCGGTTGGACCTAGACTATAACCTAGGAGTCCCTCATATAGTTGCATTTAGGACCTATGTGTAAGTATAGTATTTTATATGTCTATTTTCCTATATTTATGAGATGTTTTATTGAGTTTCGAACGTCTATTCTATACCTTATGCGTAGTATTGTATATATCGACTTTATTATATCGTCTTCCGCGCGTAAGATGCTTCGTTGGACAACCGTTGTCGCTATCGGATGCGAGAGAGGTGGTAGGATGAAGCGGACTAATCGCAGAATCCGAGTTCCCGATAGCATGTATTTATGATCGGACAAGGAGAGGACGTTTATGGGAAACGTTGGTGGAGAAGAAGTGGAGAGGTTTGGAACCACGACGACTTATGTAGATGGAGCCATTACCGAATACCCTTGGTAGTGTCCTCACTTCACATAGGAAGGAGAGGTGGTTTAGTCTAAACCTCGTGATTTGTATGCACTTGTGAATTATACGGAATTGGAAGAAAGGAATAGAGATGGTTTTGCATGTTGTCAACTATCTCAACATGTAGGAAACATGAATGGGTGGTTGAGTAAAGATGAAAGGGAGTTAGGATGGGATGGTGTGGATTCGGATCGAGAGTCCACAGCGAGTAATAAGTTGAATTGATCTGAGTGGGGAAATAAGTGCGAGAGTGGAGTTTGAGCCAATATGCGACGTCTTTTGTTTTGTGTTATGTTTTGGAATTTGTATGTTGTCTTTTGCCGTCTGGAGCCATGTTGGAGCGTGATTACTCTTGGATATTGGATCGACCTTATCCAAGTGATTTTGATTGTAGAGTTTACGTGATCATTGGAATTGTTCCATGCGAGATGATTGTTTGCGACGTCTTTTGTTTTTGTTTGCATGTTTGTTTGCATGATGTGTTGTCATAGGAGGAAGTACACTTATGAAAGGGGGTATAGATAATTATGGTGGCCAACATAATTATACATGCGTCACAACACAAGTGGACTTGCAAATATGATAGCATGGTGTATTAGGTGCTATGTGGAATATGTGCGTTATCATTGAGATGTGTGGTTTTGGAAGTAAGTATGCGTGTGGAATAGGCTTATAACTATGGTCGCGGACATAATTATAAGGGTATCACACACGTAGACTTGTGACCATTATTGCACTGATTGATGTTTGTTGTTATATGTTGTGGTAGATGGTATGTGATATCATGATTGGTGATGGTTGTATGGTTAGAGAAGTATTCTCTTAACCATTAGGGCAGTCGTGATATGTTGGGGTGTGTAGGTGGTAAGATTCCATCCTACTTATCATATATTGATACCTCAATTATCGGTGGGTACTTATGTTGTGGTATTTAAGTTGATTCGTTTGTTAGACGCTCCGTTTTTATACCTAATTCTTTGGTTGGCATTCCTATTCGTACCATGCTGATACAGATGCCATACTCTTTCTATTTGACGTCGTGATAGGTGTTGGGTAATCGAATTCGTTTTTGGTGGATACTGGTTCGTTTTCTTGGTTATTCCTTGTATTCATTTCTCTAAGGAATGTTATACTATTCTTTAAGTATTGTTGGTTCGTGACGAGTTGGTGTGGATATTTGATCCCTCATTTACACACACCATTTGAAGTTCGTGACATGTTCGTATCGGTGTTTTTCTATGATTTTGGTTTGATTGTTGTACGAATGAGTCTTTACGTTCTTCGTTTGGTTTGCAATGCATTTGCGTGAGTGTTCACTAGTATGAGTTCGTTTGAGGATTATTTTGATTACGGAATTCTTCAATGTCTTTCGCGTTCGATTAAGAGGTTGTGTTAGAGTCTTTATGGTATTTTTCAAATTCGTTTTGGGTATTTCAAGGTCATTTGATGGAAACTAATATTTTTATGGGAAATGAAGGGTGAAAAAAAATGGTTATGTTGATGTCTTACATAAAATGGTTTACATATATTTGTAAAAAAATGTATAAGTTTAAGATATGTCTTGTGAAAAACGGTGTTCGTTTGTTTTTGGGAAGGTCGAGTACGGGAATAAGAACTGTCTATGGTTCTCATTTGCCAAACTTGTTATGTATTTGGTTCATCGAGTGTTTCTTTCGTTGAGGTACGCTTGTGGATGTTTTATGGGTGCGTGCATTTTATATTTTCTTTGTATGGATTTTCATGAACATTTTATCCGTGTCTACTTTTATTGGGGAAAATTTCTCATTGTGTTTTTCTAGCTTTGATTTTGATGTTCGTTACTTCGTTAGTCGGTAATTCGTACCCCTTTTTGAGTTCGTTGATATACGTTTTAGTTCGACCGGTTTCATGGTTCGCGTCGTCTACTTAGGATAGATTGTCGTTTCGATTATCAATTTGTTCGTTGAAGAAGAAGAGGATGTTGCCAAGTGTCCAAGTGAGAAGTTCAGCTTCAAGATGTACGTTCTTCAGGCATCGCGGAGGTAGAAGAACCATATGAGGAACCATGTGATACGTGACTTAAAGTTGGGGAGTAGAACTTGGAGATGATATTTTATGGAGCAAAGAGTGTGGTCTACCCAGATCATAAGAATCTTTAGCATATATTTGACAAGAGGTTAATATATGTTGAAGAGAAGTTGGGTGTGGAATTTCTCAGTGACTACGATTGTCTGATTCGCTATCGTCAAGGAAGGAAGGACATCGTGGTAAGAGCGCTGAGCGGGAGTGAACGAGTGAAACTTCGATGTTTGTGAGCTATGATTATGATAATTCGGTTCGGAGTTAAGAGGATGATATTGACAGCCTAGAGAGAGAGGTTCAAGGATGAGAACATGTAAGAAGAATGATTACTTGGTTTAGACCAGTAAATGGAAAGGAACGAAGATGGAGGAATGTACTTTGCGGACCAACTATTGGTTTCATGGAGGGGAAGCTTAAGGACATCGATCATGCAAAGTATTATTACCTTAGCAAGTGGTTGATACGCTTGAAGGTGAGTGTTGATGTCAACGATTATTATGGTGATGCAACGGTCAGAGATACTTGGAGACTTTGTTGAGAAGGAATTGGTGAGACATTTCATTTGATGAGTTGGTAGAGAGACGTGGGGTGTCGCGTCAATCAGCTTATAACATGATGAAATATTTACTTTGCGATAGTGGTAAACGTGTTATAGAGTTTTGAGAATGCGTAAGTAGATGAGTACGACTTATCATTCTCTAATGAGTGAACTAAGTGAGAGTACAAATCAGGCAATGGGTGGTGAGTCGAGGGCATGGGTGTAATTGATTTTGGAGGAAGCCGGGGTATACATTTACCTTTAGCTGAGTTCTCCTATATCAACAATTATCATTCTAGTATGGAGTATGTGTCATGTGAAAAGTTGTATGGAAGGTAATGTAGGTCACCTATTCTGTGGACAGAGGTTGGAACAAGCCAACTAATTGGTCCTGAACTAGAACGAGAAACTACGAATAAGGTTTTCGGATTAAGGAAAGACTTAAGGCAGCAAGAGATCGCCAAAAGAGTTATGCGAGTTATTGCTGTAAGTCCTTAGAGTTTGGTGTTGGTAATATTGTGAGGTTAAAAGTATCTCCTTGGAAGGGTGTTGTGCATTTCGGTAAGAAAGACAAGCTAGCACCGAGATACGTAAGACCATTTGAGATTTACGGAAGGGATTGGATTTGAGACATATCGGTTGAATTTGCCTGAGGAGTGAAGTAGAGTGCATGATACGTTTCACGTATCTAATGGAAGAAGTGGTTGGCGGATGCTAGTGTGCATGTGCCATTAGATGGGTGTATGGTTGACAAGACTCTTCATTTTGTCGAGAAACCTATTGAGATTATGGAATCCAGATGTTAAGAGTTTGAAGTGTGGTGAGATAGCGTTGGTAAAGGTATGGTGGGATTCCAAGCGTGGTCCTAAGTTTACTTGGGAACGTGAGGATCAGATGAAATTTAAGTACCCAAATTTGTTTGCTGATGTGGTTGGTGAAGTAGATCGTTTGTAGTTGGATTTTAGATCATGGAAGTTAGATGCGTGGTATTCATAAATGTTTGTTTTATGGATATCTGTCATTTGTGAGTGCGTCTTGCGGTTACCATTTGGCTTTTCATTTGGTTCGAGGGTATTGTACCTACCTGTGAGAAGTCATTTGGATCATTGGTGTTATTGATCGGTGTAGTGTATCTATTTTCGTTTATCATTAGAGTGACGGGATGTTTTCTATCGTGTGAATTCGAGTATTTAGTCGGTTCACATTTTTGCGATTCTTTCTCTGTGATTTTATGGTGTGGTATTTATCCGCTTAAAAATCCATAAATTTCCTTTTGCTGTTGTGAGTGGTGACTATAGTAGTTGAAATCTCGGGACGCGATTTGCCTAAGTGGGGGATGATGTAACAACCGTGGTTTTGGCAGGTCAGTTTGACTGATAGTCTTGACTCGGTTGACGTTTGTTTGATGTGTTATAGGTAATTGTAGTGTTATAAGTGTGATATAGGTGAGTTTTAGCACTAAATCCCTTTGCGTAAATGGTTTTATTGTGATTTGGAAAGTTTGGAATTTGGGAAAGGTCATTTTGATCACCTTTTGTGGTGTAGAAATTACTTGTGTAGTTTTGGTGTTTTTGTGTTTTTGCGTAACGAGTCTTCGTTCAAGTATTTGAGCGTTAGCAAGTTACGAGGAGTTTGTTTTGATGTGTTATGCTCAATGTTGCAAAAATCGTGAATCGGTCCCAAGGCGGTCGAGGGCCGTGTAGCGATTTTTGGCCGATTAATCGCCGATTCCAAGGTCCAAGGCCGATTAATCAGCCGATTACCTTGTAATTCGCTCCAATTTCCAAGGCCGTTCAGCTTGTAATCGCCGATTAATCGGCCTTGTAGGCCGATTTTTGCAACACTGGTTATGCTTATATAAGAGTGTGAAAATCTATTTTTGGAAACTTTATTTTGAAAATGATTATTTTCCGGTTTGTCGTAAAGTTAAGGTTTATCGCGAAAGACGTTAGGATTCATTATGGGAATACATAAAATATGAAAAGTATGAGGTTTTGAGTGTAATAAATTAATTTAATAAAAAAATAAAAATATATATACTTTATATATGTAAAATTCGAATTTAAGGGATAAGGGGAAAAAAGGAAACCCAATTTGAGTCCAAATAAGACTCTTAGGCCCAGGGATTATCCAAAATCAATATATATATAAACCCAAACACCCTTGAACGTTTTTTTACTGGTTTTGGTCATTCAAGAGAGGCAAAGGAAGGAGGATAAAATTAGGGTTTATAATTGTAAAGCAATAATCAAGAATCAAGGTAAAATTCTTAAAATACATGTTCAATTGTTTGATTACTTAATATAATTCTTGTAATAATTATATGATGGATTAGAGTTTGGGTTAACTTCTGTAAATTAATGTTATTAAACATGTTGGGATCAATAATTAGTAATATTATGATGATTGGTGAAGAGAATTGAGTGTAAAACATGCTAGTTATTGAGTTAGGGTTTGGACAGATTTGTAAGGCTGTAAAGACGTGAGTGTAAATAACAGATGGTGAAGAGTTAAGTCACGAATTTTAGGTCTAAATTAAAGTATAATGAAACAGCTTTCCAAAAAGTCCAGCCACGATTGATTTCAAGGTCGGGAAGTTGGTCTTTTGATTTTTCTTTGTTAAGGTATCAAAGCTGTCAAACCGGGACAGATTTTGGGTAAAATTTTGAGGGTGTCATGTGATTGTAAAAGTGGTATTTTGACTAGGCCTTCTGGAATAGTTAAGTATTAGGTTATATTAGACTACCACGAAGAGGATTCGCGATAAAAACTTGTGGAAGTAATTATTAAAAATCAAAACTTTTTGGTGTGCGTTCAGATCCGAATTTGAGTAGTTGACAAGTTTGAATTTCTTATGAGTACTTGTGTGTGTTATTGGTCCATGGCCTTCTGGGATTAGCTTCTATGATTATGATAGACCATGGTAAATTTTTGGTGTGAGTTGTTGAGTTTTATTTGTCGTGATTTCATGTGAGTGAATGTACTCAAAAATTCTGCGTTTTCTGAGTTTTAGAGTGCAAGGGATTTAGTGAGTATTAAGTTATGGTAGTAGTTAGTATGGTGTCTAGGAGATCCATGGTGGGTCATATGAGTCTTAGACATCCATCATATGTGTATTACATGGGTTGTAGCTTTTAGCTTGACCTTGTGTAATGTGGATTTTTTTTTTTTTTTTTTTTTTTAGATTGTGAGTTGTTTTTGTGGAAGCTGCGAAGTTTAAGGTGAGTTCATAGTCCCATATTTTTACTTTGTTTTAAACTTGGGATGGGAATGATGCTTGTCTTAAATGATTTGATTTACTGTGATTATGTGTGTGGTGTTAAAGAGCTTGGACCTATAATGTTATCGTATGCATGCTATGTGTGATTATTTGCTTGTGTGGATATATATGGGATCCAAGTAGAAGGATGCTTATCCTATTGCTCGCGCATGCGACCTAATTGATGTTTAATGGGATCCAATTAGGAGGATGCTTATCCTGTTGCTCGCGCATGCGACCTAATTGATGTTTAATGGGGTCGGGGGACACAAGCCGTCCTAATGTAATCATTGTGGGGTCGGAGGACACGAGCCGTCCTGTTGTAATTATTTTGGGGTCGGAGGACACGAGCCGTCCTATTGGTTTCCTTGTGAGTGCTGGTGCCTTTGTGTGTGAATATTAACTTGAAAATGTATGTAACTATATGATAACTATAATTATTTGTCCAGTTATATTTTGTAATCACAGTGAATTTGGTTGCCTTGTGTGTTGAGTCTCAAACCTATGAATCTCACCAACGTAATGTTGACATTTTAAGCATCATTTTCAGGTGAGCTTTCTAAGGATAAGATAGAAGGAGGTGGATAGACGAGACCTTAGTTGCATTGGAAGTGGTTTATCATCTATGTTTGGATTTATGTTTTGTTTTGGTTATTTTATTTTGGGGTATTGTTACAACACTTTTGTGTTTGTATTTTGCTCTATTTTTGTGCATGTAGTTGTTCTCTATATAGACACCAGGTGTTGTGATGATATCCATGAAGTTACACCCGCGCGTTCCGCCGTGACGGGGTGTGACACCTTACACTTAGCTTTTGCAAAATACCTTTATATGAAGTTAAGACGAAGTTAAACAACAAACTAAAGCATTTTCACAATTTTAATTTGAAACATGATCTACCAACAATAAAAATAAAGCATGCATACGGAAGCAAATAACAATCAAACAAATAAAAATCACACAAAACATGGGTTGCCTCCTAAGAAGAGCTTTTCTTTATTTACGAGTCTTGTAGCTAGACTCAAGGTCATGGGCTATCCTATATGGGTGAGCTCCTCGTTGAGGACATCTTTGGGATCAAACTTGGGTTTCAACTTCCTATCGGTTTTCTTGGTACGGTATGACCTTTCAAACTTTTCTCCATCCGGATCATATAAAATCATCTTCATATTCCATGATCCGCCACCTTCATTTGGTGGCTTGTCGCACTTCCATTTACACTTATCCCCTTCTCTTTTACACTTGTTCATCTCTATGTTAATAGGCATTACGCATAAGAACTCAATCATTTTCCTAAAGACTAGGGGATCCTCAAAAGGGTCTAGTTCTTCATCTCTAGCTATGAGTTGTTCCACCGAATGTGTATCGATGAAATCTTTTTCTAGATAGAATGGGCTTTGCGGTCCTATAAAGTTTCTTTCTATCCAAGGCCCATATCTAGATGGTCTCCTATTCATCTCTACCCAATGTGGTGTCGGTTCGTCCTCACAATCGTAGCTATGCTTCCTAATATCATAAACCGACCAAGTATCACCCTCTCCTACCGCTATCTTAGACTCCTTACAATCTATCATGGCACTAGCGGTTGCTAAAAATCCTCTTCCTACTAACAATGGGCATGTAGTATCACTAACCATATCTAGGACGTGAAAATCCGCTTAAACAGTTAACTTTCCTACGTGAACCACTACATCCTTGATCATTCTAACCGGATGGGCAATACTTCCATCCGCTAGACCAATTAGTACTTCCGTCTCCTCTAACTTTCCTATCTTAAGAGTGGTGAAAAGGGATAAGGGAATCAAGTTGAGGCTTGATCCTAAGTCGGCTAGTGTGTCGAAATCTTTGGATTTACCTATCTTACAAGGCAAAACAAGTATACCTGGATCATCAAGCTTCTTAGGCAACTTGTTTTGAACGAAGGCGGTCCCATTTTTACCCAATTTAAATTTCTCATATTTTTCTAGTAGGGAGCTATAGTAGGGAGCACGGGCTAAGACATCAATGACGGGGCGTTCAAGGTGGAGCTCCTTGAATTCATCGTCAAGGTCTTGTGTAGGAGGTGTTTCGACTATGCTATTGACCGGTTTGATATCGGATGTTTTATTCAATTGGTCCTTTTGAAGAATTTGGGTTTGCTTGAAACACGTGCTCATTGATTTGACCAAGTAGTATTGTGGACAAGAAGTAGGGGACGAAACCGATGATATGGCATTAACGTTTAGTTTCGGGTTCTTGACCGTATCGCTTGGGAGTGCTCCCATTTCTCAGTCATTGAGAACTTTCAACAATGTGTCTATTTTGGTGGTCCTCTCGCTTTGCTTTTGTTTGAAATCAGCTTCAAACTTAGATATGCGAGCTTCTTGAGATGCCATAAACTTGGACATCAACCCTTCAAGATTATTGGTACTACCATAGTGATTAGAAGGATTCTTGTTGAAAGTACGGTTAGCGGGTGGACCGTTTGGTTGGTAACGATAAGGTGGATTGGAAGAATTTTTTTGGTTTTGTTTCCACCTAAGGTTCGGGTGATTTTTCCAAGAAGGGTTTTAGGAATCACCGTAAGGGATTGGCTCGGGTTTGAAAGTGTACCACTTATCTCCCGCTTCGTCGGTACGCGAGGATGCGTAGTCCGCAAGAGCTTGTCAGGGAGTTCCACGCAATCACGAGTGTCATGGGGACCACTACATAATTCGCATGAAAAAGTGATTTTGTTCACTTGGCTTGAAAGTTTAGGAGCTTCGTAGGATTTCATGAGAAACTTGACTTGGTCCTCAAGTTCCATGATCCTACGGTCGGGAGTGCTAGAATTGTTCGAAGGCAAAGATATTGCCTTGATCGTTTTGTTCAAATCACGGGGATCATTCCAACTTTCGTTGTCATAGAGAGCAAGATCTTCTATGAGTTCCCATGATTCTTCCGCACTTAGATCACGTAGCTTGCCACCGGCCGATTAGTCAATGGTTTGCCATGTGGAGAGATCGATATGGTCATAGAAGATTTGGACTTGGAGCCAAAGATCTATGCCATGATGAGGGACTTTTTGGAGTAAGTCCTTGAAACGAGTCCATGCTTCATATAGAGTTTCACCTTGACGTTGTTGGAACATTAAGATATCATTTCTAAGCTTGGTAGTTCTCCCGGGTGGGAAAATTGAGCAAGGAAACGAGTGGTGAGATCATCCCATGAGGTGATGGATCCCGCGGGTAAACGTTTAAGCCATTGACTAGCTTGATCACGTAGAGAGAATTGGAATAGGCGTAATCGGGTCGACTCTCTAGTTACAACATCAAGGTCTATAGAATCTACGATTTTAAGGAAATCCTTGAGATGCTGATTAAGATCTTCGGAACGAAGTCCATGGAATGCACATCCGCTTTGCACAAACCGGATGGTGTCGGATCGCAAGGGGGACACATTGGCTCCTTGAGTGAGCTCAATAGTGTTTCGATAGCCTTGGTGGCTAGGACGGGAATACTCTCCTAAGGTTCGGGGCCTAAGAGGTTGGTTTGCTAGTGGTGGGTTTTGTGGGTGGTTTTGTTGTGGTGGGTTGATGGGTTCAAAGATGTTACCACCTTCCATGATGTCGGATGGTAAAGTTTATGAACAAAGACACGAAGAAATAAGATAGACTAAAGAAAACCTAAAAAATAAAAATAAAATCTTACTAGAAAGGAATTTAGCAAGTAGACCTAATAAAAAGAAATCCTAACCTAGACTAACTATTCCCCGGGCTGCGGCACCAAAAACTTGATATGTGGGAATCGCACCAGGCTTTACCTCTCGAGGAATTCGAGAAGCTTACAACCCCCACCAGGCAGTGTACCTGATCGTTGTAGTATAGTATAGTGACAAATACCGGAGGATTGATCGTTCAACTCAGGAATAGTGTTGCTAGGATTAGAAAGTCTCTTAAACTAAGTCTAGAGGTGAGGGATGATTCTTTTTGTATTTTTATATTTTATAAAAGCAAGTAAAATCTTGGGTTTTGAAAGAGTGGGCGGAATTAGTTGCTAGCCAACTAACCCAATTAACTACAAATGCAATCAAAATTAAAATAACAGAAATGAAAATGAAACTAATTAAACTAGTGGTGTAGACAATGATGGGGAAAGTTATGTTTACTTAGGTTTCATTACTCCCTAGATATCTTTTACAGGTTGATAGTTTGTTACAATTGCATGGATGACGGGTCATATTCCTTAATACTAGTCGTAGGGCCGTGTACAATATTCCCTAACTCTATAGGATCCTACTTCACTTCTATGTCGAGCCGTTAGAAGCTCCTAACATGGGATTATTAGAATTCTCCTATGCATTAAATACAACCAAAAATCGTAGTACACCTCCGATCATGTTTCTTAAGACGTTCAAGCAAGGTACCAGTGGAAGTCTGCCATTTTTCTTAAGCCTAACATCGAATACAATCATCCGTAACAACTATAAATAAATAGTCAACCCATAATTAACATCTAGGTATCACTACGTCTAAGCAAACACAAAAGAATTCTAGCCGAGCATGTTAAATTGAAGACAAGTGTAAAATATATTCAAACAACACATAGACATATTGATTGAATTGAAAAAGTACCTATCTCAAATAGAACATGAAAGTTTCAAAGGGTTGAAACCCTTGAAAAAGCTGTGAAAATTGGCCTAGGGTTTTTCCCTCAAAGTTGCACACTAATGAATGAAATTTGGAAAACTATACATAGATAATACAGGGTGACGGCATCATGTGTAAACATGTGACGCCATCAACTCACCGCCTATAATGAAATCGGATTGCCTAGATTCACTTTTGACGCCGTTATGTGTAAAATTGTTCTGGGCCGTCACTAATACTTGGACCATGACGGCCTTGGGTGACCCCGTCATCTCCAATGCATAAAACTCTCTGGATCGCCACGGGTAATGTCCACATCCACCTCTTGTATTACTCTTGACGCCGTCATTAAGGAACATGTGACGCCGTCAGGTACTGTTCCCAGCAAGGAAAATTAAGACTTTGCCGTTTTCTTCACTTTTATGCTCAAAAAACGTTCAAAATGCTTCCTTTTCCAGATTTCACTCCAAAAGTACCTAAAATGACAAAAGAAACGATTTAAGGCAATATTTGATCAAATAATCTTGACTTCAGGCTTAAATGACCCCTTAAAAACGGTTCACTTTTTGCCTCATCACCAATCAATGACAACGGGCTCCGGCCCTATAAGCACAACCAGGCTCCGGCCTAATAAGCCTAACAAGGCTGAAAACCCATGTCACGAGCATGGAACAGTCCGGAAAAACTTGGACACATATAAGCGGCACTCCCAAAGTACGCCCGTGGACTAGACCCCGGTCCGTCCGCATCCACAAACATCGATTAAGCTCCGGACCCTTGCCCGACAAGGGTCCCACTTCGGCCACTCTAGCAAGCACGACCCGCACCCAATTAAACCCAATTCCATACCCTCCGCACTCTTTGCACTAACAAGTTGGTGCCATCCATGGGACCGGTACATAACTGTGTTCCAGATAACGCAAAGGAAAGGGACAAAGAATCAAAAGGTCAAAGCAAATCAGCATTGGGCACGACCCTCCGGGCGCCTGATAACGATCATGACCAATGGTCATCTACTGACCAGAGTGAGGAAGCTCATCCGCCGATAACATTGAGAAGAAATTCTAACGATGCCCGAACTCGTCTAGGCATAAAAGCGACTAAGCCAAAAGACTCCAAAGAAGAAATCTATGCGCTTACATAAATGCATTGCGGCGAAGCTAACCACGGACGTCCCCAAGGAATGATGCCTTACGGAGAGGACGCAGAAGCGGGAAGTTACACAGGAGTTCCTAAAAAAATGGCCAAAGGCAGCCGCATGCAACAAAAATAACTAACCCACTCACAGAAAAAGTCTATAATACGGAATCACCCGATAAGACCTACACGGCAAGCAATATGCAATTTTACAACGAGGATGAATACCACGTGGACCGCACGGGAGAACCCCGAATAGTAGTGTGGATACGCAATAAAGGCCCAAGAACCGGAATAAAAAGGTCTACCGTATCAAGAAAGGAAGTAATAAATCAATAGAAGACCTTGCAAGGGCATCCCCGGCAGCAAACAGAGTAACTGCAAACATATCAGAGGCCTTGAAGGTTATCAAGTTTCAAAATGTGTCGGACACGAGGCTAGAGAAATTCCACACAGGGAAACGCCGCCGGTCGAAAGAGGCGCTTAAAAACCCTAAGTGGAGAATGTAACTCCTTTCCACAATTGCAGCCATGTCGCTCGCAAGGAAATGGACACAAGCACCGGAGCCAGTAAAGCTAGCAATAAACACTGTTTGCAGCAACCCTGGCTGTAAAGTGCAAATAAGCACAACCTCCAGCGCGACTAAATTACTTGGAGGGCTATGGAAAAGGCTACCAACGGTACACATACATGTCCCTTCCCAAGGTATGGATACACTCCGACCACTGACTCCGTGTCAGGATTGGTAAGACGAAAGGACATCCTAGCCACAGGCTTAGGCACATGACCAGGGGGCATAAATGCTCATACGAAAAACGCTTTGAAAACCTCCAAACATTCGCTATAAATAGCCCCCAAATGAGGAAAAACACAACATCACACCAAAAACAGTACCCAAGGATTCAAAACAAAGGCACCCCCATTAAAACAACGATGAACGAGTCAAGCCCACAATCGCAAACCAAGGAAATCACCAAATTATTGACGAAACGTCATGTGATCCTAATAATATTCTATCAGCTCATGACCAATTCTAACGGGGCATTTAAAACCAAAAATCGAAAACCGGGAAGTCCCCCTGACCCGGGTCATGTTCTTAAATGGCTACTAATAAAAGTTAGTCATTCTTAAATGATGATTAATAACACCAATCCACAACACTCTCCTCATCCCATTCATCCAAGTTCCACTGAACTTCATTCTTCGTCACATCTTTTAAGCGTTGCGAGAACACCTGCACACCTGCCAACTCGATCGCCTAAAAAACGAACGAAAGGGTAGAGCACCGCGGACATATGACAGGTATGCTGAGAGCACGCGTCCAAATGTATAACTAGGATCATGTAATCAGCAATGACCTGGCTCCGGGCCTCCGCCTTGTAGCCGTCCATTGGCGGCAAAACACGGGCAACGATGCGCAGGGCTGACAAGCTCAAGGGGCAAGGAGGTATCATAAGGAAACAAGGAAAAAGGAGATGGAAGGTGGATGTATGTGCGCTTATCCGGGATGAGGTAGAAATGCTTCAAATGGACGTACCGTCAAGAGAACGGACATCCAAGCATCAAGATGCTTCACCCCATGGTGGTCGAGGAGGGAGTCAAAGTACTTCTGATCCTACATTGCAGCCAAGTGCACAAGCGAAACAATGAATAAGAACACCATGCAGAAACAAAGTGAGCCGCGCCCAAAAGCATGGTGTAAATTTGCAAATTACAACGACGGACGGTCTATAGCTGCTTAACATGCTTGCCTAAGGAAGAGATACCAACAGAAGCAACACAAGATCAGTCGGAGAGGGATGCCGTGAATCAGCCTCCGGGTCGCGCATGTACTCAAGAAAATATGGAAGCACAACGCAAACTCCATTACTAACTAAGTCTAAAAGCAAAGAAAAAACAAGGAAACTAAAAGCCTACACGGAAGCAACAGTGCAAGCCAAAGGCAAAGAGAAAATACGGATATCCGTATCCGCAAATATGAAACATCCGTTTGTAAAGACATAACTTATTACTTGTATTTCTACACAAATTTTAATAAAATACAATGTGAAGCCTAGCTACCTTTACTAGTTTACACTTAGAAATTTTTAAAATTTGCTTTACAAACGCACACACATGTGAGTAAGACGCGCACACAAAGGGCACCTCCCGAAAATGTTATTCCGTATAACTAAAAGGGTGCGGAACCTCATAACTTAACCGCAGGTACGTAAGAGGGATTGCAAACCCAGTACCGGGAGGATAACCCACAAATATCCAATCAAGACTAAAAATAAATTACGTATCTGTACGTATTTTAAAACTAGCAAAGCACAAATGATCAAGTGCAAACAAAGACGCATAAAGTTAGACTTAACTTCAGTGCAACTAAAACACACATTCATAAAAGCTATACATGCACGGCATAAGCTAGAATGTTACATAAAACATATGCGCAAAACAAAAATGCCATATATGTTCATAAAAATCATATTTATTAAATCAACTATTCCGATACAAAAATCCGCTCAAAGATCACATGTGACCACGGCAAAGATAAAGGGAGAAATCACTCCGCATGATCATGCTCTGGAGTAATACTAAGCTCCTCCCCGCTAGGCTGCAAAGCGGGAACAATAGTTAAAAAGCCCCCATATTCCCTGACATCCAAAACATCTAAGTCATCTGTAGAAAAAGGTTCAGAAACTATGGGTGGGGCAAAAGACGTTGATGGTACACCAGTACTCATAGAAGCTAGTTCACGCGAAGGAACGGCTTCTGAATCAAACAAAAACCGTGGGGAAAAAGGACTGGACATAAGAACAAACATATCCGCCAAGGCAAACTGGACCATGGCAACATTCTCTTGAATCTTCCTAGCCTTTTGACGAGAGGCACTTAAGGACAAGGACAAAGGATCTTCACCTACAACTAAGCCACAGCTAAGCTTAGGAACAAACAATTGCTCAAAATTAGGTTGCAGGTCGGCTAAACAAAGGAATTCCGCAATCTCGGCATCCAGCTGAAAGAAAGGCATAACATCTTCAAAGTTAGAATCCTTATGCACAGACAACTCCGAAAACAAAGAGAAGTCAAGACCACGGAAAGCCTTCAAATGAGAATCAAAATCAGCGTCAGCGGAAGGGTCATTGGCATCTATGTCCAAAAGTTGTCTACCCTCTCCAGCATGCTTAAAACTAGCCACCAAACCGTCTTGCATCCCTTTCCTAACGACACAACTCAACAACTTCTGAAGTGATGAGTGATCTTCCGGAGAACTCAAACACTTAGCAAGGAATAACCTCATGCCATTGCAAAGCAACCACCTACGGCTTGCAACATCGGTAAGGAAGCGAGGGTAAAAAGCCTCATGACCATTAACAACCGCCTCCACGAGAAGCGACTCCAATTGAACCAGTTTATCGATAAGACCCTTCACCTGGGCATCCTAATACCCCTTGAAAAGAACATCCAAGTTATCAAGGGAATCCTAAAGCGAACGAGCCTGAAAAAAAATAAATATAAAAAAAAGAGAGAAAGATAAGGATAAAAAAGAGAAAGCAAAGGGAGGAAGAAGAGAAATAATAAAACAGATACCCTATGTGAAGACCACTTGAGCTGACGTTTAAACTCCTCAACTTCAGCAATCAAACAAGCCGGATCACGGCCATTACCCTCCCAGGAGGAATGAAAGTATGTGGATCGCTGAGGAGGTGCGCCACGCTCGGCAACCTGGTCAATAGTAAGGGAGCGCAACACAGCTAACTCAGCCTTGAGCAGATCAAGCTCACTCCTCAACTTCAAATTCTCTTACGCCAATGTAGAAGTGCCAGCTTCAGGAAAATGAGTGACGAACTTCAAAGAAGAAACCTCCATACTCAGACCAGACACTTGCATCTTTAAAGCCTTAATCTCAGCATTCTTCTCTTCAAATTGCCCGGCTAAATGGCGATAATGGGATATATACTTCCGCTTCAAAGCAATGTTCCTTTCAGCACGCGCCCGCGACTCAGCACAAAAAGAGGTCTGGCATGCAGTCAAATAATTGAACTCATCAAAGAAATCCTTGTCATGCATCTCACGGATTTCAGAGAAAAACCTAGGCGGAGCAAAACCGTCGACCATCTCGCGGGAATCCGCAGCGGTCTCCAACCTAGAACCGCAAGGCACATTCCATTCCGGAATATAAACCTCCCCAAAAATGTTGCGGTCACAATCTGTAACAGAACGAACATGTCCAAAGAGAGGTTCACCTTCGGAAACATCCTCCTCATCACCACCATCTAATTTAGAAACACCAACGGGCACGAAAGTGGGAAGAAGAAGAGATAACCGGGTAGCAGCCTTATTATTTTTCCTCTTTAACAAAGGATGGGCGAAAGACTCTACGACCTTAGTAGCAACCGACGTCGAAGGAACAGAAGTCCTGGTTAAAGCATCAACCTCAATACCAAAAGTACCTGAAAAAGCTGAAGAGTCAAAAGAAACAACGAACCTCTCCACAGGATGCACGGTACGAAAAAAAGAGTCAATCGAATCATTAGGATGGGCACCAACATCTCATTCAAAAACAAAAGATTCCGAAGGCACAGGGAATGATGACCCAAGAAAATGACGTGAATCTTGAAAATAAGAAGACATCACGCTTTTAATAGCGGCCCTAGACTTACCAGAAGTATTCGGACGATTCAAAAGACCATGATCGGCCCTTAGCTTCACCAACCGCTTCTGCTTCTTGGAAACAACGAGACGTCGCCCAGCATGACTATCATTTTAGTCACCATGACCAGCTTCATAAACAAAACTTGGCCCTGCGCCATCACCTCTACATTCATGGACCATTGCCCCATCTTCCGCATGATCATGCGGAGGTGGAGAGAGCGGAACAACACGATCACGAGTCACATCAAGAAGCTTCGGCTCACCTTCTGCCAACTGCCTTGCCTCAACACTTACCTCACTCGGATCAATATGAGTGATGAAGGCGTGTGCACTAATATCTGAAAAATAGAAAAATAATAAAAAGGGGGGGAAGAAGAAAGCGAGAGATGACGACAGTAAAAGTATAGCACACAAACCTCTTCTATGAAGATGGAATACTGGGCACTCGTCTTCCCTAAATGGATAAGCACGGCTCAAACCAACCCAACAAAGGAAAGCTTTTGGATATCTACGGAACAGGGCAGACCCCTCAGTAATAATCCTAAATTCTTCTGCGCTATACTCATGAGGGTTAGGACCAGGATCCGCCTCGGCACCATCAACTGAACACCAAGGGAAACTAACAGGGCAAGCGAAAGCGTTTTTGATATAAATAATGCATAAAAACGTTATTAATATTTCTCGATATCCCTACGTTTTAACGATCACAAAATGTAAAATCATTAAATGTAAAATCATTAAATGTAAAATCATTATGCAAACAAGTA
The DNA here is from genome assembly GCA_030686995.1 of Artemisia argyi. Taxonomy (NCBI): domain Eukaryota; kingdom Viridiplantae; phylum Streptophyta; class Magnoliopsida; order Asterales; family Asteraceae; genus Artemisia; species Artemisia argyi. The sequence continues at coordinate 159,885,836 of CM060693.1, forward strand.
TTTAGTTACAAATATCATTCCATCCAACTAAATCACTTAAGGTATAAATAAACAAATGTCTAATACATTTTATGATCAAAGGGATTTTTATTTAGACACTACAAATTTTATAAAATGTTATAAACATTTTATATATTTTAGAAAAATACTTTTGGTAATTAAAGGAATTTTTTTAATTCATAACAAAATATATGAATTCAAGTTTTTAACCAAAATCAGTTACATTTTCACCAGATAAACCTTCCCCAGAAAAAGACAAGAAAACTGGCCGTTACAGGAGGGCGGCCCCCTTAATAATTAAGGGGGGCGGCCACCATTTAAGGGGGTCGGCACGCTCCTGTGGCCAGATTTTTTGCCTATAAATACTGGTTCATTTCTATAATTTTTCCTCACCTTTTGCACGGAAATTTTCAGTCCTAATCCTTTCCAAATATCCTTCTAAATCCTTTGATCATAAGATTGTATGTCTTTGTTTCAAGTGATTCAATCCTTCATGACTAAAAGTGCAAGAGAATAATACTCCTTCAACATCTAGTTAAGAAGTATTGTAGATTTGTGAATATAGTCTTGTAGTTGTGTAAATTATTTGTAAAGGTGTAGGGTGTTTATAATAGGTAGATTTAGGTGTGTTAGTAGTGAATAGAAGTAGTGAAGAAGAAGTAGTGTTGTAAAGAAGAAGTTGTGAAGTTGTGAGAAGTTGTGTAGTAGTTGTGGTATATACAAGTTGTGAAGAAGTCGTGAGAATTCGTGAAGAGTAGTGAGATTGGTTCTAGCTACTATTAGAACATGACATTTAGCTTAGTGTTGTTAATTGGTGTAAGCAAAAGTTGTGTAAGGTTTTATCCGCCATAAGGGAGCTTGTTGACATAGTGAAGAAAACTCTCGAGTTACGTGCTCGGGGAGTGGAGTAGGACGATGAGGAGCTTCGTAGCTGAACCACTATAAATCCTTATCTTGCGGTGCGATCTTTCCATCACTATCTCTTTATTTACTTGTCTATATTGTTATTGCTTACTTTCGTAGATATTAGTATTCATAAGTGTGTATGTATTGATTTCACATAGAATTAGAATCGAAGTTTTTGAAAACAAAGTTTGTATAAATTTAAAAACGACGTAAAACTATTCAACCCCCTTCTATTTTTCCACAATTGGCATCAGAACTACGCTAAACAAAATTTTTAAATAAATTTTATTTTAAAAACTTGAAATCGATTTATGGAATCGGAAAAATATTTATAAGGAAACATGACATTTAAACCACCATTTTTCGAAAACATAAGTTTTCTTGAATGGAAAAATCGATACGAAAGTTATGTGAAGTCAATAGATTATGATCTTTGCATGTCATTTCAATTGGTGATTTTCAACCAATAAAAACTATTTTTGAAGAACAAGATAATTGTTTCAAACGATTGCTAGATAAAAATAATAAGGCTAGAATAATTATATATAAAGCTTTACCAAGAATTGAATACGAAAGAATATTTTTTTGTCAAACGGCAAATGATATGTGTAAAGGCCTTTTAAACTTTCCTCAAGAGAACTCTCGGGCCAAAGAAAGTTTTGCATACAAAATAGTAGAAAATGAAAGTATAGTAGATAAGTATTTAGTTGAAATGAGTACAAGTGCTACTACAAATTTTTTGTGTGAAGGTAATGATGGAGAAAATTCCATGAGTCACGTCAAGAATAAACAAGAAGGTTGTATAAAGATAGCGATCGAAAAGGAACTTAGTGAGGATGATGATTCTAGTTCCGAAAGTGAAGACGATTCTAGTTCAGAAAGTGAAGACGAAGAATATGCAAAGATCGTTAAATAATTCAAGAATATTACTAAAAAGCGACAAAGAGCACAAGATAAAAGAAAAACAACCCGAAGAAGAAGATCTAGTAACAAAGACGAAACGATGAAGCACAAATGTTTCGTAGCTCAAGCATCTAATGAAGTATGTCTAGGAGTAGATTTGGAACCCGATGAATGGATAAAAGATAGTGGATGCTCAAGACACATGACGGGGAATCGCAAGCTATTTTATACATACAAGGCGTATAACGGAGGTAACGTTGTTTTTGGTAGTGATCGTCGTGGAAAAATCATAAGAAAAGGTACGATTTCTCAAGACTCTCTAACTATTGAAAATGTTGAACATGTATATAATCTAACATATAACTTGCTTAGTATAGGTCAAATATGTGATAATAAGTGTAGGGTTACCTTTACCGATAAAGATAGTGAAATAATTAAGGATGAGAAAGTCATAGGTTGAGAAATTAGGAAAGGAGGTATATATGTTATGAAACTAGGAGACAAACCGAAAGATAGGATATGCTTAGAAACTCTAGATGAAAATTCCACCTTGTGGCATAGGAGATTAGGTCACGCTAACATGCAACAATTACAATCTTTAGTCTCTAAGGAACTAGTTAGAAACTTGCCTAGTCTAAGATATGATCAACATTTTTGTAACACTTGTAAAATTGGAAAACAAACACATGCTAGTTACAAAGCTAAAAATATGGTATCCACTACTAGATGCTTAGAATTACTTCACATGGATCTTTTTGGTCCATCCGCAGTGCGGAGCTACGGTGGCAACCGTTACACCTTAGTTATAGTAGACGATTATTCACGATACACGTGGTCTAGGTTCTTAAGTGATAAAACCGAAGCCTTTGAGAAATTTGAGAAATTTAGTAAAGTGATTCAAAATAAATTAGGATGCTCAATAGTATCAATTAGGACGGACAATGGTAGGGAATTTGACAACGAAGTACAATTCGGAAAATATTGTGATTTAAATGGAATATCTCACAACTTTTCCGCTCCTCGTACTCCTTAATCAAATGGGGTAGTAGAAAGGAAAAATAGGTCTTTACAAGAAATGAGTAAAACAATGCTATATGAGCAATCTATCCCACAAAAGTTTTGGTGTCACGCCGTAGATACATCAACGTATATACATAATAGTGTTTATATTAGAGGAATATTAGGAAAAACTCCTTATGAGTTATTAAGAGGTAGAAAACCAAATATAGGCTACTTTAGAGTATTCGGAAGTAAATGCTTTATCCTTAATACAAAAGATTACCTTACTAAGTTCGATCCTAAGTCATACGAAGGAATTTTTCTAGGATATTCACAAAATAGTAAAGCATGTATAATTTTAAATAAACACACTATGAAAGTAGAAGAATCCTTAGATGTAACATTTGATAAAACTCCTCCACCACCCAAAACATTACCTTTAAAAGATGATGATGTGATTGAGGAAGAAGCTATTAAGGTTAGTGAAAGTAAGCCCTTAGGAAATAATAATGAAGTAGAAACATTAGAAGAAAATGAGATTGTAAATATTAAGGAATCAAAATCACGTCCTTTAGGTAACATCATAGGTAGTTTAAATCAAAGAACCCTTAGATTACAAGCTCAAGATGAAAGTACCTTTTTGCTTTGTGACAACAATAGAACCTAGGAATGTAAATGAAGCCTTAAAGGATGAAAGTTGGATTATGGCTATGCAAGAAGAATTAAATCAATTTAAAACAAATGATGTTTGGGACCTAGTCCCAAATCCTAGGAATGTGACCATAATAGGAACCAAATGGGTATTTAGGAATAAACTAGATGAGAATGGAATAGTAACTAGGAATAAAGCTAGATTAGTCGCCCAAGGTTATAATCAACAAGAAGGAATTGATTATGACAAAACCTATGCTCCGGTAGCTAGACTAGAATCTATTAGAATACTCTTAGCTTACGCTTGCGCCCTAGATTTTAAGTTATACCAAATGGATGTGAAGAGTTCATTCCTCAACGGTTTTATCAATGAGCAGGTTTATGTGGCACAACCTCCAGGATTCATTGACTTCGCAAAATCTGATTTATCTTTATAAACTCAAGAAGGCTTTATATGGACGCAAACAAGCCCCCAAGGCTTGGTATGATTGATTAAAAGCATTTCTTATTAAACATGATTATTCCATGGGAATGGTAGACAACACTCTCTTCACTAAAAAGAAAAACCCGAATCTCATCATTGTTCAAATATATGTCGATGATATTATTTGGATCGACTTGTCAAGAAATGTGTGATGAATTTTCCAAAATCATAAAAGATGAGTTTGAGATGAGGATGATGGGTGAACTAAACTTCTTCCTAGGATTACAAATAAAACAATTAGAAGATGAAATATTTTTCAACCAATCTAAATACATTAAGAAAATGCTTAAGAAATTTGGCCTAGAAGACTCAAAACCCTTAAAAACACCTATGTCTACGGAAGTGAAACTCACAAGAGATGAAGAAGGTGAGTCCGTAGATAATACTAAGTATAAAGGAATGATAGGTAGTTTACTATACTTAACGGCAAGTAGACCCAATATCATGTTTAGTGTTTGCCTTTGTGCCCGCTTTCAAGATGATCCCAAAACCTCTCACCCAGAAGTGGTTAAGAGTATCTTCCGATACATTAAAGGCACTATACACTTAGGATTATGGTATCCTAAGGGATCCGGCATAGAAACCATTGTCTATATATGCGGATTCGGATCATGCGGGAGACTACGTGGATCGAAAGAGCACTAGCGGTATTTGCACGTTCATGAGATGTTGCCTAACATCTTGGTTTTCCAAGAAACAAACCGCTCTTGCTATTTCGACCACCGAAGCCGAATATGTAAGCGCTGGAAAGGCATGTCAACAAGCACTGTAGATGAAACAAGCTCTCGTAGACTATGACGTTAGGTTAGAAAATATTCCTATAATGTGCGACAATAAAGGTGCTATAGATTTAAGTAATAATCCCGTTCAACACTATAGGACTAAACATATAGAAATACGTCACCACTTCCTTAGGGATAATGTACAAAAAGGTAACATATCTATAGAAAAGGTTGCATCGGAAGATAATATTGCGGATATATTCACTAAACCCCTTAAGCGTGAACTATTTAACCACTTGCGTTTAGGATTAGGAATGATGGATCAAGTTGACTAAATTTTATTGTATTTTCGTTAATCACTTAGTGCATAAATTTTTTTTTCTCTCTTCTTCGTATCTGAGTCTAGGATTCTATTTCGCACAAAATTGAAGATTGGGAAACTACATCGCATAAACATTTCTATAAAACCCAATTTATTTTATTTAAACTATTCTCACTTCTAGGAAACACATGAAAATCATTTTTCTTGCATTGTTGAATAATGCTAAAAACATTCTTTAAAATCATGCATGAAATCTCACATGAATTGTCAAAGTGTACAATCTAATATATACCTTTGACATTCATGGGTTGAGCAAAACTAAATCTAGGAGAATTTGGATTGCTTCTTAGGATATCTTCATCTTTGCATTAGGAGTCGAAGCAATCACATCTCCACATTTGTTGCATATAGGCACACACTAGAACAAAGTCAAGAATTACATTGTCACATTTGTTCCATCACTAGTTTCTCACTCACTAGTTGCCTTTGACCTTACACTAAGATAGTTGTCTTAGTAAGAATGACTTGCTTATTTGCTCTATTACTTTGTTTATCTTTCTTTCATGCTTAGTTGTGATTATATTATATGCTTATTTGCATACCTATATATTTTTCATGCATATTTCATTAAGATAATACATACATAGTTGCCTAAAGAGTTGGACTTGCCCAAAACCAAACCTCAAAACAAACATCTTTCTGAAGAATTTCTGCCAATAACCCTTTTCTGGCAATCTGTGAACCAGGCCCTGGGCGGCCCCCTTAATTATAAAGGGTGTTCCCCCTTAAAATTAAAGGGGCCGGCCTATGTTTAAGGGGGCTGGCCACCTGAAGGTCGAGGTTAATTGTTTGCTTTATGCTTTTTTAGCCCATTTCACCCTATTTTGATTCTCCACTTCCCTAAATTCACAAACACATTTTGTCTAGTAAATCCACCACATATTATCCTTTCATAAACACATAATCATCACACTATAAATACCCCTCTTCATCATAAATCATTACTCAACTCATCATGTCATCTCCCAACCACCCAAGATCTAAACCTTCAAGGATTGCAAAGATCTCCGTCAAACCCGTGTGGAGAAGAAAGCTTGATACTTGTCAAAAGTCCACCTCAATCAATGATATTGTCTCCAACCAACCAACACCTAAACATCAAACTCGCCCAAATGAAACCTCTCTTTTACCTCAACAAGACAACCTCACAATTTCCTTTTCCAACAAAATTCCACATCCATCTCACTCACTTCTACCAAATGATCCTTTTGAGGAACATACTCAATCTCAAAACAACCACCATCACTCTCATCCAAAGATCAATCCTATGTTCCATGTCCAAACCTCAATCCCTAGTCACAATCCAACTCCAACATCATCACCTTCCTCCGAACATAAAAAGTTCATTGAGGAGCTCAAAGAAGCTCATGAGCTTAGCGCTCTTCTTGCTTTATACCTTGCTCAACGGAATTTGGATCAACAACCTTCCTCCACCCACTCCTCACCACCCAACAACTTGATCCAACTTGAGAATCATGTTAACAATTGTCCTTGTTGCATTTTTCTCCAAAAACAAACCATTGCACTCAATGAACACTTCACTTGGATTTAGTATCTCCTCACAAGGTCTTCTCCACCGCCATCACAAACACAACACTCCAACCATTCCGCTCCAAACTCACCACCACCAAACACTCCAAACTCTCCAAACAACATTCCCACAAAAATCTACCTCTACTAAATACAACCACCATGCTCGCCATCTCCAAGCAAGTACTAGAGACCTCAAAATTGGCAACTTAATATTATCTATTGTAGTATGCTAGAAAAGCATATATGTATGCTTATGTACCAATGATTATGTTTTCAACATAATCTATTTAAATAATTAATGAATGCTTCTTGTGTCTTATTATTTTCATGCATTCTTATTAGTTCTTTTATATATTTGTTCCATGCATCACATATGTAACACCCCAACCCGAAAAGGACTAAAGTGTAACATTATGGAGTCAAATCAGAACACAAGCGAAACGGAGATACATTACCATACAAAGCTTACAAGGGTTACAAGGAAAACTAACAAAGTACAAAATACAAAAGAGCAACAATAATGAACTAAGTCCAAGTAGAATATACTAAGCCCAACCATCAAATACTAAGACCAAATACAAATGCTTCTAATCATCTCTAAGTCCAGCAAGTAGCTAATAAGGGTGAAGTCTTCTAAGCCCAAAATAAGATCTCTCCATTCATAAACCCAGCTTCCTACTAAACCTGCCGCAGGAGAAAAGAAATGCGGTTGAGCTTAAAAAGCTCAGTGAACAGATATCAACAAATAACAAAGCGATACAATAGAGTTAGGAATAATCAAAGGAATATGAAGATGGATTACATATGGTGTCAAATGGGTAATCAACGATAACAAGGTTAAGTATAAGATATAATGGATATGGATTTCTGTATTTTACCCCAGGCCCAATCAATAAACAATACAATCCAATAATAGCCCAATATGGAGTAGCTAGCTCCCAATATGTGAGGGGTTCTGCTCATTGAGTCTTAACATGGCCCATGAGGGTTCTGCTCTAAAATTTCACTATACTCAAACACAAGTTAAAGACGACCCGTAATACGACATACGTCTTTATTTATGTTCTTTATGAAAATAAGTTCGCAATCTACAAGTATGTATGCAAATTCAAGGTGTGCATCAATCATCAAAAGATTAAGTTCGAGTCATATAGAGAAACTTTAGGGTAAGAGTAGCTAATAAGGAAGAAAAAGAGGAACGTGAGCACTGAGCACAAAGTATGCCACAAACATATCTCTTGCCATATCAAATAGGGATTATTTCTAAATAACTAAGAGATTAACATAGGAAGAATTTATTTTATGAAATGATGAGAAGCCGCAGAACTATGGAAAGTTAAAGTGTGGAATTAAATAAACAGGGATCATAATATCTTCTGAACCAGGGTGTAAGTTATTATGTTTGGTATTGTTTCATGTCCTTATAATTATGCATTGGTGTATTCATAACAAGCCCCAATTACTTTGCGATAAAAGGCCTATGTATCAGGTAAAAAAGAAATTGGTCAAATAATAAAAGTTCCATTATTGAGTAACAATGTATACATTTAGATTCGGTAGATTAACTCAATATTGGGTCAAACTTCAATTTATGACATTGGTGGTGAATATAAACTCAATATTCAGTTAAACAGTCCATTCTGGTTTTTTATAGGTAAGGACAAATATAATTTGATTTTGATTCATTTGGTTATTGGGATTTTGTGTGTGAAAGATGATTAATAGTGTTTTAGGAAGTTAAGTTTTCATTTGCAATGGGGAAGATGATGAATAGTGTTTAGGGAGGGCAAGGGTGGTGGTGGTAAAAAGACAATACTACCTTCGATGACTAGGCACTTAACGAGAAAACTAACGGAAAAGGGCTCTCGGTGGTTTTTTTGCAAATTTGTGTAACGTTAGTGGCTTTTTTGCGTGACTTTTTGTCTCAGTCCTATTTCTGCGATTTCGTGATACTTTAAGGACCATTTTTGCATTTTACCCCTTATTTAAATTGCACATATAGCTTTCCATAATTTAATAAATATGTATATAATATGTGGAAAATTAAAGGGAAAATTGTCCAAAAATATATCCAACTTGTCACCTTTTACTATTGTATGCTACAAACTTTTTTTTCCTATTGTATACACGAACTTTCTTAATCATCCTATTGTAACAAAGAATAATTGCATCGTTAGTCCTCAATTGACTATTGAGTTAAAATATTTGCATCGTTAGTCCTTATTGACTATTAAGTTAAAATATTTGCATCGTTAGTCCTCATTGAGTTAAAATATTTGCATCGTTAGTCCTCATTGACTATTCTTACGTTAGTTCTCTAAACCCTAAACCCAAAACCCAAAATCCAAAACCCAAAACCCTAAACCCTTCTGCTCCAAATCATTAAAAGTGTAAAACATGACCTACCGCCACCACCCACTTCCACCACCTCCACCCACTACCGCCCACCACCGCCACCACCACCACCCACCGCCACCACCTCCGCCGCCACCACCAGCACCCACCACCTCCACCCACCACCCACCTCCACCACCACCCACCACCATCATAACCACCGCCACCACCTACCACCACCCACCTACTCCACCCACCACCCACCACCGCCGCCACCACCACCCACCACTGCCACCACCACCCATCGCCACGTTTTTATACATAATTTTATACGTGTGGTGGTGGCGGTGGGTGTTGCTGGGTGGCGGTGGATAGTGGTGGCAGTGGTTGTTGGCGGGTGGCGATGGATAGTGGTGGCGGTGGTGGGTTGGTAGTGGTGGCGGTGGTTGGTGGTGGTGATATTGGGTGGTGGTGGGTGGAGGCGGTGGTGATGGTGGTGTTGGTGGTAGCGATGGGTAGTGGTGGCGATGGTGGGTGGTGGTGGCGATGGTGGGTGGTGGCGGTGGGTGTTAGTAGGTGGCGGTAGGTGGTGGTAGTGGTGGTGGGTGGAGGTGGTGGTGGTGGTGGGTGGAGGTGGTGGGTGGTGGTAGTTGGTGGGTGGTGGTGGGTATGGGTGGAGGTGGTGGGTGGCGGTAGTGGGTGGAGGTGATGGGTGGTGTCGGTGGGTGTTGGTAGGTGGCAGTGGGTGGTGGTGGAGGTGGTGGAAGTGGGTGGTGGCGGTAGGTGGTGGTGGGTGGAGGTGGGTTGTGGTGGCGGTAGGTATTGGTAGATGGCGGTAGGTGGCGGTGGGTGGAGGTGGTGGGTGGTGGTGATGGTGGCGGCGGCGGTAGTGGGTGGTGGTGGTGGTGGTGGCGGCGGCGGTAGTGGTGGCAGTGGGTGGTGGTGGTGGTGGCGGTGGTGGGTGGAGGTGGTGCATGTGGGTGGTGGCGGTAGGTCGTGTTTTACACTTTTAATAATTTTGAGCAGAAGGGTTTAGGGTTTAGTGTTTAGGGTTTTGGGTTTAGGGTTTAGAGAACTAACGTAAGAATAGTCAATGAGGACTAACGATGCAAATTTTTTAACTCAATGAGGACTAACGATGCAAATATTTTAACTTAATAGTTAATAAGGACTAACGATGCAAATATTTTAACTCAATAGTCAATTGAGGACTAACGCTGCAAATATTTATCGTTACAATAGGAAGATGAAGAAAGTTCGTGTATACAATAAGAAAAAAAAATTCATAGCATACAATAATAAAAGGTGATAAGTTGGATGTATTTTTTAACAATTTTTTCAAAATTAAATACTTTTTATGGTACTTTTTCCTTATCCCTTATTAACATTTGTTTTAGAACAAAATATATAAGTAAAGTTGAAACAAATGGTTTTTAATGAAGACAAATATATAGCTAAAGTCAAAGAATGAACAAAAGTGGGTTGGTGTACCTAAATAACTTTGGCCGGTCAGCACGTGCTATGAGCCTATATAGTTTACTATTATAACTCCAAACAATATCAATTGTAACATATGACCCCTTTAAACCTTGTAACTACATTTAACTCCCGTATTCTTCATGAAATGAACATATAGTCATTGAATTATAATTAGGCAAATATCACCAAAATATACATAGGGGTCATTTTCAATGAAGTTCAGGGTGGCTCGAAGGTAAAGCTATTAAAGCCATCGCTTTAGGCCCCCGAATGTTTAAGGCCTCCGATTTTCTAAAGCACCATCATGTATAAAGTCGTTATATATATTCTTCAGCATCGCCTTTAGGGCCCCGTCATTTTTTAAGCCCCCCTAATTTCCTAAAATACCTTATACAATTTAGGATTTGAAGTTGCATCTACATTTATCTTTGTTGTTTAGGCTCAAAGTTTATTAGATAGTAAATCCATCATTTTAGTTTTATGAAAATGATCAAAATTGTCTTTTAAGGCAAGGCAATGGAAAACAGCTAATTAAGCTCATTTTAATAATTTTTAGGCGCTGGCTTATTAAAATACGTGTTACAAGTTAGAATGAGGCCACATCTAGCTTATCTTAATTCTTTAGGCGTATAGATAATCAAACACAAAGTCCATCATTTTAGTTTTACAAAACGGACCAAGATAATCTTTTAAGGCGGGAAAAAAATGAATTAAGCTCACTGTTGTATTCCGGTTCTTAAAGACCGGAGTAATAGATAGTGTTGTAAATGAACTAAAAACTCGATGATCTGTTTGTGAATTGTTCTTATGCTCTTTTGATCATGTATTCTTTATACTTTTTGTTTAATGTGTTAATAAATTAATACGAAGAAACTTAATGAGCACGAACATAATATTTCTTTCGTTTAATTGTTTTAAGTATTCATGTAAGGTTTATCTGATTAAATGTTAACGAAAGAACATATACAAGCGCACTCGTGTTGGTTCAATTCTGTCGTCTTACCCCTACTTCTAGATCATGGAAACAACGACGTTTGGTTTCTCTACTTGTCATTTTGTCTTTCAATCATCAACCGGCTTTTAATCTACTAAGCGTTCTTAGTTTTTCTAGATAGACGTAATATAGACTATTTTACTAAAATCAAAGCAAATAATCGAAATGCCCCGTTTTTAAACTTTGCTTTAGGCTTCGGTAAGGATTGAGCTGCCCCTGACGAAGTTATTTTTATTTATTTATTTTAAATTAAATTAGTTAACTTATTATTTTAATCAATTTGAGTATATTTGCTAAATATTTCAAGTCTATTCGGGTTAAGTTTTACGGTGTTTGGTGGCTGCGGTGGCGAACTTGAAATGTAAAACTAAAAGAATAAGCGTTAATAACGAAAATACTCAAATTGACCAGAAAGATTATACGTACATCTACACAACATATGTTGTGTTTGGGTTGAGTAAGTATTAAACATGTTAACCCGTGAACCCGTTTAAGTAAATAAGCCTCTAAAAATTAAATATATAACTTGGGTTTTATGTTAGATGTGAATTAAATGTATTTTGTTATCTACTTAATATGAGTGAATTACTATTGTAACTCTAAAACCATTGAAATTAACGCGTATAACTAAGATATCATTGAAATTGTATAGTTATCTGTATAGAATTTTTATAATATTTTAGATCCATATATCATTTTGCATTAAACTAGTTATATCAATAAACCACCAACCTTATTTAGTCTGAGTTAGGGTTGAGTTTTTGACACAATTAATAAATAGGTGATGTTTGGGTAGAGGTTATATTAACCTGCTAAACCGCGAACCTGAATAAGTCAACCCGAAAACGACTCAATTGTTAGCCTTATTCTGCTCCTGCCTCTCATGAACAAGAAAATTTATTTAGTACTTCCTAGATGTTAGTATGAGTATCTGTTATGCGCTGTGTGGAGCTTAGCGTCGTTAGTGGTCGGGATAGAGGGATCAACTTCAGCACGCGGATCCTCATCTCTCTCGATCATTTTCTTTTCTTTAGGATAATGTGATATGTGAGATATTTGTTTGTGAAAAGAAAATGCTAGTGAGTGTTAATGAAATCTAAATGGATAAAAATGGCCATGAAATAATTAAAAAGAATTGACGCAATAACGACATTAGGCAGTAGCTAGATACATAAACCTTAGCTAACGTCCTTATGTCATCTCTAACAACATACGTTAGAAAGAAAAAAAAAATCTATACGTTAGATTTTCTCCTTCAAAAATTTGTTTCCCCTAACTTACAGAACACTTTTTATACTAAGTTAATATACCTATATTATAAACTGATAGCTAATTATCTACTACAACATCACTTGTTTTAAATATAAAGGATTTTTAAATCATGCTCGAAAATTCTTTACAAATGCCCTTATTTTTTCATGTAGCTATTAATTTATTGATTTAATAGTGTTTTTTTAATTCGATTTCTCATTTTAAATACAACAAAAATATATACACTGTTTCTTGTAACACAAATATAACTTGTATATAGAAAGTCAACTGAGAACAAAAAACTCTACTTTATGATATAAAAATGGCATGAGTTATAAGGACTGGGGTTACTTTTTTATTTTAACGGGGCTACCCCGTAGGGGGTACTTTAGCATTTTTTTTTTATTTTTTTTTTATTTTTATAATTTTGTTTATATCAAAAAGCTATAAACCTGAAAGTGCGGAACAGAAAATATAAAGTTTAATAAGTCAAACTGTTAAAACTGTCAGAAATACGAAACAGAAACTGAGCTGCGCTGAAAAAAAAAAGAGACAAAAGTGGGAGACAAGGGGCTGACACCCTTGTCCCCCGTTAGAATAGTACATCCCCTAAAAATAGGTAATTCACATCTACTAGCCTACTAAAACCCCAAATATTACTAAAAATAACTTCACGTGTATCACAACAAATAATTATAAAACAAATATTGACAAATAAAGTCAAACCAAAGTTGGTAAGACCAGCTTAGCCATCACACAAATCCAAAAAAACCAAGGACCAAACATATCACCAACCCATAAACCAAAGTAGTTAAAATGTAACATCCAACATGCATTAAAAAAATAGATGTTGATTGGTAACTAACTTTTAGACTTTGAACTCATCATCAAAACAACATGGCAGCTGATGAGAGAGAAATAATACTAGTAGTAACAACCAAGATCTGAAGAAAAGGAACAAAAAATGGTGAGAGCACCTTGTGTTGATAAAAATGGGATTAAAAAAGGTGCATGGAGTGAAGATGAAGATAATCAGCTGAGAAATTATGTTCAACGTTATGGGCATTGGAATTGGCGGGAACTTCCTAAATATGCTGGTACTATTATTATTTGTTCTGTAAAATTTTTAGCTGATGACTGACTTAAAGACTTGGCCTAAACAATGAGCACTTGTTTTCATTTGTTGTTTGTATTTTTTTTTTTTAGTTTTAATGATTTTTTTGTGTGGTGATTTGACTTATCGTTTCATTTGATGTTATGTAGTTGTAGTAATTATGTTATTTTTAAGCAAGTGTTGGGTCATATATATGTGTGTCTGAATTTTAATGATTTTGGTGATTTTGAATTAAGAACTGTTGATTTGTGGTATGAAAGTTTGATTTGATGTTGATGTGTAAGTGGTTGATTCTTCATTGTAAGATTTTTTTTTTTTTTTTTTTTTTTTTTTTAGATTTGAATAATTTGGTGACTTGAATTTGCTGCTTTGATCTTGTTAGGCTGTTGGTACTTATTTGTTTTTATTGTTTTTGTTAGATTTGGTTTACTTTTGCAAATGTACGTGTTTGAACTTTGATATTTTGTTGATTTTGAATTAGGAACTGTTTGATTTGTGGAAATTGGCTTGGTGATTTAAATTTGAGTTTGAATTGATGTTTTGTTTGTGCACTTGAACTTATAGTGTAACTATTTGATTTGCTAAGTTGTTGAAGTTTTTCTATATTGATTAAGTTGGCGATTTAAATTTCTTACAGGGTTGGCTAGATGTGGCAAGAGTTGTAGATTGCGATGGATGAATTATCTTCGACCGACTGTGAAACGTGGGAATTTTAGTAAGGAAGAAGAAGATCTTATTGACAAGTATCATAAACAAATGGGAAACAAGTATGTCTTATATATATTCTCACATTTCAAATCAATTTTGAATTGGGGCATTTGGCTTATTTTAGTTTGTAACTAGATAAAGTGTTTGGGTATATATTATAATTGTTTTCTTGCAAAGGTTAGTTTGCTGTGGCCTAGTTGATCATAGAAATAAGAGGTGCAAGGATCATAGAGAATGTGGTTAGAAATCTGTAATAGAATTTGACCAGAAGTTTAAGAACTTTTGGAACCAATGTCTAGATTATATTTTGCCAAAAGACTTGAATTTATATGCAAATTGTTTCAGTTTTGCTCATAAAACTTTGTATGATATTTGGCAGATGGTCAGCCATTGCTGCAAAATTACCAGGAAGAAGTGATAACGAGATAAAGAACCATTGGCACACCCACCTCAAAAAACGCGCCCCTAAACATGTACTGGATGTCTTCAAAAAGGAAGAACAAACCTCTTTAGTTGAGCAGATTATGCAGTTTAACAGTCAACCTACAAGTGGTGTTTCAACATCTAGCAATAATGTCCTTTCCAACGAGTCAATAGCATCTCACAGATTATCAAACGAGTCACCGGGATCACAAAGAGTTTCTGATGATTCGTCATCCCATTCCTCGGGTATAGAGAGACGGCGGTTTCTGATTGATTTGAATCAAGAATATGTGGAGACACTAGAAGAGGAATGAAGGTAAGGGTAATATGATACAGACAAAGTTAACTGTTAAAAGAGAGGTAAAGTTAACTGTTTTTGTTTTGTATATGAACAATTCCTCAAGTTTCATATCGATTTGTTATTTGTTTCTTTCGTTCTTTAGAATTTATTTGCGAAATTCAGATGTGTAGAACAAAAAATACGAGTTAAATATAGCAAGTTCTTATCATGAGGGGGGAGGGAGTGGTCACCAAAGTTTACCAAATTGCCAAATTGCCACATCATCATCTACCAATCACAACCTTCCAACTCAAAGTTTACCAAAGTTTACCAAACTTTACCAAAATGGTGGCGGCGGTCACCAAAGTTTACCAAATCCACATTTTCCACATCATATTTTTTTAATACATATAATCCAACAAAAAATATATAAAATTAAAACATAACATTTTATTAATAACAAAAAAAAAGCATTACACAATACTTAAAAAAAAAAACTACATAAAATTAAAACACACATTTCATCCGTTCTTATTCGCAAATACAATCTAAAACCAAATTTTCCATCCGTTCTTCTTCGCAATTTCCCGCTTGTCGTCAAGAACGGCTTTCAAGTGCTCTTCGTTGGTAATGTGATCATGGGGCTCGTAAAAAAACTTCATCTCGCGCTGTCGGTTCTTGAACTTTGCCCCGTCGAGTTGAGTTGCCAACAAATCCGCCGCCAACTTGTCCTTCTCGCGTTTCTCGTGCAAAAATTGTTGCTTGCTTTTTGCGTACGAGCTAATGTCTTCCGCGGCACTTGAGATCGAAGTGAAGGATGCGGGTTGCTTCTTCTTTGACTTCCTTGAATCATAAGAAGGGAAGGGGTCTTCATTCATGTCGGGCAAGATATTCTCGTTGCTTGCTGATTCATACTCTCCCGACTTTCTTTTCCCGCTTGTCCTCGAACCGCCAACTTGTTGAAAACAATCTTGCTCGAGCCATTTGTCATGCCCTTTCACAACCTCCCACGAAGCAACATGACCGAACTTTTTTTTTGTTTTTGTTCGGTAATCGGCGAATGCAACCTTCATTACATCCAAGTCGTTACACCCGCTTTTCTTAGCACGATCCTTCATGTAAAAAATAATTGACATGTTAAAAAAAAAATACGTCACATGTTAAAAAAAAATACGAGACATGTAAAAAAACAAAAAAATACCGCTTGTTGGTAAAAGCCGTTAAAAAGTCCCATGGCCGCGTTCAGTATCTTCCACTTGGTATTCAAGCCATGAAATGTCCGTGAAGTTGATCCAAGAGTTGTCGTGTAATGCTCCAAAATCCGGTTCCAAAAACTATCACACTTTTGATCATTACCGAATTTTTTACATTCGGATACTTGAACCCATGCTTTCGCCAATGCAACCTCTTGCTCTTCCGTCCAAGTTTCTCGCGGCTTTTTTGTACCAACCTTTTTCTTGCCTCTTGCATCCACTTCTTGAACTTCTTCGTTGTCGTCTTCATCTTCCATTTCTAATAAAGTATAAATTGTAACAAATTATTAAACGATCCATAAAAAAAAAAAAAAAAAACGAGACAAATTATTAAAGGAAAGAAAATATACCAAACGATTTTGGTTCTTGTGTCTCGGGTATGACCTCATCATCTTCACGATTGTTAAAAATACCAAGTTCGTCCAAATCCATCGACCTTGACATGTTGTAGAGTTGTGGATTCATCGGAGGATTGCCCATAAACAATAGATGTGGAGACGCGGGGTGTGGCACATAATATTGATTCGGGGATGGTTGAGAAAATTGATTCGGGGATGGTTGAGAAAATTGATTTGGGGATGGTTGAGATGCTTGAGAAAATTGATTTGGGGATGGTTGAGAAAATTGATTTGGAAGAAAATTTTGTGATTGCGGATAAACCAATCGACTAGGTTGGGATCGGGTTTGTTTGGGGTTAGCTATTTTTTTTGACTTTCTTGAATCCATAGTTGATTTGGAAGAAAATTATATGTATGTAGTTGTTTTGGGAAGAAGATGTGAAATGGTTGATTTGGGAAGAATAAAATGGTGTATGTATATATAGTTAAAAAAAGGGATATTTTTTTTTTTTTCAAAAATTTGACCGTTGGTCCTTGGTTTCCACACAAACCATTCGGCAAATGTTACCGAATTTTTGTGTTGCCGATTTTTGCCGATCGGTGGCGGCGGTGTTGCCGATTTTTGCCGAGCTTTTGCCGAGCTTCACCGAGCCCACTCCCTCCCCTCTGATAGACTGATGTTTAATACGAGTATTATACAATTTGATGATCCTTTCCTTACAAGTAATAACGGCAACTACCAAATATGTTCTACTGTTCTGGACAAGTAAACACAAATGACGCAGTAGCGTTTTTGAACAAGAATACTCTGCCTGCTTCATACATTGCCTTTGTAGGATACACTTGAGTCTTGATGATATCACGGTTCTTGCTCCTTGTGCAAAGCTTTAACAATTGAATAATCCAACTGTATATATTATTATTTCATCTAA
This sequence comes from Artemisia argyi, assembly GCA_030686995.1. Taxonomy (NCBI): domain Eukaryota; kingdom Viridiplantae; phylum Streptophyta; class Magnoliopsida; order Asterales; family Asteraceae; genus Artemisia; species Artemisia argyi. The sequence goes on from CM060693.1 coordinate 159,903,522, forward strand.
AATATATGCTCTTTTGCCCACATCTGAAGTGTAGTTTTAGGGATTTTAAAGTGCCCCTCATGGATGAAACCTCATTTGTGGTGCAGTTGAAATAGTTGGCTTCCACAGTTGCAGTCAATGACGCTTCATCTACCGTATAGTATCCACTTTTATGTCCATCTGTAACCGTTAAGCATCGCTAATGTTTGTATCTGTTTTATGGGTCCCGTCTTTCCTAATGACAATAGGCAGTTTACCTGCGTGGCTGAGCCTAAATCAAATGGTACAACTAATCCAGGCCACGTCTTTGACTTCATTGTGCTTTTTAGACCTCAAAGTCTTCACTTCCTCGACAGGCCATTGAATCAAATTTGTTAGCCTTTTGCACATCCCTTCGTCCCAACACCAAGGTTATTGGCACGTTTTGTATTTTTGTAGATTAATTTATAAAATAGTTTATGAATAATTCTTCTATATTTGCAACGAACATCTTTTAAAAGATTCGTGTCTCCAACACAGCTACGTAGAACCTATCCATTCTTACTCGGGTCAAAAAACATCTTTTGTCATAAAACTTCCCACAATCATTAATCAACCTGGTACCCCAAATCTATTTCAACACATACTTAACATCCGGCTGAGGAAGTCATGATCTGATATATCCAACTTCCAACCCTTCAAAACCTGTTGTGGATACCAGGTTAAAATCAATCCACATAGTTGAGGCCTTGAGGTGTCTCGGGAGTCTCTGGGACCCACGCCAAGAAGAGGGTAGATTACATGGTCACCCTCGTATTTAGTCTAATGGGATAGAAGTGGATCAGAAAGGTTAGCAGGGTACGCGTGACCCTGGAGGTGAGATAGATCACAGGCACTATCTCCGGTGGGATATTGAAATATGGGGGGCAAAAAAATATTGTTGATTTTTTTTTTTTTTTTTTAACGAGTGAACACCCAAAATGCAGCAGCCTAACAGCAGCAACCAAACAGCACATAAAAAATATATATAAAAATAAATAATAAAAAATAAAATAAATAAAAATAAATGTTAGGGTTGACAATAGGTGGCAAAACGGGCAGGCCGGGCGGGCATGGGCACCGGGTTAAACGGGCACATGTTATACAAATCGCTTTTGAAAAGACCCAAAACGACGAAAAAAATTCCTCAAACGCAACACCTCATTTATATTTAAAAAATTAAATATATAAAATCTATAAGTTTTTCTTTAAAAACAATTGTCACATCTCTTATTAAGAGAAAATATGTGTCCGTTTGTGCCCATCTAACAATATATGCCTATTTCAAAAAAATTAGGAGGCTAAACGCGACCAAATCTTTTACAAATTTGACAAAATTAGCCCATTTTTTTTATTTTGGGCACAAAAGGTGGCAATAGCTGACGGCTTAAATGGGTCAACCCGAAACTCGTTTAACCTATTTAACTCACCAACCCATTCCCATGTCCTTTACGATCTGTCATATTTTGGAACCGGTTCATCACATCTTCACCAGTAATATTTCAAGTGCTTTTCTTTCTAAGCCACATATAATAAAAGAGTTTAAAAACTCTTGACTAATTCGATTCCGCAAATCGAATTTAATAATCTTCATTGCAGAAAAACATCTCTCAACACTAGAGGTTGCAACAGGCAAAATCAAAGCTAACTTTAATAATTGATACATCAAAGGATAAGAAATGTGTTTCCTTTTTCTTCACCATCATTGTAGCAACTTCGGTGATACCAATCAAGTCGACAAAACTATTATCTTATGTGACATTAGCATAGTACAAGTTTAGATGACTCTCAAGTTTCATCCTTTCAATGCTATCAAAATCTTTTGGGTACCACTCACTCAACCTAACTAACTTTGATATGTCGAATTGAGATTTTGATGTCGAATTGAGCAAATGAATCAAACGGGTTCAAACAAGCCATATTTGCAAGTAATTCGGTGCTTGCCTCATTAAAACGATCACTAAACTCTTGAATTGGCATATCTACAACCATGTTAAAACATTCAACCTCAAAGAAATGTCGATTAGTAATATTGACCCTTCGTCTCCGACCATTTGGACTAACATATACTTCATCCATGTTCACCACTCGCATATTATGCTTTTCCCAAAAAACAAGAGATTCTATCTAAAAGTGGAACAAACCCGTTTGATCTAAATTCTTTCAATTGTTCCTTGGTTGATTTGACCATCGAAACCGCTTCTACAATATCTTGGTCTTCTTTTTGGAGAGCTTGTCATGAGACCCAAAACATATTTCATTAAAATAAAATACAAAATCAAATGATTCAAAGTACACAAGAATACCACTTCCTTGATTTTTCCTAGAACCATCATTTCCTTCGTTTTCCACAAATTCAAGCACCTTAATAACATATGGAAACGAATCTATCAAATGCAAAATTGTTTTGTAGTGAGAATTACATCTTGTATCCCCAACTCGTATAAGAGAAAGCTCTTGGTTCTTACCACTTCCAGGTTTGACTTCACTCTTACCAATTGCTTTTTCCACTCTTTCTTTTTCACAATCTATAAGTATATCCTTTCGTTTGCAAGAAGCACAAACAACATTCGTCACAAGGGTTAATTTGTCAAAGAAGTAAACAGCACCCAAATGTTTTCTTGCAACTAACTGAAGTTGGTGAACAAAACAATGTACATAATATGCCGAGTTATTTTCTTTCAATATTTTAGCTTTCAAACCGTTGAATTCACCACGCATGTTGCTAGCTCCGTCATAACCTTTACCTCTAAGTTGTTTCAAACTCAAATTATGTTTAGTAAAAAATGAATCAATGGAAGCTTTAAGATATGAAGAAGATGTCTCCTTCACATGAACAACACCAACTAAACTTTCTTTGACTACTCCACTTTTATTAACATACCACAAAACAATAGCCACTTGTTTTTTTTTTTTTTTAGTTACATCACTAGACTCGTCAATTAACAATAAAAACACGTCATCACCAATTTCTTTAAAAATAATTTGAAGTAACTCATCTTCGAATAAATTAGCAATCTCTTTTTAAATTTGCGAAGAGTTTAGTTGACAATTCATCAGAACCCTTTCCAAAACCGCACCAATGTTCTTATCTAAATTTCCAATTAACTTTCTCAATTTCAGAAAATTTCCCATATAAAGCGAAGTTGCGTTCTCGTCGGCCACGCAATGGTAATTCACCATGCAAGCAATATCTAGTAGCAATAATTGAAACGTGTAATCGAATACGATTATCCTTCCTTTCCTATTTACTTATTAAACGTAAAGGAAATTGATTGCTTTTCTTTCATAGATCTTCACATTTTTTTAGTGCTCGATTGTGGAAGCATTTGAAATCACCCACATGACTAATAAGCCTTTCTGTTTTATTCCAATCATTGAACCCTTCTGTTACAAATGCTTCATTGCCTCCTTGATAACCAAAATCATCTCTAAATAAGTAACAACATAAGCAAAAGGCTTTTTCTGCCTTTACACTATATTCTAACCAGTTACCATATAGATCGAACTAGCTTGGGACAAAATGCCAAAACGCCTTGTAATATAAAGGTTCAATCAAGGTGTTTTGTCCCAAGTTGGTTCGATCTAGGGCTGAGCACCGAAGGTTCAAAACCGAACCAGACCGACAAAACAGACCAAACCGACAAAAACCGAACCTGACCTACAGCCCGTCGGTTCAGTTTCGGTTTCAAGTTTTACATGATTTCGGTTTTGGGTCGGGTCGGGTCGGTTCGATTCGGCCCAAAACCGACAAAAACATACCAAAATACACCTAGACCTACAAAACCAAACCGAACCGACAACATTCGGTTCGGTTTCGGTTCGCGTTTTTCACGGTTTTTGTTCCTCGGTTTTCTCGGTTCAGGTCGGGTCGGTTTATGACCGATGCTCAGCCCTACTTCGATCTATATGGTAACTATTTGAATATAGTGTAAAGGCAGAAAAAGCCTTTTGCTTATGTTGTTACTTATTTAGAGATGATTTTGGTCATCAAGGTGGCAATGAAGTATTTGTAACATAAGGGTTCAATGGTTGGAATAAAACAGAAAGGCTTATTAGTCATGTGGGTGATGTCAAAAGCTTCCACAATCAAGCACTAAAAAAATGTGAAGATCTAATGAAACAAAAGCAATAATTTCCTTTGCGTTTAATAAGTAAACAGAAAAGGAAAGGAAGGATTATCGTATTCGATTACACGTGTCAGTTATTGCTTGAATGGTGAATTACCATTTCATGGCCACGACGAGAACGTGACTTCTCTTTATATGGGAAATTTTCGGGAATTGAGAAACTTAATTGGAAATTTAGATAAGAACATTGGTGCGGTTTTGAAAAGGGCTCCGAAGAATTGTCAATTAAACTCTTCGCAGATTCAAAAGGAGATTGCTAATTGCGTGTTGTTACTTATTTAGAGATGATTTTGGTCATTAAGGTGGCAATGAAGCATTTGTAACATAAGGGTTCAATGGTTGGAATAAAACAGAAAGGCTTATTAGTCATGTGGGTGATTTTAAAAGCTTCTACAATCGAGCACTAAAAAATTGTTAAGATTTAATGAAACAAAAGCAATCAATTTCCTTTGCATTTAATAAGCAAATAGAACGGGAAGGGAAGGATTGTCATATTTGATTACACGTTTTAGTTATTGCTACTAGATATTGCTTGAATGGTGAATTACCATTTCGTGGTCACGACGAGAACGTGACTTTTCTTTATATGGGAAATTTTCTGGAATTAAGAAAGTTAATTGGAAATTTAGACAAGAACATTGATGCGGTTTTGGAAAGGGCTCCGAAGAATTGTCAACTGAACTCTTCGCGGGTTCAAAAAGAGATTGCTAATTGCGTCGAAAATGTGGCACTTCAAATTACTTTTAAAGAAATTGGTGATGACGTGTTTTCATTGTTAGTTGACGAGTCTAGTGATGTAACTAAAAAAGAAAAAATGGCTATTGTTTTGCGGTATGTTAATAAAAGTGTAGTCAAAGAAAGTTTGGTTGGTGATGTTCATGTGAAGGAGACATTTTCTTCATATCTAAAAGCTTCCATTGATTCCTTTTTTGCTAAACATAATTTGAGTTTGAAACAACTTAGAGGTCAAGGTTATGACGGAGCTAGCAGTATGCATGGTGAATTCAATTTGAAAGCTAAAATATTGGAAGAAAATAATTCGGCATATTATGTACATTGTTTTGCTCACCAACTTCAGTTGGTAGTTGTGACAGTTGCAAGAAAACACTTCGGTGTTGTTAACTTCTTTGACAAATTAACCCTTGAAACAAATGTTGTTTGTGCTTCTTGCAAACAAAAAGATATACTTATAGATTGTGAAAAAGAAATAGTGGTAAAAGCAATTGGTAACGGTGAAGTCGAAACTGGAAGAGGTAAGAACCAAGAGCTTTCTCTTATAAGAGTTGGGGATACAAGATGGAATTCTCACTACAAAACAATTTTGCGTTTGATAGATTTGCTTCCATATGTTATTAAGGTGCTTGAATTTATGGAAAACAAAGGAAATGGTGGTTTTAGGAAAAATCAAGCAAGTGGTATTCTTGTGTACTTTGAATCATTTGATTTTGTATTTTATTTTAATGAAATACGTTTTGGGTCTCATGACAAGCTCTCTAAAAAGAAGACCAAGATATTGTGGAAGAGGTTTCGTGGGTCAAATCAACCAATGAACAATTGAAAGAATTTAGATCAAACGGGTTTGTTCCACTTTTAGATAGAATCTCCTCTTTTTGTGAAAAGCATAATATTCGAGTGGTGAACACGGATGAAGTATATGTTAGACCAAATAGTCGGAGACGAAGGGTCAATACTACTAATCGACATTTCTTTGAGGTTGAATGTTTTAACACGGTTGTAGATATGCAAATTCAAGAGTTTAGTGATCGTTTTAATGAGGCAAGCATCGAATTACTTGCAAATATGGCTTGTTTGAACCTATTTGATTCATTTGCTCAATTCGGCACATCAAAGTTAGTAAGGTTGAGTGAGTTGTACCCAAACGATTTTGATAGCGTTGAAAGGATGGAACTTGAGAGTCAACTAAACTTGTACTATTCTAATGTTACAGGATATAATAGTTTTGTCGACTTGAATGGTATCACCAACCTTGCTACAATGATGGGAACAAAAGGAAACACATTTCTTATCCTTTGGTGTATCGATTATTAAAGCTAACTTTGATTTTGCCTGTTGCAACCGCAAGTGTTGAGAGATGTTTTTCTACAATGAATATTATTTAATCAGATTTGCATAATCGAACTAGTCAAGAGTTTTTAAACTCTTGTGTTATATGTGGCGTAGAAAGCGAAGCACTTGCAAATATGACTGATAAAGATGTGATGAACCGGTTCCAAAATATGACAGATCGTAAAGGACATAATCATTTTTCGTTGTTATTTTTATGCTAAAAAAAATGTACACATTTTCTTGTTAATATATACTGTTTTTTTCACTTTATAAATAAGTTTCCGATAGGTTTTTGCACATCAAAAGATGTTTTTTTGGCTGTTTTTGGTGCTGAATTGGTGCTAAAAGCTGTTTTTTGGTGCTGAAATTTGTTTTTTATGCTGAAACTTGGTGCTGTTTTTTACGTTGTCTACGCTGAATTTTATGGCTGTTTTTGCTTCTCCTTTTTTTTGTGTTGTTTGGTTGCTGCTGTTAGGCTGTTTGGCTGCTGCATTTCAGGTGTTTGGATGCTAATTTTTTTGGTTTTGTGAGGCTGTTGTTTGGCTACCGTTTTCACGTAACATAAGGTGTGTTTCATTGTTATTTTAGCACTATATAAGTTCTTTTATGCAATATTAAGTCGGTTAAGTTCATTATTGTTTCTTTGTTAAAAAATAAATTTCGGCAATATTTTTTTGCCCCCCCATATTTCAATATCCTGGCTCTACTACTGGTCATGACCACGTGGTTGACAAGGTCCTCGATTCCAATATTTTCGCCTTATATCATCTCTTTGATTTGCATTATATTGTAAAATTCTTGGTCTATCAAACGGATCCTAAGAAAGATTATTCAAGTCATCAATAAGTTATTTAGGTTTTTTCTTTATAGTTTGTTCGGTAACATGATCCGATGTTAATGAAGATGGTGTTTTTCTTTTAAAATAATTTTTCATGTTTCTAAACAAAAGTTAGCAAATTATATTAGAGACAAAACCAAAATAAAGTTACAATCACAAAATCTAGTACCAAAAAGTAATAAACAATTCACTAGCTACCGCCATTTTTATCATTGTTTTTAAACAAACAGGTAAACAATATTCTTATAAGTCACAATCACATTTCACAAAATCTAGTATCTTAATAGGGCAATAAAAACTAACAATTTGTCAATAACAAAATGTTAAGGGTCCGCTTGGTTTAAAGTGGGAAAGCGAAAGAGAAAAGGAAAGGGAAAGAGAATGCAAAGGAATGGGTGAGGTGGGTAATCAATCTCTTACCCCCAATTTATTCTATAATTGTTCATTACCTACGAGGTAATCAATCATTTACCCCTCATTAACCAAGCACATTTAATGAATAACTTACCCATTGGTGTGCAAATCAACTCAAATGTGTTGTGAAAACATGTTTTAACTATAGAAATGAATTTACATACTGGTGGAAGGCAAGCGAGCAACAAGCTACGCCGCTAGCCCTTTTTGAATTGCAAAACTAATTCTCTTAAAAACGACATTTGTGGAACTGCCGAATTTTACAAACCCCCACCAAGCACCCCTAAATATCTCTAAGCAAATTTAGTGTATAAAAGTAAAAATAAAGTTAAGGTTTTCACTTACCAAGTTTTAAGGCCGGAGATGGAGAAACAAAAAGTGAATTGATTGTTGTTGATGAATGATTGAATGACTTTGATCTTTCCCTCCTCTTTGTTGAGGAACTGCCGAATTTTACGAACCCAAAAGAAAACAGGCAAAAAGTAAAATTGTCGATTCATTTTCTATACTACGTGAATACATGTAGTTTTACTTTTTACAAACCAAAAAGATTACATGTTGGGCTTAACTTTGTTGAGGTCAAGTTTTTGTTTGGGCTGAGGGCATCTAGAACTAAAACAAAAAAATTAGCAGTATATAAAAGAATTTGGGCCAATTTGTTGAGGCACCCCCTGTATATGATGATTCGACGATCAAAGATATAGCAACACGCTGTCACACTCTCATGTTTTACTAATTAGAGTAACAATGAATAAAGTAAAATACCGCAATCTATTTATATCAATATACCAGTTTCAGTTTGTTGTGTACCATACTAGATAAGTAGATAGTATAGACTCTCAACTTTAAACAGATTATAACGACGATTTGACATACGATTTTGAACATCTAATTGTTATTACTAATTCGTCAAGTAATTAATATGAGGACTAAGTTTGTAGATACGCAACATACTTTCTCAAAAGTACCGAAATACGTAACCTACTAAAAATATTACTTATATCGCTAACAAACTTTCAAAATTGGCACAAGATACGTAATTTTGACCGGATTTTTACCTGGTTGACTGGTTTGGAGGTTAACATATCCAAAAACTTACATTATCGATCCCTGTGGTTTGCGTATGTTTTCACCGATCATCCTTTAACGTTATTTCAGTTATAAAAGTTACAATAATGGTCCTTGTCGTTTGGGTTGACTTTCACCTTTAGTCCCTTGACTTTATTTTCACTTTTTCGTCCGTTTTTACACGTTTTAGTCCGTTTTTACACGTTTTCTTTCGTTTTTTCCACTTTTATAAAAAAAATCGAATAAAATTTTATAAAAAAAATCGAATAAACTTTTTTTTCGAATATATTTTCGGAAAAAAAATATTTTTTCTAAAATATTTTCGAAAAAAAAATATTCTTTAGAAAAAAAAAATTTTGAAAATTTTTTAGAAAAATATTTTTTTTCGATTTTTTTTTATAAAATATTTTTATAAAATTTTATTCGATTTTTTTATAAAAGTGGAAAAAAAAACGAAAGAAAACGGACCAAAACGTGTAAAAACGGACGAAAAAGTGAAAATAAAGTCAATGGACTAAAGGTGAAAGTCAACCCAAACGACAAGGACCATTATTGTAACTTTTATAACTGAAATAACGTTAAAGGATGATCGGTGAAAACAGACGCAAACCACAGGGATCGATAATGTAAGTTTTTGGATATGTTAACCTCCAAACCGGTCAACCAAGTAAAAATCCGGTCAACATTACGTATTTTGTGCCAATTTTGAAAGTTTGTTAGCGATATAAGTAATATTTTTAGTAGGTTACGTATTTCGGTACTTTTGAGAAAGTGTGTTGCGTATCTACAAACTTAGTCCTTAATATGAAGAAATATTCCATATAGCAATGTTCATGCAATGTTGACACCAAAGTATAACCATTAAGCTATGCAAGCAGTGACGGAGCCAGTAGGGGGGCTGGAGGGTGCTCGGCCCCTCCTAACCGGCCAACTACCTTAGATATATATGAGAGAATATGAAGGAGAAGATGAAGCCTGAAGGTGAAGGTGATTTGCAGAAGAAAAAAAAGTTATAGATACTGGCCAAAAGATGACGAAGATGAAGGTGATTTGTAGGTGAGAGAAAAGTGAAAGTGACAAAACGTGTATTGGTAATTGGGGAATGTTAGACATGTATTACTGTACCTAGCATTAGCTATATAGTATTTGTTTTGTGGTTTATTATAAAAGTAAACTTTTCTTAAACTAAATATTGGTTTGTTTGTATAAATTTGATAATTTTTTAGTTTGTCTAACATGTTTTGGTTATAAAAAGAAGATGGTTATAAACTATGACATTTGTATTATCTATATTGTATTTGTAACTATAACATTTAAATCTATACTCACACCCTTTTCTTAACTATTTGTGGTAGCCTTGACCCAACTCGATAAACTGTTTACCAATTAACTTGATCTGGTCGGTTTTGTCACATCAGATAAGTTGAGGAACCGTTGGATAAGTAATTGTTTGTTACTACCGAAAATTATCATTGGACCCGTATATTGAACGATTGAGCTTCTAAAACAAAAGAATTGTATATTTTTAACGCCCCCACCCAAAAAAAATTGAGCCCCCTCTAACACAAATTTCTGGCTCCGTCCCTGTATGCAAGAAGTACACTTGCTAACATTTTGTTTCTTTTTTTTTTTTTTGCAATCAAAGCATATGCAACTTGAAGTACACTTGTTAGAATGTCAGAAGCTACAGAACTGTAGAATAGTATCATCAGTCGCTGGTGGAAATTACATCAGTTAAGCTTCACCGACCTATAAGGCATTTTTAAGCTCTCGGATCCCCTTCATCCTATGTATAGCCGACTAAAATGTTTCAGTGTTGTGGTGCATGTATGCATACTACTAGCTCTTCGGGTAACGTAAAGACATCAACACGATGTTACATTTAGCTAAATTAAAATTAGATGCATCTTTTTTTCTGTGATGATCTTTTCCCATCGTTATAGATTTCAAGATGATGTCAAAAGTAGCTAGATTGGACTTGTAAGTGATAACTGTTACTTTTTAGATCCACTTTCCTGATAGCATGCCAATACGATTCCCCGATAACACATTAGGTTAGTTGCGCAGAGAAATATAGTAACACTACTACAAAAAAGGGCCATAAAGCCCGGTTGAAACGACACATAGAGCCAGGTTTTCGGTGACAGCTCGATCAAAGGTGTGGGGACTCTATTCAAAATCCAACAAAATTGTTCAAGTTCCTCCCACTAAGATACATGTGACATATAACTTATAGAGAAAAGTTCATTTAGGTACTAGTTTTTTGTTACATACTAAAGGACAAATCCCGACCATCCATTTAGTTTGATCTAATGGTGGGGATTAACCTAAGATTAAACATGGAAACCTAAGTCCATATTTTTTTTTTTTTCCTTTGTCTTTTTTATTATTTACTTTATTTATTTATTTATTTATTTTGGCTTTTTTTCCAATTAACGTTATATATTTTTTCATTTTTTTTTCCTTCTAATTCACGTTTTTTTTTTTTTTTTTAAGTCAAGCTTTTCTTTTGTAGATAAATTCATGATTTTTTCTCACTTTATTACGTTTTCGTCCGTTTTTGTCTGTTTTCACATGATTATATACGTTTTCAGACGTTTTTGTCCGTTTTCAGACGTTTTTATACGTTTTCGTTCGGTTTTTTTTACGTTTTCGTCTGTTTCAGACGTTTTTGTTCGTTACTATACGTTTTCATCCGTTTTTTTACGTTTTCGTCTGTTTTTAGACGTTTTTATCCGTTTTCGACAGTTTTTATATGTTTTAAGATGTTTTTGTCCATTTTCATACGTTTTCATCAGTTTTTATATGTTTTTGTCCGTTTTCAGACGTTTTCGTCCGTTTTTATACGTTTTTGTCCGTTTTCATACGTTTATATACATTTTCATCCGTTTTTACATGATTTCATCCATTTTTATACGTTTTCATCCGGTTTCATATGTTTACTTTTGTTTCCGTCTGATTTCATACGTTTTCTTCCATTTTTTTATGTTTTCATCCATTTATAGACGTTTTCGTCCTTTTTCCTACATATTCGTCCGTTTTCTTACATTTTCGTTCATTTTCATAGGTTTTCGTCCGTTTTTAAATTTTTTTGGCCAATTTTAGACGTTTTCATACGTTTCTGAATATCACATACTCAGACGTTTTTGTCTGTTTTCGTCCATTTTTGTCTGTTTTCAAACATTTTCGTCTATTTTCATACGTTTCGGCAGTATTTATACGTTTTCAGACGTTTTTATCCGCTTTCAAACGTTTTCATCAATTTTTTACATTATCGTCTGTTTTCAGACGTTTTCGTCTATTTTTATACGTTTTCGTCCATTTTAAGACGTTTTCGTTTGTTTTTATATGTTTTCATCTATTTTTATCTGTTTTCATACGTTTATAAACATTTTCGTTCGTTTTTATGTATTTTTGTCTGTTTTCAGACGCTTTCATCTATTTTCATACTTTTCAGCAGTTTTTATACGTTTTCGTCCATTTTCATCAATTTTCATACGTTTTTGTCCCTTTTCAGGCGTGTTTTTATGCTTTCATACGTATTCGTTCGTATTCATATGTTTTCGTCCATTTTCATATGTTTCTGAATATCACAATTGATATTCTTAATATCACAAGTGATTTTCTTTGATATTCAAAATATCACTTGTGATATTAATAATATCAATTGTGATATTCAGAAACGTATGAAAACGAACAAAAACAGAAGAAAACATAAGAAAGTGAAAAAAACGTGAATTAAAAAAATGTGAAAATCACTTATAATATTCTGAATAACACTTGTAATTTTCTGAATATCACTTTTGATATTCAGAATATGACTTGTGATTTTCATGTTACAAAACATTAGTTGAACATCACTTGTGATATTCGGAATATCACTTGTGATATTCAATATATCACTTGTGATATTCAGAATATCACTTGTGATTTTCTGAATATCACTTGTGATTTTCTGAATATCACTTATGATTTTCTGAACATCACAAGTGATTTTCAACTAATGTTTTGTAACATGAAAATCACAAGTGATAATCTGAATATCACAAGTGATATTCAGAAAATTACAAGTGATATTCATGTTACAAAACGTTAGTTGAAAATCACGTGTGATATTTAGAATGTCACTTGTGATTTTCATGTTACAAAATATTAGTTGAAAATCACTTGTGATATTCGGAATATCACTTGTAATATTTAGAATATCACTTGTGATTTTCTAAATATCACTTGTTAATTTCATGTTACAGAACAATTGTTGAAAATCACTTGTGATATTCAGAATATCACTTGCGATATTCAAAATATCACTTTTGAAAAAACGTGAATTAAAAAAAGCGTGAAATCACTTGTAATTTTCTGAATATCACTTGTGATTTATATTCAGAATATCACTTTTGATATTCAGAATATCACTTGCGATATTCTGAATATCACTTGCGATTTTCATGTCACAGAACATTTGTTGAAAATCACTTGTGATATTCAGAATATCACTTGCGATATTCAGATATCACTTGCAATATTTTGAATATCACTTGCGATATTCTGAATATCACTTGTGATTTTCATGTTACAGAATGTTAAAAATCACTTGTGATATTCAGAATATCGCGAGTGATATTGAATATCACTCGCGATATCACAAGTGATATTCTGATAATCACAGTATATCACTTGTGATATTCAAAAAGGTATGAAAACGTCTGAAAACATTTAAAAACAAACGAAAATGAATGAAAACGGACGAAAACGTATGAAAACGGACAAAAATGTATGAAAACGAACAAAAATAGACAAAAATGAATGAAAACAGATGAAACCATATGAAAACGTATAAAAACGGACGAAAACGTATGAAAATGGACAAAAACGTAAGAAAACGGACGAATATATATGAAAACGGACAAAAACGTATGAAAACGGGCGAAAACGTATGAAAAAATTCAAAAACTGATGAAAACGTAAGAAAACGGACGAATATATATATATATATATATATATATATATATATATATATATATATATATATATATATATATATATATATATATATATATATATATATATATGAAAACGGACGAAAACGTATGAAAACGTAAGAAAACAAACGAAAACGTATGGAAAAAACATCGAAAACAGATGAAAACATAAGAAAACGGATGAAAACGTATAAAAACGGACGAAAACGTATTAAAATGGACGAAACGTATGAAAACGGGTGAAAACGTAATAAAACAGACGAAAACGTAAGAAAACAGACGAAAACGTATGAAAACGGACGAAAATGTATGAAAACAAACGAAAACTTAAAAAACTGACGAAAACGTAAAAAACCGACGAATATGTATGAAAAACGAAAAAAACGCAAAAAAACGCAAAAAAAAAAAAAAAAAAAAAAAAAAAAAAAAAAAAAAAAACCTTTAATCAGAGGAAAAAAACGTGAAGTTAAAAAAAATGAATAAATAAGATAGACAAAAATGACAAGAAAAAAACATGAACTTAGGTTGTCTTATTAAATCTTAGGTTAATCCCCACTATTAGATCAAACTAGATGAATGGTTGGGATTTGTCCCTCAGTTTATAACAAAAACTTAGTTTGTAAAATAACTCACCTCATAACTTATAAATTCACATTTAACTTATATCCTTACCATTAGTCAAAAAGATTTGTTGTTTGTCTAGTTAAGTAAACTGTTGATAGAACTGTACAACTGTTTAATTTGAAATTCACAAGCTAACTGATAAATTATAAGTGTCAAAAAGTCAAGGTTAATTACTTTAATAATTTTTTCAAAAAGTTAATATCGAGTTAATTATATTTCCAACAAATTGCGAGAAAACGTATAGTGATGTGAAAGTTGTAAACCAATCGTTAAACATCAAAGATTTGTGCACCCTTTTTAAGTAACATGATGTTTTATAGCATTCTATGATTAGGTTTATAATTACCATTATCTTAGAATTATAAAGTTGGTAATAATCTGATTAGCATAATCCTAAAAAGTAATTCGACATATTAAAAGTATAGTAAATTGCAAAAATAGTCCATGTGATTTAGTTAAATTGCAAGCATAGATTCTGCCTTTTGAAAATGCAGCGACCATTCTTGTAGAAAGCTTTGGGTTACATATTCAATTCACGGTAAAAGTTAAATAACTAAAATATCTTTAGATAAAAAGAAAGAAGATAAGGGTAGTTTAGTCATTTTAATTAAACAAGAGACAAAATTTGAAACCTAAAGTTTCTCACATTGACATGTTTGCACTTTTGAAAAGGTAGGGATTGTGACTGCGTTTTAGCCAAACCATATAGAGGAATTTTGCAATTTAGGGGTGTTTACTGTTTAGCTAGGCTTTTGAGTTGGATTTATGTTTATTTTATATAAGCAGCTTATGGCTTATATGTCTTAAGCTCATAAGCTCATGTTAAGTGTTTTGATTAGCTTATGCTTAATAAGTTGATAACCTCACATGTTTAGTTTAGGTTAGATTGGTAAATGACTATAAGGGACATGAATTGACAAATATGAATGTTAGATTAGTTATCATTGATGATAAAATTGTAATTTACAATGGCAACATGTTATATTAGATCAGTTATCATTGAAATTGTACTCCCTCTGTCTTAAAATTATTGTCAAGTTTGAATTTTCAAAGTCAAACTGGTTCAACTTTGACCATAAATATATATTTTTTATTATATAATACTTGATGAAAAATTATACCATTGAAAAGTACACTTAAAACCCAATCCATTTATATATTTTGCATCAAATGTTATATAGCACGCACAAAAATATTTAAGGTCAAAGTTGAAGAAGAAACATTAAAAAAGTTAATAGTGGACAATAAATTTGAGACGGAGAGAGTAATTCATAATGCCAACATGTTATATAAGCACAATCCTACTTAAAAACCACATTTTTTTTTTTTTGGCTTATCAAAAACCCCTTATATAAGCTCATAAGTCCACTCATATAAGCTAAGCCAAATACTTAGTTGGGGCTTATTTGACACATATTAGCTCATAAGCCAATTATATAAGCTTAGGCAAATACTCCCGTACTCTTAAAAGTAATATGGAGTATAGCATAACATATTTTGAAAAGAGAAATGCAACATTCACGCAAGTTTTACAAAAGAAAACTTTCGCAAATACATGTGATACGTGTAATGCATCAATCATATTTTTATTACATTTTATATTTCTGATGTGTTAAATCTCGTTTTAATATTTATAAACCGACTCAACAAGTAAGACTAAAACTCACAGGCAGTGCATCCGATTGTGTATAGCATAAACCTTGTTAGACCATGTCATTCATGAGGAGTGATAAACTAAGTTATTGACAATAATTTAAATGCCAATAAACAATATACCGGGGGGTAGATTTGAGAAATCGTATTTTGGAGAAGTAAATTAAAATTAATAATAATAATAATAATAATAATAATAATAATAATAATAATAATAATAATAATAATAATAATAATAATGATGATGATGATAAGAGTGGCGCTTTTATTTTTCATAAAATCTATTTCTATTAGCCATTCAAATAATGCTAAGAGTGGCGCTTTTATTTTTCATAGACTGGGTTTTTATATTCAGAAAGGAGTGGGAGCACAACTTGTGTATAGACTCCCATCCAGCTTTATGTAAAATTATTATGTTTCAATAAAATTCATTATTGATAATAATAATAATAATAATAATAATAATAATAATAATATGTAAAACGGATGAAAAATCAATATGAGAAGAATATGTTAACCTAGTTATTCACTTATATGCATCAGTGACAAGATAAACTTACATGTTTCATCCATGTGATTTACCCAAAATCACACTTAGCTTCTCTATTTGATTTTAATTGCATAGACAATCCTTATTTTTCAAACTTTTTTCATTTATAGCCCCTATTCTGGAAAATATGGATTATCCTTGTAATAAAGATAAGGACTATTTGTGTAATAAAAAACTATAAATTATTACAAAGTTGATCCTTATTTTTTGATATAAGGATCATCGATGCAATTAGTTTGGAATAAGATATCAAATAGTGTAATTAAAATCGAATAGGGACGGTGGGTATGATTTTGGGTAAACCACAAGGACGAAACATGTAACTTTTTCAAAAATTTATTATGCGCAATGTTCCATTGCCTTCCTTTTTAGTGAATCTAATATGGGTTAAGCCTAGTTCAAGTAGCTAGAACCTAATCCCGCATGTCTATAAGTATCAAATGCGAGAGGTTGATAATGGTTTACTAATCTACACTCATTAAGTGCTTAACTAACTATTGAAATTCATTCTTGTATATCCCTAACCATGCATACGTGAGGTGTCTAAAGGAATGAATACTAAAGTATGAATTACTTGATATTCAATGTTCATCCTATGAATAAATTCAAGCTATGCACATAAACGAAAGTATTAATGAATAAACTCAATAAATATCTAAAAATGAATTCATTTAAACGTTTAAATCAAGTCATAACACATAAAGGTTCATAACCAGACTAACACACAAGGGTGTTAGCCCAAAATCTCATAAATCAAAGAACATTAATGTAAAATGATAAACAAATAGAATTCATGGTGAATCGATATGAAAATCAAATGAACAATAGTGTTATGATGATTGAGGATGTTCTTTTTGATGATTGTGGCTTCCGAATGGTGTAAATTAATCATATGGATATCTGGAATTCAAATAGTGGAAGTGTTGTATCTATGAAATTGTTTATATAGAATTTTCCTAAACCAAGATTGATACGGCGCGAATTTAGATATGGTGTATCCAAGAAACATTGTTACGGCGTATCCACTATCTGATTAAAGATCTCATTTTTCTTCCCTTTCCATGGCCTTTTCTATCAACTAAATCAGAGTTTGAACGAATGAGTTATTACAAAAATACTAAAACAACTTCTAAAGACAACACCTAAACTTGATTTCATCTTTTTGCTTCTTTTCTTCACTTGTTTTTCTTACGAGCCCTCATAATTAATTTTTAATCAGGAGTTTATCCTTCCTTAAGTAGTTCACCTTACAAATCTTACAATGGACTTGAATTCTTCGTGTCATTTCCTCATCAATTCGTCATCCAATCCTGATTACTTGATTATGCGTTAATTCTTACCAATTTAAGTGCCTTTTCATCAATTGCTCTGTTTTCTATCTATAATACATGTAGATAGAAATTAAGTAACAAATCTTATATAAAAAAAAATGATTAGGAGCAATATACGTGGGATGATGATATTCAAAATATGAGCTTATTTGATGATATCAATTTCTTAGTTTTTACTCTCTATGTTTGATTGTGACGTATGCGTGTGTGCTTTATTTTGTAGAAACTGTGTAAGTGTATCATTGCTCGAAAAGATAAATGTTGCATCCACCCAAGTTTTACAAAAGAAAATCAAATGGATTGAGGCTTGTGACTAACAACTTTGTTGGCATTTGAGTTTATTCTTAGATGCATAGCTTAGCCGAGAGCACTTTGCAATAAAATGATAACGTTTTCAAAATGATCGACACTTTTTTACCCGACAACAAAGTCAATTTGAACTTTTTTTTAACATGCGAGTCAATCAATGTTACGGATTACCAATGGCCTACTTGTGTCTCAATATTAATTCATGTGTGAAAATGTTTCTCAAATGTTGTGATTTCAAGTAATGTATGTGATTTATTTATTGCGTATGTGAGATAGTTACTTGCATTTAAAAAATCACGGACTGAGTTGTTTTTTTTTTTTTTTTTTTTTTTTTTTAAAGAAATTTCATTATCATTTCATCCTGTGTAAAAACCAAATCATTTCTCGATTATTATTGATAAAATCTAGCAATGCCATGCATGTGTGAAATATTTATTTTCGGTTTATTGATGCAACAACAACAACACAATTTCAATGAAAATACATGATTATTTGCATTCATGTCCCGGCCACCGTCATTGCTGACGGCAACCTACCTTCGTATATATTTTCAAACTTGCCGGAAATTAAATCAAGCATTTTTTGCAACTTTTCAACTATGCCCCATTTTTGTGCCTCCTATTATGACCAAAAAAGGCTTTGACCTTTTTTACATAAATAATTATTAGTTTATCGGTTTATTGTTGAACCTAAAGAGTATTATTTGTCGGTCAAAGTATACTATTTGTTCCATCTTTTTTGAAAAGAGGTTATTCAACATAAAAGAAAAAGAAAAAGCTAGATTGTTGTTTAGCAAGTGGTGGCACCAAATTCAAGAATAAATTACCAACATGATGTTTGAAGGTGTTTGATAATGAGAACTTGACTTGTTTGCACGTTTGCATGTCCAGTTAGAAACGCAGCTAATTTTTTGGTTTCTAATACATTAATTGACTGTGATTTCTAGTTTTGAAATTAGTCGATCAAACAATCAGAGAGATGTGCTTAGCTAAAAAGTTTGTGCATAAAGGAATTCATTTAACAATCTTGTTATATCATCCCTTCATTCAAACGAATTTAGTGATAAGAAAAGAAAGTTTCCCTTTCTTATTAATAGATATACCCCTTTCTTATTAATAGATATACAAGTGTTAGAATTATAACTAGAGTTGAACATCCACAAGTACCGAATTACTTGCTACATTTGCTAATAAGTCTGTCATTAACAGAAACACAATGTTATGTATCATTGCTACATTGTCGTCCTTTAGGGTGGGCAATGTGTGCGGCCATCAAAGGCCCCAAAAATTCAAAAGCCCTAAAATTTACCCTTTGTATTACGTATATATCATAGAAAATGTGTGTACAAAATTTAGTATGATACTTTGTAACACAAGGTCACTCTAAGTTGTTAGCTAACAAACTAGCTTGGCGAGTTTACGTTTATACACTTCTTAAAAATAACGTCCATTAGATGATTCGAATCTAAAATCTTGTTGTACACGTTTTGACGCTATATTAAAAAATGATATATGATGCTGATGGAAATTACTTATATGTGGTGTTAAAACTACTTGTTCACTCTTTTCGTAATGAAATGATTAGAGCTGCAAATATTATACAGTTTATCAAAGATTCAATTATTGCTAATTACATTTTCTTGACTACTCCGGTGAATGTTGCTTCTCCAACCACCAAATCAAGGCCAACATGGCTATATGCCAAGGCAAAGGCCTAGTCAACCGCCTAGGCAGTTCACTCAGCTTAACCAACCCATGAGGTTGATTTTACCGCTTCATGTTCTTTGATTTTTGCAGCCTCTCGAAGACTAATCGGGGGGACTTCTATATGATTGACCCTTGTCTTGGATGGTTTTTCAAAATGAAGTTACTAAAGTCTTACTTAAGTTCGACAATGTCGCAAGAAAGACTTGATAGAGTAGCAATGATATCATCTGAAAATGATATTTTGTATAAAATTGACTAATTCAAGATTTTGCAATAAAAAATGCTAAAAGGATAGACATACTAACATAGAAAATTAGGGTCTGTTTGCTTTGTAAATGGGTTTAAGATTTTAGTTTGGATTTAATATAAGAAAGAAAAAACATATTATAAAATAGATAAATAGTATTTTACAAAGATCATAAAATAAAATATATTTACTTTGAAAACGGAAATATTGAGAAATAGAAAGACTGAAATATTTGTGACACATATTTTTTAAAACCGACCTATATAGGTAGGAGAGGTGAGTTATTTTAAGGACTAAGTTTTTGTTGCATATTAAGGGACAAATCCCCACCATCCATCTTGTTTGATCTAATGGTGAGGATTAACCTAAGATTTAATAAGACAACCTAAGTCCATGTTTTTTTTCTTGTCCTTTTTGTCTATCTTATTTATTCATTTTTTTCCTTTTTTTTTTTCTTTCTTTTTTTTTCCTTTTTTTTAACTTCACGTTTTTTTCCTTTAATTCAAGGTTTTTTTTTTTTTTTTTTTTTTTTTTTTTTTTTTTTTTTTTTTTACGTTTTTTTCGTTTTTCAGACATATTCGTCGGTTTTTTACGTTTTCGTCAGTTTTCTTACGTTTTCATACATTTTCGTCCGTTTTCATACGTTTTCGTCTGTTTTCTTACGTTTTCGCTCGTTTTCATACGTTTTCGTCTGTTTTCTTACGTTTTCACCCGTTTTCATACGTTTCGTCCATTTTAATACGTTTTCGTCCGTTTTTATACGTTTTCGTCCGTTTTCTTACGTTTTCATCTGTTTTCGAATTTTTTTCATACGTTTTCGTCTGTTTTCTTACGTTTTCGCCCGTTTTCATACGTTTTCGTCCGTTTTCATATATATATTCGTCCTTTTTCTTACATTTTCATATGTTTCTTAGTTTTTTCATACGTTTTTGCCCGTTTTCATACGTTTTCGTCCGTTTTCATATATATTCGTCCGTTTTCTTATGTTTTTATCCATTTTCATACGTTTTCATATGTTTTCGTCCGTTTTCATACGTTTTCGTCCGTTTTTATACGTTTTCGTTCATTTTTACATGTTTTCATATGGTTTCATCTGTTTTCATTCATTTTTGCCCGTTTTCTTACGTTTTCGTTCGTTTTCATACATTTTCATCCATTTTCATACGTTTTCGTCCGTTTTCATTCATTTTCGTTCGTTTTTAAATGTTTTCAGACGTTTTCATACCTTTTTGAATATCACAAGTGATATACTGTGATTATCAGAATATCACTTGTGATATTCAGAATATCGTGAGGGATATTGAATATCACTCGCGATATTCTGAATATCACAAGTGATTTTTAACATTCTGTAACATGAAAATCACAAGTGATATTCAGAATATTGCAAATGATATTCAAAATATTGCAAGTGATATCTGTATATCGCAAGTGATATTCTGAATATCACAAGTGACTTTCAACAAATGTTCTGTGACATGAAAATCGCAAGTGAATTCAGAATATCGCAAGTGATATTCTGAATATCAAAAGTGATATTCTGAATATAAAACACAAGTGATATTCAGAATATTACAAGTGATTTCACGCTTTTTTTAATTCACTTCTTTTCAAAAGTGATATTTTGAATATCACTCTGAATATCACAAGTGATATTCTGAATATCACAAATGATTTTCAACAATTGTTCTGTAACATGAAATTCACAAGTGATATTCAGAAAATCACAAGTGATATTCTAAATATTACAAGTGATATTCCGAATATCACAAGTGATTTTCAACTAATATTTTGTAACATGAAAATCACAAGTGATATTCTAAATATCACACGTGATTTTCAACTAACGTTTTGTAACATGAATATCACTTGTAATTTTCTGAATATCACTTGTGATATTCAGATTATCACTTATGATTTTCATGTTACAAAACATTAGTTGAAAATCACTTGTGATATTCAGAAAAACACAAGTGATATTCAGAAAATCACAAGTGATATTCTGAATATCACAAGTGATATTCCGAATATCACAACTGATGTTCAACTAATGTTTTGTAACGTGAAAATCACAAGTGATATTCTGAATATCAAAAGTGATATTCAGAAAATTACAAGTGTTATTCAGAATATTACAAGTGATTTTCACATTTTTTTAATTCACGTTTTTTTCACTTTCTTATGTTTTCTTCTAATTTTGTTCGTTTTCATATGTTTTCTTTCGTTTTTATATAAAAATGTACAAAAATGGATGAAAAAAAGTTGATTTGATGTTTAGGTGTTTGTTAAGATGTGATAGCGTCGTGTAATGTAGTGGCGATAAAATGTATTATTGATCTTATATAAAAGAAAACTGCTACTTGGACGAAATATAAAACTATAAAAGTTATGAGGTAAATCAGCTCTCCTCCGGTTTTAAAGTTATTTCACCATACAAATAATCCCACATCAGTTAAAGTTAACAATCTCATTACATTTGATGACGCTATCACATCTTAACAAACACCTAAACAACAAATCAGGCCACTAACTAACGCAAACTAAACAATCCACGATACTAAAACTATTCTGAACAAGTAATACTAAAACACCATTGTGTGTTTGAATATCACAAGTGATTTTCAACAAATGTTTTATAGCATGATAATCACAAGTGATATATTCTGAATATCACAAGTTTTCTGAATATCACAAGTGATATTCTGAATATCACAAGTGATTTTCAACAAATGTTTTGTAACATGAAAATCGCAAGTGATATTCTGAATATCACAAGTGATTTTACATATTTTTTAATTCACGTTTTTTTCACTTTCTAACGTTTTTGTCCGTATTCATACATTTTCGTCCGTTTTCACACGTTTCTGAATACCACAATTGATATTCTTAATATCACAAGTGATATTATGTCATATTCTAAATATCACTTGTGATATTAAGAATGTCAATTGTGATATTTAGAAACGCATGAAAACATACGAAAATAAACGAATACGTATGAAAGTGTAAAAACACGTTTGAAAACGGATGAAAACGTATAGAAAATGGACGAAAACGAAAGTAAACAAACGATGGAGAAAAACGTATGAAAGCGAACGAAACCAATGAAAACGTGTAAAAACTGCCGAAAATGTATTAAAACAGATGAAAACGTCTAAAAACAGACAACAATGTATAAAAACGAAAGAAAACGGACAAAAACATTAACATATGAAAACAAACAAAAACAGACGAAATCGTATAAAAACAGATGAAAACATATAAAAACTGACGAAAACAGACAAAAATGTCTGAAAATAGACGAAAACGTAAAAAAATGGATGGATACGTATAAAAACAGATGGAGAAGTATGAAAACGAACAAAAAGGTCTAAAAACGTATGAAAATGGACGAAAACATATGAAAACGCACGAAAACGGACAAAAACGTAAGAAAACATATGAAAGCAGACGAAAACGTCTGAAAATAGACGAAAACGTACGAAAATGGACAAAAATGTCTGAAAACGTATAAAAACTGCCGAAAACCGACAAAAACGTCTGAAAAGGGACAAGAATGTATAAAACGGACGAAAACGGACAAAAACGTTTGAAAACGGACGAAAACTTATAAAAATGGACGAAAACGTATGAAAACGGACGAAAACATATAAAATTGGATGAACATCTGAAAGCAGATGAAAACGTCTAAAAATTAACGAAAACTTAAAAAAATAGACGAAAACATATAAAAATGAATGAAAACGAATGAAAACGGACAAAAACATAAGAAAGTGAAAAAAAAATATGAATATTAAAAAAATACACATGAATTTAAAAAAAACGTGATTTTTTTTTAAAAGTAAAAAAAAAAAAAAAAAAAAGGATAAAAAAACGTTCATTAAAAAAAGCAAAACAATTGCTGGAAAAAAAAGAAAAAGAAAAAGGAAAAAAAAAATAAAAAATAAAAAAAGGAAAAAGCGCTTGAGAAAAAAAAAAAAAAAAAAAAAAAAAAAAAAAAAAAAAAAAAAAAAAAAACTTGAAAAAAAAGTGAACAAAAAAGGAAGAAAAAAAAAGAGAAAAAGAAAAAGCGTAGATAAAGAGAAAAAAATGGGAAAAAAGAAAAAAGAAAAAAAGAAAAATACAATGAATAAATAAGAAAGATAAAAGGACAAGAAAAAAACATGGACTTAGTTCCATTTTTAAATCTTAGGTTAATCCCCACAATTAGATCAAACTAGATGGATGGTGAGGATTTGTCCCTCAGTTTGTAGAAAAAAACTTGTTCGCAAAAGAACTTTTCTCATAGGTAGGATTACAAATAATAATATTTAGTGGGTTTTACACCGAAATTCTAAACTCATAGAGTTAACCAAACATTTGTTGTTTTTTTTTTTTTCCTTCTCTAAATATTTTTTTATTGTATAACCCCCAACCAAACCGGCCTTAGTATATTGTATCTTCTAAGATGGTGAAAATATGTATTATATTAATTTTTTAGGGCCTCGTCTTTTACTTTCGCCCAAGGCCTCTAAAAACTCGGAGACAACACTGCTTTGATAACTTCAACATTAATTACGTTTCTTACTGAAAATCGTCATACCAATGTGCAAATCCAGTTTTTACTCATAATTCGATATGAAAAATTCAACCAGACACATTCACCGGTTGACAAAGTCCATTTGTTATTCACCTCGTTAAGAAATAATATCAATTTGTTGAAATGCAATTAGTCTACTAGATGTCTAGTTTGCATGTCAATTATAAAATAAGCGCATGTAAATAAAAAACTTGGTGCATGTTGATAGCCGCAGTTACAAGACTATATAAAAAATGAAGCATGGACCAATCACACCGTACAATTAGTGGATGCGTATAGTACAAGCTTAATATGCATAAAATAAAATAAGCAGTGGGAAAAGCCGAAAAGGTGAAAAAAATATCGTTTAGACCTTGACTGGATTACGCCGACAATTAAACAACTAACCCAAGAATAGCTCCAGAAAAACCGTTAACTATAACCAAAAGTTAGCTAATAATAATATTAATAACATATAGAAAATTCAAAGCATGATTTAATTTCATATCATATACGGAGTACTAGTGATTCTGTTGTGCATCCACACGAAACCATGATGAATATCGAAAACCGAACTGTATAGTATCGGACCAGCCAGGCATTTGTTGGTACCGAAACATGTTTTTCTTCGTTAACTGGACGCCCATGATACACCGACATGTACCAGTATGGCACAACACGTCCATACGGGTCAGGTTTAGTTTTCAGGGATGTTTGGAATTACATTAGCAACACAGATTATGTGCATATAAAAATGCATTTTCAAAAGCATTGGTATGCATGCTTTTTGATACAAAAAAAAGGGACAATCGATCAGTTTCTTCAAATGGCCGGTATGTCGATCGCCTCTTTACAAATCATCTAGGTTTTCTAGATACAACAAACAGATAATTCCCTTTAAAACACAATCTAAAAACACCCTCTTATCTCTTATGAACCGGGTTTTGCAAGAAATACATATGTTGTCAATCCTGCTATAATAAGTCAATGCACATAATCAGTGCATTTTTTTGCAATCTGCACCTCAAAATAAAAAAGAACATATCCCATAATTCCGAAAGTAGAGAACAAACAAATAATCATGAGTAATGTATATATATATTTCTATAATACTACTACAACTTATGAGTTATATAGCTACAAGTCTACAACAAATCAATAAATAAATATCCAAATGCACACAATAAATTAGTGCCTTTTCTCTTTAATTTACATCTCAAAATAGAAAACCTACAACCTAACCTCAAAACTGTATAACCAATGAATGAATCAAAACATCTTGATCAAGTAAACCCTTTTCCATTAGTTATTTACTCCGTTAGTTCTTTTGCTAGGTCCAGACGGCGGCACTCGTGTACCTTTAGGTTTCGATTGCGTGTACAAACTCTTAGCATTACCAGTTGGCGTTTGAACATTTTTTGGCGAAGATGTAACTAGAGTATTACTCGTCAGCGGTCTGGCTACGCAAAACAACGAGTTTTGCGTAAGCAACATGATGCTGAAGAGAACGACGACGAGGAGACGTCTTTTTCATTGGAAAATTAAAACTGGATGTGATGAGAGAAAATATAGAAGTTTGGTTAATGGATTGTGGAGCAAGTAATTGAGAGATGAAATAAGGAAAAAAATAAAGAGTTGGAAGAATATATATAGAAAGTATGTGTGTGTTGAAAAGGTCATACTAATAAAAAGTCTTTGTTCGAAACAAAAATAAAAATTCAAAAATACAGGTGTCCACGCGGATTGTCATGCGTATGTTGTTTGGGGGTTACGCTTTACTCGTATTTGAGAGTTTAAACAGGCAGAACCGTTAGAGTGTGTACGAAGATTGGTGCATTAATGGAAATACTATTCTGTCAGAAGGTGAAATATGGAATGGGGAATAGTGTATGATTGTTGCCTTTTGTCTTCATCATTTACTCCGGCTAAAAATAAAATGAATAGCTTATGAGATTCATATAATCCAGCTCAAAAGTTTACCATTTTTTGCTATTTACTCAATCCACATGCCTTTTCATTTTAAGAAAACTAATTTAAATAAAACACGAAATACCAATTCATTTCAGAAATTTGATAAAGATGGTCATTAGGACTTTCCTTAGTCACTTACACATTTAAGCTGAAAGTCACACCGCCTCACCTTCCACATCAGGGTTATATGAGTTTTCTCTTTCCTTTCACACCCTTTCACCTTTCACCTGTAATAGTCACACCACTACTCACCTTTCATTAAAATACTCAATTTAACAAACATGTCTCACACACACACTTACAAACCAAATATTTAATAATAAAACATATACATTTTGCACGAATCCCTTTTTTTTTATGTTCACGCATGACATTCAAATTAAGTAGTCGGTTTTCGTGCGTGAGGTACACCTCACGAGTGAGAAGAGCTCTCCACTACTTCCAGTCTTAGTAGCTGACTTTATCGTTTCTATTAAAGCCATACGTTCAATTGGACCTATATAACAACGAAAAGTCAAACTAATTTTTAACCACGATTGTCGTGGCTAAAGCTTTCTCATAAATACGATTTAGAAATGGTTATTAAATTAATATTATTACTTTTAGCGACAGATTAGAGTAATAGAGTTTTTATTACTTTACTAATTTACATTTAACGACGACTTTGCCCTGACTAAATGTTAAACTATTGTTTTAATAGTTTACTTTTAGCGACAGTCAGTAGTAGCTAAAGGTGATACTATTAAAATAATATTTTACCTTTATGTGGTCACCAAAAGTAAAAGTATTAAAACAATAGTTTTACCATTAGCAACGACTTGTCGCTAAATGTGGAATCTAATTTGCGGCAATATAGTTATGTTACAAAAGCAACCATACACTTTTTCGGGGATTTTATTGGTCGTATTTTTAGATGCATAACATAAAAACAATCTCGAATATTTTTAACATAAATAGTTTCAACATAATTTATATTGTTTCAACAATCCCAAGTCATTTCGAATAAAACCACACCATACTTATAACATAAATCGTCTTAACAAAACACAACAAAACAAAATACTTATAATAGAAATCCTTTTATAATTTTTAAGTTAGATTATTGACTAGCAGGGTACCCGCGCGTTGCGGCGGCGGGTACCCCGTAAATGAAATTTTATGCGAGTAATTTATTATATGTTCTTTTGTGACGAATGATGATAATATTATTGAGTTAAGAGGTATACAACCAATGTTTTGATAACCGGATTGGCCAGTTCATCAGGGAATCAGTTGGTACAGAACTGGCCAGCTGAACCGGACAAAACCACAAAAAACCACCAAAAATTAGGAACTGTTTGGGAAAGCGGTTCGTTGTACTGTTCAGTTTTAAAAACTATGTATACAATATAAAAGATAAAGTTATATTAATTGTATGAAGATTTATATGTTTCATTAGCTTGTACAATAAGCATATTAACATGTATTTTTTATATAAGGGGTGTTTTTTTATAGCATTAAATGAGAGTTGAAAAGTCAAATGGTTGAATTTATTGTATTAGATGGTTGTACTAATAGCTTAATAAATTGTTTTTACTTAAATTTTATTTTAGAAAATCTTAAAATTAAGAGAAAAGTCCAAAATACGTACATCCCTGAGGTATGCCAAATGATACGTTTACATCCTTTTTCTTTTTTCGTCTCAAACATCATCCCTCCGTTAGTAACTTTGGAACAAATACATCCCTAGGGACTAACGATGCAAAATTTTGCCCGTTAAGTACCCCACGTGTTAGTCACGTGAGGGGTATTTTTGTCTTTTTCTTTTCTTTCTTTCTTTTCTCCTTTCCGTTTTTGTTTCTTCTTGTTCCAACAAACAAAGCAAAACCAAACCATAAACCACAAACCAAAAACCATTTTTGCTTCTTCTTTCTTTTCTCCTTTCCGTGACTCGACCCAAAAACCACAAACCAAAACAAAACCATATTTCTTTTTGTTTCTTCTTGTTCGAACAAACAAAGCAAACCCAAAACTCCATTTTTGTCCTTCTTTTTTTTTTCTGTGAATCGACCCAAAACAAACCATACGTGACCCTTTTTGAAACCCAAAACCAAACTTCCACACAAACATCTCCATCACCACCTTTTTGAAACCCAAAGAAAAATCAAACCACAAGGGTCACGGTTCGAACCCGTGACCACCAACGTTAATCAATAACCACGACTGAAATATTAATATTAGTCACGAGTTTGACTCGCGACCGAGTCAAACCACGCATTAAACGCGTTATCTTCCCGTGTCTTCAATAGATCTACAAGTAGTAAGTGGTAAAAGTGGTGGCGAGGGTTTGCAGGCGGTGGTGGTAAATAACAGGTGGTGGAGGTGTTATTTTAGGGTGCGTGTGGGGTAGTAGGGGGTAGAGGGGAATGTGGTGGTTCGTTTGGTGGTGGCGGTGTAGGGAGGTGACCGGCGGTGAGGTGGTGGCGAGGGTTTGCAGGTGGCGGCTAGGGTTTTGAAAGGGAGGGAGGGAGAGAGTTTGGTGAAGATGATGATGATGATGATGATAAAATGAGATGGGGAAGGGCAGTGTTTGTTTATTTGTTCGAACAAGAAGAAAGAAAAAGACAAAAATACCCCTCACGTGACTAACACGTGGGGTATTTAACGGGCAAAATTTTGCATCGTTAGTCCCTAGGGATGTATTTGTTCCAAAGTTACTAACGGAGGGATGATATTTGAGACGAAAAAAAGAAAAAGGATGTAAACGTATCATTTGACATACCTCAGGGATGTATTTTGGACTTTTCTCTAAAATTAATTAGGAGAGAAGGTGCTAAATGCTTTATAAGTAGTATAGATAACTTCAAATAAAGTTATATTTTGATTATCATTATCTCATGTTTATTGCTTTTATTTATTATGTTTTTATGATATTTGTTGGGCAAAATTTACTAAGTCTTCTTTTATGTTTTAATAATGACAAATAAACCTTCGTAACACATAAAATCACAAACGTTATCCAAAAACCAAACGACCAAAGAGCTGGGTCTGGCGCGCTATTGGCGCTCCCGGCATGCAGGCAGCGTGCCAGGCTTCTGTCTTGGTTCGTTACGATTTTTGAAAGTCGGTTTTTCCCTTATCCGACAAATGTAGATCTTTCAATACTGGTATGAATATGATAAGTGGTTCATTAGGAACACTCGAAACGAGTTTTAGACTTAAAAGGACTCAAAATCACAACCTCATATTTTCGACAAAACACAAACTCAAGTATTTTATTAAACGCCTCTAGCCAAAGCTTTTTCCAAACCTATGAGACTTATACTCTTCACATAACATCAAGCGATAAGTATTCATATGACCATCTTGTCCCGTTATGGGATATGCTTTACTTTGATGCAAAGCACTTAGTTTGTTTGCATCAAGATGATTATTGTTACGTCAAGTGGTGGTTAATCACGAATTATGATATTGTGAGTACTTGACATTGAGTTATTTGAAAGTTGATTATCCTTTATACTTTCCCGAACACATCCCATAATCATCATTGTCAAACTCCTTCTCTCTTAATGACAATGTGATTATAATCCTTAATCAATCCTTTGATTAATCTCCTAACCAAATAAACCTTTATCCATTTCAAAATCCTACTGAACCTTATCCCCAACATTCCCTTACACACTATATACTTGATTGTACTTCTTATCCCCCACATCCCCACATTCTCTTTCCTACATTCTCTTCCAACCATCAATATTCAACCACATCACCATTCTCTCATTTAAATACATCAACATCTTTTGCACCATATTCTCTTTGAGCCACCACATTTCAAACATATCACCATCTTATCCTTACAACCCATTCCAACACATGTGTTTATTCATTTGAATTTCATAAACATGCGCGCGCGCACACACACATACACACTCAAATATTCTCTTATACACTTCTCCCTTAAACAACCTTATCATAACAATTCAAATTTGAATTTCACCCTTAGGCTCCCCATCACATCATTATCACATCCTCTACAACTCATCCTTCTCTATCATCTTTCTCTCTCTATTTGAAATTCAAATTCTCACACTCACTAACACACTCTCTTGAAATTCAAATTACAAACACACACATACTCACTCACTCTCTCTCATAATTATTCCTTCACACACTTTGCCAACTCACAACCTTCCAACATTCAATTTTCAAATTTGAATTCACAAAATAGGCTCCTCATCGCATCAACTCCACATCCATATAACTCACCCTTCTATATCATCACATGTGATATTTCAACCACCACCTTCCTTATCTCTTCTCTCCTCACACACTTCAAATTTGAATCTAATCCTAAGCCAAAGGCTCCCCATCACCTCAACAACACATCCTTATCCAACTTACTCTTACACATATGCAACTCACTCCCTCACTCTCTACCTCTCCTCACATTTCAAATTTGAATTCTTTCTTAGGCTCCTCATCAAATCCATTTCATATCCAATCCAACTCATCTCAACCTTATATCTTATTCCATCTATCTCACATTCAAATTCAAATTTGAAATCCAAACCAAGGCTCCTCATCACATCAAGCCAACTCACTCAAACTCATCTCAACCCTTCATCCCACCCTTTTCTCCAAGCATAGGATATTCCGTTAGATATTCTCTTCTCTTAACCATGCTGTGGAAAACTATAAGGGGGTTGAATAGTTTACCGCTTTTTAACTTGTTAATCTTTGAAAAGCTTTACGTGTAATCAACGAATCTAACTAATTAACAATAATTAATATGCAATTATAAAGAAAGAAACGATCAAACCACAACACGATTGTTTATCGTGGTTCGGCTACAAGGACTCTTTTTCCTTGCCCTACTCCATGCCTCGAGCTTCCAACTCGAGAGTTTCAAGCACTAGCCAACAAGCTCCTTTTACCGGTGGAGAAACCTTTACGATCGTCGCTTACACTTTATCCGGTACACAACTAAATACTGGGTCCTAGTTCAAGGTAGAACCAACCTAACGTCGCCTATCCACTATTTCCGACACTAAGCTAGATGTCGAGTTCTTTTACAAGGGTACAACCACTCCCGTCACACTATATATTTTAAGGCCTAAAATACTAACCGATCACTACTGAATATACACAATCAAATGAAGTGTAAACTGCACTAAGTTTACACAATGCAAAGCTAACAAGTCTTGCAACGTTGTGTTGAATACTTCTAACTTCTCGGATGAACTTGTGAACTTCCTTTCTACGTAAGAGAATCACACAAGTGAGTTGCTACTGAGTTAGATAAGATAAATGAGAGTATATGTGTAAATTATGACTCTAAGTGATGAGAGATTTCTTGCAAGTGGCTTGGTATTTATAGCCAACCAAACCAGTACACTGGCAGATCTGGCGGAACCAAAACAAGGGTTCCGCCCTTGTACCCCCAGGGTTCCGCCGGTCTGATAGTCAAAGACTTCAAGAGATCTTTCCATATCTAGCAATGTCACATCAAGGTACTTCTAATCAACACAAAATAGATAAAGTGAGAATCCTTCCAAAGTGTGTAAGAGGTCTTATGGAAAGTCAAATACTCAACATTTCCATAAATGCTCATGATGCATGCCATGATGTCATGTTACAATTTCTATATTAAGAATTATAACAATGTTATGTTTAACATGAAATGTAAAGTCTAGTTATACAAGACTAACACTAAAATCATGTTTTACTACAAACTAAAGTTTACACTTTGTCGTTAACAAAACTTAGCAAAGATCGTAAAATATAAATAACGTTTCTAGGCGATATTTGTATTAACAATTTCCCCCTTTTTGTTGATGACAAAACATAAACTTTATTTTTTAGTAAATCATTCATTCTAGTGTTAAGTCTTTAAAAGTTTGTTTTTAAACTTGTTTTACTCAATATCATGAATGATGCGATATGATATGATATGATATGTAAGAGTTAAGGATGAGAACAAGTTTAATATAAATTCTCCCCCTTTTTGTCGAAACAAAAAGAAGAGTTGCGAAGCGGAATAATGCAAGTGCTCCCCCTTGGACAATACTCCCCCTAAATGGAGTGCCAAGTAAGGATACATGGATTTTGAACCTACAAAAGAAAGTTAGTGTCTAAAATACAAGATATATATATATATATGTTACCATAACAAGGTAAAGTACAATCATAAAACTTAAATGGTCAACGAACAATGCACACCTCATAGTAGAATGAAATTCAATTCATGTAAAATTTGACTTTTAGAAAGTCAAAGACAAGAAATGAGGAGTATAACATCCTACTTTTAAAAACAAAAAGAAAAAGAAACAAAGAACATAAAATCCTACTTTTATAAAAAGAAAACCATCATATTCCTTAATGAGAAACATCCTCTAAAACAAGGTCTAAGGGTGTTGAGGTAGATGAGAGATGTCATTTAGTCGCTCCAAAATGTGGTTTAGGATAAATCTCATTTCATATGTTAGCTCACGGATGTCCTTTTGACATCGTTCACTTATATGAGCGGTTCTCTCACATTGTCCGCAATTATGGCGGGGAAAGTTAGGTGGAAGAGGAATTTCATTAGATGTTGGTGAATCATTGATGGTTAATGGAGCAAATGTGGATGGTTGAGAAGAATTAAAGTGTTGGGAATGCTCTTGTGGTGGTTCCTGTTGTTGAGCATAATGGCAGAAGCTTGGTTCTCCGTAAAGAGGATCTTGAATGTCTTTGTAAGTGGGATGGAAAAACAATGATTGTGGTTGTGTATGAGCTTGATCTTGTGAAAAAATTGAGGGTCTAGCATATCGGTAAGCCAAGCGCTCTACCAATGATGGTTGATGAGGTTCATGATCTAATTGCTCTCTTGGTTGTTGTTGGGTTTCCATTTGAGAAATGGTGTCAAAAAGTGACAAAGGTGGTGGGTTTGATGATCTAGGTGGTAGGTCTTCTAAAGTTTCCAAAAATGAATGTGGTGATGTTGGTGGTGTTTGAAAAAGTTCCATTGGTGTTAATTTTGGTGATTGAGGTGATGAAGGTTTTTATTGTTGATTTGGTGCCGAATGTGGTGTTGGATCACTTGGTGTTTTAGTTGGTGGCGGAGTAGTGATTACGCTAGTATTATACGGTTTTGGAGATGGTGTTGGAGTAGCAAGGTTGAGGAAGTTTGAATCTTGGATGGGTGAGGAAATGTCAAGTGATGAATCATTTGATGATGATGAGCTTGGTTGAATGGTTTTGTTGAAGCAACATGGTTTTACACTAATCCTAGTGGTTTTCCTAATAGATCTTGATGATTCGGATGAAGTGTTGGATTTAGTCATCTCAAGACTTTGGTTAGCTATAATTATAAGATTAAGAGAAGTGATGATGATGGTGTGAAGTTGAAGTATGAGTGTTGGTCAATTTATAGGAAGAACATGTTATGGAAAGGAGTGTTTGGATTTGATGTTGTTCCATACACATTTGTAGGTTTCAAATCATTTTGAAGAGTTTTAAGAACTTGTCAAGTCATTGGAAGTCAATCCAATGGAGTTGGGTGGAGTGAAAGACTAACTTATGTACTAAATGCTATGTGATCATGGAAAGTGATTTTGTTAGTAAGCTCTATGGATTACAAGGAACCTTATGGAGGGTTCCTTGCTTTATAAAGAAAGGTTCCTTGGATTGATATTGTTTGAATTTGAATTTTGGCGAAAAATGGCTTCCTAATTGTTCTAGTAAGTAATAATGGTCCTAATGTGTTTATTGGAAGTTAGGGAAGATGTTTCTCACTAAAGAAAAAGATTTGGTGTTTTACAAATTGTGAAATTTAGAAAAAATGAAAAATTTTCTGCAGGTGACTGGTGGAACCCTACAACATCAAAGGTGGAACCCTTGTTTGGGTTCGGTCTGATCGGTTGGGCCAAACTAGGTTTACCCAGAAATTGCACTGGCGGAACCCAAAATTTGGTTCTGCCATATCCGCCAGACCAGTAAAATTGGACAGACCAGGTTTTTCAATGTCGAGACGAATTCCAAATTTTCCGAAAACTCTTGGAACATAAAATTTAAGGTATAACTGGTTAGGAAAAGCAAAAAATAAATAAGGAAACACTCTTACCATTAGAATTTGACCGGGGGCTAGCGAATTTCGCTATACTTAGTAAAAATTTCATAAACTAGAAAATTTGACAACATTTCAAATGTCGTCTACCTACATAAATAGTTAAACTAATACAATGTCTAACCATAATGATAGAGCATAAAAGTGCATAAAACCATAAAGCAACATAAATCACATAGTTTAATGACTACAAGTTCTAAAAACTTCATTATGCCAAACGCTCCTTAAACAAGATTCTCACATGCGATCTGTCTTTTTCTTGAGCTTTTCAAGATACCTTCCAAAGCACTTGAATATTCCCTTTGTTTGTTTGAATTCTTCTGACTCATTTTTGATGATGGGAAGTTTTTCAAGATACTCTAGAGGAGCTAACTTAGAGTTTGGAAGAGCATCGTCTTCGCTCATTGATGACGATGAGGATGAAGGTGAAGGAGAACGAAGGTGTTTCCCTTGAGTCTTAAAGACTCTCTTACTACTAAGAGGAACAAAGGTTTAAGGAATGAGTGGATAATCAAGGCGAACACCCCGGCTATTTGGTGAAATAGGTGAGATGGCTCTAAAGAGACGGGTGAGGAGCATTCCATATGGGAGAGCGGTTTTTCCATTAAGAGGTATATCGGCCATTCTTTTAGCCATGTAGTAAGCCAAATTGAAGGGTTGTCTAGTGGAGATACTAAATAGCATATAACTTAGACATGTGTTCACATGATCTCTATTTCCTATGGAACTTATGACATTAGCCCTAAGAACCTCTTCCCATTTCCTAAATTGAGGTTTAAGTTCATTAAGTTCCATTCCAAACGGGTCTTTGTTCACTTCACCTCCCGAAAGATTTTTCCTAGTGATGGAAGTTCTTATGAAGAGATGGTCACGAAGCACTTCCTTTCTAACAAGAAGAGTGGCATAGGAGAGATCTTGTTCAATGGTTTCTAGAGTAGAGATTGGCCATTTGCCCGTGTAAAGACAAGTGCCATTGTTTGGAATACCAATGATTTTAGAAATTTTATCTAGAGACAAAATCGTTTTGTGTTCATTGATGAAAAATTCCACGGATATCTCACCATCTTCATTATTCGAGAGATCTACGGTAGCATAGAATTCTAGAATGAACCTAGGACAAATTGGCTCATCAATATCTAGGAGACAATCAAAGTTGATGGTAGC
Source organism: Artemisia argyi (assembly GCA_030686995.1). Taxonomy (NCBI): domain Eukaryota; kingdom Viridiplantae; phylum Streptophyta; class Magnoliopsida; order Asterales; family Asteraceae; genus Artemisia; species Artemisia argyi. Next base: position 159,939,214 of record CM060693.1, read on the forward strand.
TAAGTCTTGGCGAATAGAGTTTCCTTCTAGGAAGGATGGATCAATGGTTCTCCCCTCGTGAACATAACGCTTCTCTAACCCCTTAAAGACATGGACTCGGTGTGGAGTAAGACCTTTGGTCATATGGTGTTTGGGTAGATACTTGAGGGTGCCATTGTGATCGGAGTATGTTGCGGGAGGCATGTTGATTCCTAGAAAGCATGAAATTTTATATTTTAGTTAAGATCAATGACTTTTACAATGTAGATGTTCTAATGTGTTCCTATATGCTAACTATGTGGAGACGTGGTTATCTTGACTCATTTTAATGCTCAAAACATTTTAAAATGCAAGTTTTTGTTATAAAACAAAAGATAACCCAAACACTCCTAATCTAGTGTAGCTTCAATTGAATGTACCTGAAAACACATATTGGTTATGTGTCCTCTTTAGCATTCAAGAGATGTTATGCAAATGATGTTTTCATAATGTTTTTCATTTGTTTTAACAATGTGGTGAAAGGTTATGTTCTAATTGTGGGAAGTACTATTTAAAAGAGATTGTACTTGGTGTGTTTGGTAAATCATGATAACAATAAAAGGATACAATTCCTAACTAATGAAAAGTATGATTAGTTCACAACCAAGGTTTTTCATGAATCAACAAGTTTATGCATAAACCCTAAGATTTTAGTTTTTGTAAATGAATGGAAATCCTAGGCTTGAATTAGACATGTACTTACAATGATGATTGAAAGAGGGATACTTGAGAGAGAACCCTAATTTTCGTGTGTGATGATGTTTATGAATGAATATTGGTAGTGAATGAGTTATAGTTATGAGTTAGGGAGTGTTTGGTTTGTAATTTAAGGTAAAAACCATCTGTATAATTGGCGGACCAGGCGGAACCAAAAAGAGGGTTCCGCCCATTATGCCTAAGGGTTCTGCTGGTTCTATAGTAGAAAAGCTTAAATGATTTGTTTTGATTTTTGTGATTTTGTTCTAATGTTCAAACCTACAAAGTATGTTCCGTAAGTGCTAGCTCAATTCTAAGAAGGTTAAATGGTTGTTGTATGGAATGATACTTAAGGTTATTGACAATGTTGTTTTAGAAGGAAAATTTCTTAATAGAAACCTTTCCTTTTTATAACATTATCATGAACGAAGCGACGAAGAATTAAAAAAAAATCAAGTACGAAGGTGTTGAGCTGGATTCTAATTTATGTTGATGGTTCCTTTATTGAAGTAAAGGATGAAAATGTTGCTAAGTGGAATTCCGTTGTTGACGCGAGTTTGCTTGTTCTAACAGAGCTTGTTGACATGCTTTTCCACCTGATACTAATTTGAGAGCCTTAAGCTTCTTAGAGAATCATTGGGTAAGAAAGTATTTATCAAAAGTGCAAGTACTACTTGTGCTTTTTCTATCAACTTAATTACCGGTATAATCCGAGTTGGCATACACTATGGTTTCTATTCCCGTTCCTTTGGGATACCATAATCCTAAATGTGTAGTACCCTTTGATGTATCCAAACAGTCCCTTCAGGATGAATCGTATTAGGATCTTTTCTAAAACGAGCACATAGACAAGTACTAAACATAATGTTGGATCTATTTGTTGTGAGAACAAGTAAACTTCCAAACATTTCTCTATGTCTAGTTTTATCTACGGATTTACTAATCTCATTCTTGATAAGTCATATAAAACTTAATCATTGTGTACTTGTGAATAACTAGGAATACCTTTGAGCGATTATTCCTTGTTTTTGGAGCTTGCTTGTTTAAGTTATCAAAAAGTCTTTCATAGATTAACATTACATCCGCTTTATCTATTTTGAAAGATCTATTTTGTTTTAATTGTTGTTTGACTCCTTGATTGTGAAACTAGTGTTCAAAAACTATTTTTTTAAGTTTGTTTAATCACAACTATGAGTCATGATTCAAGTTTTATGACCTTGTCTATATTACTTGATTTAATGTTTGATACAAGATGAAAGATGTTATTTTCATTTTGAACTTTTGTCCTTAATGTTATGATACTAGTTAGAGTATGACATCTATATTTAATAGTTCATCTTCCTTGTTATTTTTCTTAATATTCTTGTCTTATCATCGTTGGACTTTCGACTAAGTCATCATCTACCAAATGTGATGTCTTAAAAGGAAGTGGTCTTTCATTGAATGTTAAATTTAACGACTCCTCGACACTTTAGGTTTCTTTAAAACAATATGAGTTTTGTTATTTATGAATGTTAAAGAGATACATCTTCATAAGTCTATGGGTCGAATTTGATGTGTAAATCCTTGATGATTATAACACATTCTTTTCTCCCAATCATCCTAACGTATTCTAATGTGCTTCATTACCCTTGTCTGTCCTATATGAAATTTTATTAAAAGAGTGGTCTAGTTAAGACATGATTGAAAATATAAGGTATAGTCTTAAAAGATGTTATATTACAAACATTTGTGAAGTGTTTTGGTTAACTCAATTTGCAAGCATCACAAAAGTGTTCGTCATCTTATCACTTAAGAGATTCTTAGTTAGCTCACTTGTAGAAAAATATTAAGTGAGACTCACTCAAGAGTTTCTCGTGTCTATTCCGAGAGTTTAAAGAACTGAAGTACCTTATATCTCCTATTCATTTTAATGTAGAAATCCTTTGATCACAGAGGATCTAATCCTTGTTATAATTACTAAAGAAATAACAACTTAGGGTATAAAATACTAATACAACATCGATAAATCATAATGCTAACAACATGAGACAACAATAGGTAAGATGAAATAATGCATACCTTTTAAGTTCCATAGAGAAGCTACTATGAAGATAATCGTAAAGCGTTTTATCTTGACTTGTAGGAAAGCTTGGAAACTCAAATACTCATGAATCCAAGGAGGTTAGATAAACATATGAAAGCATAGAACATGATATCCTTAATCCTTTTATCATAAGTTTCTATTTAGAAATTGAGTTACTTTTTAAATCTCTCTCCTAGGCTTAAAAAAGTTTGCTTGCTTTGTTTTACTTGTTGATGGTGCATTTGAGTTAAACCCTAATTCGGTTTTATCTCTAAGTGACTTTTGACTTTTTGATGAGACGAAAAGTGTACTGCTTTTGGGGGATCATTTAAGCCTAAAGTCGAGATTATTTGATCAAATATTGCCCTAAATCGTTCCTTTTGTCATTTTAGGTACTTTTGAGAGGAAATTTGTAAAAGGAAGCATCTTGGACGTTTTTTGAGCGAAAAAGTGAAGAAAACGACAAAGTCTCAAATTCATGCTGGAAATTGTACCTGACGGCATCAGGGATTGCATGTGACGCCGTCACCCTTTGACAAAGAAGTGGATAAATCAAGTTACACGTGATGCGCCAGAGAGGTTTTGGAAGAATTGTACATGACGGCATCACCAAAGCCGTCAAGAGTAATTTACATGTGACGGCCAAGACCAAGTTTACACATGACGACGTTAGAAGTGGATCTAGGCAATAGGATTTTAATTATGGCGGCGAGTTAACGGCGTCAGACCTTACTCTTGACGCCATCAGACCCATTATTCTATATATAGTTTTTGATTTTTCATTCATTGTGTGCAACTTTGAGAGGAGAAAACCCTAGACGAATTTTTCTGTATTTTTGAGGGTTTCAAACCCTTGTTCCATCCATGCTTAATTGAAAATAAGTTTTCCAACAATCATTCAATATGTCTATGTGTTGTTTGATTATATCTTATGCTTGTTTTCTCTTTAACATGTTAGGCTAGGTTTTCTTTGTGTTTGCTTAGATGTAATGAAACTTAGATATTGATTATTGGTTGGTTGTTTGTTTATAATTGTTGTGGATGAATGATTTCGATGTTAGGTTTAAGAAAACTAGCAGACTTCCAATTGGTAACTTGCTTGAACGTCTTAAGAAACATGATCGGAGGTGTACTACGATAAATTGGTTATATTTAATGCATAGGTAACTACTAATGAGGCCATGTTAGGAGCTAGTAGTCGGCTCGACATAGGAAGAGGTAAAAGCTTATAGAGTTAGGGAAGATCGTACACAGCCCTACGAATGGTATAAAGGAATATAACCCGTCATCCATGCAATTGTAACAATCTAATCAACCGGTAAAAGATAGCTAGGGAGTAGTGAAATCTAAGTAAACACATTTTCTCTTATTATTGTTTTCACCACATTTACTTTAAGTTCATTTTACTTTAGTTTGTTTGCATTTACAGTTATTTGGGTTAGTTGACTAGCAACTAATTCCGCCCACTCTTTCAAAACCCGAGATTTTTACTTGCTTTCCATAAAACATAAAAATACAAAAAGAATCATCCCTCACCTCTAGACCTGGTTTAATCGAGTTTTAACCCTAGCGAACATTATTCTTTGAGTTGAACGATCAATCTCCCGGTACTTGTCACTATACTATACTACAACGATCAGGTACACTGCCTGGTGGAGATTGGAAGCTTCTCAAGATCCCTTGAGAAGTAAAACCTTTTGCGAGGGCGCAATTCCACGCATCACTTTTCAACAATCTTTTAAGAGATTTTGAGCTTTCTTCAAACTTAGCTAACATTTTTCCTTTTTCATTTTGTCTTTTAATGTCATGTTTGTAGTCTTGACGTATTTTGCATTCTAGGTCAATTTCAACATTACTCTCAAGTCTAGACATTTTATCTTCTAATATGATTTCCATTTCAAAATTGTTCTCAAAAGATTTTGATAGTTCATTGTTAAAGATTGCTTTTAGGTCCATGTTACTTAAACGTTTAGATTCATTTTCTAGTTTAGAGACTTCTAAGATGAAAGTGTCAAAACAAAAGTGTTCGGTTTCAAGTTGTACCTTTTTTGTGGTTTTTTCATCTTCATATATACCTTCATTAAAAACATTTAAACTCGTAGCACATGAATTAACTTCAACTAAATGTCTATCTATTAGTTTTTCTGAGACTAACAGCTCATATGTAAGATCAAGTTGATCATTTTTGACTTGACATTTTCTTTATAAAAATTTAATATATTTTTCCAAATGTCATTAGCCGTTTGGCAAAAATACACTCTTTCATATTCAATCATTAGTAAAGCTTTATAAATCATTATCTTAGCTTTAGTGTTTTTATCAACTTTAGGATAATCATCTTAATTTTCAAAACTTGTTTCAGTTGGTTTAAAATCACCAATGGAAATAATATGCCAAAGATCTTGATCAATTGATTTCACATAGTTTTCAAATTTACTTTTCCATTCAAGGAAATTCTCTTTTTCAAATAGCGGTGGCTTTTGAATAGATTGCCCTTCTTTGAGATTTTCAAAATCCATGGATCGATTCAAGTTTTAAAATACAATATATTTTAAAGATCTTGAGTAACGTAGGTCTGATGCCAATTGTGAAAAACTAGAAGGGGGTTGAATAGTTTACCGCTTTTTAACTTGTTAATCTTTGAAAAGCTTTACGTGTAATCAACGAATCTAATAATTAACAATAATTAATATGCAAGTATAAAGAAAGAAACGATCAAAACACAACACGATTATTTATCGTGGTTCGGCTACAAGGACTCTTTTTCCTTGCCCTACTCCACGCCTCGAGTTTCCAACTCGACAGTTTCAAGCACTAGCCAACAAGCTCCTTTTACCGGTGGAGAAACCTTTACAATTGTCGCTTACACTTTATCCGGTACATAGCTAAATACCGGGTCCTAGTTCAAGGTAGAACCAACCTAACGTCGCCTATCCACTATTTCCGACACTAAGCTAGATGTTGAGTTCTTTTACAAGGGTACAACCACTCCCGTCACACTATGTATTTTAAGGCCTAAAATACTAACCGATCACTACTGAATATACACAATCAAATGAAGTGTAAACTACACTAAGTTTACACAATGCAAAGCTAACAAGTCTTGCAACGTTGTGTTGAATACTTGTAACTTCTCGGATGAACTTGTGAACTTCCTTTCTACATAAGAGAATCACACAAGTGAGTTACTACTGAGCTAGATAAGATAAATGAGAGTATATGTGTAAAATATGACTCTAAGTGATGAGAGATTTCTTGCAAGTGGCTTGGTATTTATAGCCAACCAAACTAGTACACTAGCGGATCTGGCAGAACCAAAATAAGGGTTCCGCCAGGATTTATAGTCAAAGACTTCAAGAGATCTTTCCATATCTAGCAATGTCACATCAAGTTACTTCTAGTCAACACACAATAGATAAAGTGAGAATCCTTCCAAAGTGTGTAAGAGGTCTTATGGAAAGTCAAATACTCAACCTTTCCATAAATGCTCATGATGCATGCCATGATGTCATGTTACAATTTCTATATTAAGAAATATAACAATGTTATGTTTAACATGAAATGTAAAGTCTAGTTATACAAGACTAACACTAAAATCATGTTTTACTACAAACTAAAGTTTACACTTTGTCGTTAACAAAACTTAGCAAAGATCGTAAAATATAAATAACGTTTTTAGGCGATATTTGTATTATCACATGCCATCTCATCTAACTCAACCATTGTTTGTTCTCAACCCAACCTCACTCTATCACTTCCCTCTCACACAATTTGAATTTCAAATTCAAATTCTTCCCTCTTTTTATCTCTAACATACGCACTTACTTTCCAAGCAAATGAATATTCCATTGCATATTCTTTCTCTCTTTTCTATGCCATGTGAGGAATACCCAAAATACCCCTATCCAATTATCCCCTATACCCTTCTCTCTTTGATAATTAGTTTTACTTAAATACTTCACAAAACATTTTTACAAAATGGCTATTTGAGTTTGTAGACCTTAAGGATGAATAATGTAAAAGTCTAAATGTGTGAAGTACAATTGGGGGTTTAGCAAGGTTGGGTATTTAAAAGACCAAGATCCAAAAGAAAAAAACTTCCAGGTCTTCTGGCGCTCCAACACGCCACCAGCGCGCTGGCCTCGGTAATGTTTTTTTCATTTTGGATCTTGGCCTATAAATACCCACCCTTGCCGTTTGTATTCCTTACCCCTTACCATTATTCTTTTCTCTCTATCCTCTAATTCAATCTTTTGCTCTTAATTTATCACATAACATCATTTGAAAAAACATATCTCTTGCAAGGGAAGAATCACAAGAACCTAATCTACTCTTGTGATTGTGTCGAGGGTCTTCTTCTCTATACCCTTTCTATTACAATCGAGTCTCTATGTTAGGTTAGAGCTTGATTAAACAATCAAACATTCATTCATTCGATTTGGTTGTAAGGGAAGTCTTGTGTCGAAGTGACCAAGCCTAGATCGTAGGAGATCTGGTTGGGGTTTTATACTTCCGGTGGGAAGTCTTTGTGGTCTTAGTGGGAAGTCGAATCATGAGATTCTTTTGGGTGGTTTCTGAGGGCGGAATACCGTTGGGAGTAGCTCTTCTTAATGAGCACTGATCTTAGTGCATATCGGTGGAGTGAAAGTTGTAACGGTTTGTAGTCCACCAAAAGGATTATACTTAGTGAATAGTATCATGTCATGGATTCGCAACTGGACGTATGGATGGTATAAACCCCCCATCCCGAACCAGTATATATCGTGGTGTCTCTTTACATGCTTTATATACATTGGTTGTGATTATGGTTGTTGGATTTATTGTACAACCACTTGTTGATCTTTGAGGCATGAAGTCTTTAAACTTCGAAGAAGCCAAAAAGACCGTATCCACCCCCTTCTACGGTTCTACAATATTTGATACTGATTTGCTTTGCACTTGCATTTTAGTATTGAAATAGAGCAATCAAATGGTAAGACACAGAATTAAACAAGATTTGAGCTTAAATGAATATTTTGTCTCAGAAGTCTGTTACGGCGTAACAAGGTCACTCTTTTTGCGGCTTAACAACAAGATTCAGAAATCAATAAATTCAAGACATAGTTGTTACGGCGTAACAACCTCAAATAGTTATGTCGGAGAGAAGATTACACGCATGGAATGTTACTTAAAAAGACTAGTATGACGTAACAAGAATTATGTTGTTACGTCATAGCACTGATGGCCCAGGCTTTACTATAAATACAAACCTAAAACACGAATTTATGTTACCACTTTACAATCCCAGACGATTTTGAAGAGTTCCATAGGCTATTCCACCACCATTGAAGTATAAATCATCCAAATTTCAAGTCTTAATCATCATAAACATTATTCGGTTTGATTATCATTTTCCTTATGAATACTTTCAATTTATCATTTTTTTTACTATGACTATTATTTAAGGCTAAACACCTTGGTGTCTGCATAGTTATGAATTTTATAAGTTAATGACATGATTTGTGTTGTTTAATTTGGTTATGTGCTTGTTGATCAACCTTGCGTCTTTATGTCTATTAGGCTTAACCTGTTGATAATAATTAATTATTAGCCCATATAACAGATGTTAAGAGCTTGATTCATAAAAGTACAGAAAATACCAATTTATGGCCAGAGTTATTGCAATTATCCTAGCTAGGTTAAAATCAATAGACTATAAAATTTAAGATTAACGAAGGTAAATGAATATTTACAAAGTAGTTAAGTAGTTAAGTGTTGTCAATAAAATACAAGCACAAACAAGTCACGTAGATTAGTTGGCCGACATAATAAGTGACCTATAACTAGATATCATCCATTAGCGTAGAGCTAGAAGGTTAAAGGGCATATGTATAGGTTTTAGCGACCAATACTAGATTTATACTACATCCGAGTCACCAATCAAGGAACTAGTTTATACCTTTAACTAGATATCTTCGTTTTAGTTACTTGTCATTTATTTAAAAGGTAATTCTCTATGTGCCCCGATCGCCCAACGTTTATACCTATTCTAGAAAGAAAAAAAATGAATTCTCAAAATGCCCCAGGAGACTTAGGCGACTTGTCTTCCACCTTTTAAATGTTTACAAGTGTCTCATACACGTGCAAATAATAAAGACAATTGTCCCCAAAGGACTTAGGTGATTGTACTTGTATGAGACACTTGTTGACATTTAAAGGAGTGGGGGATAAGTCGCCCAAGTCGCTCAAGTCTCCTGTGCATTTTGAGAAGTTACATTTTTTTAGTCTAGAAAAGATATATATTTTAGGCGACCGGGGCACATAAAGAATTACTTTTTTATTTAATTGTGTTGTTTATTTAAATTTCCAAATCATCACGATCACTTGGATCACCGGGAACATAAAGAATGACCTTTTTATTTAATTGTTTTGTTTATTTAAATTTCCAAATTATCACGATCACTTGGATCTAAAACAAAACCCCCTGATTGTTGTTTTATGTATTCTAATTATTGTTATTTACTTTTTCAAACGAATTTCATCGCTTCTGTGAACAACCTGTTCTTACCAAGTCTATACTATACATGAACAGGTACACTGCTCGAGAATGTTGATATTTGTTGTTAGATTAAGGATTATAAAGTTAAAAGCTGGAAATTACACATGAATGAAATACATATATTAAAAATAAATACACTTTAAGTGACGGTCTTGTCGTCATTAAATGTTTTATCAATTTTGTTGTTTTCTAGCTTAAACTGAATAATAATAAAATAATATTCTTTTTACTTTTAGCGACAACTTAGGTTGTAGTTAAAGGTTGAATTGATTTTTTTAGCTAAAAATTTGCGTTGAAAATCAAAGTCAAAGTTTGAAAACGCTAAATGTCATTATTATAGTCAAATGTTGAAAATCAATTATTATGTCATTTAGTGGATTTTTGTTGGGGCTAAAATTCATCCGTAGATAAAACCTTAATCTTGTAATAAACTAGCTAAGTACTAATGGGCTTTAGCTCATTTGGTACTCATTTTTGAAAAATTCATGCGCTCACTAAAGAGATTTTGTGAATTAAAGGTTACTGGTTCGAGTCTCGGCTCGTGCTCATTTTAGGTGGTGTCCCACTGCACCAGAAGAATTGCTGAAACTATTCTTTATGAGATGGACAATGACTTATGTCAATAAAGAACTTGAAATTAGAGTGTTTATGACAATCTACACCTTTTTTGAAATTAAACTAACTATGTGATCAGAAGTTTTATTTGAGATAACAATAGTACCATAGAATCAATCAACTTATGTTTGTCCCTGTCAAATAATAACTAACAAGCGGGTAAACCCGCGCGATGCTGCGGGCGTGTTTTGAAATATAGTATTTGTACATTTTGTGTTTTTTGGTTTACACTGTTTATAATAGAATTTTGTATTTTTTTTACCTAATGTTTTTATAAGATACCCGCGCGTTGTTGCGAGAATGTTGTGTCTAAGCTAAAATCGAAATAAAACGGTTGGGGAAAAAATTATTACGGACTAAATTAAAAATTAAAAAATTAAAAAAAAAAAAAAAAAAAAAAAAAAAAAAAAAAAAATTGTTGCTACAGTAGTACTGCTACAGTATCGGTGCTACAGTACCGGCTCACACATTTCACTGTTTAGTCAACTGTAGCAAGCACTGTAGCTACTACAGTGCTTGCTACAGTAAATCCCGCCTTTTTAATATATTGTATAATGTGCACTATTTGATGTTCTCATATAAGCATTTTATCCCGTGCTTCCTTTTTGGAGTTTATATGCAAAACCCGAAACGTGCTATTTCAGAGACTTAACTTACAGTCTTAAATTCTCTTTCAGTTTCAATGACATTGCAGTATAAACACACCGCCCCCTACCAAATAAAATGGTCCAAAGCGGTACCATTTTATGCTCATTTGTAAGATCATTAAATGATCTTCAAAGCATGTGGGACTAGTCTTTACAACCCTACTTCATGCAAGAGAATTAATTGTCGAAACTAAACACAACTTCATGCAAACGCATCTAATATGAAAAATGCCCAACTATCTACTTAATACAAATAATTGACCAACCCCGGCACGAATCATTCCATTTAATTCCATGAAACATCTAATCTCTAGCGATAACGACCAACAAAATGTATCGTACATTAGAATGTACATAAATTAATATAATGCATCTTTGGAAATGACACATTATATCACGAAAGTGGTCTGCACTGCATGTATTATATTTGTCTCGTTACAGTTTTCTACAAGAATGGAATGAACACTACAAATACAACATATCACGGTTGGTCCAACGACCATTCATTAGCTAGTTTTATCGTACTGATCTATTTGCATTCAAAATGTTCACTTTTGTTATAAGGGTGGTACTATTCGTACCCCTAACACCTTTTTACATGTTTTACCATCCGACCCATCATTTTAATTCCTTTATTAACCTTATAAAACAGTTTTTTATCAATTTATATTTTTTATTTTTTTGTCTTTTATCAGTTTCTGTTCTGTATTCCTGTTAAATTTTCTGTTTCGTGTTTTCCATTTTATATTTTTTCAAAAAAAAAAAAAAAAAAAAAAGGGATGGAGTTATCAAATTAGGAGGGGTACAAATAAGCTTACTCTTGTTATAAACAAATGACATCAACAATATTCAATCTCGTAAGTCGTAACAGTAGGTATGAAAAAGGTGTGATAAATGGCTGGTGAGCAAAATAATTAATCATATATCTACATAGCTAAATAAATATTTTCTTTTCCATGCAAATTTATTTGACCATATCATTTATTATCTCAAGCCATCGCATAAAAAGCTTGTCTACAACGTGGTGACGGTATGTTGTGTGGGAAACCAATTAGGCGTTTAATGTGTACTTTGACTACTTTCTTTTGAATTAGCTATAAATTTAACACGGTCAAATTATAATGGTAACTACTCCTTTTGAAAATATAAATACAACAAGTTGACAGGTAAAACATGGCTGGTTTGGTGGTCAGCGCGTCGGTGTACACGTTTGTATGATATCACTATTACGTTAATACTTGGTCCCACGTTTACTCTTTTTATCCAATTTGCCGGATTGTGTTTCATTGATTTGGATATAGGATTATAAAAAATAATAATTTTTGTGCATATTTTTGTCGACTTTGGATTTCTGTTCCCAAACATGTTATCATGGGTGTTAGATTTAGAAAAAGTTTCGTTCAAAACTAGTTGGTATAAAAAAATAAAACAGATTTGGTCAATGTACTACCGATTGGTTTTGACAATGAAAATTCAGCTATGTTAGCATATTTTTCTTTCAACGTTTAATAATTTTAGTTTCCTTTCACCTGAGACAATTTTGGTTTTCTTTCACTTGAGATAGTGGAGCTCCTCGACAGAGTCCAACAAGTTATGCATAGTAATGTTGTGACATCTAAATCTACATCTATTGTATTTAAAAAAAAAAAAAAAAAAAAAAAAGTTTTACAATCTTATACTCAAAGGACATACTATCTCATGTATGTTTCTAACAATACTTGAACTTAATAGTTATTTGTTAATGAGCATTCACATAACGATAGGTGAAAAACTTTATACTAAAAGAGTCATTGACAAGCTGTAGGAAACGGTGTACACTTTTATTTATAAAATCAGACTACAAGGATTAAATAACAGAAAAGAAATAACAGAAAATAAAATACAGACAACAAGGAGTAGAAGATGAAGACAGACACTATAACGATAAATAAATAAAACAGTAAATGTCGTGGAACGAGGCTCGTGTAAACACGATTCCCTTAAAATAGATTCGCCGTCTGTTTCCCAGGGTACAATGTCCAAAGATGTTGTACAGCCGGACTTGACTTACTTGCCTGAAAGATCACGAAAACCTTGTGTGCTTCTGATCGAAGAGCTGCTGGAAAATCGTCTGGTAAGAGCTGCGTTTTTCTATATCAAAACCGAATGAGGTGATGTTTATTTTATAGCCAAAACTTATCTTGCTCATCAAGACTAAATATCAGCTAAAAAATAAAAGATATATTCAAATATGTTAATCAATAAAAACGATTTGATATCTCTTTAACTTAACACAAATATTCTGTAAAACTTGTTCACAAAGTCTAAATCTATTCCTAAAATAGATTTACAGAAACTTGGAAAAACTGATCCGAACTAGCAGCAAAAATTTTCGCACGTAGGCGAGGTTTCGGAGCTGCATTCGTGTCCGCAGGTCGCGCATGAGTTCAGTAGCTTCAAACTCATTTTGGCCCAGAAATCCTACAATCTGCACCCGCCCTGCGCGCGCGCACGTAGGAGTGGGAGCATAGCTCACCTAAAGGAATTTGGAAGCAAATACCAACTATTCCTTATAAACAAGCATTCACTTCTTGTTTTGGGCGATGTGGGACTTTTCCATTTTTGTGTTTCACGTGCCACTTTTCCATTTTTGTGTTTCACGTGCCTCTCTTTGAGACACGATATCTCATTCATTTCAACTCTATTTTGGACATACTTTAGCTCGTTGCGAAGCTCTCTTGGAGGAGAACAAAACGCCCCCAAGAAACATAAATATATGTAACATATACATACATTAAATTATGTCCAAAGTTTGCAAAAACTCACTTGCAAATACTATTTTTCCAACAATCCCCCACATGAATGGAAATCGATCGAAAACACACGAAAGTTTCCGCGAAATTTCTGCGGTTAAGTCTTGCATAGGATAGGTAGGTGTGACCCTTTGAACCTTCCCTTGTGAGATGCACTTAGTCTCCTAGATCTGAGTAGACGCGATGTCCTTGAACTCAACATCTGTTTACGTAGACGACAATACACACTCACACAAGACTCTCCCTGACCTTATCAAGTCCTCATAGTCGTATTCGTTATGGTCATGAATACTAGCCTGGTTCTGCAAGAGCTCTTAGGAATTGCGCCCCCCACAATTCCCTTCGAAGCGACCCCACTTCTCTCTCACATAGGTGATTTCATCTTGAATCATTAAAAACACATGTTTGTGATTTCATCTTGAACCATTATGCTTTATGATTTCATCCTGAATCATAAAAAGCCATATGTTTAACCTCTCAACAAGTCACATTTGTTATAGGAATGGACTAGGAAGTTACAATATATAAGTAACTCCCCCACATTAACGTGACTTCCCCCACATTTCTATGATTAGGTTGTCCTTTTGAACCCAGATCTTGGGACCTCCAGTCAACTGGGTTAGGTTTTCCTTCATAGAAACTCATTCCTTCAAGGGCTTTAGTCCCATTCCTTTAGACGACTTACTAACTAACTCTCTGCTTAAGCCTTTCGTAAGCGGATCCGCGATGTTATCGTTTGACTTCACATAGTCAATTGAGATAACTCCTGTTGAGAGTAGTTGTCGTATCGAATTATGTCGACGACGGATATGTCTGGACTTTCCATTATACATTATGCTATGAGCTCTGCCAATCGCCGATTGACTATCACAATGTATACTAATGGCCGTTACCGGTTTAGGCCACCTTGGTATGTCCTCTACGAATTGATGTAGCCATTCCGCCTCTTGTCCGCATTTATCTAACGCGATAAATTCTGATTCCATCGTGGACTTAGCTATAACAGTTTGCTTGGAAGACTTCCAAGATATAGCTGCCCCTCCTAGTGTAAACACATATCCACTAGTCGATCTAGAATCCTTTATGTCAGATATCCAATTAGCATCACTGTATCCTTCAATAACAGCTGGATATCTTTCATAATGCAGTCCATAATCGCGACTGTATCTCAAATAATGAAGTACTCTAGTCATAGCTCCCCAATGTGCATAACTTGGATTACTAGTATACCGACTTAGCCTGCTAACAGCATATGCTAAGTCAGGTCGGGTACTTGTCATTAAGTACATTAACATGCCAATAATTCTTGAATACTCTAATTGGGCAACACCTGCGCCTCTATTTTTAGATAGATGCTTGCTGGTGTCAATTGGAGTTCTAGCTAGGCCGGAATCCCCCGCATTATGAGTATTTAGAATTTTGTCCACGTAATGTGCTTGACTCAACACAAGTCCATTCTGAGTTCGTATGATCTTTATTCCAAGGATCACATCAGCCAAACCCAGATCCTTCATGTCAAACTTTGATTTCAACATGTCTTTAGTAGATTTGATCATCTTGTCGTTACTGCCAACGATAAGCATATCATCAACATATAAACACAAGATTACATATCCACTACTTGTGTCTTTTACATAAACACACTTGTCGCATTCATTAATTTTGAATCCACTCTCTAGCATGGTGTGGTCAAATTTTTGATGCCACTGTTTGGGAGCTTGCTTTAAGCCATATAATGACTTAACAAGCCTGCAAACTTTGTGTCTCTTGTCCAGGAGCTATGAAACCCTCAGGTTGGTTCATGTAGATCTCTTCTTCTAAATCCCCGTTTAGAAAAGCCGTTTTCACATCCATTTGGTGAATTTCCAAATTTCTTAAAGCGGCAATAGCAAGTATCATCCTGATCGATGTTATTCGCGTAACGGGCGAATATGTATCAAAGTAATCTAGACCTTCACGTTGTCTAAATCCTTTGATTACCAACCTTGCTTTGTACTTGTCAATGGTGCCATCGGCTTTCATCTTCTTCTTGAAGATCCATTTATAGCCTAGTGGTTTACAACC
The DNA here is from genome assembly GCA_030686995.1 of Artemisia argyi. NCBI lineage: Eukaryota > Viridiplantae > Streptophyta > Magnoliopsida > Asterales > Asteraceae > Artemisia > Artemisia argyi. The sequence goes on from CM060693.1 coordinate 159,954,649, forward strand.
AGGAGGTAAATCCACGAGCTCCCAAGTATGATTTTGTAAAATAGAATCTATTTCACTTTTAATGGCTTCTTTCCATTGAGGCCCTTCTGAGGAAGTTACCGCTTCTCGATAAGAAGTAGGTTCATGTTCTACCATAAAAGAAACAAAATCGGGTCCAAACGATTTCTCGGTTCTTGCCCTTTTGCTTCTTCTAGGTTCTACCTCTTCTTCCTCAATTTGATCTTGTCTCTCATCTTGGAGATCATTATCATCTCTTTGTCTCTTATCTTGGACAACATCATCATCTATTCTAGATGAACTTCTAGTTTCCTTCGTTAAACAAGGAAATATATCTTCAAAGAAGGAAGCATTCCTTGATTCCATTACAGAACCCTTTTGTATATCCGGATTTTTCGAATCATGTACAATGAAACGATAAGCACTGCTATTCCTAGCATATCCGATGAATATACAATCCACAGATTTAGGTCCAATCTTTTGGGCCTTGGGAGTCGGTATAGCTACCTTTGCTAGACACCCCCACACTCGTAAGTACTGATATGATGGTTTTCTTCCCATCCATAGTTCATAAGGGGTCTCTTCTTTTTCCTTACGAGGTATCTTATTCAAAAGATAAGTAGCCGTTAGAATGGCTTCCCCCCACATGTCCTGGCTTAAACCAGAACTTATCAACATGGCATTAACCATTTCCTTCAAGGTACGGTTCTTCCTTTCGGCAATACCATTTTGCTGAGGTGAATAAGGAGCAGTGAATTCGTGTCTAATTCCATGTTTAGCACATAGATCAGCAAACGGAGACACATATTCACCTCCTCTATCACTTTGTACAACCTTGATTTTCTTATTAAGTTGATTCTCAACTTCGTTTTTGTATAAAACAAACTTGTCTATAGCTTCATCTTTACTTTTTAACAAGTAAACATAGCAATACTTTGTACAATCATCAATAAACGTGATAAAGTACTTATTGCCACCTTTTGTGGGTTGATGAGGCGAAAAATGATCCGTTTTTAGGGGGTCATTTAAGCCAGAATCCGACTTTATTTGATCAAATATTGCCCTAAATCGTTCCTTTTGTGATTTTAGGTGTTTGGAGAGTGAATTATGGAAAAGAAGCCATTTTTGACGTTTTTGGAGCATAAAAGTGAAGAAAATGGCAAAGTATCAATTTTCCATGCTGAAGACACTAGGTGACGGCGTCAAGAGTTACACCCTGACGGCGTCAGACATCAAGAATAAAACACCGTAGTTGATGACGGCGTCAAAATCCATCCTGACGGCGTCAAAGTCCCAAGAATAAAATACCGTAGGTGGTGACGGCGTCACATAGGCCGTCATAAGTAGATCAAGGCCGTCCGAGGAAGTATTTGGCGGCGAGGTGACGGCGTCACATGCTTGTCTTGACGCCGTCAGCCCAGTTTTCCTATATATAGATTTCTAGTTTTTACATTAAAAGAGAGAAGTTTTGGTGAAACCCTAAAGACGAATTTGGTGCCTCTTTTACAGGTTTTTCAAGGGTTCCAAACCCTTGATACCTTGCATTGTAATTGAGATAAGTGTTCTTCTAATTCAATCAATATGTCTATGTGTTGGTTGTTTATATCTTGTTCTTGTCTCAATTCAATTATGCTAGGCTAGATCTCTCTTGTGTTTGCTTAGATCTAATGAAACCTAGATGTTGATTATGTGTTGATTACTTGTTTATTCTTGTTCTTGGATGAATGATTTATATGTTAGGCTTAAGAAAACTGGCAGATCTCCAAATGGTAACATGCTTGAACGTCTTAAGAAACATGAACCGAGGCGTACTAGGTCTTTATTGGTTGTATTTAATGCATGAGCCACTGTTTACAATCCCTATAGTTGTGCTGGGTCATGGTGTAGGAGGAGATAAGAGCTCATAGAGTTGGGGAGTTATGTATGTCACCCCACGAATGATATTAAGGAATACAATCCGTCATCCATACAAGTATAACAAGTAATTAACGTGTAAAAGATATCTAGGGAGTAGTGAAGTCTAAGTAAACACAATTTCTCCAATTACTGCTCACAACTTTAGTATAAATTAGTTTGTTTTCATTTTTATTATTTTATTTTGAATATATATTAGTTTTGGGTTAGTTGAATAGCAACTAATTCCGCCCACTCCTTCAAAAACCGAGATTTTAATTGCTTTCATAAAAATATAAAAATACAAAAATAATCATCCCACACCTCTAGAACTAGTAATTAGGTTTTCTAATCCTAGCGACACTATTCCTAAGCTGAACGATCAATCCCCCGGTACTTGTCACTATACTATACTACAACGATCAGGTACACTGCCTAGTGGGGGTTGTAAATCTACTAAACAGAACAGATCTAGGATGCATCCATACGCCCCCGCAGAAATCATAGTGGCCATAACAAATCATATCATAAAGCGCGCATATCATATAACAGAAAGGGGACGGTGTAGCCAAATCACTAGGGCCACACACTAGTCATGCCAGTGGTGCATCACAGACACGCCTATGGTACCTCCATAGGTAGGGAAACAGAAATGGCTCGGGTATCAAACTAAGAGTCAGGTCTCATATCATACAAAAGCTCATATAGCAAAGGTGTATCTCAGAATCATATCAAAGGTTCATAATAGCAGTTCATAACAAAGGGTTCATATCAGAAATAGTATTCAAGGTCCAATCAGAGTTTATCAGGTCAAGGTTCATATTCAAAAATCAATTCATGGTTCAGTTCAAAAGTCCGTTTCAAAAGTTTCTATTAAAAGTCCAATTTAAATAATCTTTTAAAACAGTTTTCATAAAAATGGTATTTCAAAATATAGTGTTCATGAAAGTTAAATAACCTTTCTTTTAAAAAGAAATTTAGCATCATTTATAAACATCTTTTCAAATCGGTTCTTCTCAAAACATTTCCATGGTATCAATAAGAAGGTTTTCATAGCATAGGTTCATAACGGAGTTCATATCAAGTGGGATCAACAGAGAAGGTTCAAGAAAGGGGATCATAGCAATGGCATCAATTCGGGAACTAACGGATCAGAATATGAAAGAGATCATGAGAAACCTTTTGAGAAAGGTCAGAATATCTGTACCTCAATCGCCATCGAAATCATAACATACGTAAACATATGGAAACACTCCTTCTTCAACGAATCTACACGAATTAATGATCGGCTTATTATTAATAACTTATTCAATTCAGATTTCTCATTTTAGTCGGCTTTCCAGTTTTAGTAACTTTCCATTTAAAGTGACTTTCCACTTTTAGCAGGTTTCCATAAATAGTAAGTTTCCACTTTTAGAAAGTTTCCATAATTAGAAAGTTGAATCATTATTAATGGAATCAAAGTATCTTTTAACATATTTACACATTTGGTCCTTAGGGTTTCATAACTTTACATTTTAACCCTTTACTTTCCAAAATCACACTTTAAACCTTTTAGTATTCAAAGTTACACATTAAACCCTTAAGTTATCCATTTTACACAATGAGCATTTATTTTAATATATTATACGAATGGATCCTCAAATATTCTTAATTCTCACTTTAAGTCCTTCAAGTTATCAAAGTTACATATTTAACCCTTCAATTTACAATTTCAACCTTTAATTATCAATAATTACATATTAAACCATTAAATTACCAAATTTGCACAAAACCCCCTGAATATATTTTATTATTCAAAATCACCTTAAGTTTCCAGAATTTACATGTTTAGTCCCTCCATTTTAATTATTTCCAAAATCGAAACCCTAATTAGTTTTAAATTCATTTTAACCCTTTAAAATATAAAAATTACATATGGTACCCTTAGGTTACATTTTATTCGAATAGTACACAGCCCACAATAAGTTCTAAAAATAACCCTTAAGTTTTAGAAGTTACAAAACTCACCAAAAACATTTTAGCCAAATCGTATAAACCAAAAATATAGGTTTTAGAAACCCTAATCCTTCTAATCAATTTCCAATCATTAACTCATCAGTACATATCATTAATTATCACCTTTTCCAGCCCTAAACCAAAACCCTAGGCTCTCGACTTTATTTTCTTTCTTCTTTTTATTTACGATTTACACAAAACCAAATAATTCGAAATACCATGATCTAAGCCAAGATAATTTTTCCAACATTTTTCCAGGTTATAACACATCAAAATAAGTGTATAAAAATTTTATTAAGAATTATTCTGGATCGGAATGTATCTTTTACAATTAAACACGTTTTTAGGGTTTTAATTCACAAAAGTGATGTCGAGCATGCATGGGTCGAACCAAACAATTTATTTGATGTTTATAAGGTATAAAGGACCTGAGAAAAATACCAAATCAAGAATGGAACGTGTAGAGAGGGCTGTACGAATTATAGCACACGCGTAGAGCCAAAACGATCCAAAAATCACCACGACTTCACCAATGATCTTCCAACCTTGAAACCAATTTTCGTGGGTCTTAAATGATGTAAGGAACATCAGAAAAATAAGAAGTCATTTTTATAGAGGTCGTATGAAGCATAACGAATTTACCTTTGTTTTAGGGCTCGACACAAAGAAAACAATGCCACGATCGTGTAAGGCTTCAAAAATTCGAATGGGATTTTTCTTGGCTTCTTAGGATGTTTATGAATCACATAAAAATGCTTGAGAGTGATGGGAGAGTCGAATGGAGGCTAGATGATTTTTGTGTGTGTTTAATCCAATCGGTTTTAGGGTTTGGAGGAAAATGGGTGTGGATTGACCTATAATTGTGGAATGCCGTGTGATGAGGGGGGATAGGGACCAAAATTTCGGAATTATAGGTTGGGAATTAATTGTGATGATAATCTTCCATAATTAAAAGATTTAAACCATTTAACATCAAAATAATTCACTTTAATTTACTTTTTATCTCAATCGGCCACTCTAAGGGTATTTTGGTAATTTTACCACTTGTATAAATGTGTAATGAAGTTGTTAAAAATATTTGGTATCATAACTTATGCATTGTTAGTAGTTTGGGATTTATTTGGATACTTTTATAAGCTTTTAATTAATTATTAAATATGTAGGGGCATTTTGGTCTTTTCACTTGCTTTTAGATTTTAGGTGTTACAACTTCTTCCCCTCTAAAAGAAAAATTTCGTCCTCGAAATTTGAAGTCGCAAAGTTAGACGAAGTCGTAGCAAACTGCAAAAGGTCGTCACAACATTCTCACGCCCGGGGAGATTCTTCCAAAAGATATTCAGACCAACTGGTTTCTCATGACTCGTAGTTATTGTCAAAACAGTTTCAGATTTCTTAGAAGGGCATATCATACTGAATTTGAATCAAAAGGGTAATGTACCAAACATAACGGATGATAATCGAATTCTCTAGGAAGAGGTATAAAAATACATAGGATTTTCATCGAATTGATTAGGCGAATCAGATGAGAGTACATTAAATTGTAGCAAACATGGGGTGATATACGGTTTAACCCTTCAGCTTCTCAGATAGTCTCGGCTTTTAGATAACCTTCCAAAGGTATTCTCATAAACAAACAGGTCTCATTTCCTCAAAGTCCACAATCACATATTTTACTCATAGCAGATCATAATGAACAACTTCACGAATGCGAATCGTATATGGACAGAAAGCATATCGTTAGATATCGTCAACGGCAGAAATTTCATAATGGAACCTAAGATCCTTATCAGAAGTTGCAAAGATCAGCAAAACACGTGTCGAGAGTCCAAACGTATCGAATCGTATAACAAGGACAGCATATCAAACGTATAGTTAGAATGAACCTAAAGTCTCACTAAACTCAGATGATCTTGATCAGATGCCAGAATTCTAAAGCTTCTAAGGCACTTCTTAAAATATCATATGCCCACCATAAGTGCACGTTATATGATGTAAGTATTATCACGTTGGCCAGGCGTCATAATACTGGCATCATATACATATGCCCTCATGATGATCATACTTTATCTCAAGTCGTGAACACCCAAACTTATTTAAATCCACCTAGTCCACCTATAGTCTCAGAGGTCACCAAAATCAAACAACATAACTAAGAGAACGAAATTACTCGAAGAGTAACGGAGATCCGAGAATGTCATTCAAAATTAAGGTACATCATCAGTAACGTCAATTCTTTACAGCATCATCTCGTCTAAACACAATGTCCGCTTTCAAATCCGTCCACTCATTTACAAATTTCAAAATTTCTTCCAAGTTGGAGTAGTCTGTTTATTCTTGTCCGTCTTACCTCATGATTAAGAGAATTTAAAATTCGAGTCCGGTTCCTCAAGCCTTCAGCAACTCTTCTTGGTACTGTGGCGTCGTAGCGGCAGTCTCTGACACGATCACTGTGCATCCCTCCATCCGCAGGTCTGCTTCTACTCTCAATTCATCTTAGTACAACTAAAATGAATAGAGAACAAGACTGCGTGTCTTCGACCGGTCTTCTAACATAGCTCCAGGTCTTAAGGTACATGCTGTTGTTGTCGACTCCAGGTTGTGTGTTGAATGGTTCGTCTTCTTTGGTCTGGTTGTCTTGATGCCCAAACTGAAATCTTCACGTGTTGTATGATTGAGCACTATCCCAGTTCCTCTCTTCTTCTTGTATGCTTCTTCCATGATAATGCTTGTCGCAACCATCTTCTACTACTCTTCCACCAGGTTTCTAACTCCGATAACGGTCTTCAATCTCACCAATAATCTCTATGTTCTTCTTTCGTTTTAGAACACAACACAATGTCATACTATGACAATTTGTCCAAAACACGCGAAAACATGATTATTCTAGCCAACACCATTGGCATCATTCAAACTTATAAATGTTATAACGAGTGCAAAGGCAGCTTCAGAAATCATCTCAGGAAATTTTCACATCGCCTTCTTTCTTCTTCAAGAACTGAAATACTTCACAAAGGTTACTCTCGGTTAGTTAACCCCATTCTTAGAAGTTCTTGTGGTTGCTTTTCCAGTCCTTCAAATCTAAAATGAGGCAATCAGATGCGGAGTTTCAAAGGAAGACCAAATAATTATTGATACGCGGAAACAGATAATGATTAGTGATAGTGGTACGTTTAAGTTCACGATATGTCACAACTCGTAATTTCATGTCCTGTTTCAAACGGCGAAATTCCAATTTTTATCTCGGAAAGTTACTATTCACTTTTACTATTCACAAAACACTATTCATGTCCGAAATTTTTATTTCATATTCTCATAAGTTAAACTATTTTAACGGTAATCCGAGAGTTTGGCGCTCGTCGGATCATTTCTGCAAAAATCACGAAGCCGTGTCCGAGATTTACATTCAGGTTTAAACGTCCTTCCGGCATCCCGATATGTCCATAAAACAATATAAACAATAGAAATATGATTTTCTCTCATTTTACGACAATTCTTAAAGTTTTGAAATTTTACGTTTTTCAGTTCAGCGTTTTACGCGAATCACGCGTTTTTAACCCGCGTTTCCAGTTTTAACAACGTTTAAGCAACCCGATGGAACTTACCATTCATTTTATATTTTATTATGGAGTATTTTGACAAGTTTAGTCATTCTTTCAAGTTTCATATTTTTACGATACCCGGATTTACGTTTCGCGATTTAAAACTTTACGGTTTGCGATTAACGGAACCAAAACTGACTCCGTAAACCATATAACACCAAGCTTACTACATACTCTTCTAATTTTCACACATGTGCAGCCCCCCCTTCATCCCATGTTACTTCTAATTGTTCAAATATTTACAAGTATGCCATCCTTTGAAAATATCTAACCTTAAACACCTTAACACATTTACTTATTAAAATTTTGGATCAAAAACTCATTCTCTTCACCTCTTTCACACTATGCACGACCCAAATTGATCTCCATGATCAAGTGATCATTTTCCATAAATTAAAACACAAAACTTGTTCATTTTACATGCCTAATCAAGAATCAAGCAACAAAAACACAAGAAATCCAAGCATAATCATCATCTAATCATCTCATTTTATCAAGTAAGTTATCAAATTTATTTTTACATGAAACATCTTATATTTACTTGTATTACATGATTTCCATGCTAAAAACCATGTACAACTAGCTATACCACACTTTATTTTGGCTAAAATGAAACATACAAACCCTAACTTTCTTGTTATGAATCCCCTAGCTCTAATAACTTGGTTAGGAGTCCATGGCACCCTAAGAAGGTGTATGGTAAGATTAGATTAGCCATGTGGTGATTACAAGAGGTTTGGTGATGGTAGAAATTGATTTTTAACCTTGGAAACTTGATTTGGAACCTATTTTAGACATGCTGTCCCGTTTTGTAAAAATCTGGAAAATCAGTAAACACCAAGGAAACTTTGGCAAAATTTTTAGAAAATACTTTCAAAAACGAATCCGTAGGCGAAAGAACGGATTAAAAAGAGCTTATAACGAAGAAGTTATGATTTTTGCAAGATTGTTGACGAAAAGTATTTTCTGGAAAAATAGTTGCTGTTGGACATTTTTCGTCGGTCAAAAAGAGGCTTTAGACGTAACCCGGAGGAGCCGAGCTTTCCAAAATATATTACTACATACTAAGACGAAACCGTGGATATAAAGAACAAGTAAAACGGACAAGTAACGACAAAGATATACTCGTTTGAATATCGGCTAAAACCCTTTTATATTTGACAGCTTTTATATAAATTTGGCGCAAAAACTACGAAGTGCATTTTTAAGCTAAACATGATATCAAGTACCGAGCTTTATAACTAACATAGTATTAGTTATTATGAGTATGTTTTCATCATTTCAAGGATTACAACCCGAGTATTTCAACGTCAACATGAGAACTTACGTTATATATATATAAGTATATATATTATAACTAGCCATTTATATTTTCTAATAGCAATATTTTCCAAATTCTTGGATTATATATTTTTGATAATACAAGTGTTTTTCCAAAGACTAGAGTGGTATAGAAACATGAGCATGGACATTCATAAACATCATTTGGTGATCTTAACGAGATCATGCATCATTCATATTAGGTTGCGGTTAGAGATCGAACCTCATTTCTGTGTACACTTTTGTCATCGTAGCTGTTGCATCAGGTGAGTCATAGCCCCTACTCTTTTAAATTGTTTTGTCAACTTTTGGGGGAGAATACATGCTCGTTTTTACTTGAACTATTACTTGACTCTTTGAACATTATTTTGAACCTTGAACTATTATGAACTCATTGACCTTATAACTTGTTTGGAACTATTGAACTTGTTTTGACCTTTTGAACTTGACTTGACCTTTGAAATTGACTTGAACTTTTGGACTTATTATACTGTATGTTCTAAGACTTAAAGTCTCCCTTGTTCGGAGCAACGCTATAAAGTCTCCCATGTTCGGAGCAACGTTAAAAAGTCTCTCATGTTCAGAGCATCCTTAATAAATCTCGCCATGGTGGAGTGACTAATAAATCTTTGCCAAGTCGGTAAAGTGACTAATAAATCTCGCCTAGGTGGTGGAGTGACTTAAAGTCTCCCTTGTTCGGAGCAACGTTATAAAGTCTCCCTTATTCGGAGCGGCCTTGACTTATTATTGACCACGGGTGTTTGACTACTAGACTTAAACTATTTTAGCAGTGGGTTGTGAACACACAGGTTACAAGTCTCTTATGGCGGGACTTGTAACTGAGTGGATTTACGATGCCTTTGCTGTGTGAACACTTTCTATAAACTTTATTTATTAAACAGACTCTATGAACTCACCAACCTCGTGTTGACACTTTAGCATGTATTTTCAGGTTATAACCAATGGCACGCTACAGGAGGTTTTGGCAGGGCATGGCATGGTCATAGAAGACTCTGATTATTCATTTGGGGACCGTTTTAAACAATTTTAAGGGCCTACTTCCGCATTACTTTTAACGATGTAAATTCAACAATTTGATTAAACTATTTTATTTTAAATGATTCAAGTGCAAACCATTTTTGAACTAGTGTTGTGATATCAATTGAGTTACACCCCAGCTATACGTATGCTTCCGCTGGACCCTATTTTGGGGGTGTGACAGATTGGCATCAGAGCTTTGGCTATAGCGAACTAAGTGTTTTTAAAACCTAGACTATAGCTACTTTCAAGAAAACTTAACCCTATGACCGTCACGTGCCTGCCTGCCAAGCTGAAGCCTCATTTGTGGTTAGTTGCTGACATAGGTGATGAGACTGTGTCTCATTATCTGATATATTATATTCATTTATTATAGTTGATTACTATAATTGTTTTTCATATAAGCATGTTCACGTATCATATATGTCACCGCATTATGTTTTTCCTTGCATAATTTCATCATTTGACCTCGAGTTTGGTCACCTGTCTTAGTCTTTCTGAACGTCTTGGTATTTGTGAAGGACATAGTATTAGTATAACTGAACTGAGTATTTCAAAATTCATGGAACCTCGGTGGAATATAGACTAGTCACCTATATTCAACCCGGGATAGTGGGACATAGGCTGACTACCTATATCCGACTCAGAAATGAATTTTGCAACACTGAGAATGGTTATAATAAAATTCTGTCTGGATTGAATCCTTTACTCATTTTCCAAATGTTTCATGCATGTGTGTGTATACCCTCATTGTCAGAACATTCATACTTTTCATCATCTTTTCTCCAATACCACTCTAGAAACCAACACAAACTGAACTTCGGGACGAAGTTCCTTTTAGAGGGGAAGAATGTCACAACTCGTAATTTCATGTCCTGTTTCAAACGGCGAAATTCCAATTTTTATCTCGGAAAGTTACTATTCACTTTTACTATTCACAAAACACTATTCATGTCCGAAATTTTTATTTCATATTCTCATAAGTTAAACTATTTTAACGGTAATCCGAGAGTTTGGCGCTCGTCGGATCATTTCTGCAAAAATCACGAAGCCGTGTCCGAGATTTACATTCAGGTTTAAACGTCCTTCCGGCATCCCGATATGTCCATAAAACAATATAAACAATAGAAATATGATTTTCTCTCATTTTACGACAATTCTTAAAGTTTTGAAATTTTACGTTTTTCAGTTCAGCGTTTTACGCGAATCACGCGTTTTTAACCCGCGTTTCCAGTTTTAACAACGTTTAAGCAACCCGATGGAACTTACCATTCATTTTATATTTTATTATGGAGTATTTTGACAAGTTTAGTCATTCTTTCAAGTTTCATATTTTTACGATACCCGGATTTACGTTTCGCGATTTAAAACTTTACGGTTTGCGATTAACGGAACCAAAACTGACTCCGTAAACCATATAACACCAAGCTTACTACATACTCTTCTAATTTTCACACATGTGCAGCCCCCCCTTCATCCCATGTTACTTCTAATTGTTCAAATATTTACAAGTATGCCATCCTTTGAAAATATCTAACCTTAAACACCTTAACACATTTACTTATTAAAATTTTGGATCAAAAACTCATTCTCTTCACCTCTTTCACACTATGCACGACCCAAATTGATCTCCATGATCAAGTGATCATTTTCCATAAATTAAAACACAAAACTTGTTCATTTTACATGCCTAATCAAGAATCAAGCAACAAAAACACAAGAAATCCAAGCATAATCATCATCTAATCATCTCATTTTATCAAGTAAGTTATCAAATTTATTTTTACATGAAACATCTTATATTTACTTGTATTACATGATTTCCATGCTAAAAACCATGTACAACTAGCTATACCACACTTTATTTTGGCTAAAATGAAACATACAAACCCTAACTTTCTTGTTATGAATCCCCTAGCTCTAATAACTTGGTTAGGAGTCCATGGCACCCTAAGAAGGTGTATGGTAAGATTAGATTAGCCATGTGGTGATTACAAGAGGTTTGGTGATGGTAGAAATTGATTTTTAACCTTGGAAACTTGATTTGGAACCTATTTTAGACATGCTGTCCCGTTTTGTAAAAATCTGGAAAATCAGTAAACACCAAGGAAACTTTGGCAAAATTTTTAGAAAATACTTTCAAAAACGAATCCGTAGGCGAAAGAACGGATTAAAAAGAGCTTATAACGAAGAAGTTATGATTTTTGCAAGATTGTTGACGAAAAGTATTTTCTGGAAAAATAGTTGCTGTTGGACATTTTTCGTCGGTCAAAAAGAGGCTTTAGACGTAACCCGGAGGAGCCGAGCTTTCCAAAATATATTACTACATACTAAGACGAAACCGTGGATATAAAGAACAAGTAAAACGGACAAGTAACGACAAAGATATACTCGTTTGAATATCGGCTAAAACCCTTTTATATTTGACAGCTTTTATATAAATTTGGCGCAAAAACTACGAAGTGCATTTTTAAGCTAAACATGATATCAAGTACCGAGCTTTATAACTAACATAGTATTAGTTATTATGAGTATGTTTTCATCATTTCAAGGATTACAACCCGAGTATTTCAACGTCAACATGAGAACTTACGTTATATATATATAAGTATATATATTATAACTAGCCATTTATATTTTCTAATAGCAATATTTTCCAAATTCTTGGATTATATATTTTTGATAATACAAGTGTTTTTCCAAAGACTAGAGTGGTATAGAAACATGAGCATGGACATTCATAAACATCATTTGGTGATCTTAACGAGATCATGCATCATTCATATTAGGTTGCGGTTAGAGATCGAACCTCATTTCTGTGTACACTTTTGTCATCGTAGCTGTTGCATCAGGTGAGTCATAGCCCCTACTCTTTTAAATTGTTTTGTCAACTTTTGGGGGAGAATACATGCTCGTTTTTACTTGAACTATTACTTGACTCTTTGAACATTATTTTGAACCTTGAACTATTATGAACTCATTGACCTTATAACTTGTTTGGAACTATTGAACTTGTTTTGACCTTTTGAACTTGACTTGACCTTTGAAATTGACTTGAACTTTTGGACTTATTATACTGTATGTTCTAAGACTTAAAGTCTCCCTTGTTCGGAGCAACGCTATAAAGTCTCCCATGTTCGGAGCAACGTTAAAAAGTCTCTCATGTTCAGAGCATCCTTAATAAATCTCGCCATGGTGGAGTGACTAATAAATCTTTGCCAAGTCGGTAAAGTGACTAATAAATCTCGCCTAGGTGGTGGAGTGACTTAAAGTCTCCCTTGTTCGGAGCAACGTTATAAAGTCTCCCTTGTTCGGAGCGGCCTTGACTTATTATTGACCACGGGTGTTTGACTACTAGACTTAAACTATTTTAGCAGTGGGTTGTGAACACACAGGTTACAAGTCTCTTATGGCGGGACTTGTAACTGAGTGGATTTACGATGCCTTTGCTGTGTGAACACTTTCTATAAACTTTATTTATTAAACAGACTCTATGAACTCACCAACCTCGTGTTGACACTTTAGCATGTATTTTCAGGTTATAACCAATGGCACGCTACAGGAGGTTTTGGCAGGGCATGGCATGGTCATAGAAGACTCTGATTATTCATTTGGGGACCGTTTTAAACAATTTTAAGGGCCTACTTCCGCATTACTTTTAACGATGTAAATTCAACAATTTGATTAAACTATTTTATTTTAAATGATTCAAGTGCAAACCATTTTTGAACTAGTGTTGTGATATCAATTGAGTTACACCCCAGCTATACGTATGCTTCCGCTGGACCCTATTTTGGGGGTGTGACAGATAGTCGATACGTCATCGCATACTTCTCTCGTTCTTCTTCATAAACAAACAAGAGCATCTAAAGAGAATCACCAAGGTTAAAAATCATATTCCATCAGCTCCTTCAATCTCTCAACTTCTATGGCACCATGGTTTCTTCACTGATATTAGTTCAATGTCCACTCTACTTCTTAAGCAGGAAGGAGTACCAAAAGGTTCATCAGAGAATACCGGAAAATCTTCGTATGACAAAATAATTCCCAATAGTAGAACTTTCCAAGGGTTGATAATAATGGTTTTCAGGACAACTTGGTAATCACATGAGTTTGGGGTAGGTGTTTCCATAGTGACAGAAATTTTAGCAGATGTAGAGAGTCATCATAATGGAATAGGGTGAAGCAGATTTTTAAGGTCACATTTCAGATATGGTAGTCTATGGTATCTTCACGAATAGCCATTCAGTCTAAAAGACCGTACAATCAGACATCTCAAAGTCAAAGGATTCATAGAGTGAATACAGTCGTCAAATCATACAGATAGTTCATATATCAGAGTCAAGTACATGGTTCAACAAAAATGTTGGGATGGATAAACGAACAATTCAATGTGTGGGAATTTCGTTTAGCTTCTTAGCATAAGTAGCAGGTAGGATGTGTATCATTGGTAATACGAATATCGTATAATCGTCAATTGTGAGAGGTACAGAATCTCAGTTATCAGCATCATCATGCTTAGTTAACAAATCCATATAGAGATAGTATTTACATCATACCCTTCCAAAGGAAACGGTTGGCAGAACAAGGTTCATCATTCAAAGAGAGGAAACAAAACTTCTCATATTTGTGGTTCATAATTACCAGAGTTCTCATAGGGGTAGTAATGGATCATACAGAGTTAAGTAGTATCGGGTGGTACATTCATACCCATCATAAGTAATGAATTCACAGAATGTGTCGAACACATTGTGGTTGAATGACCTACGATGTGGTCGAAAAGGTGTCAAACAGCTTATCAAACAAATCGGAGGAGGAGATCAAAATCTGAAGGTGAAACTTAAATGTGTAAGGTATCCAGGTAGCTTTCCGAGGTATTCCAAACTTACTTGGTTACTAAGCTTAAGTTGCAAAACTTCTAACTTCTGAAACAAAGGTCCTTATAAGGCTTATCTAAGAGCAAAGGCACGATCAGAGCGATACGGAAGCAAATGATACTTACATAAATGTCTTAGTCTACCCATTCCTCACTGGTAATAACTTAGGTTCCTATGGGGAATCCTAATGTAAAGTTTCAAAGGTTGTCTTATGAGCGCCTACAGTGGAAACTTAGGGGTCCAAACTTCACAGGTCTCGGGTAAATGTATTACGAATCGCAGCCTGGGCTCTAATACCATAATTGTAACACCCCAACCCGATAAGGGTAGAAGTATTACATTACAGTGACATATCAGAACAAACACAAGCATATGATTCATACATACAACGAAATTCAGGGTTACAATGAAAATCTGAAACTACAAAGTTACAAAAAAATAAATACTATGTCTAATAAAGTGAAACTTCTTCTAATCGTCTCTAGTCCAGCGTAACTATCAAAGCATAGTCTTCTAAGTCCAGTCACACTCTCTTCCCATAACCCAGCTTCCTACTAAACCTACCGCAGGAAAAGGAAATGCGGCTGAGCTTAAAAAGCCCAGTGAACAGATACATATACAAAGCAATGATAATGAAACAGAACTGAAATATAGTGCATTGGAGAAATAGAATAAGGAATAGATAAAAAGAGTGATAGAATAGAAGGAAGAAAGGATAGTCATCTACCACGAGCCCAGAAACATATCATATCATATAAGCCGTCAATACCATAATTCTTCATAATCATATAGAGGGGAGTCCTCTCAGATAATCAGATAATATGAGGGGTGTCCTCATTCTTCAAATGGGTGGAGTAGCGAACTCCCAGAAATTGTGAAAGGCATGTATAGCACACAGTACCAGTCACCAGACATATATCATAATCATAATCATAGTTAAATCTACTAAACAGAACAGATCTAGGATGCATCCATACGCCCCCGCAGAAATCATAGTGGCCATAACAAATCATATCATAAAGCGCATATCATATAACAGAAAGGGGACGGTGTAGCCAAATCACTAGGGCCACACACTAGTCATGCCAGTGGTGCATCACAGACACGCCTATGGTACCTCCATAGGTAGGGAAACAGAAATGGCTCGGGTATCAAACTAAGAGTCAGGTCTCATATCATACAAAAGGTCATATAGCAAAGGTGTATCTCAGAATCATATCAAAGGTTCATAATAGCAGTTCATAACAAAGGGTTCATATCAGAAATAGTATTCAAGATCCAATCAGAGTTTATCAGGTCAAGGTTCATATTAAAAAATCAATTCATGGTTCAGTTCAAAAGTCCGTTTCAAAAGTTTCTATTAAAAGTCCAATTTAAATAATCTTTTAAAACAGTTTTCATAAAAATGGTCTTTCAAAATATAGTGTTCATGAAAGTTAAATAACCTTTCTTTTAAAAAGAAATTTAGCATCATTTATAAACATCTTTTCAAATCGGTTCTTCTCAAAACATTTCCATGGTATCAATAAGAAGGTTTTCATAGCATAGGTTCATAACGGAGTTCATATCAAGTGGGATCAACAGAGAAGGTTCAAGAAAGGGGATCATAGCAATGACATCAATTCGGGAACTAACGGATCAGAATATGAAAGAGATCATGAGAAACCTTTTGAGAAAGGTCAGAATATCTGTACCTCAATCGCCATCGAAATCATAACATACGTAAACATATGGAAACACTCCTTCTTCAACGAATCTACACGAATTAATGATCGGCTTATTATTAATAACTTATTCAATTCAGATTTCTCATTTTAGTCGGCTTTCCAGTTTTAGTAACTTTCCATTTAAAGTGACTTTCCACTTTTAGCAGGTTTCCATAAATAGTAAGTTTCCACTTTTAGAAAGTTTCCATAATTAGAAAGTTGAATAATTATTAATGGAATCAAAGTATCTTTTAACATATTTACACATTTGGTCCTTAGGGTTTCATAACTTTACATTTTAACCCTTTACTTTCCAAAATCACACTTTAAACCTTTTAGTATTCAAAGTTACACATTAAACCCTTAAGTTATCCATTTTACACAATGAGCATTTATTTTAATATATTATACGAATGGATCCTCAAATATTCTTAATTCACACTTTAAGTCCTTCAAGTTATCAAAGTTACATATTTAACCCTTCAATTTACAATTTCAACCTTTAATTATCAATAATTACATATTAAACCATTAAATTACCAAATTTGCACAAAACCCCCTGAATATATTTTATTATTCAAAATCACCTTAAGTTTCCAGAATTTACATGTTTAGTCCCTCCATTTTAATTATTTCCAAAATCGAAACCCTAATTAGTTTTAAATTCATTTTAACCCTTTAAAATATAAAAATTACATATGGTACCCTTAGGTTACATTTTATTCGAATAGTACACAGCCCACAATAAGTTCTAAAAATAACCCTTAAGTTTTAGAAGTTACAAAACTCACCAAAAACATTTTAGCCAAATCGTATAAACCAAAAATATAGGTTTTAGAAACCCTAATCCTTCTAATCAATTTCCAATCATTAACTCATCAGTACATATCATTAATTATCACCTTTTCCAGCCCTAAACCAAAACCCTAGGCTCTCGACTTTATTTTCTTTCTTCTTTTTATTTACGATTTACACAAAACCAAATAATTCGAAATACCATGATCTAAGCCAAGATAATTTTTCCAACATTTTTCCAGGTTATAACACATCAAAATAAGTGTATAAAAATTTTATTAAGAATTATTCTGGATCGGAATGTATCTTTTACAATTAAACACGTTTTTAGGGTTTTAATTCACAAAAGTGATGTCGAGCATGCATGGGTCGAACCAAACAATTTATTTGATGTTTATAAGGTATAAAGGACCTGAGAAAAATACCAAATCAAGAATGGAACGTGTAGAGAGGGCTGTACGAATTATAGCACACGCGTAGAGCCAAAACGATCCAAAAATCACCACGACTTCACCAATGATCTTCCAACCTTGAAACCAATTTTCGTGGGTCTTACATGATGTAAGGAACATCAGAAAAATAAGAAGTCATTTTTATAGAGGTCGTATGAAGCATAACGAATTTACCTTTGTTTTAGGGCTCGACACAAAGAAAACAATGCCACGATCGTGTAAGGCTTCAAAAATTCGAATGGGATTTTTCTTGGCTTCTTAGGATGTTTATGAATCACATAAAAATGCTTGAGAGTGATGGGAGAGTCGAATGGAGGCTAGATGATTTTTGTGTGTGTTTAATCCAATCGGTTTTAGGGTTTGGAGGAAAATGGGTGTGGATTGACCTATAATTGTGGAATGCCGTGTGATGAGGGGGGATAGGGACCAAAATTTCGGAATTATAGGTTGGGAATTAATTGTGATGATAATCTTCCATAATTAAAAGATTTAAACCATTTAACATCAAAATAATTCACTTTAATTTACTTTTTATCTCAATCGGCCACTCTAAGGGTATTTTGGTAATTTTACCACTTGTATAAATGTGTAATGAAGTTGTTAAAAATATTTGGTATCATAAATTATGCATTGTTAGTAGTTTGGGATTTATTTGGATACTTTTATAAACTTTTAATTAATTATTAAATATGTAGGGGCATTTTTGTCTTTTCACTTGCTTTTAGATTTTAGGTGTTACAGCGCAAGGTTCAAAGTAGTGAGATAAAAGAACATCTTCTGTTGCCACCTCTTAAAATTCTGCCCATTGAATTTCTCTGGTTTCTCAGCATGATTAAGAACTGTGTTGGTAACTGGCGCACCAGATCCATTCACTGTAGTAGTCCCAGGAGGAGTAGTGTTTGTCATCCTGAAAATCAAACACAAACAGTTAAACAACTGTTGCAAATCGGTATCTACTTGTACCAGATCTGACTCAACGAAACTCTATCTTGGTTTCGATAAATCAGTTAATAGAAACTCAATCTTGGTTTCAATAAACTGATAAGAACAACTGCTTTAAAAAAAACGTTATAGATCTGTACACCAAATCTGTAAATTAAATCTGTTTAATTAAAACTGATTTCCAAAGAAACTCTACAAGGTTTCGACCGAAAACAGTTGATCAAGATCTGTTAAGAATTAATCCAATTTTAACAAAGTGTTTTAAATTCGGTTAAACCGAATCTGTTTTAAGACTGTAGGAAACGGTGTACACTTTTATTTATAAAATCAGACTACAAGGATTAAATAACAGAAAAGAAATAACAGAAAATAAAATACAGACAACAAGGACTAGAAGATGAAGACAGACACTATAACGATAAATAAATAAAACAGTAAATGTCGTGGAACGAGGCTCGTGTAAACACGATTCCCTTAAAACAGATTCGCCGTCTGTTTCCAGGGTACAACGTCCAAAGCTGTTGTACAGCCGGACTTGACTTACTTGCCTGAAAGATCACGAAAACCTTGTGTGCTTCTGATCGAAGAGCTGCTGGAAAATCGTCTGGTAAGAGCTGCGTTTTTCTATATCAAAACCGAATGAGGTGATGTTTATTTTATAGCCAAAACTTATCTTGCTCATCAAGACTAAATATCAGCTAAAAAATAAAAGATATATTCAAATCTGTTAATCAATAAAAACGATTTGATATCTCTTTAACTTAACACAAATATTCTGTAAAACTTGTTCACAAAGTCTAAATCTATTCCTAAAATAGATTTACAGAAACTTGGAAAAACTGACCCGAACTAGCAGCAAAAATTTTCGCACGTAGGCGAGGTTTCGGAGCTGCATTCGTGTCCGCAGGTCGCGCATGAGTTCAGTAGCTTCGAACTCATTTTGGCCCAGAAATCCTACAATCTGCACCCGCCCTGCGCGCGCGCACGTAGGAGTGGGAGCATAGCTCACCTAAAGGAATTTGGAAGCAAATACCAACTATTCCTTATAAACAAGCATTCACTTCTTGTTTTGGGCGATGTGGGACTTTTCCATTTTTGTGTTTCACGTGCCTCTCTTTGAGACACGACATCTCATTCATTTCAACTCTATTTTGGACATACTTTAGCTCGTTGCGAATCTCTCTTGGAGGAGAACAAAACGCCCCCAAGAAACATAAATATATGTAACATATACATACATTAAATTATGTCCAAAGTTTGCAAAAACTCACTTGCAAATACTATTTTTCCAACACAAGCATGAAAACTTGGAATATGATCAAGCATAATCATCATTAAGTTGTGATGAGGTTGGTTGTTTAAGGATCCTAAACAATATCATAGACTGAAAGCCGTTTCTTTTATCTATATTGTACCATGCATACTCGATCTTTTATATATAACGAGAGTAGCCTGTCACACATTATTGATCGCACATTGGGAGGCTGCCAATTAAAGAAGGTTCGAATTTTTAAAACAAGATTAACATGGATTTCGGTAAATTCATAATTTGCGAATTGCTTATGTTGTGCAACGCGATATCTTTCTCCTTTTAGAGTTGAATCTGAGGTTCAGATTGCTTAGGTTAAATTTGATTTTGGTTATACCTTTTTATTTGAAATTAAAGTATCAATGACTGATAAATTTATCACCTTGTTTAACCATCTTTGTATAGGTGCTTGTGAGTGTTATACCGTAGTATTCGAATTACGGATTTTTTAAATCGCGCCTTTAGGCACATGATAAGAAGTGGGTCCTTGTGTCTTTTTCCGTGGGTTCTTGTCATTTTTCAAATAAAAAAAATATATATATATTTGTGTCCTTTTTGTGGATCTTTGAGTAAAAAAAAAAAAAAAAAAAAAAAAAAAACACACGAGCCGACTTCGTATAGGCACATGTTAAAAAACCATATCGAATTATCAAGCATATATGTGATATGTCTCATAAATGATTGGGCTACACAGAATATGAATAGATGGGCCAGAACCCATTCTGAATTATTGGATTGATGTAAATGAGAAAAAGCCATTAATCCAACAACTGAAAATGTGTGTGAAACTCATTTTCATATACATTGCAAATTTGCAATTAACGATTCTATTCAATATCCGTTATTGTGTTAAAAGGAAAATTTAAATCATTTTGTATGATAGTAGTATACATCTTCAGAAAAGTTTACAGCATCCCAAATATTATGTTTTGGATTCGAGTTTTTCTATCAACTCTTACTAATAATAACGGTTTTTCTTCTTATTAAAGTAGTAACACTTTTAGGGACTTTAGTATCCATATCCTTGGTCGTTGGATTGGTCGGTGTAGAGCTACCCGGAGAATAACTTGGATATTGTGTTGAAGGTTCTATAGAAAAACTTTGATGTGTTGAAAGTCCATGAGAAGAATTTACACATTGCTGGAGATCAAAATCATCCATCCACATGAAATATCTATATTCATATTCTTGTTTTGCTGGTTGTAAATAGTAATGAAATCATAAGAAATGTCTTTTTAACAACCAAATTATTTATATATTTACGATAAAAAAAAAAAAAAAAAAAAAAAAAAAAAAAAAAAAAAAACTTATAATTGTTTATCTTTGAATGATAACATGCATAGTACGGTCTACCTATGCTTCCGATGCAATTCTCTTAGCAATATATTTCCTGTTTTATTGGACACTTAAAAGGATCCTGAATTTGTTGGTTGGTGTGAGGATAAGAGGTTGTGAGGTTGATGATAAGAGTTTGTGAGGTTGATGTGAAGATAAGAGTTTGTGAGATTGCTTTTATAGTAATAAATGAGAGCGGGAAAGTTTGGAGCCAAAACAAACACGAAAATGAAAAACGGGAAAAGTCAAACTTTGACTTTGGCGAGGACACATCCTCGCCAAATACAATGAGGCACGTAATAAAAGTTAACAACCCGGTAATTATTGGTCTAATTATGGTAAATAATATTGTCAGACTTTAGGCGAGGACATGTTCTCGTCAAAGGTGACAGGTAAAAATTCAACGCAAACTAGACACGGTCAAAGTTTGAACCCGATCTTTTTTGTCGTTTAATGGGTCTTTGGCGAGAACATTCATGTGAGCCAGCCACCACCGCACAAAAGCCTATAGTGCCAGCCACGGTGTCCCGCTCGCACCATAGGCGGGCATTGTCGGATGGCAGTCTGGCACGAGGCTTAGCAACCATCAACGACACCTGGTGCTCTCAGGAAATAAGCAACTAACACTATTTGGAACTATTTTGGAAGTTTGCATTCTGTAAAGTCCACGCTTGCGATTCAAATCTAAATACTCATTTCCACTTCCATTTCAACCGAATTCTGTTACAACAAACATCTCAAAATAATGAACACAACAACAACAAATAGATCCCCAATCCTCCAGTCATTCCTATCACTCTTCTTCACAATCCACCCTCACGAAACACACACCGTCTTCTACTCCACTTCATCTTTCTTCTTCGTAAGTTATCACATCACTCAATTTTCTAATTCAACTTTTGTTTGTTAAATTGATTAGTGTGATAATTTACAGGTATTAACCGCTTATTTTGTGGTATTACCGTTACGTGACGAAGGTGCTATATCATTAGGTATTGGTAACATACCTGGCTTGTTTGCTGGTTCCTTGTTGCTTACGCTTATTGCTGCTCCTATTTCTACGCTTCTTTTTTCCTTACCTAACCTTCCTAAACCTAAGGTATTAGTTAATTTATTATTTAGATGATTTCAATTTATGATGCCTTTTATGTTAGTTGTGGATTTCTGTTAGATTCGTTATTATAGAATTGCGTATATGTTGTTG
The DNA here is from genome assembly GCA_030686995.1 of Artemisia argyi. Lineage (NCBI taxonomy): Eukaryota > Viridiplantae > Streptophyta > Magnoliopsida > Asterales > Asteraceae > Artemisia > Artemisia argyi. The sequence goes on from CM060693.1 coordinate 159,977,114, forward strand.
AATGTGATTATTAAATTTTATACTGATATTAGAGACGAAATACGAGTATGATTTTAGGCTTATGCTGCTTCTTAGGTTAGTTGTGGATTTCAGTTGGATTCGCGGTTATCGAATTGCGTATATGTTGTAGAATGTGGCTGTTAAATTTGATACTGATATTAGGAATGAAATATGATTTTAGGTTTATTTTGCTTCTTAGGTTAGTTGTGGATTTCGTTGAGATTCACGGTTATCAAATTGCGTATATGTTGTAGAGTGTGACTATTGATTTTATACTGATATTAGAGATGAAATTTGATTTTAGGTTTATGTTGCTTCTTAGGTTTTATGGATTTCGTTGAGATTCGTGGTTATGGAATTGTTATGTTGTACAATATGATTTTAGGTTTATGTGTTGAGGTTAGTTGTGATTTTGGATTAGATATGTTATTATTGGAGCACTCTGATTTAATTAGTTAAATGATATGCCAATTTTAGTAGTTAGTGTTATTTATAACTTTATAACTATGTTTATACTGAGGGGATTTTGAGTTATTGTTGTTTTTTAGGTTAGTAGTGGATTTCGCTTTGATTCGCGGACATTGAAATGCTTTTTCTAGATGTGAGAGTAAACGGTTATCGAATTGCTTATGTTGTTACTAATCTAGTAATTTTACTGGTTTACGATATATTGATTTATTAGTTGGTGTTATTTGTATGTATGTTGTGGCGGTGATTGTTATAGGTTTTTGTTGCTTTCATTAGGTTAGTAATTAGTTGTGGATTTCGGCTTGATGATATGGCTATAGAATTGTTTGTGTTGTATTATGCTGTATGTATGTTCGTTTAGAGAAGATTTTAGATTAAAGTTGCTTCTAGGTTAGTTGTGGTCTTGTGGAATCGGTTAGATTCACGATTATCAAATTGCTTATGCTGTACATTCTGATTTTTCTAGTTAATGAATAACTGATTTTACTCGTGTTGTACACTCTGCGCCTTATTTTATTTATTTATTTATTTAATTTTTGGTGTAAAGGGATTATACCCGGTGAAATATACACTCTCCACCTTTATTAGCTGGAAGATGATTTTAGGTTTATGTTGCTTTCTAGGTTGGTTGCAGATCATGATTCAATTTGTGATTATTTCAAATTGATTGTTTGTATGATGCAATGTCTATATATTCATGTAGAGATGACTTTTTAGGTTAAGTTGCTTTTCGGTTAATTGTGGATTTTGATTAAATTCGTGATTGACAAGAAAATGTAGGTGTGAATATCGAATTTGTGTATGTTGTACACTCGTTTATGATTTTAGTTTCAAATGGGCCCTTAGGTTAGTTATGGAAAGTTGTTAGATTCATGAAACTATTACTTATTGTATATGTATGTGATTTTAGATTTAAGTTGCTACCAGATTGATTGTGGATTTTGATATAGAAGAAAGTTTCGGTGCAAGGATCAAATTAATTAATGTTTTGTATCTGGTGTTACTCGTTGATGGATGATATATGTGTATGTTTATTGAAGACGATTTAGGTGTAAGTTGTTTTGGTTACTTGTGGATTTTGATTAGGTTTTTGATTAAGAAAGATAAGTTAGGATTGAAGATAGAATTACTTATGTTGTACACGGAGCTTTTACGAGTTATAAATGTGCCTATGTAAGGCTAAAATTGTTTAGGTTAGTTACTTAGTTATGAATTATGTTTAGGTTCATGATTGAAACAGAGTTAGATGTGAAGATCGACTTGTGTTTTACACTCCAGGTTTACTATATATATGCAATAGCCGTGTTTGTATAAAGATTATATTAGGCTTTTTAAGTTGTTTAGGCTGGTTATGGACTTCGGTTTGTTTCATGATTGGAAATGAACAATGTATGTGAAGATCGAACTGCTACATGTTGTACACTTTGATTTTACTGCTTAATGCAATGTATACTTCATAAAAAAGATGATTTTATGTTCAAATTTTCTTTGTGTTAGTTATAAACGGTTAGATTCATGATTTAGAAATAAAATTTAGCTGTGAATACTGAGTTGTGTCTATTGTACACTCCACTCCTACTATTTTGTGCGGTATCTATGTTCATATAAAATGATTTTAGGTTCTAGGTGCTTTTAGGTTAGCTCTGGATTTAGGTTGAATTCATGATTCAAAACTATATATTAGAAAGGAGAAGTTGATTTGTTATGTTATTCTTACAATGGTTCTGTAGCATTTATATGTTAAAAGTGTTACCACGCCGAGGTGGCCAAGTTGGTAAAAGCTTGTAAAAGTCATCACTAAAATATGAGAGGTCTCAACTTCGATTCCTGCTTGGTGCAAGCAAATAACCCTGAAGTGGATACGCCAACCTCCCCTATGGGGAGGGCTTTACCCAGTAGTATAGCGGTGGGCTTAGCCCCATGGATTAGTTGGCCAAAAGGTCGGTAATAATGGTCACCCCCAAAAAAAGTTTGTTTACAAAGCACAGGGCCGTCCCTCGGAGGCCGTGGGCGATTATTCTACTGGGCATGATATGAATGGAAGGAGACTAACAGCTAGCAAGCATACACCATGAACAAGACAAATACAATTAACTACAAAGAAACAAAGACTTATTGCATCTAAATTAGCTTTGTCAAAGCTTATTTATATGCAATAAGTCCTTTCTTTCTTTCTTTTTTTTGGTCAATTGTAAAATATATTAGCACCATAACTGGACATACAAAAGCAATTTAAAAAATGCAGCAATACAAACTTTCAATACTACAAAACAAACTACTACAATCCTATCAGTAATATTCCATACTCGGCAATCAGGAAGATTAGTCCACAAACCATTCTGAGAAGGAAAGCAACAAGTCCAAACATCAGATCCTTTAAACCGTCATCCAAGGCAGGAAACCATCCTTATGAGAATTACATTTCCGAGACTACATGTCTCACACAACCCCACCTGCAATATTACCCCTCCATGGCACACAAAGCATAAGGATAATGAAAAAACAAGTAGATAGGCATCATTCTCAAGGTACATGGCCATCTGCCAAAAACAGAATATATACATCTTATCTCTCCGTACCAAATCAAAACATTCCAATTATAATAAGGCCAAGAATAACCTCAGAAACATACCAGAACACAATCTCAAACCTCAAAAAAGCCAAACACCAGAATCTATACACTATCAACCTCTCCTCAGCAATAAGTCTTTGTTTCTTTGTGGTTTTTTGTATTTGTCTTGTACTCTTGTTCATGGTGTATGCTTGCTAGCTATTAGGCTCCTTTCATTCATATCATGCGTAGTAGAATAATTGCTAATGGAATAGCATGTGATACAGTTGAGAAATTTGTTATCGGGTTTGACTGGTTGATTTCTGCAAAGCAACCTTATAATTTTTTATTTATTTATTTATTTTTATTTATTTATTTATTTATTTTTTAATCTTGATCTGTTTTTTAGTACTTCAAAGGATTCCATGTAATATGGACCTAGAAACTAGTTTTATTCTAACAACCATTGGCAAATGCCTTGAGATATTTAAGTAGACGACGCAATCTGAATTGATAAGTAAATGATATTTCACTAGTAAAAGCATAAAAAATGTTTTAGACTACAATTAGCGTGTTTATATTTGTCTGTTCTGCATGCGACGCTGATAATGAGTAGCAAACATGTAATGGCGTCTTATTTTAGTATTAAAAGAGTTCATAACTGGACGACTTTCTAACTGTTTGTTTAATGTCGTTGATATATACTTGTCCTTGATCATCATTGTAAATCTGATCTCTATACATAAACCTGTAATAAGTTTTTGTTGAATTCCAGGCTTTGGTCTTGATATACAGGTTTTTCAGTGCAAGTCTTGTGCTGTTTTTCATTCTATGGGTTCTCTCTTCTCCAGAAAATACATTTCCCAGTTTCAAGGTAAAGATAAAATCTGCTTTTACGTTTGCCTTAAAATCCTGTTCTTACATTCGCATTGAGTAGTTCTTACGTTTTTAGGGCTTCCTCAACATGTCATCCACCATTAAAGAGGATTTAAAGGTTGAAACTCAACCTGTTTCTACAAATGCTACCAATTGGGACAAGCATGGATGGTTTTACATTACTGTGAGAATAGGCTTCTTCTTATGGGTATAACACTGTTCTCTTCTGAACTCATTTCTACTTTCACAGTTTTTGTCACTTATTATTATAAATTTATAAGCAGGGTGTATGTACGTGCATTTTGAACTGATTATGTGATCTTGGAAGAACCACCACTAAATGGCCTAGTGTTAATGCACCTAACCTCCTCCCCGGGTAACTAAACAAGGATAGTGGGGCCATAGGGGATAGTCTTTGGATATGCTTTTCTTGTATAAAGTTGCAATGATAAGATGGTTGATTATTAGGTAAATAATACGGAGTACAAAAAATGACCAAAAAGGACATTCTTGTGAAGGCAAAGGAGATATCTTGTGAGATAATAGTAAACGTCTCTTGAAGTAGGTCAAAAGAATGGGTAGTTAGGTAAAAAAAATCATAATGATCATTAGTCTTGTGGTTGCTAATATGAAATTTGATTATTTGATGACAGGCAAAATCTGTTTCCCAAACAGTAAGCTATTACACTGACTAGTCATAATGATGATTTCAAAAAAGAAATTACCCAAACACCCCCTAAAACTGCAGCTTCATATTTTAAATGTAATCTTCCACTTTCTCTTCAGGTTGCTCTGCTAAATCTTATAACTATATCTTCAACATGGGCCAGAGTCGCTGATGTGATGGACAATGAGGTATACATGTGACCATGTTGCGAGGTTCTCTCAGTTACACTGGTCATGCATGCTTTGATTCCATCTTGTATTCAGTCAGGTTCAAGACTGTTTGGATTTATTGGTGCGGGTGCTACTTTCGGTCAGCTTTTTGGTTCATTGTTTGCTACAGGATTTGCCTGGTTGGGACCATGTATGCTTTATCTCTTTCCTACTGGAGATTGATGATTTTATAATTAATCCGCCTATTTTGTATTCAATTAGCATGTTTCATTGCTTATTGTAAATATTTTCTTTTGTCGCTCTTGTTGCCAGATCTACTGCTGTTTGCTTCACTCATGATGGAATTTGCTGCCCAGTCATCCAAAAGGATCAAGGATTTATCTGATCCTTCTGAAGAACTACTTCCACTCAGGTTCTTATTAACCTAATTATTAGTTTATGCTTCATTTTTATGAGTTTTTTTTTTGGTTGCTTAATTTAGTTTATACTATCTTTACACTTATTTTTTTGTTTTGTTTTCTAGAGAAACTGAAGTTAATCAGAAGGATGAGATCAATCAAGTAGATAAATCTGATAGCAAAGAATCTTTGCCAGCGCCTCCAAGTTCATCTATTGACTCAACAAGACCTCGGTTCTGGGCTTTACTGGATGGATTTTGGCTTATATGGTCATCAAGTTATTTGTTGTGGGTGTCATTATTCTTGTGGCTAAGTGCAGTCACCTCTTCCTTCTTCTACTTTCAGGTTTAAATAAAAGCCTTGTTTCTCATTTGGTTGGTATGTCAGAGATCGTAATTTGACTCATTTATTATGAATGTGTCAATTCGGTTTTTTATTTGAAACAGCAAACTCACACGCCCTAATTCTACATCTATGTCTCAAGCGAACCCTCAACACCTTAATTGCACACCTTGACACTCCAAAGGCCCTTTTGGTCATTCGAGTAATGCATAAAATCTTTTAAACCTTATTATTTAACTAGATTATTGATGAAAAAATATAACTTAATCTGACATCATATTTGCAGCACTAATAATTTATATAAAAAACGGACCAGTGTTTCGGGTCAGCCTGAGTGCCTGACCTTACATGTTTTAACTCACTCCTTTTTTTGCATCTTTTTTACCCAAAACTGTACTGAACCCCGGCCTGTTACAACAGCTAACGTTCGTTACAGTAGCACTAATGGTCTAGTCTAACGTTCGTTCTGATTTATCTCTTTCTCTTCGATTGGCAGAAAGTAACAGTGATTGCCTCAACTGTTACAACCGCTACTGGAAGAAGGCGATTATTTGCACAGATCAATAGCTTTATTGCTGTTTTTATCCTGGCTGGCCAGCTTACATTAACGGTATCCTATCTATGTTATTTATTTATCAAGGTGGAACTATTTCAGGTTGACATAAATTTAGCTCCTAATACACGATAGCCATTGTAAACTTATCCACCCTTCAAATAATAATATTGATCTTATATCGAGTGTTTATCCTGCTCCTGCATTTTCCATTTCTAGTTCTGCATTAACTTAATTCATCTTGTCATTTGTGCTGTTTAATATGATCATCAACATTTAACTATTTCAGGTTGACATAAAAAAGTTGAAATGTATTTGAAAGTGAAATGTTTGTGGTAGGTTCCTGTGCATTATTATTCTCACCCTTGGTTATGTGTCTCTGGTTTCTGACTTCAATTATACAAGTGTACTACATTTTGGTGGATATTGATTTGTGGGAAAATGCCAAAAATAGTTATTATTAATGTTTGCAAAGTAAGGCTGCCAAAAATACCTGTACCCACGTACCCGACCCAACCCGTACCGATATAAGCTTATTCGGGTCCGGTTAAATGGGTTTAAAAAATCTTAATCGGGTTATTCGGGTTTAACCCACTTAACCCGGATTCTTATTAGGGTTGGGTTTCGTGTGAGTTTAAAACTTATTCGGGTTTTGGGGGAACCCGCAAAAGGGATTTTTTTTTCCTTGTTTTTTTATAAAAATTTACCTATTCTTTTAACTTTTATATTATACTTTGGCTTATTCGGGTTTAACCCGTACCCGATTAATCCGTGCCCAAATAACCCGAAACCTAAATAACCCGCACCTTATTAGGGTCGGGTACGAGTAAGTTTTTTTCTTCCCCAAAACCCGATTAACCCGATCCGAATAAGGCTTCTTCGGATCAGGTTTACCCGAATAATAGCCTTATTTGCAAGAACATGATAATTTGGACAAATTGTGGAAATTCTAAATGAAAGAAGTTAACCGCTCTTGTTGTCTTAACTTTTAAGAGTATTGGTCTGCAACTGTAATATCTGAACTTTTTTCTTTTTCATTACAGGGGCGGATTCTTACAGTAGCTGGGATTACTATAGCTCTTTGCGCTGCACCATTCACTGCGTTCCTGAACTCAATTGCTATTGCTGTTTGGCCCACTTATGTAGCAGTTGCTGTCTCAGAGACCATTAGGAAGGTTTCTATATCTCCTTGAAGCTATAGTTCTTGAATTGGCAATTTTTTAGGGTCGAGTTGGATTATGTTTCTCTCCAATGGTCAAATGGGTAAACTAAAAAAAAAGAAAAAAAAGAAACTACTAAAAAGGAAATGAGTCGAAAGTTGCCCAAACTGTATTTCTACAGATAAGCGTTTTAAATTATTGGAATAATATAATTATTTTTCGATCGGCATAATATGGTAAAATTTAAAAATAGCAAGTAGCTAGAATTTACAATCACCAAAACACCTACAAAGAACGCCTGATTGGAATAATATAATAGTTTTAGTATTTGCCTATTTGGCACAATCTCGGACAACAGGTATTAATGTATTACGGGTCAATTCAAAGCTGTGCTATTGTGTTATAGTATGAACTTAAAAGGTACAACCTTGTTAAAAGGACTAAATTTCTGGTCGCTGCAATATAAACTCGCAAGGATCAAAATTATGAACTACAGTCCTACAACTATTCGTGCATGTATTTCACATGCAAAGAAGGCTATTCAGTCCTGTAAATAGTTTCTAATTAAGCCAGTTAGTGACTATTGATTTAGCAAGCAGACAATAGCTTAAAGAATCAAAATTATGAACCATGATTTCATTGATATTTCTTTTCTTAACTTGAACTTGATAGTGTACTATTTTCAAGTGATTCCATTTTTGCATATGAATGGATCAAGAAGGACTAAGCATTTATATTACTCCTTATTGTTTTGCAGGTGGTAATGTATGTTGTAACTAGGCCAGGAAGAGAACTTCTATTCACCGTTGTCTCACAGGATGAGAAATACAAAGCAAAGGTACCCACCAACTCAACCCGCACCACCTCTACCCCCAAACTTAGTTAACACACCCTCAAATGACACTTATTTTTCAAACAATTACACAATTCACTCCCCCCCCCCCCCCCCCCCCCCCTCTCATCATTTTTCCACCTCTAATTTTTTTTTTAACAATATAACCTCAGGTATGCATAGATGTCCTTGTTCAAAGGTTTGGAGATGCTACCGCAGCTGGGATGTACAAGCTGCTTCACAGCATGCTCAATGGCAAAATAACCCATATATCTTTATATGCTTTGCCGGTATGTAGAGACTATCAATTGTTATTTAGTTATGATTTGATGAGGAACTTATACATATTTTTGTATCTTCATCAGGTTTGCATTTTATGGGTAATTACAGGATTTCACTTGGGACGTCGACAAACACAACTTGCGAAGTCCCAGAATCTCTCATTCTCTTAAACTTTATTGTTTATGAGAAAAATCATATGTTGTGTCATAGTCTTTCATGAATTTTGGTCAATTGATATAAGTAACATATGGTCCGAGCTCCTAAATTTAGGAAACCTTTTGAATCTAACACATCATATAATGCAAATCATAGCTTCCACACATGTACGGATATGCACTATACGTGTATAGGATTATTTTGGTAGGTATGTGACTAGTTATAATGCCCGCGCACGCGCGGGTTTTTTAAAATTTTTTTGAATCATATATTTTTATTTATTAAAAAACAAATAATTTAATCTTTGTTTTGTTTGATTTATGATGTTTAATTTTAATTTTTTATTATTAAATATAATTATTTGAAAATTTTAATACTAATATTAATTGCATATTATCTATATTTTGTGTATTTATCTTCTACTTGTCTTAATTGCATCTTATCTATATTTTTGTATTTATCTTCTACTTGTGTTATGGATAAATATAAAATATTACCTAATAAGAAAATAACATTTTTTTTTAAATAAAATTATTACTAAATAAGGTATGAATGCATTTTTTGAAATGGAAAATTCCCAATAAGGGTTTTATTGTATTATATAAAAGATTTGCATATTTTTTTATATTGATCGGGACATTTAATTGTACAAGCAGTCAGAGCACATTGTAAACAATGTACAACTATGTAATGCACAGTTGAAAATCAATTCGTCATATAGGGGCTGTTTTTTTAGCTTATATAGCCAAAACAAGTCCACTTAAGTTATAGTGTAAGCTCATAAATTTGGGCTTATAAGCTTATTTGAGGGGATTTTATAGGCTCGAATTGGGTGGCTTATTTAATGACGGGTGCTATAGCAAGACTTTTATATCCTCATAATAAGAATTACAGATTCAGATGTTAATGAACTTTTGGTCAATTTATCTCCATTAACTATAAGCTAACTCAAACACTAAGCGTGAGCTTATAACCTGAAATATAAGCCTAAGCACTAAACATAAGCTTAGGAAAACACCAACTTAGGCTTTGTGAAAACATAAACCTAGATAATAGATATTAATTTGCAAAACTCTTGTTCACAAGTGAGGCTACTTGGAACTCATAAAACTCTCACTAAATTACAATAATCCATAAGAACACAATATTCCCACTGAATTTAACAACATTGTAAATGTTTCATTACCGGTGAAGGGAAAAGTGTGCTATTTACTTTCCTACAACTTTGAAAAAAAAACCCATTTGTAACAATTATTTAGGTTCTAAAAGAATGTATTCTACAAATTTGCAAAAATCGTGAATCGGTACTGAGGCGGTCCGGGGCCAATTAGCGATTTTTTACCGATTAATCGGCCGATTTTCTTGATTCGGCCGATTAATCAGCCGATTTCCGTGGAATTCTCTCCAAGGTCTTGGGCTGATTACCGATTAATCGGCCGATTCGGCCGATTTTAGGATAAAATGAATTTATGCCCAGACCTTACGTACATGACACATGCAGCAGCTGATTCTGAATGGGAATAACCAGTCTTTTCATTTCATGTCTTTGGATAATCAGATCATATATTGGTAACGTACACATGTATATTCTCTCTCTGTATTATGCTGTTCTTAAAAAAAAATAATAATAATAATAAAAAAAATAAAAAAATAAAAATAAAAATCAATAATCTAATATCTATACTATAAAGCAAAAACCCCCTTCGTAAAAGGTGAAAAACTTAAATTTGTGTTTCGTCTAAATTGCCCTTAATTAATAATCCTAATATATCTATGGCAACTCATAAATGATTAATACATATAATGCATTTCAGACTTCATATTAAAGATTTTTACTTTTGACAAGATTTTTTTGTATATATGACCTTCTTTGATTTTTTTTTAATTATTTATTTGCAACTCATAAATATCTTGTTTCATGATTCATGTGTTGGTGTCTCTGAACACATATTGCTATTGAGTCAGATGATATTTTGTTTTTAAATCTACTAAAGACGTATATTCTGAAATATTCAACTCATAAACACCTTAAACCTTTTAGGAAAATATTTTAGCAAAGAGAATTTGAGACAGTGTTTTAAAATGTGTTTGCTGATAGAGATGAAACGAGTTTTGACTATTATTTGGTACTAAACGAATACCAGTGCATAACAACGGGATTTTCTAACTTGATATTTTATGTAATCAAAATATTACTATAATTATTTGTTGCTATAAAATCTCGTTACTATGCACGAGTACTCGTCTAGCCATGAACATTTCTTTTGAAAGAAGGGGCAATTTCATATATACCCAAAACAAACACTATAATTCCATATTTCCCCAACACATGCTTTAAAAGCCTTGTATTCATGCATTGAAAACTTGTCATTTGGGTAAATATGGAATTATGAAGTTTCTTTTGGGTATATTAGGAATTATCCCTTGAAAGGAATTATGGTTGTGAAAAAATGCATCTCCAATGTTTAAAATTTGATTCCAAATCAATCTATTTTCAACATTTACAGGTCACAAGAGTTGCTTCAACTGACTTGTGAGTTGTGACCACCACACGCCTTCCTTAGATCAGGGCACGTGCATCTTAAACATTTACTGTAAAAGAAATTAGTATTTGGGCACCTATTGGATGTCGGGTGCTTGCATTTTAGTGGACTAGTGGTTTTACCACTTTCTTTGTCATTTACATATATCATAATTAAACATAAACATACCTTAAAACACACTCGCAGGCAAACAAAAATCATTTTTTATGTTTGGTGTTAGAGAACATGGAACCACAATTTCCATGAGGGGCTAATGATTTATACACTCTAAAAAATTATTTGCACACTCAAGATACAAGCAGTTGAAGCAGAATGTTAAACATTGTTTAATATTATACAAGTATTTAATGCACAGATGGAGTGTCGCAATCAATCTCCAAAGTGTGCAAATCAGTTCCATTTCCATAAACAAGATGATTTGCATGTGGGAAAATTGTCTAGAAATACATCAAACTTGCCACCTTTTGCTTTTGTATACCATGAACTTTTTTTTTCCCTATTGTATACACGAACTTTCTTAATCTTCCTATTCTATACATGAATCTGACGTGGCATAGAGTTAATTACATAAATTTACATGAATCGTCCCTGTGGCTCAAAATAATTACACCATTCGTCCTTGAAACAATTACATAAAAGGTCCCTGTAGCCACCCACCTCCACCTCCGCCACCCACCACCCATCACCACCACCAACACCACCATCACCACCCACCACCACCCACCATCACCACCACCACCTATCGCTACCACCACCAACCCACCACCGCCACCACTACCCACCACCACCACCACCACCCACCTCCACCTCCGCCATCCACGGTTTTTTGGATTTTTCTTTTTTCAAAACTAATTAACTACTGATAATAACTAACTTTTATGAAGATACATTTGGTGGAACTAAAAAATAAGCCCAATGCACATGATTAAGCTCAACAGTTGACTTTTTTAGTCAAACAAGCTTATGAAAGCTTAGCATAAGCTGCTAGGTGAGAACCAAGGGTGAACTAAAATGTAAACAAGTAAAATGCACTGAAAATAAGTTTGATCAACCAAAAGGAAACACAGAACAAGCTTAAAATTGCAAATAAGCTAATCAAAATCCCAACTAGCCAAACAGGCCTTGGGAGGCAACTGCAGCCCTTGTTTCAGCTTATCAAACAAGCTGGGGAAACCAAGGAAAGCTTGGATTCAACAACTAGGGTCAGTGGGCTACTCAAAGAACCCATAAGCTCAAAATAAGCCTAACAGATAAGCTCATTAGGGGCTTGTGAATGTGGTTGATCACCACAGTCTGTTGGAGCAGGGCAGTCCTAGGGGCTCACTTAGGCTTGAAAATAAGCTATGAAACCAAAGGGGTTCAGGTCTAAAAGCTATAAAATGATACACACTAGTTGCCAAGGAACAGATAAAAGCCAATGTCAGTTAATTTTGGATTGAGCTGAGCTTTCACCAAGTTAAAAAAGAAGCTGATGTGAGCTCACTTGGACAGGTCACATAGCAAAACCAAGCAGCTTAATGGGACATTTTAAATCTAAAATATGAGCAGTCTAAGGATCATATAAGCTGACCTATTTGGAAAATAAGCTAATCCTAAACTAGACTAATCTTAAATAAGCTAAAGGAAACATACACTAGGCAGTTGTGGAAACTAAAAGGCATTGATGATCTTAAAAGACAAAGAGTGGCAGCAGCTAAACTAAACTAAGAGGCTGATTTAGATGGGTGATAAGCAGACAAAGAAAAATATGAAAAATAAAATAAAATCACAAGCATGTAGGCAAGCTGCTGAATAAAATACAAATCACTTTTTTAGACCTAAACACTAAGTTTTGACCACATTAAAATTGCCTCCTTGAAGGGGGTTTGGGACTGAAGTCTGCTGAACCAGTGGGTTCAAATGGGTCAATTTGGGCTTGAAACAAAGATTTTATCCTACTTATTCATGTAAAACAGTAAAATGTTAGCATATTTGGACACAACTAGGAAAGCTAGAAAACTACAAGGAGATGCAAGATTATGGTCTAAACCTACTAATAACAACAAAGTAAAGCTGATGACAGTGAGAGCTTGAGGTAAAAACAATTGGAATGCTGAGACTAGGCTTATACCAAACACCCCTTAATGGGTGACTGAATTGGGTAGGAGCCTACGAAATCTAGTTTTTAACCAAATTTTTGAGAAATGAATCTTAAACTAAGGTAAGGAAGCACTTAGTTGATGTAACTAAACTACTGAGTAAGCAAATTAAATAAGCACAATAAGATAAGCATTTGAAGGCTATTATGGACTCACTTACTGAAAATCTTAAACCAACAATTCCTAATTACCACATAAGCATTCACAGCCTACTAATGGTAAACTAAGCAAAGGAAAACAAGATACATTGATGGTGGTGTTGGTGGTGGTGATGGGGGGTGGTGGCGGTGGTGGGTGGTGGTGGTGGTGGTGGTGGTGGTGGTGGGTGTTGGTGGGTGTAATTGTTTCAAGGACGAATGGTGTAATTGTTTTGAGCCACAGGGACGATTCATGTAAATTTATGTAATTAACTCCATGCCACGTCAGATTCATGTATACAATAGGAAGATTAAGAAAGTTCGTGTATAGAATAGGAAGATTAAGAAAGTTCGTGTATACAATAGGAAAAAAAAAAGTTCATGGTATACAAAAACAAAAGGTGGCAAGTTTGATGTATTTCTAGACAATTTTCCCTTTGCATGTTCCAATTTATTATTTGCACACTTAAATATACAAATAGTTAAAACAGAACATTAATATTGTACAAGTATCTAATACATGTATTGAAGTGTTCCAAACTCCCGATCAATTTTAATGGTGCAAATCAATTCCCTTTATTAAACCCTTCATGTCTGCTCTTGGACTAGCTGTAGCAACATCGCGCATGGTGACGGTTGTTAACTCAGCACTTGACGTGTGGTCTTGGTACCACTATGCATTTTCTTAAGTCATTTCTAATCATGTGCTTCAAACAATCTTCAAATATGAATCAAAAGAGCATCTTTCACTTAAATTCTTCTTCCAAAATCATGTTATCTCCAACAATATGCTCTAAACTTTAGCTTTACCCAATAACTATGTACCTGCCTCATTTTGAATATATATTTGCAATATTTAATGATTTGAAGAGTAAATAGTGATCCTCCATACATGGAAGATTTTGAGCAATGCTTCAAAAATTTCTTTAAATTTAAAGCATTGTTGGAGATGAATTTTAATGATCCATTCTTCACATATATAGAAAAATGTAGTTTGGAGACCATGGTTAAAAACTCGGTCACACAAACAATGTAAGAATTTGAGCGCCATGCATGACACTTGCATACCTTATAACAACAAAGTACAAATTTAAGAGTGAAATTAATTTCACAAAACATTCATAAATCTTATATAATAATAGAATATATAAATTGAACAAATAGAATTTTCAATTGATCAATGAAATGGCTTAATATCGAATCTTCTGATTGGTTAATCAAGCGTCAAATGTAAAAACTATCTAAATTTCATATATATATATATATATATATATATATATATATATATATATATATATATACACACACACGGTAAAGTTAAAATAAAAAGACAAATATCCGTAAAAAGAATAAAAATTATTTTTTTTTAAAAGTTCTCAAAAAATTCCAAAAAAATTCCACAAGATCGGGTATGTTGGTGCAAAAAACTTTTTTGAAAGAAGTTTTCCTAATTTTGAGTTTTTATATGTTTTTTTAATGCACAAAAAACGAATTTTAATGCGCAAAAAAATTTTAATGCACAAAATTTTCAACTTGTTTTAGTTAGATGCACAATGTTATTTTGATAGAAAAAAAATCAAAAGAAGTTGGGTCCAAAAATGAATTTTTGATGCACAAAAAAGCGATTTAATGCATAAACGTATTTTTTTATAATTTTTTCGGATAAAATATCCACTTTTAGAAAAACTTCCTTCACAACTTTTTCAAGCACCAACATACCCGATCTTGTGGAATCTTTTTGGAATTTTTCAAGAACTTTTTTTTTTAAATTCTTTTTATTCTTTTTACAGAAATTTATCTTTTTATTTGATCTTTAACAAAAAGAACTAAAACAAGAAAATGATAGTTAATAAAAGAGTAAACTGCAAAAAATGTCCTTAAACTCTCTGAAATTTGCTAGATGTCCCTAACGTTTCACTTTTTTGCGAGTTGTGCCCTTGAACGTTACTACAGGTTGCAAAATCTCGTTTTTGGCTAACGCTTGTTATAAAAATCCGTTAATCCAAGTCCTCATGAGAAATGACTAATCTACCCTTGTCTTCTTCCCCACTTTTATTTTCTTTTGCACTACCACCCTTTACCACCACACTTTCGGCACCACCACCTCCACCCTCTACCACACCACCACACAACCACCCTTTACCCTTAATCTTCATCTTATCCGGTCACCAAACCCATATTTAGGGGTGTTCATCGGTTCGGTTATCCAATTATTCGGTTCGGTTAAAAAAACTTTTGGATCAAACCAAAAACCGAACCGAACCGAATTCAAATTTGATTCAACCGAACCAAATAACCGAAAACTGAACCCCTATAACCGAAAACCGAGCTGAATAACCTGAATTACATAATTTTAATTATTTTTTAATTTAATTATATATGTTTTTAGCACAAGTTTTTTTGAAGCTTAAATAATAATATATTTATACTAAAAATGAGTTTTACAAAGGGTTTTTTTTTTTTTTTTTTTTTTTTTTTTTTTTTTTTTTTTTTTACATAGAAAAAATATATATTTAGAAGAATTCGGTTTTTGGTTTGGTTCTCGGTTTTAATGCCAAAATCATATCCAAACCGATAATCGAATATTTTGTTTGGTTCGGTTTGGTTATGACCAATTCGGTCCGATTACGAATCTGTTTCAGTTCTTTTCGGTTCGGTTTCGATTTTCGGTTACTATGAATATTACCCGATCCGTGAACACTCCTACCAAGATTCTGGTGACCGATAAAGATGAAGATGATAGTTTAATCATCTAAGGGTAAAACCGTTAATGTTATAGCCACATACACGAAGACAATTATTGTTATAGCGATAACTTCCATTTTTTTCTTAAATTGATTATGATATGAGAAACTACTGAAACAATATTCCATATATTATGAATCAACCTAAATCAAGTCTTTGGTCCATGTTTGCTTTGTCAATGATGACTATTGAACTTTCCTGGAAATATCAATCAAGCTTAACCCATGTGTTGGTCTGAGTTGACTTTTGCTTTGTTAAAGATTCATAAAGCAATTATTACGTAATATATTCCTAAGACAATCAAAGAACAAGTAATGCTACTAGGCTCGATGGCAAGGCAACACAATTTTCACCTTACACCTCAGCGTCATATCAGTTTTTTCTCTCCTTTCATTTACCCTCACTCCCACTCACCTTTCTGTGGACAAGGTCACCTTAACTCCCAATTTTTTAAATTACTTACAAATTACAAACGTAAATAGACGAAAATAAAAACACGAACGTACGAAATTCAAACAATACATAAACTTCAAATATTAAAAATAGTACATAATCTGGGAATATTAAAACAATACATAAACTACGAATATTAAAAACGCAAACATATGAAAGTAAAACATTACATAAACTTCGAAATTAAAACTAAAAGTTGAAACCCCACTTCGCTTTCATCCCCGCACTAACCTCGTTTATGGCTCTGTGTGCTTCCCCAGTCAAGTGTTCATATGGTTACGTATAGAATATTAAGTCTTTTTGTCTTGCTTTATTCATGCACTTCCACCTCCTTTTTTTATCGCCATATATTCAGCCCGTTCTTTCCTCTTCAATTCATTGTCACATTCGGTCTGTTGTGCCAACTCTAATATCATCATCTTAGCCAATGACTTGTCATTCATAGTGCCGACAATCCCGACTTACTCACGCGGTTTTTCTTCAAAGCTTTCGCTTTGTCCCTGCCCGGTGGTCGTGGAACTTCTTGCACCTCATTTTCCTCGTCATCTCAAGCGATATCATTCAGGAATACTAGCATCTCCACTCTCTAGGTTGAACGAACTAGACCCAGATGACTTGTATCTCTTGGACCTTTCTTTTGCTTCCTTTGCTAAAAAAATTTGGAACTTCAGTCTCATTCCATTTTTGACAATTTTTTAACTGCTCCCAGCAATGTTTGAGTGTGAACTTTACTATGTATTCAGCTTCATAGTTTAGAGTTGTCGTATTGTAGTAATCTTCATCTCTGGCTGCACTCATAGGATTCATAATCTTGACGTTATTGTACACTCCACAAAACCGAGCCACGTTCGGGCACACCATCTTCCATTTCCCACAAACCATAACGTACATTTGGTGATCCAACTTTATTTTGCTCTCTATGTACGCCTGTACCTCACCGAAATCCATTCTCCCTCCTTATGTTACCTTTGGCACTATCTTTGGATACATGAATCTAACCTTTGCACAACACAATTTCTTCCTCTTGGGTCCATGGAATGATCCTTTGTGGCTCCTCGATTTGAGCCGGACTCTTTTGCTTTCTTTTCGGCCTCACTATAACCGGTGACAGTGACAAGGCTGTGACTTCGGCGGGAGATTCTTCACGTGCGGTGTTTTGATAAAAAGACTCATCAAATTGAGGTTTGTACAAATCCTCATTTGGAAATGCAGAAACAGGAGACATCGGTTGGTGGGTATGATTATGTGATGACGAACCACCAATTTGGGTTTGTGACATATCAAATGGGTACGCGTTATGTTGTGATGAGAATTGGCTAAATGCATTTTGTTGGTGTTGTTGTGCGAATTGGTTAAAAGCTTGTTGTTGTGGGAATGGATTACGGTACGGTTGGTTTAGGTAAGGGTGGTTAAAATAGAATGATTGCGGTTGTAAGTTGATTTCTTGGTTGACCGGGAATAGAAGATTGTTCACATCATACACGGCGTATAATGACAATCAAGTCATTTTTTGGAAGCAAACTTAACGGCAAAATTGTCGGCAAAGGTAATATCCTTCATGACTCCATAGAAATTTCCAATGTTGAGGATGTTAGGGGTCTAAGTTTCAACTTGATTAGTGTAAGTCAATTATGTGATGATGATTGCGAGGTAAAATTTACTAAGATAGATTGCACTATTAGTAAAAATGGTGTTGTGTTAGCAAAGGGTCATAGAAGAAATAACTTATATACTTGCAAGTTGGGTGATAACTCTAAGCAACACATATGCCTTACGTCCATGGTGGACAACTCAACGCTTTCGCATAGGAGGTTAGGTCACGCCAATATGAGGTTAGTCCAAAACTTAGCTTCTAATGAGCTAGTACGGAATTTACCAAAGTTGAGCTTTGAAAGGCATTATTGTGATACATGTCTAGGGAGCTTTGATAGTAGCGAATTTGATAAAATGCAATTTGGAACCTTTTGTGAACAACATGGAATATCTTATAACTTATCGGGCCCGTTCACTTCTCAATCGCATGAGATTATTGAAAGAACACATCGTAAGTTAAGAAAGATGAGTCGTGCAATGCTTGACGAGCAATCCATTCCACAAAAGTTTTGGTGTCATGCCCTAGATACCGCTTGCTACATTTTTAATAGAGTCTACATAAGAAAGGTAATTAATAAAACACCTTATGAAATACTTAGGAATAGAAAACCATCCCTAGAATATTTTAGAGTATTTGGTTGCAAAGTATTTATACTTAACACCAAATAATATCTCACCAAATTCGACCCAAAGTCGTATGAAGGTGTGTTCCTGGGATACTCTCAAAATAGTAAAGCATACATAGTGCTTAACAAGGAAACAATGAGGATTGAGGAATCTCTCAATGTGACCTTTGATGAGAGCATGCCCGAGCCTAAATCATCTCCTTCGGTAGAAGATGATGTGATCAACGAACCTTTAGTTCAAGATCAAGAAAGGTCGCCAACATTACAAGTTAATGATTCGGATGAAGGCAATCCTAAGGAATTAAGGGGTCATCCTATACAACAAGTTATTGGTGACTTGATTAAAAGGACACTTAGGTCACAAATCGAACAAGTCTAAGTTTTGGCATGACATTTTTCAAAAGTCCAAATTGCTTTGGGATAGGTTTTGATGCTAAAACATGCATCTTAGGAGAACAATCTTTAGGTACTATTAGAGCTTATGTGATTAAGGCTTATGTGGAGGCATGGATGGAAGATCAATCAAGTGACTTCCAAGAGGAAAGATATGTATCAATACATTATTCAAACTATGATTGATAAATATCCAAGATTCTACATGTCTATACTATGTGCTTGAACAAGAAAACTTGACACAAAATTATCTTGATTCATCTTGAAAATTTTGTCTTTGATATGACAATTCTTCACAACTCACACCTGTGTTCAAGATGTCGTATCCAATTCATCTTGTTCTCCTTATATGATAAACTACATGCTACTTACCCAAATTTAAATGAATAATGCCTCATAGCTTAAGATTTGATGCATAGCTTAATGATTTATGATGCATTCTTAATGGTAGGTAACATATGTATTTTGTCCACATATCACAACTTAATGATCAACTAGATCACTCATTGCTCTTTGAATAAGTTTTCTCATGATCATGTGATCCATGCACATTTACCTTTCCTATATATTATCTTCTTCTTGATCTTCACAATTTGTACACCTAATGAGGAATCTTGGTACTAATTGCCTTAATACCCGTTGGATAATAAGTGTCATCACTCATATCTAAATCCCACTTTACTATTATTTATGGATTGGAGATCTTGTCTAGCATTACATCTTAAATCTCAATCTAAGACAAAAATGAATAATCAACCACTCTCTCCAAACAATGTTCTTGACAATTTCATCCTCCAAAGTAATGACACTAATTCCTTGAGTGGAAATTATGGAGGTGAAGAAATTGCTAACAACAATGTTGTCCCTCACACTACAACCAAGAATGATGGGATTGGAAACGGGTGGCTTATGCTAAACAATCAACAACAATATCCTAGGATCAACCTTGAAATTTTTTTGCAAGATGATGTTTGGAGTAATCCACAAAATGTTCAAGCCACATCACCCCTAACTAAGGGAATTGGTGATGAAGAAGTTTGGGAAAAGATAAGGAAGCCCTTAAGCCCAAAACTTCGTGAAGGCAATCATGCAATTTGTTGTGAAAACACAATTGACATGCTTAATACTATTTAGGATCATAGAGAAGAAACCCGTATGATGCTCAAATCTCTTCATGATGGTGTTAAAATGTTTCAAGCATTAGCCTTAAACATGACATGCATTGTGCATCAAGATAGGGGTGTTGACACATGTGAGGACAATCTTGTAGTTCACAAGAAATAGTCTCCTTATAACATGTATTGTGTTAGTGTGTTTGTTAGATGCATTTTGTGTATTTTGTGTTTCTTTGATCTCTTGGTACTATGATCTTGTTGTAACCTTAGCTATCATGCTTTATTATAATAAAAAATGCACTTCTCTCAACCTTGTCATGCTCAGCTATTGGTTATTGGAGTCATATGGGACAAATACATATATATATATATATATATATATATATATATATATATATATATATATATATATATATATATATATATATATATATATATATATATATATATATATATATACACACACATATATATATACATATATATGTATACATATGTGTATATATATATATATATATATATATATATATATATATATATATATAATATTGTAGACTAATCCATGTTGCAAGTCTCCAAATGGTAACCTAACCCATTTTGAAAACTTTCACATGTGAGGATTTCTTTGTTGGTTGCATGTTGTGATTTCTATGTGTAGCTAGGCCACCGCAAAGGTGAGGCTCTTGACCCATGCATCCCCGCCTTGAAACAAGGGGAGCAATGATCTAGGGGGAGCTATGTTCAAGGGGGAGCACATTCGGTCCCGCCTTTTTGATTTGACAAAAGGGGGAGAAAGAAAGCAAGAGCGTGAAGACCATTCAAGAAATGTTAAAGGCTTTACCAAATTACAAGGCAAAGGTCAAGACGCAAGCTACACCAAAGGCGCGCTTTGTCTTCACAGAGTTTGGTAACTTTATTTGCTTTCGGTTTTTGTTTGTCATCATAAAAAAGGGGGAGATTGTTGAGGCAACATGATCAAGACCTCTTTATGTTTTAATGATGACAAATAAACCATCGAAACACATAAAATAACAAACGTTAGCTCAAAATCACCGGAGCCAATGTCTGCTCCTGGCGCGCTGCCCGCGCGTCAACGCGCGGGTGACGCGCCAGGAGTCTGTATGGTTCCGGGCAAAATTTGAAAGTCGGATTTCCCCTTACCCGACAAATGTGGATCTTTCAATACATTTATGAATATGTTATGTGCATAATTGAGAACACTCGAAACGATTTTTGAGACTTGATAGATCCTACTTTTAAAGCACCTATTTACGGGAAAACGCCAACTCATGTTTTCTAGCTATCGCCTCTAGCCAAGGCTTTTCTAAACTTAGGGAGCTTATATATTTCACGTAACATCATGTTGAAGCATCCATATGCTCATATCCCGTGCTTACGTCTTCTCTAATTACGTAACGGGTTTACTCCCTTATAGGTCAAACTAAGTGATGAGTGTGTAAATACTCATCATTTTTGTCTTATATGAACTGTCAAAACATCCAAAAATACTCAAATACGCATCAAAATACAGAAATTATTCCAAAGTGTGTTTTATATGTTTTAGATGCAAAATGTTTAAAAACAAATGAAAAACGAACAAAGTTTGCACAATTGGCAGTTTCAGTCCCTCAAGTTTCAAAAATTTACAAAATTAGTCCCTGAGCGTTTTTAAAACGAAAGAAAAGTCAACCCAAGGTTTTCTAAAGTCAAAAATTATCAAATTGATCCTTGGGTAAAAGTTTTGAGAAAATTACAGTTTTGGTCCCTCAGTTTTGAAATTTGGCAAAAATGGTCCCCGGTGTTTCAAATTTTGGAAATATATCATATTGGTCCTTGTGGAATTATCATATTAGCAGGAATGATCCCTTGTGATATTTTTGGCAGAAGTACAATTTCAGTCCCTAACTTTGGTGGAAATTTCACTTTTGGTCCCTTTGTTTACAATACCTCACCAACCGGACCTTAATAGTTTTTACAACCCAACAACAAACTAAACCTAAACCCTTTACCCCAATCCAGCCCACCCTTTTAACCCCAAAAGCCCACCACATACTTTCCAGCCCAACTCCACATCCAAACCAACACCCCGTTTGTTTTTAATATACCCTCTCCCAAGGTCAGACTTAATCTTTGACCACCCCCATCCTCAAACAAAACCACGTGAACCCTCCCCCTACCCTGCTGCTACTTCTGCAAACACCAAACACAATCATCACCCTTTTCCTTCCCCCTCTGCCACACTCCACCTTTTTACCTTTCCACCACAAAATAACAAAACACACCCCCATGCCAAAAGCTATCTGCCAAACTTGCAATTACCATTTTTCCCGCCAAAAGAAATTGAACGGCCAGGATCCAATTGAATCATCCAAGGGACCAAGATTGATGTGGGAAAGCACAAGTGGTCTCAGAAACCCTAGTGGATGAAGTATAAAAAGAAAAAGAATGAAGCTGAGTAGAGTAGTAGATTTTAGTGGTTAAAAATAGATTTAGTGTAATTTAGTTTTTTAAATTAGTATAATTTGTATTATTTTTCAGTTTACTTTCAATTTGTACTCTTAAAAACTCAGTTCTTAAATTCAACAAAAAGCTTGAAAGTTTATTTCATAATCTGTTACTGTAGCATTAGCTTTTACTACTGCTTATTGTTCTTATTGCTTTAATTCTGCTTAACTTGATGTATTCAGCTTATATGGTTCATGTTTGATGTTGCTTGTTAATGTTTAAGTCTTATATGTGAGTTTGAACTTTTGACTGATTGATTTAGAATCTGAGAATCTGGTTGTATTGTTAAGAATTTTGTTGTTTGCTGGTTTATGATTGTTCCTGGATCATAAGTCACTGCTGTGGATGGATGTGGCTGATATTTGAGGTTTGGAGTTGCTAGTGTAGTGTTGACAGTAGGATAAGGGGTGTTTGGTGCATGCTGAATTTCAAGGTTAGGTTTGCTAGTAGGCTTGATTTCTGCACTGCTTAGTTGCATTACATGTTAATTAGGTCATTGGTACTTAGGTTTAGGTAGTCTTATTTACTAAAAGTCAAAGTCCCTTTTAAATTTTATTAAATTTGCTTTAGTTATAGAATCAGTAGGCTATAATGGATAAATAGGTGCAATATAAGTTAGGTTAGATTAATTTAGTTTTGTTCCAACTTAGTATAACATAATTTATCAATTAGGTTCACTTGAAATTGGATCAAGTCAACTTAGAAGAAAAATCAAAAAGTCAAAATGTTCTTAAGTGCTGATATGATCAGATTTTTAAAAGGCTTTATAGGGCTCAATTTGGTTTAGAAATAAATACTAATTGTTGCTTGGTAATCCTTGGTGGCTTGTCTATTAGAATCAAAAAGAAATTTTCAATTTGGAAACCATTTGATCATTGAAATCAGGCCTCAAAGTGACCTGTTTGCACATGGGACTGCCCTGCACCAGGGGTGTTATTCTTTTTAAGCCATTTTGTTTGAGCCTCTCATTTGTTCTATAGTGTACCATTGCCTGAGTTTTTTTGTTGATTTAGGAAGTTCATAGTCTCAAGTTTATGTGCATGTTTTTATCTTTCAAGCTACTGCTTATTCATCTGCTTATTTCTTGCCTACTTTGTGCTTGTGTGAACCAGTGGGTCTGAGTTTGACCCATTTGGTGATTTCCAGTCATTATTAGCTTCTTTTTGGTTTTATTTATTTCTTGATCAAGTTTTGAGTAGGTATAACTAATGTATGTTGGTCTGAGTTTGTCTTATGCTTCCTAGCTTATTTGTTAAGCTCAACAGTGCCTGCAAGTTTCCCCCCTAGGTCTGCTTGTGGTTTAGGGTACCTGGATTTGCTCTTGGCTGCTTTATTGTGCTTCTTATTCTGTTTTCCTATTTTGTTTATGCTTGATCTAAGTACTTTTCATCTGTTTATGGCTTATTTAGTTCTCTGATTCAGATAGGTTAAAGCTTATTGATAGCTTATGCCCCATTAGGCCTGCCTATCAGACCCACACCTCAGTTGATCACCCCACTTCACCTGCTTCTCAAAAGCTCATCTTTGGTGATAAGCTTATGCTTATGGGTTCTTTGAGAACCCTACCAACCCAGCTTATAGGATCAAGGCCAAGCTTGGACTCCAAAGCTTATTTGGTAAGCTCATTAGTGCCCTACACCCTAGCCTATTGGACTGTTTGTATTCAATGGACTTGGATTAGCTTAATGGTGTTTATTTTGCTTATCAGTGTGCTTGATTAAGTGTTTTAGCTTCTTTACGGTACATCTCAGTTAGTTTTAGCTTACTTAACTTTTAGTTGAGTTGTTTTTGCTTATTTAGATTGCTATTTAAGTCTCAAATACTCCATTTGGAATCCCTTTATACCACTGTTAGGGAAATAAGCTCTTTCTGAGCTTATTCCAACTTTTCCACAAAAGTCATTTCATAAAAATTTCATATTCTCATCAGTTGAATGCTTTGCAAAAAGAAAATTTGAAAAAAAAAAAAAAATAATTGCAAAAAAGTGGGTTTCATGGGAGTCGAACCTGGGACCTTGGCAAACCACACAGACATAGCACCACACACCAACACCATTTGCCCTAGGGTCTTTTTCAGGTTATAGTTTGTAAAATTTATTTATAAAGTAGTCTAGTTTATTTTAGCTTATTAGTATACTTTGCTTATTGTACTGCTTATTATTAAGCACTTTAAGCTTTTCTTATTTTTCCTAGCTAACTAGTAGTATAAAGTAATTTTAGAAAAATTTTGGTAATTTTCAAAAGTAGTTTAGTATTTTTAATAATTATATTTAGTAATATTAGTAATTAATTAATAATAAATAATTAAAAATTCAAAAAAATATTTTTCTTTTTTCTAAAATTTTCTTTTATCATTAGGTTTGTAAAAATATAATTTTTATGTCCGTAGGGTTAGCGTAGTTCAAAATTCACTTTTTATTTCGCGCACTCGCGTTTATTTTAATTTTAACTCGCGTTTTAATTAATTAACTTTTACGTTTTTAAATTTAGGTTACGTTTGTAAAATTAGTTTGTAAATTAAGAAAAACCAAAAACATAAATAAAGTGATAGCTTCTATTTAAGCCGTTTGGCTTATTTTTCTGCTTACGTATAAGCTATTTCTGATTTTAAGTTTTCAGTTTACGTTTTAGGTTAATTAGGTTTCACGTTATTGATAATATAGTTTGTTTACATCGTTCTCATTCGTATTTCTTTAGCGTAATCATTCTAATCACTTAAAACCTTTTCCCGTCCAATTTCACCCGATCACAAACCCGTTTTAATACCATCCACACCTCGTAGGGACATAACGACCCGGGGAAACACTATACTTCCACGGAGCATTGACTCTAGGCTGTTTGACTTTGTTGACCATTCCTTGGTCAATATAAGTTAGGTGGTTTAGGCTCAATCAATTTTTGGCGCCGCTGCCGGGGAGGTTGTGTGCGTATCTAAACGGTTTTTCTGATTAGTGTCTTTGGAATTTGTTCCATTGTACATTTATCCATCTTTGTTCTTATCTTTTCATAAAAACCCAAAAATATTTTTCCTTACCCTCTACCAGTTTGATTCTACCTTCTTATACCCCTCTCATGTATAATTCTAAATGACATCTCTCGATGACGATTTCTTTGAGCAATGGGCCTTTCAAAGCAAAATTGAAAAACTTATGGCCTTGTCAAAAATATCGAGATGTCGTAGTGATTATGATGGACCTTCGATTCCTATTCCCTCTCCGGTGAGGGAAATGAATCAAGAAACCGAGGTGACAAAGGACCATGTACTTCCCTCTGACGATGGAAGTGCTAAATACGTCCAACCTACGGTTATCCAAAAACCTAAGCTCACAAATGCTCCTAAACCTTCAAAAATTGATCCTAACCTTTCACGGTTTACGGTCAAAAGTTTGTCAAGCATACGTGCTGAGCTTAGGGCAGTGACTGAAAAGAACGACTTGCCCAATCTTCACGTTTATCAAGAACCAAAACCCGAGACCATAACGGAAGTGGTGGAAATTGCTAGCTCTAAGAGCACACCACTTGTCCCACCTCCGGATTTTATTCCTTGTGTCGGTTGTGGTGAGTCGCTTTTCGGTTCTCCATGTCGTTGGTGTACATGTGTGCAATGTGGTAACGATATTCAAAACGGGAGTTGTTTGTTTTGTGGGTCGAGTAATTCATTTGCTTATGACCCTAATCAAGACTCATTCAACGACTCTTCAAATTTTTCCGATTACCCATCACATTCATACGAGCAAGAATCATATTATCCAAACTTTAATGATGCTTCGTATCAAGTTACACCAAGCCAGACTCAACAGTTTTACTGTTGTGAGTACTGTGGTGGTCCACACTACAGTTCTGATTGTCAATCGGGAAACACGCTTGTCTATGAGCAGTTTCCTGATAACAATTATGACTTCAGCACATATGACTCACAGCCACATCAGTTTTACTGTTGTGAGTATTGTGGAGGTCCACACACTAGCTCTGATTGTCAAACAGGGAATCCGTTTCCTTGTAACAATTACGACTATTCATATTCAGACCCACCTCCACAATACCAGATGTCCCAAGCAACTCCTCTTGTTACTGAGCAAGACATTTTAATGGAGACTCTTAAGTTATTGAAAGAGCTTAAGGAGGAGTTGGCTACTACATCGTTTCAAGATTCTCGTCAAAAATCCGTGGCAGAATTATTTGCCGAAGAACGAGAAGCTAGAAACGAAAAGAGCATGGAAGAATTACTTGCTGAGCAAAGAGCGGCTAAAATACGTGCCAATCTTCGCTATGCTGCTCTTCAGGATGACGATGATGATGAGGATTCTATTCAAATGAAAGAATATTACAAAGATTCATCCAGTTCATCAGTTGAGATTCCTTCCATGGAAACACAGGGAGATAAGAGTATGCAAGAATTGCTAGCAGAAGAACACATGAAAAATATAAAATCTATGTGTGCTAGTCTTTTGTATCTCCCTCAGTCTGCTGTTATCACACCCGAAGTTCACACTCACCCTCCGATCATGGGGGATGAGCATCTTAGCACTGTTCCTGATAAGGAATCGGACGAATTAATAAAGTCTAGTGTTGAGATCCTTGTCCCAATCCCAGGAGAGTCACAGGGAACTTTGGATGATATGTGTGATATTCATTCACCCATTGAGTGTTCAAACGATCAATTTGAGACTTTCTCAGATTTGAGCGATGATTGTATATCTTATGGAGACATCGAGTATGTTGAGGCATCAGTTCCACAAACTGATGCTGATCATCTTCTTAAGGAGTTCGCTGATGAACTTGCTCACATCGATCCACTTTCATTGGAAAGTGATGATGGTCTCCTTGATTTCCAAGCCGATCTGGGAGAAATTGAAAGTCTCCTATATCATGATCCGTCACTCACTTCTGATCCCAGCAGTCCAATAGAGAATGTTAATCTCTTGGTTCCCGAAACATTCAACACGACTCTCACCAATCCTCTATTTGAATTCGAATCTGAATTCACTATGATTTCTAACAATCCAATCTTTGACGAGGATTGTGATGAGTCCACAATGGAACATGAGTCCACAGATTCACATCTTGTGAATAATTCTCTTCATGAGGAGTTCTCCGGTGAACTCGCTCATCATGTCATAACTCCTCCGGAGTTTGATAGCCCGGGGGGAGATGCTCTCAATCTTGAGAATTTGCAAATTCCCACCCACCCTCCCGGGTTGTTTACGAGCTTACCTTTTGAAATCCAAACTCAGGCTACGGAGCCTGCTTTCGAGGAAGAAGATCAAATCATGCTTTTTATCATGATTTTCTTCCTTTTCTTCACCTATAAGGTGACTTCTCTTGTTCTTCACTCCTTCGGGAGTGAGGACACTATATTTGATCCCGGCATTTTCATGTATCATTATCTTGAGCCGGATACTTATCTCATCGGTGTGGAACTTTCACGTGCTTCATATGTTTGTCCAAACATTTTGAATGAAAGCCCGATTGAGATCGTTTCTTCCACATTCCCCAATGACAAATAAATTAGGGGTCGAGTCAAGCTAGCGACTCGGTAAACAAAAACAGTAGCACGCATATAGGGTTTTCACCCTAAGTGTGTCCCCCATGCTATGGTTACAAATGAGTGAAAATACAAAATGATGTTTTCCACGCTTAGCTTGTAATGTTGCCCTTTTACGTTCAAAATGTCGGCATAATAACCGGGATTTTGAATATTGAGGACAATATTCATGCTAAGTGTGGGGGGGTATTCGCTATTCTAGCAAATTTTATCACATTTTACTATATAATACCCCCGTTTTAGCCAAAATATCAAAAAAAAAAAAAAAAAAAAAAAAAAAAAAAAAAAAAAAAATTAAAATTTTTTTTCACTGGTGCTTCAAAATTTTTGTGGTAATCAGTCCGCCTTGTCTAACCGACAAAAGGGATTGGCTAGTCCAGGAGCAAACGGCTCTTGGTAAAGATATCTCAAATCCGTTTACGGCTTGCAATTTGCCCAAAATTGTACGGTTCCTCAACTCCCCAAAAACAAATGAGTTGGCTAGCCCGCAAGATTATGGCTTGTGGTAAAGGCCGTGGAAAATCCATAATTGGTAATCAGCTCACCAAGATGTTGACTACTCCATCAAGAGCTGGCTAGTCCAGAAGCAAACGGCTTTTGGTAAAGACTACTCAAATCCGTTGATAGCTGGTGGTTTGCTCAAAATCACAAGGTTATCAGGTGTGCCACAGTTCTTACACCTGGCTACTCCAGAAGTGATGGCTTTTGGTAAAGAGTTTCAAATCCATTAATTTTTCTCAAAATATTGCTAGGGACTAGCAATAGTTTAGTGTGGGGGATTGATGAGTGTGTAAATACTCATCATTTTTGTCTTATATGAACTGTCAAAACATCCAAAAACACTCAAATACGCATCAAAATACAGAAATTATTCCAAAAGTGTGTTTTATATGTTTTAGATGCAAAATGTTTAAAAACAAATGAAAAACGAACAAAGTTTGCACAATTGGCAGTTTCAGTCCCTCAAGTTTCAAAAATTTACAAAATTAGTCCCTGAGCGTTTTTAAAACGAAAGAAAAGTCAACCCAAGGTTTTCTAAAGTCAAAAATTATCAAATTGATCCTTGGGTAAAAGTTTTGAGAAAATTACAGTTTTGGTCCCTCAGTTTTGAAATTTGGCAAAAATGGTCCCCGGTGTTTCAAATTTTGGAAATATATCATATTGGTCCTTGTGGAATTATCATATTAGCAGGAATGATCCCTTGTGATATTTTTGGCAGAAGTACAATTTCAGTCCCTAACTTTGGTGGAAATTTCACTTTTGGTCCCTTTGTTTACAATACCTCACCAACCGGACCTTAATAGTTTTTACAACCCAACAACAAACTAAACCTAAACCCTTTACCCCAATCCAGCCCACCCTTTTAACCCTAAAATCCCACCACATACTTTCCAGCCCAACTCCACATCCAAACCAACACCCCGTTTGTTTTTAATATACCCTCTCCCAAAGTCAGACTTAATCTTTGACCACCCCCATCCTCAAACAAAACCACGTGAACCCTCCCCCTACCCTGCTGCTACTTCTGCAAACACCAAACACAATCATCACCCTTTTCCTTCCCCCTCTGCCACACTCCACCTTTTTACCTTTCCACCACAAAATAACAAAACACACCCCCCATGCCAAAAGCTATCTGCCAAACTTGCAATTACCATTTTTCCTGCCAAAAGAAATTGAACGGCCAGGATCTAATTGAATCATCCAAGGGACCAAGATTGATGTGGGAAAGCACAAGTGGTCTCAGAAACCCTAGTGGATGAAGTATAAAAAGAAAAAGAATGAAGCTGAGTAGAGTAGTAGATTTTAGTGGTTAAAAATAGATTTAGTGTAATTTAGTTTTTTAAATTAGTATAATTTGTATTATTTTTCAGTTTACTTTCAATTTGTACTATTAAAAACTCAGTTCTTAAATTCAACAAAAAGCTTGAAAGTTTATTTCATAATCTGTTACTGTAGCATTAGCTTTTACTACTGCTTATTGTTCTTATTGCTTTAATTCTGCTTAACTTGATGTATTCAGCTTATATGGTTCATGTTTGATGTTGCTTGTTAATGTTTAAGTCTTATATGTGAGTTTGAACTTTTGACTGATTGATTTAGAATCTGAGAATCTGGTTGTATTGTTAAGAATTGTGTTGTTTGCTGGTTTATGATTGTTCCTGGATCATAAGTCACTGCTGTGGATGGATGTGGCTGATATTTGAGGTTTGGAGTTGCTAGTGTAGTGTTGACAGTAGGATAAGGGGTGTTTGGTGCATGCTGAATTTCAAGGTTAGGTTTGCTAGTAGGCTTGATTTCTGCACTGCTTAGTTGCATTACATGTTAATTAGGTCATTGGTACTTAGGTTTAGGTAGTCTTATTTACTAAAAGTCAAAGTCCCTTTTAAATTTTATTAAATTTGCTTTAGTTATAGAATCAGTAGGCTATAATGGATAAATAGGTGCAATATAAGTTAGGTTAGATTAATTTAGTTTTGTTCCAACTTAGTATAACATAATTTATCAATTAGGTTCACTTGAAATTGGATCAAGTCAACTTAGAAGAAAAATCAAAAAGTCAAAATGTTCTTAAGTGCTGATATGATCAGATTTTTAAAAGGCTTTATAGGGCTCAATTTGGTTTAGAAATAAATACTAATTGTTGCTTGGTAATCCTTGGTGGCTTGTCTATTAGAATCAAAAAGAAATTTTCAATTTGGAAACCATTTGATCATTGAAATCAGGCCTCAAAGTGACCTGTTTGCACATGGGACTGCCCTGCACCAGGGGTGTTATTCTTTTTAAGCCATTTTGTTTGAGCCTCTCATTTGTTCTATAGTGTACCATTGCCTGAGCTTTTTTGTTGATTTAGGAAGTTCATAGTCTCAAGTTTATGTGAATGTTTTTATCTTTCAAGCTACTGCTTATTCATCTGCTTATTTCTTGCCTACTTTGTGCTTGTGTGAACCAGTGGGTCTGAGTTTGACCCATTTGGTGATTTCCAGTCATTATTAGCTTCTTTTTGGTTTTATTTATTTCTTGATCAAGTTTTGAGTAGGTATAACTAATGTATGTTGGTCTGAGTTTGTCTTATGCTTCCTAGCTTATTTGTTAAGCTCAACAGTGCCTGCAAGTTTCCCCCTAGGTCTGCTTGTGGTTTAGGGTACCTGGATTTGCTCTTGGCTGCTTTATTGTGCTTCTTATTCTGTTTTCCTATTTTGTTTATGCTTGATCTAAGTACTTTTCATCTGTTTATGGCTTATTTAGTTCTCTGATTCAGATAGGTTAAAGCTTATTGATAGCTTATGCCCCATTAGGCCTGCCTATCAGACCCACACCTCAGTTGATCACCCCACTTCACCTGCTTCTCAAAAGCTCATCTTTGGTGATAAGCTTATGCTTATGGGTTCTTTGAGAACCCTACCAACCCAGCTTATAGGATCAAGGCCAAGCTTGGACTCCAAAGCTTATTTGGTAAGCTCATTAGTGCCCTACACCCTAGCCTATTGGACTGTTTGTATTCAATGGACTTGGATTAGCTTAATGGTGTTTATTTTGCTTATCAGTGTGCTTGATTAAGTGTTTTAGCTTCTTTACGGTACATCTCAGTTAGTTTTAGCTTACTTAACTTTTAGTTGAGTTGTTTTTGCTTATTTAGATTGCTATTTAAGTCTCAAATACTCCATTTGGAATCCCCTTATACCACTGTTAGGGAAATAAGCTCTTTCTGAGCTTATTCCAACTTTTCCACAAAAGTCATTTCATAAAAATTTCATATTCTCATCAGTTGAATGCTTTGCAAAAAGAAAATTTGAAAAAAAAAATAATTGCAAAAAAGTGGGTTTCATGGGAGTCGAACCTGGGACCTTGGCAAACCACACAGACATAGCACCACACACCAACACCATTTGCCCTAGGGTCTTTTTCAGGTTATAGTTTGTAAAATTTATTTATAAAGTAGTCTAGTTTATTTTAGCTTATTAGTATACTTTGCTTATTGTACTGCTTATTATTAAGCACTTTAAGCTTTTCTTATTTTTCCTAGCTAACTAGTAGTATAAAGTAATTTTAGAAAAAATTTGGTAATTTTCAAAAGTAGTTTAGTATTTTTAATAATTATATTTAGTAATATTAGTAATTAATTAATAATAAATAATTAAAAAGTCAAAAAAATATTTTTCTTTTTTCTAAAATTTTCTTTTATCATTAGGTTCGTAAAAATATAATTTTTATGTCCGTAGGGTTAGCGTATTTCAAAATTCACTTTTTATTTCGCGCACTCGCGTTTATTTTAATTTTAACTCGCGTTTTAATTAATTAACTTTTACGTTTTTAAATTTAGGTTACGTTTGTAAAATTAGTTTGTAAATTAAGAAAAACCAAAAACATAAATAAAGTGATAGCTTCTATTTAAGCCGTTTGGCTTATTTTTCTGCTTACGTATAAGCAATTTCTGATTTTAAGTTTTCAGTTTACGTTTTAGGTTAATTAGGTTTCACGTTATTGATAATATAGTTTGTTTACATCGTTCTCATTCGTATTTCTTTAGCGTAATCATTCTAATCACTCAAAACCTTTTCCCGTCCAATTTCACCCGATCACAAACCCGTTTTAATACCATCCACACCTCGTCGGGACATAACGACCCGGGGAAACACTATACTTCCACGGAGCATTGACTCTAGGCTGTTTGACTTTGTTGACCATTCCTTGGTCAATATAAGTTAGGTGGTTTAGGCTCAATCACTAAGTCAAATGTCACTTTGCGTAAACGCATCCTTTCCCACTTGGGTTATGCTTTACATCAAGGCAAAGCACTTAACTTGTTTGAACCAAGGTATTAGTTGAGAATGTCGAGTTGTGGAAAGTCACGAGATATGTAACTATGGATTCTCGACGTTGTGTTACTTGAACTTATAAGTAACCTATGATTTTCTCAACCTACAATCTTAATTTTCTAAACCTTTTCTTCTTAATGACAATTAGATTATGTCTTAATCTTCTCTTAATCCCATTTATACAAAAGACAAAACCAATCATATCCAATCATATCCAAATCAAATATTCTCTTACACAATCTCTTACACCCTTACATACTACATCTCAATCATCCATTCCCCTACAACACATCTCAAACCTTCATATTAAACACATGCCAATTGTTGGAAACCCTAATATGGCTCCTCTCATCCTAGCCATTGATTTCAAATTACAACACATCACAACCATCCAACCAACCCCTCATCTCTATATCATCACATGGGTTTGATCTCTGGTGAGTACTTATTTACTCACCATTTTATGGCCAAACATCAACCCAATATAACTATTTGAGCTAATAATCGCCAAGAAAACGTGTGTTTTTGTGATTGTAATATGCAGGTACGGATGAATCAGAAATTGACGAAAAATCACCAGAAAACCGGAAAAACGAGCATGAGAGTAAAAGACGGTCAAATAGTCAAAGCCGGGGATCCAAAATTCAGTTTTAGTCCTTCATCTTCTCAGATATGACAAGATTGGCCTTTGGATATATTTTTCAGTAATGGCAGAAATGATCCTTGAAGTTTCAGATTGTACACTATTGGCCCTTGTAACTTTTTATTACTAAAATCTGCCAAGTCCAAGCTATTAGCCTGGTCCAAAATCCATGAAAGGTCCACTCTTACTACTACCTCAAGCCCACTTAATTTTTGAAACCCAAGCCCTATCCTATTAATTTGACCCGAGCCCACTAAGTATTAACTTCGGTCAAATTAGTCAAAACAATAAATAAATAAACACACCAAACGTGCCATTTGTTCTTCCCCAATTTACCCACACCCCAGAACCATGAACCCTAACTCTCTAATTGGCCAAATTGGCTCGAATCATACCACACCACACCAATTGACTAATGATTATCTAATCATTGAGGCTTCTAGAACCTCACGTGGCCTGTGCACATGTCAGAGAGATAATTAGATCCTTCGAAGGACACTTGGCCGATAGAGATTGGTGGATGCACGTCACATACTCTCATTGGATTCACCTTCCAGAAGCCTCTGACACGGAAAGAGAGTTAAAGCACAAGGATGGGACAGATGGCAATAGTTAATTGGGCAAGCCACGCTTCACATCTTGATCCAAGGGCTCCTATTGAATCAAAGAAACACAAATGTGATCTAATGGATATGAGTAGCTCAGAGAAAGCACAGAATGGCTCGGATCGCCAACCTGGCATAGAAGACCCCCTCACCCTCACTCAGCTATATATAGGTTGTAATTTTAGCTCATTTCATGTAATTTTTAGAATAGAGTTATGCTGTCAAATTTAATTCAGATGTATAATTAGTTTAGCTATTGTATTACTCTTATTAGTTTCAATAAAATCTCAAGTTTACTTCCATTTGTTTCAGCTTATTGTTCCTTATATTACAGCTTATTTTGATTAATTGATTTAGTTCTCAGCTTATTTCAGTTAAATAATATCTCAAAAACATTTTTCTTATCCTGTTTTAATATACTCTTTTTAACAATTTAAAAAAAAATAATAATAATAATAATAAAAAATTAAAAAAAATGTTTATATTCAGTTTTACTTTAGGTCTATAATAAGCTTTTCACAGCTCTTATGGTGCACATTCAAGCTTTGTAGCTTGTAGTGTGTATTGTCTCTAGTCATTTCATCTAAATCGGATCAGAAGGAGTTGAGGAATATTAGATAGCATTGTCAAAAAGGGATGGACATGCCTATCTTTAAAGATAGGCAAGCATAGTGAATCCTCCTCAATTGTTGCTGAGGAGGAATAGTTTTGTAAGTTTTACTAAATTTCATTTCCACTCAATGTTATAGTTTAGATTTGTTGAAGTTTGTGTAGCCTGAACTTTTGTTGTTTGATTAGAGTTCTGATTGTTTGTTTTAAGTTGAGTAGTTTAGTAGATTTAATTGTCTGTTTGAGGAATTGAGTTTTGGATCTGGTTATTGTTCCGTTGGAATTTTTAGATTAGATTGAGTTTACTTTGTTTCACTGCATATCAGCTTATGGATTTGAGGTTGTTCTAGATTTGAGCTGTATCATTGTTCTATTGGTTTACATTGCTTAATGAGTTGCATAAACTGAATCTTTTGAGTTGAATAATTTCTAATCTGAGAAATCGTGAACCTCTGCTTGTTGTGGATCAGTGTTAATTTCATTGTGGTTAGATTCTGAGTTTTGTGCTGATATTTTGTTGTATTTGAGTAATTGAGTAATGGTTTTGACTGAGTATAGATATTTGTTGGTTATATTGATTAGTACTATGGGATATCTGTCATTAGGAGGTAGTGTTTGGATTTACTGATTGATTTTTCTAGCTGTTGTATTTGGAATTTGAGATTCACTTTCTTTACATATTAGGTAAGTATTACTCAGTATTGGCATAATATAGTAGATCAGTTCAATAAAAGTTAAGGATCGCTTTTAAATCTTTGTAACTGATAGTGATTAATTGAAACAGTTAGAGTAAGCTGCTTTAGTAGATTAAACTTAGATCTAGTTAGACTAATTTAGAGTAACTATAGCTTATAATCATTTGTAGAAATGGAATTTAGCATTTGAAATTGTATTTAGTCTAATGCTCGTAGTAAGTAGAATAGTAATTGTTTCAGGCATAGGTTGCTGATCTTAATTCTTTAAGAGTTTCATATGGTTAAATACGCGTAGGGACTTAATTGTTAGATGAACTCAGTTGAGTAGATTGGCTTATGCTTCTGTCTTATTTCATTCGCTAGTTAATTAGTTGAACATTGTTTGGTCTGTTTAGTCATAGTGTAGGTTCTGTTTGCCGTTAAAATAAGTTGGACTGCATTTGATAATCTGTACCTGAATCTGAGTTTAGTAGTTTTTTTTAAAGCTTCTTTTTAGTTGGATTTAGAATTGTGGGTGGTCACTTTGTTTCTGTTTCAGCTGTGCTACCTCTGCTTATGTGATTAGAGTTTCTTGTCGACTTATTGATTCATTTAAGTTGTTTTAGAGAGTCAGTGTGCTCTGATCTGCATTTTGATTTCTGAGTATGCTTCTACTATTTGAGCGTTGCATCTGAGTTTTATTTTTTGTAGTTCTAGTGTTGTGTATCACCACCTTATACCAGTTCCTACCTGTGCTTATTCTACTTGTGTCTAGTGCTTTTTGCTTTTGCTTATTGCTTCTAATCTGAGTTTCTAAGCATATCATTGATCATATCTTGCATTCTTCAAGTTCTTTGTTTCATTTTAAATCTAATTTTGAAATTTCATAAAGTTTTTATCACAAGTGCTTATTAATAAGCACTTGTGATAAGCAGTTTTGCTTGAATAAGCAGTCCAGTTTTTCAATTTTTCTTCAAAATTTTATTTTAAGTTCTTTTTAATATTTTTGATTTTCTGGAATTTTTCCAGATTTTTCTGACTATTTTTACTATTTTTAATAATTTCTTTTGATTATTCTCAATTTTTAAATAGTTTTTAAATTCCAAAAATCAATAAAAAATACAAAAAGGTTCTAAAAAAATACAAAAATAATTTTAAAATTTCTTTTATAATATTTTAGAATTTTTTAGAATTTAATTTTCATTTTTCCAAATTATTTTTCTATTTTTCTTATTTTTAATTCACTTTTAATTCAATAAATACAAAATAAATTCTAGAAAATAAAAGAAAAGTCTAAAAAATATTTTTCTTTTTCCTAAAATTCTTTTTATAAGTTTTTAATTTTTAGAAAATAATTCCAAGTTCGTAGGGTCATTTTTCGTAATACGTTACGTTTTAATTTTTACGGTTGCATTTCCGTTTTTTACGTTTTTCAAATCGGTGCATAGTTAGCTTATACTCTTTGCATGCTTTATCATTGTTTGTGAATATTTGAATTCCTTGATTGCTATTTTCGCTCTATCACTTTTTCACCACTCACTTTCACTACACGATTCCCAATCCGATAATTCAAATTTTCCATTTGAGCTTTCGTTGGGAAGAACGACCCGGGAATTACTTTAACCGGTATTTCCTCGGAATATTATTATACTTTAATTGATATTTCTCACAACAATTTTTGGCGCCGCTGCCGGGGAAGGCTTAAAGTGAATTTTTGAATCATTGTTTTGGAAAATCGTGTTTTGATAAGCCTTCTTCTACTTTGTATATATATCTCTATAAAAATTGAAAATTCAAAAACACTTTTACTAAAGTGTTTTCAAAAATACCAAAAAAAATAATAAAAGTTACAGCCTCGACTCGATCGCAAGAAAGGGCGTTGTAAACCAAATAAGTCTCGCAATATAACGAAAACGTAATTTAGTTGTTTATCGGACTATTTCAATTACTACAACCGAATAAGCGGGAAATACGGAAGCTAAGACATTAAATTGCTAGCTGAAGAGAGATCCATTCTTCTCTCCCGTCCCGTCGCGCGTGGTTTTGAAAGAAACGGTTTTCGATTAACGTTACGTTTTAAGAAAAGAAAAACAAAAGAAATAATAAGTTTTTGTGAAAAAATATAAAAAAAAACAAAAAGATTTTCTTTTCTCTTTTCTTTTTCATTTTCTTTTTAATTTTGTTCGTGGTGTATGCACACCCGATCTTCGTTTGAGAGTCTTACGTCTCCGTTCTCTAACCCCGAGCGGGTTTTACGACATACGAGTCGGGTTCATTTCCTTGACGAGGAGGAGATGAACCAAAACGAACACAACGGACCCCCGCCGATGGGTGGTCCGCAGCACAATGTTATCCCGCCGATGGGACAACAACCGGCATTTGATCCACGTCTGATGGAAGAACAACTCCAATCACCATTCAATGGTGTGAGGAGGGCAATTGTGATTCCGGACATCAATGCCAACTTTGAAATCAATCACGGATTACTCAATTTAATCACGAGTATATCCTTTCACGGGTTTGATAACGAAGACCCCTATGCTCACATCAGAAATTTCACCGACATCGCTGAGACGATTAGAATGAACCAAGTTCCTCACGATGTGGTGAAATTGAAGTTATTTCCTTTCTCCTTAAAAGGAGCAGCCCGGACTTGGCTGGAAAAGGAACCGCCGAATTCGATTCACACTTGGAATGATCTCGCTTCCATGTTTGTGAATTACTTCTATCCTCCCTCTAAAACTTCTAACCTACGTTCTCAAATCTTTCGGTTCCAACAAGCTTTTGATGAAATGTTTAGTGAAGCTTGGGACCGATTCAAAGATTTGAAGGAGAAATGTCCAAACCACGGGTTTACCGACCTTCAGCAGATTGATACGTTTTATAATGGGTTATGTCATGCCGACCAAGATTCGCTTAACTCTGCTGCGGGTGGTAACTTGTTGGCTAGGAACACGAATGATGCTTTCATGATAATTGAGAATAAAGCTCATGTGAGAATGTCAAGGAATAAACCTCAAGTTTCTAATAATGGTAAAAATAATGATGAATTGGTAAATATGCTTGTGGCTTTAACAAAGAAAGTTGATTCAATGTCTATTGAAAAACCAAACCATCAAGTC
Source organism: Artemisia argyi (assembly GCA_030686995.1). Classification (NCBI taxonomy): domain Eukaryota; kingdom Viridiplantae; phylum Streptophyta; class Magnoliopsida; order Asterales; family Asteraceae; genus Artemisia; species Artemisia argyi. Next base: position 160,015,834 of record CM060693.1, read on the forward strand.
AATGTGGTTAGTCGCGGTTGTGAGACTTGTGGTGGTCCACATGTGTATTATGAATGTCCGGCCACCGGTGCCTTTTCTCAAAACGTGTATGCTGCAAACGCGGGTAACACCGGTTACCCACAACCTCAAGGAGACCGTAATCTCCTCAGCTACCGTTCTTCTCATTTTCTTGGACCACCTGGTTTCGAACAACAAAACCAAGTCAATCAAGTCAATCAGAATCATAATGTGCAAAATCGTAATAATCAAGGAAATCAAAATCATAGTCGAGCTAATAATGGTTTTCAAAATCATAATCAAGGGTTTAATCAAAATCGGGGTTTTCAAGGTAATTACAATCAAGGCCCGCCTCAAGGGAATAATTTTCAAAACAATGGGAATTTTCAGAATAATAATCATGGAAATCAGAATAATGGCAATTTTCAAAACCGTGGGCAAAGTTTTAATAATCAAAATCAAGCTGCTATTCCAAATCCGTCGCCCACGGAAGATTTGATTAAGCAATTGCTTCAAAACCAACAAGCTTTTATGACAAAACAAGAGGAAACAACAAGGTTGTTAGCTAATCAAATCAGTGATATCAACAAACGTTTAAATGATCGACCCTCGGGTTCGGGTATTACATCTTTGCCAAGCAACACGATCGCAAACCCGAGGGGCAAAGTTAAGGCGATCATAACTCGCAGTGGTGCTACATATGAGGGACCCACAGTTCCTACTACCTCTTCTTCTTCTTCGTCTCCACCTAAGGTAGTAGACTGTGAGACCGAGGCGACAAAGGACCCGGTTCCTCCTGTTAATAATGGAGGAGCTGAAAACGTCCAACCTCCGGTTGTCCAAAAGTCGAAAGATAAAGAAAAAGTTGTTTTTGAAAATAATGTGAAATACAAGTCTAAATTGCCATATCCGTCACGATTTAATGATGAAGAACTCCGTGCAAAGTCTAAAATACAAATGGAAAAATTTCTGGATATCTTTCAAAAATTGCACTTTGATATAAGTTTTATGGATGCTCTTGTGTATATGCCAAAGTTTGCTTCCACATTCAAAAACCTCATAAGTAATAAAGAGAAATTGCTCGAATTAGCCGAAACACCAATTAATGTTCAATGCTCTGCGATTCTTCTCAAGAAGCTTCCCGAGAAGCTTGGAGATTCGGGAAAATTTCTCATTCCTTGTTCGTTGAAAGATCAAGAGGTTTGCAAAGCCCTGGCCGATTCAGGTGCAAGCATTAACCTTATGCCATTTTCGATCTATAAACAACTTGGGATGGGGGAACTTAAACCGACACGAATGACTTTAGAGCTTGCTAATCGTTCGATTGCTCATCCAGTTGGAATTGCTGAAGATGTTTTTGTTCAAGTGAACTCGTGTACTTTTCCGGCCGACTTTGTCGTTGTTAATTTTGAACCCGATCCGAGAGTTCCTCTTATACTAGGGCGACCGTTTTTACGAACCGCAAAAGCCCTAGTAGATCATTTTGAGGACACTCTAACTTTACGACATGATGACGATATTATGATTTTTAAAGCCGATGCTTCGAACTTGAAGAAGTACTCCGTTAATAGCATCGATGTTTGTGATTATACTTTTGATGATTTTGTGAAAACGTTCGTTCCCGACTCTTCCCCATCATTTCCTCCGACTAAGGAATATGATTCTTTTTGGGAAGAGGTCGATGAATTTCTTGAAATTGAAACAATTCCGTTTTCTGAGATTGATGATTCTTACTTTGATTCGGAGGGAGATACTATTTTTCTTAACAATTTGTTGAACGATGAACCGTCAATCCCTCCAGATAAAGTTAAGAAGAAGATTGAGCTTATAATTGACGATCCTCTGGAGCCCGAGCTCGAGGAATTTTTACCAAACTTTGAGAGTTTTACCTTTGATACGACTGAGGAGCTGAGTGGCAATCCCACTTATCGTCCTGATTTTTCTGATCCGACTTTTGAAGCTTTTCATTTCGATTACTCGGAAGAGACGAGTCGTGGCAGTACCACTTCTCATGCTTTTATCTCTCTTTCGGAGTTTGAATCATTTCGTTTTGATGAATCTGAATGTGAAATTGAAAAGTTTTCTAAACCTGAGTATGAAAGTTTCAGTTTTGATCTTGATTTTGATCATGATCAGGGTGGTGTGCTTAAAAATGAGAATTTGAATGAAAAGTTTTTCCCATCCCTCCCACCCGGAAAAGTTTGTAAAAGAAGTTTAAATGATAAGATTCATAATTCCATAATTATGAAGTTTTATTTTGATGAAGATGAGTTTTTCAAGATTGTTATCATGACGTTCTTGCCGTTTATAACGTTTGGTGTGGTTTCTCTTATCCTGCACTCCGTGGGGAGTGAGGATGTTGTTTTTGATCCTGGTATCGTTTTTCAAAGTTTTCAAAAATAAAATACCAGCGGTTATCTATTCGGGATGGAACTTTCAAATACGTCACAAGTTTTTCAAAATATTTTGAATGAAAGCCCGAATGAGATTATTTTTCCACGGTCTCTCCCCAAGGACGAATTAATTCGGGGATCGAGTCAAGCTCATGTGACTCGGTGAACAAAAATAAGCGCTTCGTGGGTGGCAACCCATGCTTATCCAATTTCATCTTCTTATATTTCTATTTTCTAACACCTAATGTGAGGAGGGCTACCTCTTCTACTCTTGTGTTTCGTGGTTGTTTGTGATGATTGTTCAGGATTGTCCGTGATTTATGATGACTCTCGTGCTCGTTATCTCTTCACTTGGAGTCTCATTCATCGGTGCTACTTGGAAATCCTATATCCGTTAAATTTTATCGACTAACGTTTTCTTTGGCATAATTAATAAACGGCCTAGAATTTTGTTAGGATTGCCTTAACCCATAAAACATTGAGGACAATGTTTCGTTCTAGTCGGGGGGAGGGTGAATCTTCGATTCGATTTTGACCTTGCATGTTTCACATGTCGTGTACTCTTGCAACTCCGTTTTTCCACCAAAAATAAAAAATTGAAAAAATGAGAAAAGTTCAAAAATTTTGATGAAAAAGTAATGAAAAAGCACAAAAAGATGAGAAAAAAGTTGAAAAAGTTGTGCAAAAATATAATAAAGTTTGAATAAGTGTTTTGACACCTTGTTGACTTTCTTGCTGGTGAGAGTAGGAATAAATATTTTGACTTGACCGGGCGTGTTGAGCCCTAGCTTGTTCCCTTAACCAATGATAATCACATAAGCTTGTGCTAGTTTTGTACACCAGGAGCTATAAAATGCGAATTCTTTCTTAAGAATCTGCAAGTTCCCGTACTTGACTTTATACATGCGCAGCTTAAAAGCTTTCGCTAGTCTTTTACATAAGGAGCTAGAAAACGCGAATTCTTCTTCTAGATTTTGCAAGTTTCCGTAACTGACTTTATATATGCGTGGCTGATTATCGGCTAAGTATTCGCGGGTTTCATTATTTGGAATCTTAAATTGCGAAGAGCGAGAAATGATAGAGTTTATTTAGAAATTAGATGCTAAACGTGGAGTAGTGGTTCTCTTTAGAGCTCATAAGAGGTACTTGTGGCTTTTTACTCCCATCAGAAACGTCACCCACATAAAATAGATGTTCTAGGTTAATTAGTGGTATTTCGGTTTGAATAATATTTAGTTCTTTGTTTTCTTAAAAGAATTTTTGCTTTAGAAGTTGGGTACATATCAAGGAACATAAAAAATAAGAGCAAAAAGTGAAAAAATCAAAAGTCAAAAGTTGATTATCTATGTGGTTTTGGAGCTACCCGATAAGCTTCCATTGATGTTGAGAAAAAAAGTCAAGAAAAAAAAAGAAAAAAGTGAAAAGTATGAAAAAAGTGAAAAATGAAAAAAAAAAAGTGAAAGTTGAAGTATTGTTGAATAAGAGCTATGTATGTATCAATAAGTTGTTGGCGCGTGAGGTGCATGTGATAAGTGATTAGTAATCAGTCACATGAGGTGCACGTGATCGTACTCCGCAACTTATATCCTTGATATTGTATGTACCCCAAATTCCTTGATGTGGACCGAATTTTTATTGCAGTGGTTCTTAAGAGAAAATGAATAACTACTTATCGTTTTAACTTAGGTATCACTATCGGACTAAAAAGTATCGAAACGAGAAAATATGAAGCAATTCATTTCTCAACAAAATAAAATATTGAGATACAAAACCTAGGAAATGGGAGTAACAAGTTTCCACAAGTAACTGTTATGAGTAGTGTTAGCATCTAATTTGTAGATAAGTTGTGATCTCGTTTGTAAGCTTAGTTTGGGGACTCGTGAAAAATCAAGGATGACGAATTTTAACCGTTTGGTCGCTTCTTAAAAGAAGTGTTTCTACTCGTTGACCCTAATAATTATTACAAAATAATGAAAGTTCAACAAACCGTCACAAGTGTGAATTATGGAAAAGTACAAAAATAGAAGTGTAAGTGGAATAAAGGAATAAAAGGAAAATTTTGGAAAACGGAGCGTTTTTCGGGAATAAATGATTTTGTGATCTCTTTTGAACCTCCTTGCTACTTTTCAAAGTTAGTAAAAAGAGTATCGAAATTATTTATCCCAAAAGCGTGAATTGATCACATTGCGTGAGGACACGGCAATACTTTAGTCGGGGGGATTTTGGTGAGTACTTATTTACTCACCATTTTATGGCCAAACATCAACCCAATATGACTATTTGAGCTAATAATCGCCAAGAAAACGTGTGTTTTTGTGATTGTAATATGCAGGTACAGATGAATCAGAAATTGACGAAAAATCACCAGAAAACCGGAAAAACGAGCATGAGAGTAAAAGACGGTCAAATAGTCAAAGCCGGGGATCCAAAATTCAGTTTTAGTCCTTCATCTTCTCAGATATGACAAGATTGGCCTTTGGATATATTTTTCAGTAATGGCAGAAATGATCCTTGAAGTTTCAGATTGTACACTATTGGCCCTTGTAACTTTTTATTACTAAAATCTGCCAAGTCCAAGCTATTAGCCTGGTCCAAAATCCATGAAAGGTCCACTCTTACTACTACCTCAAGCCCACTTAATTTTTGAAACCCAAGCCCTATCCTATTAATTTGACCCGAGCCCACTAAGTATTAACTTCGGTCAAATTAGTCAAAACAATAAATAAATAAACACACCAAACGTGCCATTTGTTCTTCCCCAATTTACCCACACCCCAGAACCATGAACCCTAACTCTCTAATTGGCCAAATTGGCTCGAATCATACCACACCACACCAATTGACTAATGATTATCTAATCATTGAGGCTTCTAGAACCTCACGTGGCCTGTGCACATGTCAGAGAGATAATTAGATCCTTCGAAGGACACTTGGCCGATAGAGATTGGTGGATGCACGTCACATACTCTCATTGGATTCACCTTCCAGAAGCCTCTGACACGGAAAGAGAGTTAAAGCACAAGGATGGGACAGATGGCAATAGTTAATTGGGCAAGCCACGCTTCACATCTTGATCCAAGGGCTCCTATTGAATCAAAGAAACACAAATGTGATCTAATGGATATGAGTAGCTCAGAGAAAGCACAGAATGGCTCGGATCGCCAACCTGGCATAGAAGACCCCCTCACCCTCACTCAGCTATATATAGGTTGTAATTTTAGCTCATTTCATGTAATTTTTAGAATAGAGTTATGCTGTCAAATTTAATTCAGATGTATAATTAGTTTAGCTATTGTATTACTCTTATTAGTTTCAATAAAATCTCAAGTTTACTTCCATTTGTTTCAGCTTATTGTTCCTTATATTACAGCTTATTTTGATTAATTGATTTAGTTCTCAGCTTATTTCAGTTAAATAATATCTCAAAAACATTTTTCTTATCCTGTTTTAATATACTCTTTTTAACAATTTAAAAAAAAATAATAATAATAATAATAAAAAATTAAAAAAAATGTTTATATTCAGTTTTACTTTAGGTCTATAATAAGCTTTTCACAGCTCTTATGGTGCACATTCAAGCTTTGTAGCTTGTAGTGTGTATTGTCTCTAGTCATTTCATCTAAATCGGATCAGAAGGAGTTGAGGAATATTAGATAGCATTGTCAAAAAGGGATGGACATGCCTATCTTTAAAGATAGGCAAGCATAGTGAATCCTCCTCAATTGTTGCTGAGGAGGAATAGTTTTGTAAGTTTTACTAAATTTCATTTCCACTCAATGTTATAGTTTAGATTTGTTGAAGTTTGTGTAGCCTGAACTTTTGTTGTTTGATTAGAGTTCTGATTGTTTGTTTTAAGTTGAGTAGTTTAGTAGATTTAATTGTCTGTTTGAGGAATTGAGTTTTGGATCTGGTTATTGTTCCGTTGGAATTTTTAGATTAGATTGAGTTTACTTTGTTTCACTGCATATCAGCTTATGGATTTGAGGTTGTTCTAGATTTGAGCTGTATCATTGTTCTATTGGTTTACATTGCTTAATGAGTTGCATAAACTGAATCTTTTGAGTTGAATAATTTCTAATCTGAGAAATTGTGAACCTCTGCTTGTTGTGGATCAGTGTTAATTTCATTGTGGTTAGATTCTGAGTTTTGTGCTGATATTTTGTTGTATTTGAGTAATTGAGTAATGGTTTTGACTGAGTATAGATATTTGTTGGTTATATTGATTAGTACTATGGTATATCTGTCATTAGGAGGTAGTGTTTGGATTTACTGATTGATTTTTCTAGCTGTTGTATTTGGAATTTGAGATTCACTTTCTTTACATATTAGGTAAGTATTACTCAGTATTGGCATAATATAGTAGATCAGTTCAATAAAAGTTAAGGATCGCTTTTAAATCTTTGTAACTGATAGTGATTAATTGAAACAGTTAGAGTAAGCTGCTTTAGTAGATTAAACTTAGATCTAGTTAGACTAATTTAGAGTAACTATAGCTTATAATCATTTGTAGAAATGGAATTTAGCATTTGAAATTGTATTTAGTCTAATGCTCGTAGTAAGTAGAATAGTAATTGTTTCAGGCATAGGTTGCTGATCTTAATTCTTTAAGAGTTTCATATGGTTAAATACGCGTAGGGACTTAATTGTTAGATGAACTCAGTTGAGTAGATTGGCTTATGCTTCTGTCTTATTTCATTCGCTAGTTAATTAGTTGAACATTGTTTGGTCTGTTTAGTCATAGTGTAGGTTCTGTTTGCCGTTAAAATAAGTTGGACTGCATTTGATAATCTGTACCTGAATCTGAGTTTAGTAGTTTTTTTTAAAGCTTCTTTTTAGTTGGATTTAGAATTGTGGGTGGTCACTTTGTTTCTGTTTCAGCTGTGCTACCTCTGCTTATGTGATTAGAGTTTCTTGTCGACTTATTGATTCATTTAAGTTGTTTTAGAGAGTCAGTGTGCTCTGATCTGCATTTTGATTTCTGAGTATGCTTCTACTATTTGAGCGTTGCATCTGAGTTTTATTTTTTGTAGTTCTAGTGTTGTGTATCACCACCTTATACCAGTTCCTACCTGTGCTTATTCTACTTGTGTCTAGTGCTTTTTGCTTTTGCTTATTGCTTCTAATCTGAGTTTCTGAGCATATCATTGATCATATCTTGCATTCTTCAAGTTCTTTGTTTCATTTTAAATCTAATTTTGAAATTTCATAAAGTTTTTATCACAAGTGCTTATTAATAAGCACTTGTGATAAGCAGTTTTGCTTGAATAAGCAGTCCAGTTTTTCAATTTTTCTTCAAAATTTTATTTTAAGTTCTTTTTAATATTTTTGATTTTCTGGAATTTTTCCAGATTTTTCTGACTATTTTTACTATTTTTAATAATTTCTTTTGATTATTTTCAATTTTTAAATAGTTTTTAAATTCCAAAAATCAATAAAAAATACAAAAAGGTTCTAAAAAATACAAAAATAATTTTAAAATTTCTTTTATAATATTTTAGAATTTTTTAGAATTTAATTTTCATTTTTCCAAATTATTTTTCTATTTTTCTTATTTTTAATTCACTTTTAATTCAATAAATACAAAATAAATTCTAGAAAATAAAAGAAAAGTCTAAAAAATATTTTTCTTATTCCTAAAATTCTTTTTATAAGTTTTTAATTTTTTAGAAAATAATTCCAAGTTCGTAGGGTCATTTTTCGTAATACGTTACGTTTTAATTTTTACGGTTGCATTTCCGTTTTTACGTTTTTCAAATCGGTGCATAGTTAGCTTATACTCTTTGCATGCTTTATCATTGTTTGTGAATATTTGAATTCCTTGATTGCTATTTTCGCTCTATCACTTTTTCACCACTCACTTTCACTACACGATTCCCAATCCGATAATTCAAATTTTCCATTTGAGCTTTCGTTGGGAAGAACGACCCGGGAATTACTTTAACCGGTATTTCCTCGGAATATTATTGAATTCAATTCAAACTAAACTCATCTCAACCATCCATCCAATCTCTCCTATCTATGCCACCACATGTGATTGATCTTAGCAATTGAATTCAAACCAAAACAATCCCAACCTTTGATCCAGACTTACTCCCCAAGCAAAGGAGGCTCCCTTTGATCTCATCCATCCATTTCTAACAATCTCATCTCAACCCTCCATTTCTCATTTTCCCCCAAGCAAAACATATTCCCTTGGAATATCCACCTCAACCCTAACCTAAGCATGTTTGATCTTAACAATTCATTTCAAATGAGATCATCTCATCCATTGATGCGTGGGAATCGCAACAGGCTTTACCTCTCGAGGGATCTCTAGAAGCTTACAACCCCCACCAGGCAGTGTACCTGATCGTTGTAGTATAGTATAGTGACAAGTACCGGGGGATTGATCGTTCAGCTTAGGAATAGTGTCGCTATGATTAGAAAGCCTAAATACTAGTTCTAAATGTGAGGGATGATTATTTTTGTGTTTTTATATTTTTTAGAAAGCAATTAAAAATCTCGGGTTTGAAGGATTTGGGCGGAATTAGTTGCTAATCAACTAACCCAATACTAAAGATGCAATCAAAATAAAATACTAAAAATGAAAATAAACTAAATTATACTAAAGTTGTGAGCAGTAAGTGGAGAAAATGTGTTTACTTAGATTTCACTACTCCCTAGACATCTTTTACACGTTAATTACTTGTTATAAATGCATGGATAACGGATCGTATTCCTTAATACCATTCATGGGGTGGCACACATAACTCCCCAATTCTATGAGCTCTTATCTCTTCCTACTCCATGCCCAGCACAACTATAGGGATTGTAAACAGTGGCTCATGCATTAAATACAACCAATAAAGACCTAGTGCGCGTTGGTTCATGTTTCTTAAGACGTTCAAGTATGTTACCAATTGGAGATCTGCCAGTTTTCTTAAGCCTAACATATAAATCATTCATCCACAACAAGTATAAACAAGTAATCAACACATAATTAACATCTAGGTTTCATTAGATCTAAGCAAACACAAGATAGATCTAGCCTAGCATGATGGAATTAAGACACGATCAAGATATAGACAACCAACACATAGACATATTGAATGAATTAAAAAAACACTTATCTTGATTACACATGCAAGGTCTGAAGGGGTTGAAACCCTTGAAAAACCTGTAAAGTTTGCACCAAAATCGTACTAGGGTTTCTCCCCAAAACTTCTCTCTTTAAATGTGAAAAATTAGAAAACTATATATAGGAAAAGGGGTCTGACGGCGTCAAGACAAATCTTGTGACGCCGTCACCTCGCCGCCAAAACTATTCTCGGACTGCCTTGATCTACATTTGACGCCGTCAAGACTAAATCATTTCCAGGCCGTCATGACTTTTACTCTTGACGCCCTACCTTCATGACGCCGTCGAATCTCTTCTGGACCGTCATGGAATTTTGCTCTTGACGCCGTCAGGAAATTACTCTTGACGCCGTCACCTACTGTTCCCAGCATGGAAAATTAAGACTTTGGCGTTTTCTTCACTTTTATGCTCCAAAAACGTCCGAATTGCTTCCTTTTCCAGATTTCACTCCCAAAGTACCTAAAATCACAAAAGAAACGATTTAGGGCAATATTTGATCAAATAAATTCGAATTCGGGCTTAAATGACCCCCTAAAAATGGATCATTTTTCGCCTCATCATATACCCTTACACTTGAGATTTGCTTGTCCTCAAGCAAATGCGCTTTTATTCTACTCAAAACACAAGTTAGGGGTCATTTAACACTAATATAAAAGTAATTACAACAAATAATCATTCCACTAAAGACCAATAGACAAGCACGGAGGTCATACACAAGCACCTCACAAATAGTGTTTAGATTACCATAGGCTTGGGAAAGGATCAAACCTCCACCACATGGCGTAAGCACCTAGGATAAACTATCAAAGAGGTCTTTTAAAGGGTTGTAACGTTAGGTGTAGGGATATGAAATACACGGTTTTGTTGGATAAAGGAAGTTTTATTGGTGGCGAGTTAACTCTCTTGGTTAATTACATGTACAATGTGGCGTTGCTAAGCCAAAACTAGACTCGACTTAAGCTAAAAAAATACAAAATAACAAAAATATAAAATGAACATAGAATGAAAAGGGATGGTAGTCCGTATGTTTTTTTTTTTTTTTTTTTTTTTTTTTGCATACACTCTTACCCTACCATCCAAAATAATACATCATAGGGAATGAACGTTCCCCTTACACTTGAATTTTTACATACTTTACAATTAACTAATCTAATGACTCGAATCAAGAAAATTAAAACACTTGGATCACTTTTAAGATTAACGTACATATGAGGGTAATATATGATGTTCTTCCCCATTAATCCATAAAATAAGTACTTACCCATGAGTCCCAATCGTCCCAAAACAATATGTATAAGGATATGACTCGACTTAGCAACCATGTAATTAATTAGAAAGTTAACTTAGGGTTTAAACAAATAACAATAATGCACTAAAAATGAGCGCATACACGGAAGGCTAAGGCGATTTGGTTGTACATTTAAGTGGGGTGTAACAAATTCTTCCTTTAAGTAAGATGCTTAAAGTTAGAAACGAAAAGATAGGCTCGGAGGGGTGTACTAGGGGTTTCGTGTACTAAAAATGAGTACAACGCTAAGGGTGTGGGAAAAAATTAGTTGACTTAACTAGCCAAGTAATATGACTTAAATGGTCAAGTAATTATGATACAGGTTTAACACAAGGGTGATCCTAATGCCTCTTATCATGTAGTAAATCCTACTACACGAATGTAGTCTCACTAGCGGTCTCGGGATGCATCTCTAACGCAAGTTCTAGAATCTAAATGCTACCGGTACACTCATAAGCACTAATAGTAAATGCTTTTCCTATCAAATCTAAAGGCGAACCTCACATATTTGGGTGGAAAATTTTTCTGAATATACGGTTATGTGCTAGTCATACAATCTCCTATCCATGAGACGCTTGCTATGGCTAAAGTTTCACTCCTAAATGTTGTAAAAAATTTTAAATTTGGCGCTAAAATTGCACTAACAAGTAATTCTCATAGTTTTATTACACATCTACCATTAAACAAAACAAACTTAAGCGAAAGTGCATATGTAAGGTATCATCTTTTTACCCTCCCCTTACACTTAATATGAACATTGTCCCCAATGTTCAACAAAAGAATGTAAAAGTGAACAAGTAAAGAGAATGAAATCAAATACTCCCCTGATTCGCTCGGTATGGATAATAAGATGGCCAGGTTAAATCTTCCTCCAAGAAAATGAACAATCAAAGCTTCCCTTCTAGAATATAAATCATCTTCTTGTCATACATAACCTGTTAAACCTGACAAAATAGACAAGACAACCTCGCGTAAAATCGGCGGCATCCTATATAAGTTACTAAATCCTAGAAAACAAGATAAGATATAATGCTTGTGGAATGAAGTTTGCAGATCTCCTGGAGATTATAAAACTTAATAATTCACAAAAACCATAAGACTCCGTTAGAAAAACAAAACTGGTAAAATTTCCAGATTTTTACACCTGACGCCGTCAAGAGTAAACTCCTGACGCCGTCAGAATTGACCTGCAGAAATTCTTATGTTAAGTTTCCGGAAAATTTCTGGAAAAACTTCGTCCTACTTCCTGGAAAATCCTGCAAAACTTCATTATGAGTCAATACAAGCATTTGACTCTAACAAATACGAATATACATGTTCATTTAATATTGTGGAGAATCATGATCGGTTTGTTTCTTAAAAACATATTTGGGGTTTCCCCTTACACTTATCTTTTGCAAAAAATACTTTTAGGTGGAGTTAAGACTAGGCTAAACAACAAAGTAAAGTATTTCCACTTTTTAATTGAGAAACATGATCTACCAACAATAAAAATTAAGCATGCATACGGAAGCAAATAACAAACGAACAAAAATAAAATCACACAAAACATGGATTGCCTCCCAAGAAGCGCTTTTCTTTATTTACGAGTCTTGTAGCTAGACTCAAGGTCAGGGGTTACTACGTGACCTCATCATTGGTTTCACTCTCTAGGTCGTCTTCTAAACCAGTTTTGTATTCCGGACCTAGTTGTAAGCATTCTTTATAGAAACCAAGCATCCTATTCTTTACATATTCTACTCCTCTACGTCTATCCTCCTCATTCCTATAATAAGCCGCTTGCTTGTGTTCTTTTTCGAAATTAGAGAGAAGGCGGTATTGCTCAATCTTGTAGGGCATTTGATAGGCAACCTCATCATTCTCTTCCTTGAATCTAACTATCCCTAAAGTCAGATCATAACTCATCCTAGTGGCTTCAACAAATGGTTTTCCAAATATTATTTGGCTTAGGAAAGCATCAATCACCGGACGAGTGTCTTCCACTATCATAAAATCGATCTTATAGGTGAGATTCCCTATAATCACATGCAATCTCTTCACTCTTCCTGCAAAATTACTTATTAGATTCTTATTAGGCATCATCCTAAAATTAAGTTGCTTCTTCATCACCCAATTGTAATAAGTCCTAGTCATGATGTTAACGGGGGATCTAGGGTCGATGTAAGCTTTCCATATATGCATGTGCCCGATATTGCATGGGATGTTAATGTTAGAGGGGTCTCCCATTTTGATAAGGTGTGTGCCGAAGATATATGGTCTCTCGGGACTATCGAATAAATCCTTATGGTACTCCCGTTCTTCCTCGGTGGGCAACTTATCAAAGTAATTTTCTATAGGCTCTACCTCCTCTAATTCCTCATCCTTATTAACCTCAACTTCCCTACTCTCATCCTTAGTCTTGGCTTCTACTCTAACTTCACCCTTGTCACTCTCTTCTATCTCCTTATCTATCGGCTTAATGGTGACAACATTGACAAAGTGGACATGTTTGGATGAAGAGGGATCCTTAATTTGGATTCCACTATTGGTGTCCCTAGTGTCCTTCCTAAGTGTGATTAACGCTTGGTTGTTGAGGGCTTTCAACAAGTTGTCAATCTTGTTGGTCATCTCCGTTTGTTGTTGGTTGAATTCGGTTTCAAACCTAGCTATGCGAGCTTCTTGAGATGCCATGAACTTTGACATCAATCCTTCAAGATTGTTGGTACTACCATAGTTGTTAGAAGGATTGTTGTTGAAAGTACGGTTGGATGGTGGACCGTTTGGTAGGTAACAATTAGGCGGATTGGAAGAATTGGGTTGATTTTGTTTCCACCTAAGGTTTGGGTGATTTTTCCAAGAGGGGTTGTATGAATCACCGTAAGTGTTTGGCTCGGGCTTGAAAGTGTACCACTTATCTCCCGCTTCGTTGGTACGCGTGGATGCGTAGTTCGCAAAAGCTTTTCCGGGGAATTCCACACAATCACGAGTGTCATGGGGACCACTTCATAATTCGCATGAAGAAGTGATTTTGTTCAATTGGCTTGAAGGTTTAGGAGCTTCGTAAGATTTCATGAGAAACTTGACTTGGTCCTCAAGTTCCATGATCCTACGGTCGGGAGTGCTAGAATTGTTCGAAGGCAAAGATATTGCCTTGACCGTTTTGATCAAGTCACGGGGATCATTCCAACTTTCGTTGTCATAGAGAGCAAGATCTTCTATGAGTTCCCATGATTGTTCCGCACTAAGATCACGTAGCTTACCACCGGCCGATTGGTCAATGGCTCGCCTCGTGGAGATGTCGATATGGTCATAAAAGATTTGGACTTGGAGCCAAAGATCTATGCCATGATGAGGGACTTTTTGGAGTAAGTCCTTGAAACGAGTCCATGCTTCATAAAGAGATTCATTTTGACGTTGTTGGAACATCAAGATGTCATTTCTAAGCTTAGTAGTTCTCCCCGGTGGGAAAAATTGAGCAAGGAAACGAGTGGTGAGATCATCCCATGTGGTGATGGATCCCGCGGGTAAACACTCAAGCCATTGACTAGCTTGATCCCGTAGAGAGAATTGGAATAGGCGTAAACGGGTAGTCTCTCTAGTTTCAACACCTAGGTCTATGGAATCTACGATTTTGAGAAAGTCCTTAAGATGTTGGTTTGGATCTTCGGAACGAAGTCCATGGAATGCACATCCGCTTTGCACCAACCGGATGGTGTTGGATCGCAAGGGGGTTACATTGGCTCCGGTGAGCTCAATGGTGTTTCGGTAGCCTTGGTGGCTAGGTCGGGAATACTCTCCTAAGGTTCGGGGCCTAAGGGGTTCTAATGGTGGGTTTTGTTGTGGTGGGATGACGGGTTCAAAGATGTTCCCGTTGTCCATGATGTCGGGTGGTTACGAACAAAGGCACAAAGAAATAAGATAGACTAAAGAAAACCTAAAAATAAAAATAAAATCTTACTAGAAAGGAATCTAGCAAGTAGATCTAATAAAAAGAAATTCTAACCTAGACAATAACTATTCCCCGGGCTACGGCGCCAAAAACTTGATGCGTGGGAATCGCAACAGGCTTTACCTCTCGAGGGATCTCTAGAAGCTTACAACCCCCACCAGGCAGTGTACCTGATCATTGTAGTATAGTATAGTGACAAGTACCGGGGGATTGATCGTTCAGCTTAGGAATAGTGTCGCTAGGATTAGAAAGCCTAAATACTAGTTCTAAAGGTGAGGGATGATTATTTTTGTGTTTTTATATTTTTTAGAAAGCAATTAAAAATCTCGGGTTTGAAGGATTTGGGCGGAATTAGTTGCTAATCAACTAACCCAATACTAAAGATGCAATCAAAGTAAAATACTAAAAATGAAAATAAACTAAATTATACTAAAGTTGTGAGCAGTAAGTGGAGAAAATGTGTTTACTTAGATTTCACTACTCCCTAGACATCTTTTACACGTTAATTACTTGTTATAAATGCATGGATGACGGATCATATTCCTTAATACCATTCATGGGGTGGCACACATAACTCCCCAATTCTATGAGCTCTTATCTCCTCCTACACCATGCCCAACACAACTATAGGGATTGTAAACAGTGGCTCATGCATTAAATACAACCAATAAAGACCAAGTGCGCGTTGGTTCATGTTTCTTAAGACGTTCAAGCATGTTACCAATTGGAGATTTGCTAGTTTTCTTAAGCCTAACATATAAATCATTCATCCACAACAAGTATAAACAAGTAATCAACACATAATTAACATCTAGGTTTTATTAGATCTAAGCAAACACAAGATAGATCTAGCCTAGCATGATGGAATTAAGACAAGAACAAGATATAGACAACCAACACATAGACATATTGATTGAATTAAAAGAACACTTATCTTGATTACACATGCAAGGTATCAAGGGGTTGGAACCCTTGAAAAACCTGTAAAGTTTGCGCCAAAATCGTACTAGGGTTTCTCCCCAAAACTTCTCTCTTTAAATGTGAAAAATTGGAAAACTATATATAGGAAAAGGGGTCTGACGGCGTCAAGACAAATCTTGTGACGCCGTCAGCTCGCCGCCAAAACTATTCTCGGACTGCCTTGATCTACATTTGACGCCGTCAAGACTAAATCATTTCCAGGCCGTCATGACTTTTACTCTTGACGCCCTACCTTCATGACGCCGTCGAATCTCTTTTGGACCGTCATGGAATTTTGCTCTTGACGCCGTTAGGAAATTACTCTTGACACCGTCACCTACTGTTCCCAGCATGGAAAATTAAGACTTTGACGTTTTCTTCACTTTTATGCTCCAAAAATGTCCGAATTGCTTCCTTTTCCAGATTTCACTCCCAAAGTACCTAAAATCACAAAAGGAACGATTTAGGGAAATATTTGATCAAATAAATTCGAATTTGGGCTTAAATGACCCCCTAAAAACGGATCATTTTTCGCCTCATCATCCATCCATATTCCCCACATGCAAAATTGTTTGAAAACCAAGGGAGACTCCCTTTGATCCTAGCCATCCAATTCAAACCATTTCATCTCAACCCTCCATCTCATTCTTCCCCCAGCATTGGAATATTCCTTGGCATATTCTTTCTCTCTTTTCTATGCCATGTGAGGAGATACACTTCTACCCCTTCCAAATTACCCTATCTACACTTTAAACCCTTGGTAATTTGGTTTCTCTTTAAACACTTCACAAATGATTTTCCAAATTGGCTATTTGAGTTGGTAAACCTTAGAATGATTAATGTTAAGGTTTAGTGTGAAGTACAATTGGGGTTTAGCAAGGTAAGACATTTATAATGCCAAACACCCAAAGCCTCGGGAATATTTTCCCTGGGTGTCTGGCGCGCCTCCCACGCGTCAACGCGTGGGTGACGCGCCGGCCTCAGTAAAATATTCCCAAGTTTGGGTTTTACCTATAAATACCATGCCTTGCCTCTTGTATTCCTTACCCCTTGCCATTATTCTTTCTCTCTAAACACTCTCAAATCTCTCAATCTCTCTACCTCTAATCTTGTGTTCTTGATTATTACACTAGCATCTTTGGAAGAACACATATCTTTGCAAGGGAAGAATCACAAGAACCTAATCCACTATTGTGATTGTGTCGAGGGTCTTCTTTCTTATACCCTTTCTATTACAATCGAGTCTCTAGGTTAGGTTAGGACTTGGTTGATAAACAAACATTCATTCATTCAATTGTTTGTAAGGAAAGTCTTGTGTCTTGGTGACCAAGCCTAGATCATTGAGGATCTAGTTGGGGTTTGATACTTCCGGGTGGAAGTCTTGGTAGTGATCTTTGTGATCCTTATGTAAAGTCGAATCGTGAGATTCTTTGGGTGGTTTCCGAGGGCGGAATACCGTTTGTGAGTAACTCCTTCTTTGTGAGCATCGATATTGGTGAATATCTGTGGAGTGAATTGTAACGGTTTGTAGTCCACCGAAAGGATTATACTAGTGAATAGTATCGAAGTCGTGGATTCGCAACTAGACGTACGGATGGTATAAACCCCCCATCCCGAACCCGTATATATCGTGATGTCTTTTACTTGCTTTATATACTTTGGTTGTGTTAGTGGTTGTTGTATTATTATACAACAACTTGGTGCTATCTTTGGCTTAAAGTTTTTAAACATCTAAAAAGCCAAAGAAACCGTATTCACCCCCCCCCCTCCCTCTACGGTTCTACAGTTTGATATTTTGGAGAGTGTTTTCTTGAGACATTTTTTTTATAAAAAGATGAAGTAAAAATACTTGAGAGTGTAAGATTATAAATAGTTGAGATTGTGCTTAAAGTGTATTGGTTTAGGTGTACGTTAATTATGGCTAAGCAGAAACATTTATATATGAGCACCCCTACAAAAATAACATTCATTAAGTAAATTGATGAAGAAATCATTTTGAATAATTGTGGTCCAATTGTAAAACAAAGCATGTAGTTTTAATCTTCATAAAAAAGTTAAGGTCGACAACATCATCATTGTAAGAATATGAGAACCATGCATGATACTTGCATACCTTATAATAGCAAAGAACAAATTTGAGAGTGAAATTTATTTCGCAAAACATTCATAAAATCTTATATAATAAGAGAATATATAAATTGAACAAATAGAATTTTCAATTTATCAATGAAAACGCTTAATATCGAGTCTTCTGATTGGCTAATCAAACGTCAAATGTCAAAACTATCCAAATTTCATCAAACAAAAAAAAAATATATATATATATATATATATACACACGTGTTTCAAGTTTTCACAAAAAGAACTAAAACAATAAAATGATAGTTAATAAATGAGTAAAATGCAAAAATGTCCCTAAACTTTCAGAAAATTACAAAAAATGACAGCAAAAAAAAATGCGAGAAATGTCCCTAATGTTTCATTTTTTGAGAGTTTTGCCCTTGAACCATTACTGTAGTTGCAAATTTTCATTTTTGGCTAACGCTAGTTATTAAAACCCATTAGTCCAAGTCAAACCCCATGTGAAATGACTAATCTACCCTTGTCTTCTTCTTCACTTTTATTTTCTTTTGCACTACCAACCTTTACCACCACACATACGACACTGATGCGTAGGGATTGCACCAGGTTTTACCTCTCAAGGGATCTTGAGAAGCTTACAACCCCCACCAGGCAGTGTACCTGATCGATGTAGTATAGTATAATGACAAGTACCGGGGGATTGATCGTTCAGCTAGGAATAGTGTCGCTAGGATTAGAAAACCTAAATACTAGTTCTAAAGATGAGAGATGATTATTTTTGTATTTTTTATATTTTTTAGAAAGCAAGTAAAAATCTCGGGTTTTAAGGATTTGGGCGGAATTAGTTGCTAGTCAACTAACCCAATACTAAAGATGCAATCAAAATAAAATACTAGAAATGAAAATAAAACTAAATTAAACTAAGGTTGTGAGCAATAAGTGGAGAAATGTGTTTACTTTGATTTCACTACTCCGTAGATATCTTTTACACGTTAATTACTTGTTATAGTTGCGTGGATGACGGATTGTATTCCTTAATACCATTCATGGGGTGGCGTACATAACTCCCCAATCCTATGAGTGCCTACTTCACTCCTATGTCGAGCAGGCTAAGAAGCTCCTAACATGGGATCATTAGAATTTACTCATGCATTAAATACAACCAATAAAACCTAGTACACATCGGTTCATGTTTCCTAAGACGTTCAAGCATGTTACCATTTGGAGATCTGCCAGTTTTCTTAAGCCTAACATTGAAATCATTCATCCAATACAACCATAAACAAGTAATCAACACATAATCAACATCTAGGTTTCATTAGATCTAAGCAAACACAAGATAAATCTAGCCTAGCATGGTGGAATCAAGACAAGCACAAGATATAGACAACCAACACATAAACATATTGATTGAATTAAAAGAACACTTATCTCAATAGCACATGTAAGGGTTCAAGGGCTGAAAACCCTTGAAAAACCTGTAAAATTCGTATATGGTTCGGCCTTAGGGTTTCTCCAAACTTGTTCCTCTTTAATGAATGAAAATTAGAAAACTATATATAGATAATTGAGGCTGACGGCGTCAAGAACAACCTTGTGACGCCGTCATCTTGCCGCCAAAAGAATCCTCGGACTGCTTTGATCTACATCTGACGCCGTCACGTTATACACTTTTCCAGGCCGTCACGTATTTTACTCTTGACGCTCTTTCTTGTGACGCCTTCATTTCTGTACTGGGCCGTCATGAAATTTACTCTTGACGCCGTCAACTTGTTACTCTTGACGCCGTCACACACTGTTCCCAGCTTGGAAAATTAAGTCTTTGGCGTTTTCTTCACTTTTATGCTCAAAAAATGTCTGAATTGCTTCCTTTTCCATATTTCACTCCCAAAGTACCTAAAATCACAAAAGGAACGATTTAGGGCAATATTTGATCAAATAAATTCAATTCCGGGCTTAAATGACCCCCTAAAAGTGGTTCATTTTTCGCCTCATCAGACACCACCACCACCACCCTCTACCACACCACCACACAACCACCCTTTACCATTCATATCTATCTTCTCCGGTGACCAAACCCAGATTTAAGGGTGTTCATCGGTTCGATTATCGAGTTGTTTGGGTTATTCGGTTTTAAAAAAATTCTGGGTCAAACCAAAAACCAAACCGAACCGAATTCAAATTTGATTCAACGGAACCGAAAACTGAACCGAATAACCAAAAGCCGAACCCCTATAACCGAAAACCAAACTAAATAACCCAAATTACATAATTTTAATTATTTTTTCATCTAATTATATATGTTTTTAGCACAAATTTTGTTTCAAGCTTAAATAATAATATATTTATACTAAAAAAGGAGTTTCAGTAATTTTTTTAAAAAATACATAGAAAAATGTTATATTTATACTAAAAAAAGAGTATACGAAATTTTATTTTTATATAAACACATAATATATATATATATATATATATATATATATATATATATATATATATATATATATATATATATATATATATATATATATATATAAAGAATTTGGTTTTGAGTTCGGTTCTAGGTTTTTAATGTCAAAATCATATCCAAACCGATAACTGAATATTTAGTTCGGTTCAGTTCGGTTACGAATTTGGTTTAGTTTTTTTTGGTTCGATTCGGTTTCGGTTTTCGGTTACTGTGGATATTACCCGATCTGTGAACACCCCTACCCAGATTCTGGTGACCGAAAAAGATGAAGATGATATTTTGCAACTAATCTTCCAAGGGTAAAACCGTTAAGGCTATAGCCGATGAAGACAATGATTGTTATAGCGATAATTTCCGATTTTTCTTAAAATTGATTATGATATGGGAAACTACATAAAGAATATTTCATATATTATGAATCAACCTAAATCAAGTCTTTGATCCATGTTGACTTGGTCAATAATGACTGATTTGTGTCAAATTATATATAATAAAATATACTTTTAGCAAGAAAAACCCGACCAATTAGCCAACTCACTCTCTAACAAAGAGTGAATCAACCAAAAGGTCAAAGAAAGTCAAACCACATATATTTCCGGTAATATTTGATATTCCCGGTTCATTTTGTCTCCCAACTAAGTGTGAATAGAAAATCGGATTTGGTTCGTGATCGGGTGATTTTGAATATTGAAGATTAAACGTCGTAATGTTTGCACTAACATAATATTTTGGAATGAATATATACGTATTTATAGTCATTTTTATTGGAAAAATGATTTTAAAAATATTGGCATGGAGAAAATTTTATGACGCATAAACGATCCCCGTAAGCTAATAACGATAAAGGTAACAAAAATTGCACATATGGACCCTCGCCCATATTTACGAGTCCGGTCCCTATAGTTTGAGAGTTGGAAATTTCAGCTTAAAGGGGTATCTAAGCACTCATTATAACCAATTAGGGTTATCACCTCCCCTCTCCAAACCCTAGCTGACACCACCACTCCACCCACTCCCTGCCGCAGCCGTACACCAACAACACCGCATACACCGCCACCATAAGCACTACGCTGCTACCACACAAACCCTTATCCCATCATTCTTGGTCCATTTACGAAGAACACGCGCCGAAACCCCACGATACCACGCGTCAACGCCGTTGCTTTTGTTTGTTTGTTGTTGGTAAGATCAAAGTAAGGAATAGATCGAGTAAAATAATGGTTAAAAACACCGATTCACCAACTCGTGTGAATCGTTGTGGGTTTAAAAACGAGTAGAAATTAGTTTTGTTAACAAGAACGAGAGTAAAGAGTCTTGGTATTATTAATTTGGTTCGATTTTTGTGTCGAGGATGTGGATGTCATGAGTTTAAGCTCACGGCCGAGCTTATGTCGTGTTTCTCGATTTGTTATAAGTTTTGGTCTTAGGTTTTAGATTGGTTTTGGTTTTGGATTTGTTTTGGTTGTGATTGGTGTGAGCCGCGACATTTTAGGGTCCGTTTGGTTTGTTGCAACTTCGTGACTCGAAGCCGAGATCTTAAGGGTCTCGGCGTGGTAAGTTTAATATTGTTGTCGTTATTATGTAAAGAGTTGGACTTGGATTCGGATTGGATTTGGATATTGAGGTTGAGCGATAGGTTTGGTGGCCGAATGATTGGTTGATATTGGACTTGAAATTGTTACTTGTAATGGTTTGTGCGGATTGTGGTCTACACGAAAGTTTTACTTCTCAAGAGATCTTGAGAAGCTTACAATCCCCACTAGGCAGTGTACCTGACGATGTAGTATAGTGAAGTGGCAAGTACCGGGGGATTGATCGTTCTCCACAGGGAATAGTGTTCGTTAGGATTGAAATTAAACTAGGTTTAGAGGTGAGGGATGATTCTTTTTGTATTTTTATATTTTATACAAAAGCAAGTAAAATCTCGGGTTTTGAAAGAGTGGGCGAATTAGTTGCTAGTCAACTAACCCAAATAACTACTAATGCAATAAAAATAAAATGACAATATATTAAAGTGTAATGTGAAACTATATATGGAGAAAACGTGTTTACTTAGATTTCATTACTCCCTAGTTATCTTTTATTGATTGATAAGCTTGTTACAATTGCGTGGGTGACGGGTTGCATTCCTTAATACCAATTGTGGGGCCATTTACGATCTTCCCCAACTCTATAAGCTTCTATCTTTTCCTGTGGCGACACGTTAAATATCCATACCATGGCTTCCTTAATAGTCACTTATGCATTAAAATACAACCATTAAAATTGTAGCACACATCCGATTCATGTTTCTTAAGACATTCAAGCAAGTTACCGAATAGGAGATTAGCCAGTTTTCTTAAGCCTAACATCGATTAACAATCACCCAACAACAATTAATAACCAACCATCAATCAATAATCAGTAACTAGGTTTCACTACATCTAAGCAAACATAAATAAACCTAGCTTAGCATGTTAAGAGAAAGACAAGCGTAAGATAGAATCAAACAACACATAGATGATGAGGCGAAAAATGATCCGTTTTTAGGGGGTCATTTAAGCCCGAATCCGAATTTATTTGATCAAATATTGCCCTAAATTGTTCCTTTTGTGATTTTAGGTACTTTGGGAGAGAAATCTGGAAAAGAAAGCAATTCGGACGTTTTTGGAGCATAAAAGTGAAGAAAACGCCAAAGTTTTAATTTTCCATGCTGGGAACAGTAGGTGACGGCGTCAAGAGCAAAACCTTGACGGCGTCAAGAGCAAATTTCAAGAATTTCCATGACGACCCAGAACAGATTTGACGGCGTCACGTTGGAAGGGCGTCAAGAGTAAAAGAGTCATGACGGCCTGGAAGTGTATAAGTCTTGATGGCATCAGAAGTAGATCTAGGCAGTCCGAGAAGAGTTTTGGCGGCGAGGTGACGGCGTCACAAGTTTATTCTTGACGCCGTCAAACCTATTTTTCTATATATAGTTTTCTAATTTTCACACATTAAAGAGAGAAGTTTTGGAGAAACCCTAAGTACGATTTTGGTGCAACTTTTACAGGTTTTTCAAGGGTTCCAAACCCTTGATACCTTGCATTGTAATTGAGATAAGTGTTCCTTTAATTCAATCAATATGTCTATGTGTTGGTTGTCTATATCTTGTTCTTGTCTCAATTCCATTATGCTAGGCTAGATCTATCTTGTGTTTGCTTAGATCTAATGAAACCTAGATGTTAATTATGTGTTGATTACTTGTTTATCTTTGTCTTGGATGAGTGATTTATATGTTAGGCTTAAGAAAACTGGCAGATCTCCACTTGGTAACATGCTTGAACGTCTTAAGAAACATGAACCGAGGCGCACTAGGTCTTTATTGGTTGTATTTAATGCATGAGCCACTGTTTACAATCCCTATAGTTGTGCTGGGCATGGTGTAGGAGGAGATAAGAGCTCATAGAATTGGGGAGTTATGTGTGCCACCCCATGAATAGTATTAAGGAATACGATCCGTCATCCATGCAATTATAACAAGTAATTAACGTGTAAAAGATGTCTAGGGAGTAGTGAAATCTAAGTAAACACATTTTCTCCAATTACTGCTCACAACCTTAGTATAATTAGTTTATTTTCATTTTTAGTATTTTATTTTGATTGCATCTTAGTATTGGGTTAGTTGATTAGCAACTAATTCCGCCCAAATCCTTCAAACCCGAGATATTTACTTGCTTTCTAAAAAATATAAAAATACAAAAATAATCATCCCTCACCTTTAGAACTAGTATTTAGGCTTTCTAATCCTAGCGACACTATTCCTAAGCTGAACGATCAATCCACCAGTACTTGTCACTATACTATGCTACAACGATCAGGTACACTGCCTGGTGGGGGTTGTAAGCTTCTCGAGATCCCTAGAGAGGTAAAGCCTGTTGCGATTCCCACGCATCAAGTTTTTGGCGCCGCAGCCCAGGGAATAGTTATTGTCTAGGTTAGAGTTTCTTTTTATTAGGTCTACTTGCTAGATTCCTTTCTAGTAAGATTTTATTTTTATTTCTAGGTTTCTTTAGTCTATCTATTTCTTTGTGCCTTTGTTCGTAACCACCCGACACCATGGACAACGGGAACATCTTTGAACCCATCATCCCACCACAACAAAACCCACCATTAGAACCCCTTAGGCCCCGAACCTTAGGAGAGTACTCCCGACCTAGCCACCAAGGCTACCGAAACACCATTGAGCTCACCGGAGCCAATGTGACCCCCTTGCGATCCGACACCATCCGGTTGGTGCAAAGCGGATGTGCATTCCATGGACTTCGTTCCGAAGATCCAAACCAACATCTTAAGGACTTCCTCAAAATCGTAGATTCCATAGACCTAGGTGTTGAAACTAGAGAGACTACCCGATTACGCCTATTCCAATTCTCTCTACGGGATCAAGCTAGTCAATGGCTTGAGCGTTTACTCGCGGGATCCATCACCACATGAGATAATCTCACCACTCGTTTCCTTGCTCAATATTTCCCATCGGGGAGAACTACTAAGCTTAGAAATGACATATTGATGTTCCAACAACGTCAAAATGAATCTCTTTATGAAGCATGGACTCGTTTCAAGGACTTACTCCAAAAAGTCCCTCATCATGGCATAGATCTTTGGCTCCAAGTCCAAATTTTTTATGACCATATCGACATCTCCACGAGGTGAGCCATTGACCAATCGGCCGGTGGTAAGCTACGTGATCTAAGTGCGTAACAATCATGGGAACTCATAGAAGATCTTGCTCTCTATGACAACGAAAGTTGGAATGATCCCCGTGACTTGAACAAAACGGTCAAGGCAATATCTTTGCCTTCGAACAATTCTAGCACTCCCGACCGTAGGATCATGGAACTTGAGGACCAAGTCAAGTTTCTCATGAAATCTTACGAAGCTCCTAAGCCTTCAAGCCAAGTGAACAAGATCACTTCTTCATGCGAATTATGTAGTGGTCCCCACGACACTCGTGATTGTGTGGAACTCCCCGGAACAGCTTTTGCGGACTACGCATCCACGCGTACCAACAAAACGGGAGATAAGTGGTACACTTTCAAGCCCGAGCCAAACACATACGGTGATTCATACAACCCCTCATGGAAAAATCACCCAAACCTTAGGTGGAAACAAAATCAACCCAATTCTTCCAATCCGCCTAACCGTTACCAACCAACCGGTCCACCATCCAACCGTACTTTCAACAACAATCCTTCTAACAACTATGGTAGTACCAACAATCTTGAAGGATTGATGTCAAAGTTTATGGCATCTCAAGAAGCTCGCATATCTAAGTTTGAAGCCGATTTCAAACACAAGCAAAGCGAGATGACCACTAGAATTGACGCATTGTTGAAAGTTTGAAACACTTCCTACGCAAGACCTTGACGATGAATTCAAGGAACTTCACCTTGAACGCCCCGTCATTGATGTCTTAGTGCATGCTCCTTACTATAGTGCCCTCCTAGAAAAATATGAGAAGTTTAAACTAGGTAAAAATGGGACCGCCTTCGTTCAAAACAAGTTGCCTAAAAAGCTTGATGATCCGGGTATATTTGTTTTGCCTTGTAAGATAGGAAGATCCGAAGCTTTCGACACACTAGCCGATTTAGGGTCAAGCCTCAACTTGATTCCCTTATCCTTATTCACCGCTCTTAAGCTAGGAAAGTTAGAGGAAACGGAGGTGTTGATAGGGCTAGCGGATGGGAGTATCGCCCACCCGGTTGGAATGATTAAGGATGTAGTTGTTCACGTAGGAAAGTTAACTATATTAGCGGATTTTCACGTCCTAGACATGGTTAGTGACACACTACATGCCCATTATTGGTAGGAAGAGGATTTTTAGCAATCGCTAGCGCCATGATAGATTGTAAGGAGTCTAAGATAGCGGTAGGTAAAGGCGATACTTGGTCGGTGTACGATGTAAAGAAGCATAGTTATGATTGTGATGATGAACCGACACTGCATTGGGTAGAGATGAATAGGAGACCATCTAGATACGGACCTTGGATAGAAAGGAACTTCAAAGGACCTCAATGCCCATTTTATCTAGAGAAAGATTTCGTGGAAAAAACACATTCGGTAGAACAACTCATAGCTAGAGATGAAGAGCTAGACCCCTTTGAGGACCCCTTAGTCTTTAGGAAGATGATTGAGTTCTTGAGCGTAATGCCTATTAATATAGAGATGAATAAGTGGAAAAGAGAGGGAGACAAGTGTAAATGGAGGTGGGACAAGCCACCTAAAGAAGGTGATGGAACATGGCATATGAGGATGACTTTGTATGATCCGGATGAAGAAAAGTTTGAAAGGTCATACCATACTGAGGAAACCGATAGGAAGTTGAAACCTAAGTTTGATCCCAAAGATGTCCTCAATGAGGAACTCACCCGAATCACGTAGTAACCCATGACCTTGAGTCTAGCTACAAGACTCGTAAATAAAGAAAAGCGCTTCTTGGGAGGCAACCCATGTTTTGTGTGATTTTATTTGTTTGATTGTTATTTGCTTCCGTATGCATGCTTAATTTTTATTGTTGGTAGATCATGTTTCTAAACTAAATAGTAGAAATACTTTACTTTATTGTTTTTGCTCCACCTAAAGGTATTTTTGCAAAAGATAAGTGTAAGGGGAAACCCCAAATATGTTTTTAAGAAACAAACCGATCATGATTCTCCACAATATTAAATGAACATGTGTATTCGTATTTGTTAGAGTCAAATGCTTGTATTGAGTCATAATAAAATTTTGCAAGATTTTCCAGGAAGTAGGACCAAGTTTTTCCAGAAATTTTCCGGAAACTTAACATAAGGATTTCTGCAGGTCAATTCTGACGGCGTCAGGGGTTTACTCTTGACGGCGTCAGGAGTTAAAATCTGGAAATTTTACCGGTTTTGTTTTTCTAACGGAGTCTTATGGTTTTTGTGAATTATTAAGTTTTATAATCTCCAGGAGATCTGCAAACTTCATTCCACAAGCATTATATCTTATCTTGTTTTCTAGGATTTAGTAACTTATATAGGATGCCGCCGATTTTACGCGAGGTTGTCTTGTCTATTTTGTCAGGTTTTATAGGTTATGTATGACAAGAAGATGATTTACATTCTGGAAGGGAAGCTTTGATTGTTCGTTTTCTTGGAGGAAGATTTAACCTAGCCACCCTATTATCCATACCGAGCGAATCAGGGGAGTATTTGATTTCATTCTCTTTACTTTTTCACTTTTACATTCTTTACTTGAACATTGGGGACAATGTTCATCTTAAGTGTAAGGGGAGGGTAAAAAGATGATACCTTACATATGCACTTTCGCTTGAGTTTGTTTTGTTTGATGGTAGATGTGTAATAAAACTATGAGAAATACTTGTTAGTGCAATTTTAGCGCCAAATTTAAGATTTTTTACAACATTTAAGAGTGAAACTTTAGCCATAGCAAGCGTCTCATGGATAGGAGATTGTATGACTAGCACATAACCGTATATTTAGAAAAATTTTCCACCCAAATATGTGAGATTCGCCTTTACATTTGATAGGAAAAGCATTTACTATTAGTGCTTATGAGTGTACCGGTAGCATTTAGATTCTAGAACTTGCGTTAGTGATGCATCCCGAGACCGCTAGTGAGACTACATTCGTGTAGTAGGATTTACTACATGATAAGAGGCATTAGGATCACCCTTGTGTTAAACCCGTATTATAATTACTTGACCATTTAAGTCATATTACTTGGCTAGTTAAGTCAACTAATTTTTCCCACACCCTTAGCGTTGTACTCATTTTTAGTACACGAAACCCATAGTACACCCCTCCGAGCCTATCTTTTCGTTTCTAACTTTAAGCATCTTACTTAAAGGGAGAATTTGTTACACCCCACTTAAATGTACAACCAAATCGCCTTAGCCTTCCGTGTATGCGCTCATTTTTAGTGCATTATTGTTATTTGTTAAACCCTAAGTTAACTTCCTAATTGATTACATGGTTGCTAAGTCGAGTCATATCCTTGTACATATTGTTTTGGGACGATTGAGACTCATGGGTAAGTACTTATTTTATGGAGTAATGGCGAAGAACATCATTTATTACCCCCATATGTACGTTAATCTTAAAAGTGCTTCAAGTGTTTTGATTTTCTTAATTCGAGTCATTAGATTAGTTTAAATGTAAAATATGTAAAAATTCAAGTGTAAGGGAAATGTTCATTCCCTATGATGTATTATTTTGGATGGTAGGGTAAGAGTGTATGCAAAAAAAAAAAAAAAAAAATCGAAAAAAATCAAGAAAAAAAGAAAAAAGAAAATAGAAAAAGGAAAAAGAAAAAAAAACATACGGATTTATTCTATGTTCATTTTATATTTTTGTTATTTTTCATTTATTAGCATAAGTCGAGTCTAGTCTTGGCTTAGCAACGCCATCTTGTACATGTAATTAACCAAGATTGTTAACTCGCCACCAGTAAAACTTCCTTTATCCAGCAAAACCGTGTATTTCATATCCCTACACCTAACGTTACAACCCTTTAAAAGACCTCTTTGATAGTTTATCCTAGGTGCTTACGCCATGTGGTGGAGGTTTGATCCTTTCCCAAGCCTATGGTAATCTATTTTGCTATGACAGGTAGTGAGAGATATCTTCCATTTCCATATTGTAATTTACACTTTATTACACCCGAGAGATGTGAGTATCTAAACACTATTTGTGAGGTGCTAGTGTATGACCTCCGTGCTTGTCTATTGGTCTTTAGTGGAACGATTATTTGTTGTAATTACTTTTATATTAGTGTTAAATGACCCCTAACTTGTATTTTGACTAGAATAAAAGCGCATTTGCTTGAGGACAAGCAAATCTCAAGTGTAAGGGTATATGATGAGGCGAAAAATGATCCGTTTTTAGGGGGTCATTTAAGCCCGAATCCGAATTTATTTGATCAAATATTTCCCTAAATCGTTCCTTTTGTGATTTTAGGTACTTTGGGAGAGAAATCTGGAAAAGGAAGCAATTCGGACGTTTTTGGAGCATAAAAGTGAAGAAAACGCCAAAGTCTTAATTTTCCATGCTGGGAACAGTAGGTGACGGCGTCAAGAGCAAATTTTATGAATTTCCATGATGACCCAGAACAGATTTGACGGCGTCACGTTGGAAGGGCGTCAAGAGTAAAAGAGTCATGACGGCCTGGAAGTGTATAAGTCTTGACGGCGTCAGAAGTAGATCTAGGCAGTCCGAGAAGAGTTTTGGCGGCGAGGTGACGGCGTCACAAGTTTATTCTTGACGCTGTCAAACCTATTTTTCTATATATAGTTTTCTAACTTTCACACATTAAAGAGAGAAGTTTTGGAGAAACCCTAAGTACGATTTTGGTGTAACTTTTACAGGTTTTTCAAGGGTTCCAAACCCTTGATACCTTGCATTGTAATTGAGATAAGTGTTCCTTTAATTCAATCAATATGTCTATGTGTTGGTTGTCTATATCTTGTTCTTGTCTCAATTCCATTATGCTAGGCTAGATCTATCTTGTGTTTGCTTAGATCTAATGAAACCTAGATGTTAATTATGTGTTGATTACTTGTTTATCTTTATCTTGGATGAGTGATTTATATGTTAGGCTTAAGAAAACTGGCAGATCTCCACTTGGTAACATGCTTGAACGTCTTAAGAAACATGAACCGAGGCGCACTAGGTCTTTATTGGTTGTATTTAATGCATGAGCCACTGTTTACAATCCCTATAGTTGTGCTGGGCATGGTGTAGGAGGAGATAAGAGCTCATAGAATTGGGGAGTTATGTGTGCCACCCCATGAATAGTATTAAGGAATACGATCCGTCATCCATGCAATTATAACAAGTAATTAACGTGTAAAAGATGTCTAGGGAGTAGTGAAATCTAAGTAAACACATTTTCTCCAATTACTGCTCACAACCTTAGTATAATTAGTTTATTTTCATTTTTAGTATTTTATTTTGATTGCATCTTAGTATTGGGTTAGTTGATTAGCAACTAATTCCGCCCAAATCCTTCAAACCCGAGATATTTACTTGCTTTCTAAAAAATATAAAAATACAAAAATAATCATCCCTCACCTTTAGAACTAGTATTTAGGCTTTCTAATCCTAGCGACACTATTCCTAAGCTGAACGATCAATCCCCCGGTACTTGTCACTATACTATGCTACAACGATCAGGTACACTGCCTGGTGGGGGTTGTAAGCTTCTCGAGATCCCTCGAGAGGTAAAGCCTGTTGCGATTCCCACGCATCAATAGACATATTGAATGATTGATAGTTTACTTGTCTTCAATTAAACATGGAAGAGACAAGGGTATGAAACCCTTAAAAACTTCTGAAATTCGACCCAGGGTTTATGTGAAAAAGTTTCTCTCCAAAGTTGCACACTAATGAATGAGAAATCCAAAACCATATATAGATTTACAAGGGTGACGGCGTCACCTTTTTATGGTTGACGCCGTCATCTCGCCACGGCTAGGGTTTCTTGTCGTCCAATCCAACTTCTTGATGCCGTCTCTTTATATGGGTTATGGGCCGTAACGCTTTAAGAGTTACACGTGACGGCCTTCTTCAGGTAAAGGCTGACGTCGTCAGGTGTTAATGCCCAAAAAGTCATCTGGCACGTCAAGTGTAAAGTAATTTCCACCTCTTGATCAACAAGTGACGGCGTCACATTGTGACTCTTGACGCCGTCAGGTACTTTTTCCAGCTTGGATTCATGACTTTGTCGTTTTCTTCACTTTTATGCTCCAAAAACGTCCAAAATGCTATGTTTTCTAGAATTCTTCTCAAAAGTACCTAAAACGATAAAAGGAACGATTTAGGGTAATAATTGATCATATTATCACGACTTAAGGCCACCCCTTAAAAGCGTAACAAATTTCGCTTCGTCATGCGACATTGAGTGCTAACCGAGACTTTGTAGTCTTGGTGTGGCCTTGACAAGCCGAAAGATGATTTAGATTTATTATTTGGACATTTGGATTGATATGGTTGGCTTGTTGACCCGAGAATAATAAAAACTCGGATTGTGACTCGAAATAAATAATGACTCGAGATGTATATTGTTGGAAATATAAATGGCAAATAAAAGTGAAATAATAATACCGACTTAAAAATAGAAAATATTAAGTAACAAGGTAAATTTGTCATTTAATATTTAGAATGGAAAATTCAAATTAAAAGGAAAAGTAATAAAATGGGATAAAAGGGCAATACGCGAGAGTTATTAAGCGTTTAGAGGCTACATGTATCAAGGGATACCACATTTGGAAATTTTAGAATTTATATTGCGATTGTTGTTTGAGTAACGGATTGGTTAACATTAATATACCCGACCGACATGGTTAACGATGAATTCGATAAGGGCCGGTAAACGCGTTGGAGGAATTTATTAATGGGTAACCCATCCTTATGACTTACCATTTATTTGTTATGTATAGGTTGGCTTTATAAGCGAGGTAAAGGAATTGTTGACTTAAAGGGTTGACGAATTCGATAAAGATTCGATAATTCGCCCGGTTACCTTATTAAGCTTTTAGCTTAATTGTTTAGACCTTTGACCTTTATCGTGCATAAGATTGACTGGATGAATGATCGGTAGTCGGATACCTTGGGAAAATTGCAATACCAGATTATATATTGGCTTTGAAACGTTATTGGACTTTGACATATTTGACTATTTGAACACGAAACGACTATAGTACATTAGACTCATAAGTGACTTTAATGTATTTGAGCTGTAATGGACGAACAATGGAATATATGTCTAATAAACAACAACTATTGTAACGTTTATTGCTTAAAGGAAATAGAAATTATAAAACATTCGACACTGGAACGTTCTAATTACAAACGAGTCATGTCGAAATTGTATTTTATAACACAAGATATGTATGTTTAAAAATTAAATAAGGAATTTGGGGAAAATGCCGACAACCGCCAATCCATTCATCTAGACTAGTATAATTGTTATGTGCGAACACGTTGAGTCGTCCCCGTCGTCCCTTTTTTACGTTTGTCTTGTTTTTCGCGGCGATTCCGCTGTTTAGTCCCCGTGTTGGCGTGTGTACACTTGAGTTGTGTCTTACTACCGTTGCACAATGATGATACCAAGCTTTGATTAAAGGATAAAACAAGAATATTTTTGGAAATAGAAATGGTTAACTTTTGGAAAATTTTGTGCGTATAGTTTATGTGATATATGTTTTAAGACAAAACTTTAAATAATTAGGTTGTGCCGAGTCTGTAGTACCATGATTGAGGTGACTTTCATAGCCTCACTTTTACACTTAGACTGTTATTTGCAAACTTGGGGTGAGAAAACATGCAAAAACCCTTTTAATGGATTAAATGTTACTTTATGGTTTTGATATGTTTGCTATGTTAACTGGCTGAGGTTATGTGCTATATGAGTTGCATCCGTGCCGGATTACTGTTGCATGTGTTGCATCCGTGTAGGTTTATTATTGTATGTGCTGCATTTTGTGTAGGACTATATGGTGCACCTATAGGGATTATTACTATGGTTGGACACACTTAGATGTGGGTATGGTATGATTGATTGGTTGTGTTACTTAGTCCAATATAGCAAACTTATTATTGATTTGGTCCACCATTATTAGTTAGAAAAACCTATGAACTCACCAGCATTAACTGACATTTTTAGCATGTTTTCTCATGTAATGAGTGATGATGCTTTTGGATAGCTGGTACTTGGAGGCTTGGCAAGCAACATGGTGGATGGATCAATTAAGACTCTGATAAATAATTTGGGGACCTACTTTTATGTTTAGTTTGGGATTACTTATGTATTTTGAAATAAATGCAGACTTGGGTTGAAATGTTTAAATTAATGGATAATGCTATTCTTTTTTTGTGCTTGTGTTATATGCCAATCCTGAAGCTTTGATAAGTTTTTCGCTGTATCAAATTTTGGAGATGTTACATATATTAAAGGATTTATTTTATATATGACTTAATTTTTATAGACTAAGGATCAAATGAGAAATAAAACTAAAATGAGAAGGATGAGAAGAAACCATAACCGCACATTTTAGATGCACCTACAAAAGTAGATGCATTTTCACTTAATTTTTTTTTTTTCTTATTTGAAATGTGTGGCCAGGAATATTTCTCACTCTTCTCATTTGATTTTCTCTTCTCACTAGATCTCTTCCCAATTTTTATAATGCAAAAGACTCGTGAGTGTGCGAGTATATTATAACCAATTTCTTTTAACAGAAGAATAATACGAAAACAATTTCGTGTGAACATTTCTCTGATAATTTGCTCAAAACTCAAGTTGCATATCATATAATGCACACCAACAAGATGAATTATCTTTATTTTTGTAAAATTAATGTGAAATATTAGATAGTTTTAGCTTTTAAAATTAAACAAACATAAAGATTGAATTCAATTGGGTAGGAAAGTTTGGTGAGTTTCCACCAAACATTGTCCTCGATGGATCATAAAGGATGAAAATGGAGGCCTTGCGAAATAAATGCTAAATCTGACCTTTTCTACATTATAACTCATGGGTCATTTCACTGCTTTGTTTTCTAACAATTAGACAGGTATAGGATAGGAACTGTTTCTTTATTGGCTTTATATTTATTACGTATGTGATATAAACAGATTGTAGTTGTATTACTTTTGATCGTGTCATGTATCCCTTTCACCTTGAACAATAATGACATTCTCGAATTACACTATGTCTTATCTATTTATCCTACTATACGTTCAAATGTGTAACTTCAGTCTCAAAACTTAATTCGAACGATAGCTAGTTAAATGCCTAGTTTGCGATGTATGAGTCATACCAAATACAAGAAGTGATGCAATTCTAGTGAGGGGAACGGGTTACGGGCACACTAATGTTTTTTATTTCCTAATGATATGATTTGGCAACCCTACGTTTTACAAGTATTTTAATGAGCAAATTGTAAAAACCATCCACGGGGTTTGGTAAAATTGTAAGTCCAATTCTTGTAACTACATAGACCCGCGCATGTTCTTTTGGAGTTTTATCTATTTTATGTCAGATAATTACACACTAAAATTTCTCATAGAAATTGTGTTTGCAGTTTTGAAATTATAGAAATTACATCTACAATTTAATCAAACTACATCGACAGTTTTTGCAACTTTTTAAAAATATTTACTCCTCTCATCCCACAATAATTATCCACTTTGACTTTTTTGAGTCTTTTTCGTTTAACTTTAACTTTTAATATTTTTATTTTTGTTTAGATAATACTTGATGAAAATTATACTAATGCAAAACCTAAACTATTCCTATATTTTTTATCAAGTATTATATTACACAAATAAAAATATTTATGATCAAAGTTGAATAAAAAAGACTCAAAAAAGTAAAAGTGGGCAATTATTTTGATACGGAGGTAGTATATGTTAATGTGTAACACTCATGCACCATCGACATTAAGTTAAGCGAAAACTTCTTACATAACCCAAAAATAAAAATATAGTTTACTTTCTAGCCTAAATAAATAAATAGATAAATAAATAATTTCCAAAATAGACCATTACAACTTCCTCCTACTGAGTTCCTTGACGTTGTAATAGTCGGGGTAATTCACAAAAGGCTAAAGACATCCTTTTAACTATCATTTAGACGGCTTGGTGGGAACTTTGGAGATTCTGAAATGAATCAATATTTTGGCCCGGGAACAAGAGGGATGTCGGTATTGTGGACTTCATTATTCATTTCTCATTTAATGGTATCGGAATAGGCATAAGAAAGTGAGTGTGTTGAGATGACTGACTTAAAAATCTGCTTTTGGTTATATAATCATGAGAAATGATATACTCACAAAAAGATTTTCACAAAACAATCCACAAAATAAGATTGCATGAAGTAATTGGCTTAATGCGAGGAAGAGAGAGAAGTTATAAAAAAAATACATCAATCACTCTATGTCACCTCATTTTGTGAAAATCTTTTTGAGAGTATCATTTCTCTATAATCAATGTGGGAGAGCCTCCCGTATGCAGGCTGCTTGCGAGTATTTGTTGAGTGCTGTTGTGTACTGCTTCTCCCTACTGGGAGTATCAAGCATCTCAAGATTGTTTGGATCATTGGTTTTATGTTTGTTCTTATCGTAACTTTTCCTCGGGGCTTGTATGGGACTGCACCAAAAATACTTTGGAGTGAAAACCGGTGGCACAACCTCCATGAGTGAGGATTTTTCTCTTGTCTAAGTTCTCTCTAATTGGCAAAAGTTTTTTTTAATCCTTTTCTAGTCAACGCAATTAAAGCCTAAGAGAAATCTAGAATATGCCGTTGTGTTTATTTCTAGATTTGTAATTGTATTATTTGGTTTTTAGTACCTTACTAGTAGCCATTTTTATTTAATATAATTCTGTCGTTAAAAAAAAGTACTGCCTGCGACTCCACTAAATTCTTGACATGTGCTTTTTTTTTTTTTTTTTTTTTTTTTTTTAATAATACAGTGATGGTTGAGTGGTTTAAGATACAATTAAATTGATTGCACTTTGTATTTTGTACTTTGAAAAAGTCAAACCAAATTTTATACTCTCTGCGTCTCAAAATTATTGTTAGGAGACAAAATCATAAAGTTTAATAAAAATGGGACCCCTACAATTTTCAATCAAGCAAATGAAATATTCACCCACTAACTTTTCTTATTTTTACTTCAAAAAGAAAATGGACAATTAATTTGAGACATGTATAAAAGAAAATATGGACAATAAACATGAGACAGAGGGAGTAATATCATAAACAAAATGATGGTGATGTGACCGCTAATAACTTGTGCGAATGATGGTTTGTACTAATTTTTTTTGCACAGGTAGATACAAAATTACATTTCTACTTTATTTTGTTTAGTTTTACGTGTAATTAATTGTAACACCCCAACCCGAAAAGGGCTAAAGTGTAACATTATGGGTCAATCAGAACACAAGTGAAACAGAGATACATTTCTAATACAAAGTTTACAAAGGGTTACAAGGGAAAAACTAAACAAAGTACAAGATACAAAAGGGCAACATTAAGATACTAAGCCCAAACGTAAATGCTCCTAGTCATCTCTAAGTCCAGCAAGTAGCTAACAGGGTGAAGTCCTCTAAGCCCAAAAGTAAAATCTTCTTCCATAACCCAACTTCCTACTAAACCTGCCAGAGGAAAGAAAATGCGGCTGAGCTTACAAAGCTCAGTGAACATATATAACAGATAACAAAGCAAAAAAACAAAACGATACGAAAGAGATACAATAAATAGAGTTGAGAGAATCATAAGAATTACAAGATAAGGGAGTAGGATAAATGGTTAAGGTATAAGGTGAGTGTATGTATCAGTATATTTACCCCAGAGCAAATAAATATCCAAACCATATCATATCTTCATAACCAATGTATTCGGAAGGGAGTCCTCGGAATACCAAATGTAGTAGGAGGGGAGTCCTCAAGTAATCCATGGAGTAGCTAGCTCTCAAAATGTGAAGGGACTGCATGCACGCATGCCCAATCACCAAACAAATCTAATATATATCCATATCATCATAGTATCACAAACAAATATTAAACAAATCTAGGATGCATCCATACGCCCCTGTAAACAAATCATAATAATAAAGGCCATAGCAGATAGAAGATAAGGGACGGTGTGGTACATCTCTCCAACCACACTAGAGTCATAACATTGGTGCATCAATGCTACGGTCATGGACCCCCCATAACTGGGAACAAAATAATGCCTAGGTAAATACTGAAGGTCAAAGGTAACCAGAGTTCAAATCAAATATCAATATCAATATCAATATCATGGTCAAATAATCAAGGTTCAAATCCAAAGTTCAATAATAAGGTTCATGTAGTATAAGTGCCAATGTCAAGGTTCCAATCAATAAGGTTCAATATCCCAAGATCCAAAATCCCATGGTTCATAATCAAAGGGTCATAATGAGAGTTTAAAGCAGAAGTTTAATTTAGCGGGTTCATATCAATTGTTAAAAAAAAAATAGTATAATCCAATTAAAAGGTTTATAACAAAGGTTCATTTAGGAAGGAGTTTCCCAAAAGACAACATTTATAAAAGTAATCTTTAATGAAGGTTTTCTCAACATATCATTTAAAAGTAGTCTTCATGAATTTATAAAATCCTATATAAAAATGGTATTAAATCATATTAGGAGCGTCGTCATAAAATAGTTTCTCCTTTAAATGTTTCCATGTCATAATTAAGAAAAAGGTTTTCATCTCCTGATAAAATATCTTAAAAGAACTTTCAAAGTTTCAAAGGTTCCAAAGGTTAAGGTCACAAAAGGTTAACAACCAAGTTGTGTCAATATCATACCATGAGGGTTCAAAAATACCAATAGGATCCCAATACCACGAAGTACATCAACCTCAGAGCCAAGGGACAAAGGTTCACACAGATCAAAGGTTCAAAGATCAACGGCATATCAACTATCAAGGGCTCAATTATCATAAGATAGATCAAATAGGAAAGCCTAACATAAAGGCTGAAAATCAGGTGACAAGATCATAACAATGCAGTCAAAGAGAGGAAAGACAAGTCGTACGAAACCTTTACTAAAAAGGTCAGAATATTTGTACCTTCGCCGAAACACACCAAACCAAGATCAAACAAAAGAAGAAAGATCACTCCCACTTCACCGGACCTAGAAGAAAGTGTTTCCATATATAGCAGGTTTCCATTTTAGGTAGTTCAAACATTTTAGAAGAATTTCTATTTTTAATAAGTTTCCTTATTTAGAAGGTTTTCAAAAATAGCAGGTTTCCACATTTTAGGGTTTAATATGCAATTAACCAAAGTTAAAGGTCTAAAGTGTAAATATTACAATTCTCCATATTTATGCCATTAAATCCATAAGTTAATAATATTTACCATTCAATTCCTCAAGTTTACAAATGTTACAATTTAACCATTTAATTCCATTATGTACAATTTTACTCCTTATTAATATTTAAATTACAAATATATCCATAATAATTCCATATTAGCACTTTTAACCCTTAATTATCAGAATTAACACATTTTACCCTTCATATGATATTTATACGAATGATCCTTCCATTTTCATAATTTACAAAATAACCCCTCTACTTTTAATAATTTCCAAATCAGATATACTTATAATTAGTTTACCTTTTTTAAACCTTTTAGTTTCAGATTTAACACATAACACCCCCATATTATAATTTTTACAATTTACCCCTGGTCCAATACAAGTTACAAAAATGTTTCATAAGTTTATAAAATTACAAAATCCACCCTTTACTTTTAAAAACATAAATCGGCTAAATAATTAAATCAAAACCATCAACCCTAATTTTTCCCAATCATTCCCATCATCATTACACAATCATTACAACATTTATTAACCCATAACAATACCCAAAACCCTAACCCTAAATCATTCGCACCCTATTTTAATTATATACGATCGGATCAAAACAAAACAATTCCAAACGATTTACTTAGGCTTCAAATAATTGTAACAATATTTATATGAGTCTTATTAACATCATTAAATAATACAAAAATATTGTCGAAGCCCCAAAATTTATATATGGCCGATTATAGTTTTTCCATATAATTAGGGTTTATGTTTTCTTTAATTCGTATAGCCTTATATAACATGCATGGATCGATTTTAGGATTTTATACATATGATATATGATAAGAGGGATGATACAAAATACCCAATTGATTTGTGTCAAAAGGAACAAGGAGAAATGATTTTCCTTCTCTCGGCTAGGAAATACGAACCCAAAACAATTCCACACGGACCCCGATCACTCCACAGCATTCACCACTATTTTTATAGACTTATAAAACTTAGAACAAGTCCAAGAAAAATGGAAAATACCCTTGTAAAAATTGTATGGCCGCCGGTGTTATTTTAGAGGATTTTAGGGTTTTGAAATTTGTTTTAAATAAAAATAGGTATCAAATAATTATATAGGAGGGAAGGGTGATAATGGCCATATTTGGTGCTCAATTAAGTGAGAGAAATCGGAAAAATAATAATCTCCATAATTAGAGCATGTATATCCCTTTTATTAAATATTATGTACAATTTTAAATCATTTTGGACCCTTTATAATTTCTTAGGCGTGGCATATGAATTTTTATAAGTTTCAAATATTACAAATGATCCAAAAAAAATAATATTTATCATAGGTTACTCATTTCCAAGTGTTTGTGTTTTATTTGGTGTTTTATTTAAGTATTTATTTAAGTTTTAAGTTGTAGGGGCAATTTGGTAATTTAAGCATGTTATGAAAATGTGGGTTTTACATTAATATTGAAAATCTCATAATTATAAATGAAACCTATAAACTCATATCCAAAATCTTTGACATATTACATAGACTCTTTAACAATTAAGCTCCTAAAACAATTTACCTCATAATTAATCTAAAGATAAACTCTTCATCCTTTTTTTCCCCTAATGTATATTTACACACAACCTTGGCATTTCTCATTTAACCCAAATTTTAATCCTTCATATGTAATTTTTTTCATCAGTTATATGATCAGTTTGACGTTGATTTTTTTAAAACAATCAACCTCCATCCTTATAAGATCCCTTAAAGTCCCCCCCCCCCCCCCTCCAAATGCTTATATTTTCGTTTTCCTTTGTTAAGTTAGTCCTTCCTCCTGTGTCACTAGACTTTCTATCCGTCAGTTCTGTACTTACATTTACCACGTTTTTTTTCTCCCATCTATTTTCGTGATATGGTTTTCACCTTTGCATCATTTAACAGTATATCCAGCTATACGTTAACCAAAATGTTTTGCATCCCTTTACTTTTGAAACTCCTGCATATTAGCTTATTTTTTTAGAGTAGTGGTCAGCATGATGATGAATTACAACGAGTTGTTTTCTTGATGTATTTGGATGTAAGTGTTATGATCTTAATGACAAAGACGATCTTGTGAAGCTTAGTGCTATAGGAGAAGAAGTTGTTTTCATTGGTTACTTGAAGGATTCTATTGCATTTAGTGTATACATCAATAGATATAGAATGATGATTGAAAAAATGAATGTAAATTTCGATGAACTCGATGATATGACTTGATGCTACACTTTTCACGTGTTGATGCAGTGATGACCAAAGCCTTTGTAATGTTTTAATGATGACAAATATACATTTGTAACACTTAAAATCTCAAGCGATAGCCAAAAACCTAAAGCCATGAAGTTTGGGTCTGGCGCACTAGCTGACGCGCCTTACACATGGGTAGTGCGCCAGTCTCAGGTCTACATAGCGTTTCGGCTTTACTCGACTAAAGTTCATCTTTCAATTCAGGTTCGTACATAATATTTGAGAAGTTTCCTTTGAAATTTAGACTTATAGAGATGCCCAAAACAATTCCTCTCGGTTTTACAAAAACGCCAACTCACAAATGTTTTTACAAAGCCTCGAGCAAAGGAAAAATTGTTTTTACTCAAACCTAAGAGGTTTATACTTTCACTTAAAATTCAAAGGAAAGTATTCAAGTGACCATAATGCATACGCGGATCGTTACTAATCACATAATGAGTTTACTCCCTTATTGGTAATTTTAGTCGGGGTCACTTTGCGTAAACGTAATTCTCTCATTTATGAGATGTTGATTTTCCTTGATGCAAAACACTTAACTTTCTTGCATCAAGATGAGTAGTGAATAATTTAATTATGAGTTAACAAAGGATTATCAAGTTTTAATATTTGAGTTTAGAGTTCTTAAAATATAATCCTTTGAATAATTTTAAAATCTCCCACAGAAACACACTCTTACATTCCCTTACACATCAATGTACTTCTTATGCCCTATACCACAACATAATCTACTACATTCCTTTATGCCTCCCACATTTCTTGCAAAGCCACCATAAACTATTCTTTTCCTTACAAATAAACTAAC
This sequence comes from Artemisia argyi, assembly GCA_030686995.1. Classification (NCBI taxonomy): domain Eukaryota; kingdom Viridiplantae; phylum Streptophyta; class Magnoliopsida; order Asterales; family Asteraceae; genus Artemisia; species Artemisia argyi. The sequence goes on from CM060693.1 coordinate 160,056,994, forward strand.
ACAACCTTTAGCCTTCAAGTTTCATTCACTATTACCACACTCCTTCATATGTGATTTTTTGATTGACCACATCACTCTCATATACATCAATACCTCTACTACTTCTCACACACTCTTAACATTCAAATTTGAACTTGAAATCACTGTAAACACATACTATCACACGCCATACTCACACACATAACCCTCTCAATTTGAATTTGAATCCAAATAACACCTCCCTTATACAAGCATTATATAACTCATATCTTACACATCCTATAAATCTATAATCAATTTCTTCCCCAACACTCTTCCCTCTCACAATCACTAACTAATTTGAATTTGAATTTTAAATTACACCTTTTGACAACTCATTTCTTACACACTCACTCACATACTTCTAACATTTCCTCTCCAAGTTTGAGTTTGACAACTTACTTCCCTCACACGCTCTTACATTTCTATGACACAACTCACCTACACACTTAACTCTCTCATATGCATCCAACTTCCACAAATATAATATTTTTTTGTGTCCTCTCCTCTTACACACTCACTTACACACTCAACACTCTCTCACAATATACAACTCATCGCCAACAACTAGCTTTTAAATTTGAAATTTGAAATTTAAATTTGGGAGGCAATGTAATAACTAACCCTTAGGTAGCACACAAAGTTATTATCCTATAGTTAAAGTCGAATGGTTCTTTTCTTTCTCTTTAAATTTGGACTAAACAACTAACTATCTAGTTTTCACTTCAGGGAGGCAATGTAATAACTAACCCTTAGGTAGCACACAAAGTTATTATCCTATATCTAAAGTCGAATGGTTCTTTTCTTTCTCTTTAAATTTGGACTAAACAACTAACTATCTAGTTTTCACTTCACCAAATATTTTAAGCACATAAATCTTGCCTAAATGAGTTGGTTGACCTTATCATACTTTTGAGTGTTGGAATGCTATTGGAAATGTCAATGGTGAAGTGCAATTGGGGGTTTAACACGAGATGAGTGTAAATATCAAAACCTGAAAATTTCTCGGGACTTGCCCGGTGCGCTGGGTGACGCGCCAACGCATGCCCAGTGCGCCAGGCTCGGCTGGGAAGTCTTGGGTTTTTCCATAAATACTCACCTCTTGTCTTTTATTTTCTTACCTCTTGCAATACTCACCTCTTGTTCTAACTTCTCATCTAATCATCAATTGAAAGAACATTTTTTCCGCAAGGGAGATTCACAAGAATCTAAACTAGTATTATGAATTGTGTCGAGGGTCTTCTTCGCTATACCATTTCTTCGACTCTCTAGGTTAGGTTAGGATTGTTTCAAACAAACAAACAAACACTTATAAATTATTTGAAGTCTTATACGAGTTGTGGGTAAGCAATGGTGTAAACAAGTCTTGTATCTTGGTGATCAAGCCTAGACCAAGGAAGGTCTAGTTGGGGTTTGATACTTCCAGTGGGGATATCTTTGTGGTCTTAGTGGAAAGTCGAATCACGAGATTCTTATGGGTGGTTTTCTAGGGTGGAATACCATTGGAGTAGCTCTTCTTAGCGAGCGTCAATCTTTGTGCATATTGATGGAGTGAAAATGTAACGGTTTGTAGTCCACTGTAAGGATTATAGTTAGTAATAGTATTAGTGTCATGGATTTGCAACTGGACGTATGTATGGTATAAACCCCCATCCTGAACCTATGTATATCGTGATGTCTATCTCTCTTTACTCTCTCTTTATTGTGGTTGTGATTGTTGTTGTGTATAAACACTTGTTTGTTTTTCCAGATTAGAAGTAGTTAAAATTCAAATTAGTCGAAAAAACCGTATTCACCCCCTACGGTGCTACATCCCAGAATCAAACTTTCTAGTATTCAAGTTTCTGATCAAACTCAACAAGCAATCAAGATGTTAGTCATGGTTCATCTGCAACACCCAATAGTGACAACTTAGATACTTTATTTGATGAAAAAATTGACACACATCAAGAAACTACTGAAGTATCTCCTACCAATATATCACCACAATCTTCACCTGATACATCAGTATCTTCATATGGAAACAGTAACTCAACAATCATCAAGTATTGTTCCCTCAACAACTACATAGGTTTCATTACCATCATCTAACTTTCACATTCAACATTTGAAAGTAGTGAATCCTTCCAACAAGCTTACAATGATCCGTCAAAAGATCATATGTATTACCAAATTATTCTCATGCTCGCAAGTGGACAAAAAAGCACCCTTTTCGCCAAATACTTGGAAGTCTTGATGAAGGAGTTAGAACACGAAGAAGTATCACTCAAAAAGAATGCTTTCATGTCATTTTCTAAGTAGTGTTGAACCTGCCACCATAACTGAAGCACTAAAGATGACAGACGGATTGGTGCTATGCAAGAGTGGTTAGACGATTAGTATGTTTACGCCTGTATGTATTTGGCCCATTGTATCTTATATATACCGAACTTATGTACAGAACTTAGATTATCAATATACGATTATCAGATTCCTTACACTTAATCAATTTGAAAAAGTTCGGCATCTAGTCCCACGTCAAATCAATTTAGGAGTTATATTAGAAAGCTTTTAACAAATACAATTACTTAAATGACATAAAACAAACTTTTATGTAAAACAAATGATGTAATTGTAAATTATTGATTATCTCTTCTTTTCTCTCATAACTCTGAAACACGATATACAAATTCAAAATATCACTCATGTCCTCTTATTTTCGGTCTATTTTTGTCTTATTATTTGTTTTTTTTCAATTCAAAACTCGAGAACAGAGTATTAAGGAACTTTCTTTTAAAGTGTGCTTACTTTACAAAGTTCAATAACGTGATCATTGTGAAGTTACTTGTAATTATCGATGTTGTGAAAATCGAATAAAGACGATGAATGTAATTTTGCACAAATAAGATGGACAGACATGTAATTTTTTCGATTTTATTTTAGATACTTAAAGCCATGTGATACATCAATTCTAGAAGCAATTGACCCACAAAGAGTCCCACAAGTCTTGCCAAATATATGTTTGACCTTCTTTCTTTAATGGACAACCCATCAAGATTCAAGAGTGGGGATACCTTCCGATCTATTAATTCTGGCAAAAATAGCAATAACGTAAACAAAAGGACTCTACAATAACTACATTGTTTTATTTTAGATTTTTATAAACTTTATTTTGAATGTATTAGATCCTTTGGCCAAGTACAATGATACTGTATTTAACACATAGTTGGATGATATAAACAAACAAGTTTTGTATGTACATCTGTTTATGCAATCGTACATAAATGACATCCAAGGATTTCAGTTTTGTATTGGTCATAAGTGTTTCCATCACTCCAAATGATTTGATTTGTTTTACATCCTTTTAATATGCAGGAGCTTAGTGCTCTCATGTATAAGAAATTAAGAATACAAAAACCCAAGTTTAAACCAACTTTCATGGAGCTTAGGCTTGACTTGTAGTCTTTCATTCTTCCACACTAATTTTCTATGGCCAATGTTGCACGTGAATTAGCGGAGGTACTGTGTAAAAGCTTAGTAAACATAATTTTCAAAAATATGTTGTAACCATCTAGCTTTAAATTTTTATAAGCTCGGCGTCACTACCATCCACTTGGAGTGTGTATTTTGAGGCCCCTAGACTATAAGACTTTTCACATCTTGCACACCCTCGTTATGCGCCCTTTGTTTCTAATTTGAGTTGTGCTACAACAACTTTGGCTTCTATTAGCTCAGTTTAAAGCGACTTATAAAATTTTGAGTTGAGTTTAGACTAAACTAAACTTACAGTATGGTCGAAGTTTTATACTTTGAGTCTGACTCATACAGACACATGAAACTTGCATCGATCTCTTAATCATATTGTATTAGACTCGAGCTTGTTTTTAAAACTAGATATAGATCTGCTGAAATCGAAGTCTCGATAAGTTAAAAACATTGGAGAAAACTATTCTTGAGTAAAATATAAGCGAATCTAATACAATATTATTGGACAAACGTATTCAATTGCATATTTGCATGGTACATTAAACTACTGAGAATCTTGAACCACTATATGGACTATCTGACACAGATATTGTTAATTATTTACTATAATTAGGTGACAAATGCATCATAAAAGACAATGTTAGGCGAACGTTTTACATGATACCAATATTTGAACAGATGTTATTCATCATTAAATGACAAGTCTTGAATAAAATACAGTGTCGGGCAAACATTTTGCACGATATTTCGACAACCCATCTATAATATTTTGCACGATATTTCGACAACCCATCTATAATATTTTATACCCATATAGTATCATCTAATAGCATTAAACGACAAGAAATTGTCATATCAAACATAATAACGATTTGAAATAAACCCATACGTATAATTTAAGTCTAGTCACTGGACTAAGGGTGTGTTTGTTTTTAAAAAAAAAATCTTACTAGCCCTCTTACTCCCTCTTAATCTTACCAGTTAGAGGTGGGCAGACGTTTTGGTTGTTTGTTTTTTTCTTTTGAGTCAGACCCAGTTAGACATATAACATCTTACTCAGTAAGAGGTGGGGGACTTGTCTTACTGCCTCTTACTCAATAATTGAGATTGAAGACTCGTGTTAATATAATATATTTGATGGTTTATTAACTATGTTATATTTATGATAAAAAGTGTTATTTCATATTTACACAAGTTACTTAAATAAATTGCAGAAACGAGCACTTAAAATCATTCGGACAATTATACAAAAACAAACAACATTATTTCGTTCAGATTTAGACGTTCTACCCACCTCTTACTAGTAAGATGTGGTAGTCAGATTCAGACCTAAAACATCTAAATGAAACAAACACACCCTAAGATTGATGTGGAGGCATTGATACTTTTGTATCATTAAAAATTTAATAAATAAATAAAAAAATCAGAAAATGCATCCAATGAGAAAAAAACAATATATACTTTTAGTTTAAAATGGATATTGTATGTAATCAACTCGTCATGTCGATAAAAGACAAATATTAAATAATAATTTTACAAAAGAACCCCTAAACTTCAACTCTTTTATCACTTCCATTCAATCCATTTCCTAAAACTGCACCATTACCTCCTACACTACTATTAATAACACTTTCATTGCTTCTAACCCCCTTAAGAATCCCATATTTACGTAAAAGTTCCTCTCCCCAATCCCCTAAATTCAATACAATGTATGTTCCTATACCACCAATCAACCCGTAAGCGATCGAGTACGTCAACGGCATCAATATCAACGTTATGAACGCCGGAATTGCTTGTTTCATGTCGTCCCAGTCGATCTCAACAACCGATTTCATCATCAAAACTCCTACCAATATCAAAGGCGGCCCAACTGCCCACGCTGGTATTGAAGCTAACAATGGCGTGAAAAAGAATGCTAACATGAAGTATCCTGCTACCGTTAACGCTGTCATTCCGGTCCTTCCACCTAACAACATCAATAAGACTAATAAGTTTGTGAACAACTAATATTGATACTTTTTTAGAAATCATAGAATAAAATACGCGAGTATTGATCAATACCTAACCAACTTTTATTATTTAATCGAGTACGTTTATCGTACTTATAGTCCTTTAACTTTTAATATATGCCCAAAATAATTTACAAATATATGACAAAAGAGTTAGACTAGACCCGAAAAAGATCATAAGTTAAACCAATAAAATAGTAAAACTGTAATGGTTTACAGTAACTTTTTAGAAAACTTTAGTTCCCGGGTATAAACGTACTGAATCAGTTTAGTATAGTAATTTTTACCTTCTCTTATTCCAGTAGACGACTCAATAAACGCGGTCACGGGCGACGTACCAAGCAGCGATCCAATAACTATCGACGACGCATCAGACATGAAGGCAAAATACTGACCTTCAAAATCACCATTTTCATCTGCAAAACCCGCGAACCGGGCCATAGAATACAACGTACCCGTGGTATCAAGAACATCAACGTATAAAAGCGTTACTAAGGCCTCCCAAAAATACCCTTTACCAATACTCGAAAAACTTAATGCACCCGCAGTATATCGTATTTTATGAACATCAACAACTTGTTTAAAATACTCGTAAGCTGAGTCGCCTTGTGGAGTGTTCGGAAACGCGGTTACTTGTGTGTTACGGAACCATGAAACAGCCGTTACAAAAACTATACCATATATCATGGCACCTTTTATATTTTTAACCAAACAGTAACCAATAATTACGAAACCAACCACTCCAAGCCAAAAAGTTGGACTTTCCATTCTGTTATGTAAACACATAATATCTCCCGACACGGAACCGCCTGGCAGAAGACTAACGGTTCCGTTCGGGAAAGTAATAACTGGCGCGAGTGAAGCTCTGGATGAGCTTGGACACGCGCCAAGTGTTACTAAAGTTGATGAGCTGTAGCCTATTAGGCCGATTCCTTGGTTATTTTGTAAACCTATAAAAGCTAAAAATAAGCCGATCCCAGCCGATGAGGAGATTCTCACAGGCTTGGGGACTAATTTTGCCAGCTGGGCTCGTAAGCCAACTGCCGAAATTAATAAAAAAATCATCCCTTCTATAAATACAGCTGCAAGGGCATTTTCGTAAGATATGTTGCCAGATCCGTGGAATCCGACAACTGTATATGCGAAATACGCGTTAGCTCCCATACCAGGAGCTAACGCCAATGGTAAATTCGCAAAAGTACCCATTATGACACACCCAATTAATGAAGACGCCACCGTGGCAACTATAAGGTCTTTTCTGACCTTTGACAAACACTCAGTGTAACCCGGGTTTACCGGGTCAAACTTGCATGAATCTTCGGGTTGTATAACCCGAAGATTCGGGCCAGTGCAGTTTGATACGGAAATAGTTGTGTCAGAACATAATGGTATGCAGTCTGAGACTGAGCAGGGCCCGCCAGAGTCTGCGAGTATACTCGCGTTAACCGCGAGTATATAAGCCATGGTCAAGAACGTGGCGGTCCCTGCTCTAAGCTCAGTAGTAAAAGTAGTATTACGTTCATTGAGTTTAAATCTTTTTCCAACTCGCGACTTAGCGACGAAAGTGTTGAGACGAGTTAAGGGTGATGGTTTTTGCTGTGGAGGTTCTCCTGCCTCCATTTTGTTTGGAGTTGTGAGAAGTTGTAAAAGTGTTGGTTTATAAATGGTTGTTACATAGAAAAGTTGGATATTTTAATACGTGAAGAATAAGAAGATATGAAGAGTGTTTTTTTAGGGACGTGGGTGGAGAAATGGTTGAAATGGATTGGGAGGGATGATTCTTATACTCCAATATAAATGGTGGTATCTTGGGTTCACATTTTCATATTTTTATCTTTTAATTTATGAGATAATTGATAAAAAGAAACATGCAAATATTTATCCGAAAAGTTAATACACCATTCGGTTATTCGTCGTCATTCGTTAAACACTTAGCGGTTAGATACGTACTCCGGATTCCTATTTAAAAAGTTGGTGCAATTGATATATTTTAGCCAAAAAAAATGTAAATCGGTGTGAATACCCTGATATCATACATTTTTTGATGCCAATCGGAACGTTCCTCAAGGACCCGCCCCATGCGATATGCACCTGTTCTCATTGAACTAATTAGTCGGGAGTTGGGATCTAACCCTAGGCCATTTTCTCCAATAGGCTCTCTTTGGACCGGTCAATTGAGCATTTCCTGTGAGAGAATGATATTATTGTACTTTAGTACCAAGGAAGAGACTTGAACACTGGTCTATTGACTCAAGCACAAGCACCCTTACCATTGGACTAATTATTAATTATACACGCTTAATGCTTTTTGTGCGCAAGAGTTCAAGGCTAACACAAGATTCTGCTTAAAATAATAACTTGTTTTATAATTAAGAATTGTTCGGATAAACTAATTGTGATGCATTTCGGTTAAAATTACCACTTGAATGGTCTTATACTCTTATGAGTAATGAGAGTTTGATCCTAATAGTAGGTGCAGTTTGGCACCAATATATGTTATTGAGTTATTGGCTTGTCACCTCAACACACATTCAATAATATCAAAATAACTAAAAGAGCTCTTCAGCTATAATTGTTATCGACACATGTGGCTCAAATAACACATCATAAAAATATCACACTCACTCACTCACTAAAAACATTTTTGAATTGCCGGGCAAGGACACGAATGGCTAGTGAATGGCATCGGTGATGGTGCAGAATGTCGACGCCGTTGAGCAAAAAAAAACCTTAATAACGTGTTGTTTGTCCCTTACACCGTGCTCCCTCAAAATATATTTTTCACTAGAGCTCGATCATCTTAATTTTATGATAATCACCTTTCTTTAGCCAACAACGTGGCAATTTTGTGGTGTACCATGGTATCTTGACAATATGGAATCCGTGAGTATTTTCTTGTTCTGTGAGTTATGATGTGTTAGGTCGAGAATCTAATTAAAACTAACCTACCGTTTCTAGAAATGATGATTAGGAGTTGAAGATAGTTTTGTCCTGATTATCTTTTCCTTAAAGATGTTTTTTCTTGTTAAATTATTGTTTTCTGCTATCCTTATTACGGAGTATGATAATTTAAACTTAATAGATACATAATGGTGCATGAATAACCATTTATGCATTTAAATAATTTTGTAATACACAACTATGCATTGCAATTTTTAATTGAAATATTCAGTATTCTTTTTAAAAGAAATGACTAATGTGTCATTTTTCCAATAAAAGTTTTGGAGGTAAAATCTTCTAAAAGACACATGTACAGGTTTAGAAATTGTGTGCCTATCATCAACTTATAGAGTAATCATAAGATCAAGGCTAGTCTAAGCATATATAGGTTGTTATACCATACATTAGCTTTTAAACAAGCAATTATAGAGTAATGTGACCACCAAAATAAAGATTCTCAACTTAAGACATCAAATTTAAATATTTACAAAAACATTTTGATTCAAACTAGAAGTATCGTGCATAGCAACTGAATTTTAACGCAATCAATTATAGATACAAATTGCTTGGGATATTATAGTTATTCATTTTCATCACCTATGAATTAATAAATTAATAAAAAAAATGTTGTAATACATTGTCTTATAAAATATAGTTTATGGATGAATTTATATAAATTATTAGTGTTGGGATTAAATTCGATTAAGATATATTTATTTATTTATTTTACTATTTTTTTTTTTCAAACATCACTCATTTTGAAACTTTTTAAATTTTAAACAAAAATATTTTTGCTTTATATGCAACAAATATACTTGTCAAGTTGAATAGTTAAAACTTTTCCCTATTTAATGGAGATTAGCATAGTTTTTGCTATGCATGAATTGAAATTGGATGATCGAATGAAAAATTGTGGTTGTTTTAAGTTTTGTAAGGGAATGGTTCATTCGTTAATTCCATTATATCTCTAACCACCAACTTTATTACATAACCACCCCTTTTAGTTTTTCTTCATTTCATTACAACATTTAATCACATTTTGACATATTTCATTTATTTCATTCCTTTTCGGCGTTCATTGCATTTTAACAAATAACATGCGTAAATTCCATTCAATATTGTAAACAAATAGGCTAATCATACAGTAATGACTCATTTAATTATTATGTTCATTTCATTAAATCATCGATTACATCCCGTTATCACCCATCACGTTTAACCAAACAAACTCTAGTGATATTACAAGGTGTACACATCACCAATGTTTTAAAAACTGGGTTTGAAATCGACCCGGTCGAGTCACCGATTCGACCGCCGGATCAACACGGTTTTCAATTTATTATTTTTTTTTATTTTTTCTACCGGTTCAACCGGTTCGACCGCCGGGTTAACCCGGTTTTTTATTAAAAAATTTTGAAAAAACAAAACCCGGCCGAGTTTCGAGAACCGGGTCACTCAAAACCCGGCGGGTCTAACCGGTTAACCCGGTTTTAGAAACTCGAGTTTTTTTTATCCATTTTTTAATCGAAACCGGTCGAACCGGTTAACCCGGCCTGATCGACCCGGGTTTCAAAACACTGCACATCACAAATGTATCTCATAAATCACTTACCTAGAGAGCAACTACACATACCGCTATGTCGACGATTGTCGAGAACAACATATTAGTTACGAATGTTTGTGGTTTTGATGGTAGCATAATTTATTTCAAAAATAAAATTTATTATTATCATAAAGACAATAATCTTCATCTAACTTTTCAAAATCCAAGTAATTCTTGCAATATTGAGTATATATTAATTTAGAAAATAGACATCTTTTGGATGACATCAGAATTTGGAAATTTGCCATAAGGAATTCCAAAGTTGCTGATAATGATAACAAGACGTAAGAAGGAACAAAGACATATTTGTAATAGACTGAATTTGAGTCAAAAAGTTTTATTAAATATCTTATATATAACAAACTAATAAAAGCGAGTATATTTTTAGGTCATGTTCATTTTATAATTCTTTGTCTTGAATATATATTATATTGGGGGTCATAAACTATTTTGCTAATACCATTTTATGATATCCGAAAGACGATAATAAATATAAAATACTAATATATTCAACGAGATAATGCAAAACACAACGAAGTTTTAATATATTAAACTAAATTAAATACTAATTTTATTGGTCGAGTTGTGAAATTAAGTAATGGGAAAAATGAATAGGAAAAACGCTAGTTGAGTTGTTAATTTTGAAAAATGAAAATAGACACTTATTTTGAATTCTCGCAGTTGACCTTTAAATTTGTAACACATGACCAAATTCTATACGCAATGCTCAACTTTATTTTCTCAAAAAAAAAAAAAAAAAAAAAAAAAATGGTTTCACATTAAGATTTGTGGTTAACGTTTTGATATTTAACACCACAGATTTTATTAAACCTTCTATGTCAAATATAGGTAATCTGAATACAATACTCTATGACATTTTAAATATAATTTGTGCACACAATGACGAAACGTTTCACATTAAGTCAGTCTCTCATAACACTTAAATTAAACAATAATAATGATTCAAGCTGCAATAATTATTTTAAAAGCGCAGAACTAAACCAGTATCAATAGTCAACAAATCACGTTAGTGGTATCTTAAAAAACTAAATGAAGCGACCACTTAACATGTTTATATTTAACATATAATTTAATATTGGTAAGTGTTGGAAAATAAGTGTTGGAAAATAAGTGAGAAGTACATCCTCCCTTGAAGGTATCTTTATGAGCACAACTTTGAAATGGTAACAACAATGTCAAACAACCCACCTTTCATGGATCATATTAAAATTTCATGCCAATTTATTTCTCCATTTAGGCAGACAATTTGACTTTTTACTATCTGACTTTGAAATGAAAAATATATTTAAAAATAACCAAGAGGGGGAAAAGGCCAAAGTGGAGAATCCCATCTTGTTGGCTTCATGGTTTGTGTGATTTGCCAAAAAAAGAAGAAGAAGAGGATTTTGGTTCTATTTTTCTACCCCAATTCAAGCACCTTTTCTTTTCAAGTTGCAATAGAATGGCATTATGGGCGTTTGAATGTATTTTATATGGTGGGTATTGTTGGTAGTTTCAAAGATCAAATGATGTTTACAAAGTTGTTTTCTTAGAGTACTGTATTTAACTAGGGTGTGATTTTATACAACTTATTTCGAATTTGAGCTGCATGATATTTTTTTTAGGGTAAAATAGAGAACTTGAACCAATGGACTCGCTGATGATATGTATTTGTATTCAACTATTAATTAGCATGATTAAAAATGGTTTTATATGTAAAGTTTTTGTTATCTCTACTACCTTTTTTTATTTTATTTAAAAAAAAAAAATTACGACAATTTTAATAAGAAACTAGCAAAAAGCAAAAAAAAAATAATAATAAAAAATAATAAAATAAAATTACAAGTTTAAAAAATTAGGATTTTGCATCTAATTAGCCCAATTGAGCTTAGATTTACTACTGCTATAAATCCACAAAAAAGACATTTATACAATGTCATCGAAAATAAGCTCCCTTCTAGGTTGATGAGAGCCAAATAAGCATTGATTTTTGAAACGCGGAATAAGCCACCACGTCACATAACAAATGCCTTTAAGGATCTCCTTCATGCGAGTAGATAAGCGGGAATTAGAAAGCCAACTGAGCCACTCGACATAAGAATTGAAGTAGGAATCTTCGAGCTCCCACTAACGAAAAACTTTGTGCATAACTTGCCGAGCTTGAGAATAAGAGAAAAAGATATAGGATGTGAATTCCGCAGCCTCATTACATAAGGGACAAAGGATCGAAGGAATCTCCAAGCCACGAGAGGAGAGGTTCAACCGAGTTGGCAATCTATCCAATCTAATCCTCCAAGCTAGAACATTGACCTTGATAGAATCAACTTCGCCCACCTAGTAGGAATGATTGGCTTTGGCAAAAGACTATCATCAGTAAGGTTACGAACCGATTTAACCTAGAACTCACCCGAAGCGTCCAGAGACTAAACCCAGCGATCGATCATTTGAAGGAGAATTACTTCTGTGATGTGAAAACATAAACCACTATATTGCTCCTCTTCAGCGCCTCCTCTAGGCGGACGACGATATGTGACGTCTAAAGAAGAATGCCTCATTTTCTCGGCCACTGAAATGTCCTTATGTGAATTCAAAGCGAATAACCTTTGATATTGAGTTTTCAAGGCAACCTATCCTAACCAAATTTCATCCCAAAACAAAGTATTTTCTCCATATCATACATTTCTAATAAGGGCTAAAAGATCAATTCCTTTATTGTTAAGAGAAGAAAAGTCACAAACTATATATAGCTAAATAGAGCTTCTATTCGAAGAGTTGTGATTGTCAATAGCTCTTCTAACACCGTTTTATCTCTACTACTTAAGAGTTTATGTCTTTTTTTAAATTCTTAAATCTTGAATCTTGAAACTTAAATTAATGTAGTTTGCTTAAACTACTTTTAAATACCTTTTAAACTTGACAACTTTTCAAAAAATTTAGCAACTTAAATTATATCTTTTTTTAATCAATTTTAAACTTAAAAAAAAAAAAAACATTTTATTAATTTAAAAAACAAACGCTTTGCATCAAGGTCGAACCAAAATCACGATTTATCAAGTATAAATATTTGTCGCCATACACATATTAGAGGGATAAGTTATGTAACCTCTCGTAAATTTCCCTTACGATTAGTAAATGCATACGAATAAATAAAACGATGTTACGATAACTTAACACCATTTTACGGGTAACAATTTTTTTTTTAATTTTTTTTTTATTTTTTATTTTTTATGATATGGCTTGATATTGAACCACTACGATAACTGTGATTGACCGTTTACCCAGGAACGATGCTTACACACGACCTAGATAACCTATGATTATTGCGAACGATAAGTATATATAACACGTTTATATTTATAACAATACGTTTCGTCTAAATACCGTATACTATTTTTATATTCCCCGAACCTACGAAACTTCCCGAGAACGCTCACTAATATTTTTGAACTTCGACACGATACTCGATACACGCCATGTGAGCCCCCAATACCCAATGGGCCACGGATACACAATACAAACCAAACGGACTCCTTTTTCATTCTTTTCTTTCTTTGGGCCGAAGCAAACCACAAGCCCACAGGCCACAGGCCCAAACACACCCTTATTATTTTCTTTTCTTTCTTTGTTTTCTGCCAGTGGCGACACACCCAAAACCACCCTTCTAACTTACGATTTCTACACATAACATGTACATGTTTTCACTTAACTCGTTTCCCCTAGTGCCAAAGAAACAGAGATGATAGTTGTTACATATTTTCTTGCTTGTTTACTACCCTAGAAAACACCCAAGCAAAGCACCAAACTCACACATGAAAGATATGCACCAACGTGTCCCAACATTCCTTTCTTGCCACCCTTGCTCCCCAATGACATGTAGTCGATTCCTATACACTTGTGATTGTCAGGAATGTACATGGAACAATCTCACAAAATCTAAGCTATGTAATCATGCAATTGGTTTATATTTGTGGTGCTACTATTCGCCTCACATGCACCCTCCACACTTGTGAGCTTATCTTGTCCATACACACTCAAAAACTACCTATATAAGACTTCCATGCAATCACAAGTCGTTGCATACACTTATACGTATCACTTACATCAATAATAGTAACGAGAGGCAGTTGTGGAGGACATACGGATTGCTAGGAGAACCACGTCTCAAAGTGAACATAGGAAGTCAAGATTGGAGCCTCTTGAACCTTGGTGGAACAAGAAGTGAACCACGAAGCTTTTGTACCATTACACGATCCCTACGATTGTTTTTACGCCACCTTTCATAGGTGAGGTGAGGACTTGAACCTCATTTCTATATATATACATACGTATGTTCATATTTATGCACAATCACTTGAGGTCTATAATTCGTAAAACATAAAAACAACATATACGTTTTATATATCATACTATTACTTGGATAAGTCATAAACAAGAACCTATAAAAGATTCGAACTTATATTAACATATGCTTAATAAAAATCACACGTTTCTAAGTTAAGTGGACCTATACGATTTTCACTAAAAAGACTTAGATTATTTTTCAACTTTCACAAGTTAGACGCGTTGAGTTTGTGGCTACACTTTGACCTCGCCATTTCAAAATTCTACACACGACCCCCTAATATGTTTATACGAACTATTTGTTTACTTGGTATACTAACGAGAATGGTAATTAATTCGACTTAACTACTTGGTTTGATCAATTGAACGAGACTAAAGCTAAACGAGTTTTCATAAGAATTTTCAGAAATTAAAAACCTTATGTGGGCCGTTAAGCCCAACAAGCTAGTTTTAGCTTATTCTAATAAGCTGGGTGAAAAAACACTTTTGAAACGTAACTAGGACTTAAAATGATGGATTTTGATACCCAAAGTTCCCCCAAACCCCTTGGATCAAAACTTGTTAACGGGCCTTAAATGGACTCGTTAAAGCCCATTTAGTGAAAAATAGTGAAAATAAGCTAATAAGCTATTGAGATAAGCTATTCTACATATTCTGAGCTTATTGAAATAATAAAAATGTTAAGTTTTGAATTTGGAAATTTTTGGACTAAGTTTGCAAATTTTCGAGAACTAGGGACTAAAAGTGTCAAACGTATAAACTTTAGGTAAAAAGTGTAAAATCTGTTTTCTAAGGATATAAACTGTTAATATTGAAACTTGGGATTGAAAAATGTAAATATTGATATACTTGGACTTAAAACGTAAATATATATAATTTTGGACTAACGACGTAAATGTTTTCCGTTAAGGGTAAACTGTGTAAATTGGAGAAACTTAAAGGATTAAATAAGTAATATTGATTTTATTTTTAAAATAATAAATTATATATATATATATATATATATATATATATATATATATATATATATATATATATATATATATATATATATATATATATATATATATATATATATATATATATATATATATATATATAACAATAATTAAATTTAGACGATAAAACAATACGTAACCATTATCTATTTTATATACGATGTAACACATCGCTTATGCACTTTATGGATTATTCGTAAATAAATAATAAACGTTCACAATAAAACGAGATTTAAAAACTAAAACGTGCCATATCTTATAGGTTGTGTGTGAAGCCGTTGCATTGCATCGTTAAGATTATGTTTGCTCTACTGTACTACTAAGGTGAGTTCATAGCCCACATTTAACTTATTTTTGTGGGGGGGATACATGCTCAAAAACCGAACACAAATCTTTTCCTGATATTATTATTGCTTAAGTAGCTATTGCCAAAAGTCCCTCGATCATGAACCTTAATCACTTGAAGGGTGAACGTAAATAATTGTGAATAGATCTATTAGGGATTGACAATCCCCATTTGGTTGCTAGAGGAAAGTCACCAAATGCACTTTATTTAAATATCATAGGTTACTGGCAAATACCTATCTTGGGGGCTATATATTTCACATCATTATTACGGATAATTTTGATGTCTGTTGAATCGTTGAGTGTCATGAGCTTAAGGCAATAATGAATGCGATTTTCTAACTTGTTTATTCGTATTTATATACAATAAGCACCTATCTCTTGTGTTCAAACTCTTAATTATAAACCTATGAATTTCACTCAACTTTTGTTGACTTTTAGCATTTTTATCTCAGGTAACTAAATAGAATGGATGGCAAAGGCACGAAGTGGGCAAATAAAGAAACGTTTATTTCTCTTTGAATAAAAACTTGTTATTGAATAATGAACCTTTTTGGAATTATGAATATTTGGTATTTTAAATAAAACTTAAAACGTCTCACTTGAGTCGTTTTCTATAATTGTGACAAAGATCCACGATATAATACCCTAAAAGTCTTCCGCTGTCATTATAAGTCTTTCGCTGTATTGATCGATTTTGGGGGTGTTATAAGTTAGTTGGCCCAAACCCGACTTGTGGGGTTAAGGTCCATTAGGGTTTCATTATGTCTCATGTAATCTCTATATATTGTTGCTGAATAATACATTATATCTACAGGGTTATCATTGTCTAACATGATATCAGAGATCTTCAGACCTAGGTGGATAAGTTGAGCCACCTCCTTTATGTCACCTGTCAAATCCAAAAACCTTGATCACCCTAAAAATTGCTGCTACTATTTTTTTTTTTCTTTTTTGGTCGTGCCCACTGGTTTAGCAATTGACTTGTTGCTCTTCTATATTTGCCTACTAGCATAATTTATAACAGAAGTCACTTTGTCTTCATCAAATATTGCCACGTCGATGATCTTTGATCTCCGGTGGTGAGGTGAGAAAATTGAGTGGGTTGGTTGAATTTAAGATGAAAAGAAAAAGAGAAATTTGTGACGTGTTGAATTTAATTTTTATGTTTGTGCCTATTTTCTGATTTTTATTATTTAAAGTCTAAAACAAAAAAAAGGTATAGTTGTTTTATTGTTTATTTGTTAGTCGATTGTCCGTACGGCTTTGTTATCAGTCGACTAAAGTTGACCGTTGGTACCAGTCCTTAAAGTCGACCGTTGGTACGGTTGTGTTACCAGTCGACTTAGCCGACCGTTGGTACCAGTCAACTAAAGTTGATCGTTGGTACGGTTTTGTTACGAGTCGACTAAAGTTGTATTTTTATTAAAGTTATGTTTTTATTTTCGTATCTAGTTTACTACTCCAGTCCGAGCTTTCGCGATTTCGCCGCTCGGACTGCGGGGGAGTATTAGAGGGATAAGTTAGTTGGCCCAAGCCCGACTGGTGGGATGGGTCCATTAGGGTTTCCCAGTGTATGTTGCTTTATAAATACCTGATGAATAAACATCATAGCCTACGGGTTTCATTCTAACAACACCATCGCTATGCGCAGGTATTCGTCTAGTGTAAGCAAATTAGTAAGATTCTGATAACCAAATGTAAGGATAATGGTTCATTTTCCACTTGTTTGCATGCTTTCATCTGAGTAATTCACTCACGTAATTATGTGATTTGTTAGGTTTAGATGACAAGATTTCCACATTTGATTGCTCTGTTGACATGAATAATGCCTAAAAACATTGTTAACATATTAACAATATCTATGTTTTGATAATTACAAAACCTTAAACTAATTAAACTAAAACTTATGACGTAAACAAGTATTTAGAGATAAATATTTCATTTTGCTTCTAAATCACTTAAGGTATGAATAAACAAAGTATTTATTGCATTCTATGATCAAATGAAAATTTTCTAATCACTAGAACTTTTATAAAATGTCTTAAACATTTTATATCTTTTACAAAATTAATTTTGGAATTAAAAGAATATATTTTCATTATTCATATATGATTTCAAATTTCTAACCAAAAATGAAAAATTTTATCCAGAAAAACCTTCCCCACAAGAGGACAAACTACTCTAACGTTCTGGAAGGGGCGGCCCCCTTAATCATTAAGGGGACCGGCCACGCTCCAGAACAATAGTTTGTTCCCCTATAAATACTGGTTCATTTCACAGATTTTTCTCACCTTTTGCACTCTTAAACTTTCTGTTCTAGATCTCCATTTCTATTCTTTAAATCCTTTGATCATACATACATAAATCTTTGTTTCAAAGTGATCCAAACATCAACCTCTCAAGTGCAAGAGAAGAATACTTATATCCTCCAAGACAAGAAGTATTACAACTTGTTGTGACCTCTACATCCAAGTTGTTAGAGCATCTTTCATTACACATATTTTTTTGTGTTATTTGTTGTGAATATTTGGTAGAAGATAGATTAGCGTAGTGAGTAGATAAAGTGATTGTTTAGAAGATTGTTGTGAAGTAGATAGTTGGAGAGTAGATAGTTGTGAAGATAATAGGTGTGAAGAAGATTGTTGGGAAGTAGATAGTTGTGAAGAATATAGTTGTGAAGTAGATAGATGTGAAGTAGATAGGTGTGAAGTTAGATAGGTGTGAAGTAGTTTGTGAATAAGGTGTGACGAAGTTGTGGTGTGTAAGGTTTTCTCCGCCATAAGGGATCTTATTGACATAATGAAGAAAACTCTCGAGTTAGGTGCTCGGGGAGTGGAGTAGAGCAAGGAAGGTGTCCTTGTAGCCGAACCACTATAAATCTCTTGTCTCGCGGTTCGATCTTTCCATCTCTCATTTATTTCTTTACTTATATTATTATTGTTATATCATACATACTTATTGTTGTTTATATTGTGCAAGACTTGAGATCACATATTATCGAATCTAAATTTTTGAAAGTAAAGAAAACACTCAAACAATCTTTTATAACAAATAAAAAATACGTAAAACTATTCAACCCCTCTTCTTGTTTTCCACAATTGGTATCAAGAGCCACGTCTAGCAAGATTTTTAAAATATATTGTATTTTAAAACTTGTAATGATCTATGGAATTTGAAAAATATTTAGAAGGGCAATCTATGCAAATACCACCACTATTTGAAAGTGATGGATTTTTATATTGGAAAAATAGATTCGAAACTTATGTGAAATTAAAAGATCTTGATCTTTGGCATGTTATTACCTTTGGTGATTTTCCTCCCACTCAACAAAATCCGGAAACTAAAAAGGATGAAATTGTACCTTTTGAAAAACAAAATGATGATTTGAAAAAGAAACTAGCTAAAAATAATGAAGCTAAAATGGTAATTTATTATGCGTTACCGCGCAAAGAATATGAAAGAATTTTTATATGTAAAACCGCCAAAGAAATTTGGGAATCACTACTTATTACTCACCAAGGTAATAGTCAAGTCAAAGATTGTGGAAAACTAGAAAGGGGGGGTTGAATAGTTTTGCGTCTTTTTCGTTTAATAAAAGTTCACTTTCAAAGAATTAATGGTAGTTGAAAAAGCCTTTGAAGCTAAAGTATAGATACAAATTAATTTACCTATATCACATAGATACTACTTATTTAAAGTGTTGAATAGAAATTATAATTTCATATATCTCACTTAATTACAAGTAAGTATTTATATATGTATATGTGTTTTAATAATTGTATCTACTTATATTTTACTAATGTATAGTTAAGGTTTTAAATGGAATCCTAGTTTGATCTTTATGTGAAATCAATATATGCACAACACACAATAATAATAATGTACGAGAAGCAAGTAAGTAAACAAGTAAAGAATGAGAGATGGAAAGATCAAACCGAGAGACAAAGGATTTATAGTGGTTCGGCTACAAGGACACCTTCCTTGCCCTACTCCACTCCCCGAGCACCGAACTCGAGAGTTTTCTTCACTAAGTCAATAACCTCCCTTATGGCGGAGAAAACCGTACACACCAAAAGCTTACACCAATTAACGACACAAAGCAAAATGTCGAGTTCTAATCGTAGCTAGAACCAATCTCACACCAAATATCACACCACAACTTCTTCACATCTTTTACTTCTTCAATACTTCTTCACATCACAAGTATCTTCACGCCTTCACAAAATACTTGACGACTTCAATGTCTTGCAACTTCACAACTTCAAAGCACCAATGTCTTCACAACTTCAAACCAATAATATCTTTGCACCTTCAAGCCACAAGAGTCTTCACAACTTTAATCTACTAATGTCTTCTAGTCTTCTCCACTTGGAAGCTTTAATTTCTTCACTACTAGTCACTATTGCTACTCTCTCCTATCTTCACTACTATCCAACACTACTTCTTCACTTCAAGTTCCACTTCACACTTACAATAATTCTAGATTCTACAACTAAATCTAGCAAGCTAATAGATACACCTTATTCACCAAAATATGAACGACCAACAAGATGAAACAAACAAACAACTTAGATAGCAAGATGATACTAAGTTGTAATATTTCTAATAGAAGTATTCTTCTCTTTGCGCTTGAGTGTAGAGGCTTGAATCACTTTGAAACAAAGATCAAAGTATATAAGATCAAAGGATTTTTAGAGGATGGAGAAGGATGTTTAGATCAGAAAGTTTATAGTGCAAAAAGGTGAGAAAAATATGTGAAATGATCCAATATTTATAGGACCAAAAAATACTGTTCTGGAGCGTGCCGGTCCCCTTAATTAGGGGGCGGTCCCCTTAATGATTAAGGGGGCCGCCTAGTAAAATTAAGGGGGCCGCCCTCCTGAACGTTGGATTTTCTTGTCCTTTTGTGAGGGAAATTTTTCTGGATTAGATTTGCCATTTTTTGTTGAAAATTTGAATTCACAAATTTGTAATGAATTAAACATATTCTTTTAATTCCAAAAATGTTTTACAAAAGATATAAAATGTTTTGTGACATTTTATAAATATCTAGTGATTAACAAAAGTGTTCCTTTGATCTTGTAATACATTAGACACTTTGTTTATTCATACCTTAAGTGATTAAATGGTAAAGATGAGTATTTACCACTAAATACTTGTTTATGTCATAATCTTTGGTTAGATGAGTTTTCGTTTTGTGATTATCAAAACATAGAGATATCGAAAGATATGAATAACGTTTTTAGCCATTTATTTATATCAACAATCTCCCCCTTTTTGATGATTACAAAACCTAAACTCATTAAATCCAAAAATTAATTTTTAGACAAGTATTTAGTGAGTTTATATTCACTTCTCCCCCTTTTTTGTAAAATCAAAAAGGTTTAAGCCAATAGAGAGGTAGCTCCCCCTTGATGTATGCTCCCCCTCGTTTGAGGGCACCAAGGGTTCGAGAATTGGAATTCTTGCAAGAAAAATATTAGAAGCACAAGCATGGCACAAACAAACACATATATCATAATACCAACAATTAATAAGCATGGCAAAAGATAATAAGGAACACATATTAAGTCATTCATTGATAGAAAATGATCATGTCAACCCATAATCATTGTTACGAAAGCTATAAATATAGAATACTAAGACTAAGTATAGCATCCTATTGTGCTAACAAGGAGTGTCACCAAACTTTCTTGAATCCCAAAATGGTTGAAGAGTTTTATTTGAAAATGAGAAACATAAGCATATAAAATGCTTGGTGGTTTAGTAGAGATAAACTTTTGGTTGCATGGATGTTGGTGAGTTTGGAGATGTGGAACTTGTAGGTGGTGGGTTAGAGGTAGGGTTTGTTGATTGAGGGTTTTGATGTTGTTCAAGTGATGGTGTTTGTTGAGATCTTGTAAGAAGATACTCAATCCAAGTGAAGTGCTCATTCAATGCAATGGTTTGTTGTTGAAGGAAGATGCAACAAGGGCAATTGTTAACATGCTTCTCAATTTGGTTGATGTTGTGTGGTGATGATGGTGAGCTTGATTGGGGTGGATCCAAATTGCGTTGAGCAAGATGTAATGCTAAAAGAGCACTAAGCTCATGAGCCTCTTTTAGCTCCTCAACGAACTTCAAGTGTTCGGAGGAAGGTGATGATGGTGGAACATGATGGTTGTCATGGGTGAAGGTTTGAACATGCAACATAGGAATGGCATGTGAAGTTGTAGGATGTGGTGGTGGTATTCTTGGTGGTGGAGACATGGTTGAGCTTGGGTAGTCATGAAAACATGAAAAGGGTGGAAGAGTTTCTTCATGAGTGAGTGGTGTTTTTGTTGAATGAGCAACATGTGAAGTATTGATTGAGATGTTGGGATTGTTGTTTTGGGATTGAGCATGCTCATCATAAGAAGAAGCATTAATGAGGGTATGAGTGGAAGATAGGTTGTGAGATGACTCATTAGAGTGGGTTTGAGGTTTAGTTGTTGGTTGATTTGTAACAACATCACTTGAGTTATGACAAGAATCAAGTTTCCTCCTCCAAACAGGTTTGACGGAGATCCTTGCGGTTCTTGAAATCTTTGGTTTTTGGTTGTTGGGAGATGACATGTTTGGGTGTGATGGCATTAATGATGGGAATAGGGTATTTATAGTGTATGAGAAATGTGGTTTAGGAAGGAAAATTTGAGGTATAGTATGGGACAAAATATGTTTGTGAATTTTGGGAAGTATAGGTTAAAATGGGTCAAAAAGTGATAAAGAAAACAGTATCCCCGACCATCAGATGGCCGGTCCCCTTAATCATTAAGGGGGCCGCCTTATATAATTAAGGGGGCCGTCCATCTGGTGATTCCCAGAATGCCAGAAATGAGTTTTTGGCAGAAAATTTTCAAAAAGGTTGTGTTTTTGGATTTGGATTCAAGTAAGTTCAACTCTTTGAGGCAATATAGGGCATACTATTCATGAATGTAGAGAGTGATATAGAAATAATTAAGCTAGGCAATTAATTTCTAATAATCATGCTATCTATTAATTTATCAAATAAGATATGCAACTAAGAAGACAATAAGGCAAATAAGTTAAATGTGTAACTATATGAAGATGATAACATTTAGTCTAGAGCAAACATATAGATGATTGTTAACAAGTAACAAATAGGTGAAAATGATTATATGGACTTCAAGACTTGTTACAAACAAGATCCATATGGGCAAGCCATGATTCTCATGAAATGATTTGATTAAATCGTGAATGTTATTTCCAATAGAAGTGTATGACACATGTGAGAAAATCAAATGTGTTTTAAGCAAAACATTTTTAGTTTTATTCAACAATGTTTTGAAGTAAATTCAAGTGTGCATTACAATAACACAAATTGAATTTTGTTTCACAACGTGTAAAAAAAAAATTCAATCTTGTGTTTGATTAAAATAAGGTTATGAAAGAAATTTTAGTTAAGTAAATTGTTTCAAGAAAAATAATATAGATATTTAAAAGATTTTGATTCAAGAAGAGAGAAGTTTAAAACATGATGTTTAGATCATGATAATCAAGAAATTACAAGTGAAGGATTCAAAATAGAAGCTTATCATGCTCAAGAGAATCGATTTAGCCCATTGTCACACATAATCATCTCTAATGACACCTAAAGATATGAAAGAGAGATGATAGATATTTATGATCTAAATGCAATGGGATAAAAAGGAGCAATGTAAATTATTCATGAATACAAGATAAATATGTGTGTGTATATATATATATATATATATATATATATATATATACAAAGAACATCATAATATCAAGTTGCTAACAAGTCTTTATTATAATACATCTATTTATGCAACTAGTAAGATCATATAGCTTAAGTGGAAAGTATTCTACTATAGATCATAGAAGATTAAGAAAAATGATAATAGACTAAACAACAAGAAGGTTAATAATGCTAATATCATATATGCATATATTAGTCTTAATGATCTAAAAGCATGGCAACTTATAAGTTAAATCATATTCACCTACTAATTAAAGCATTTTAAAATATAATGTAATATTGGCAAGTTTTTGAAAAGAAAACTTATCTCAGGTCCAGCTTTTCTTTAAGAGTGGGCATGAGGGTAATGGAAGAAGTCTTAAAAGTTTGTCCAAAACATGTCGAAGTAGCCAAGTAACATTCCAACACAATAGAAATCAAGGAAGCTAGATCCGACATGCTTAATCGATCACACCAATCATCACAAGTCGTGAAGGTAAATAAAAATAGTGCTTTGGAGGCTTCATCTTGAAATAGTAACGGACACACCATGATACCAATACTCCAAGAGTGAAGAACAAAATGCCGAGACAAGAAGATTCCCGCAACGACGTCATAGGCGAAACATTTGCAGAATGTGAAACAACGTGATAGAAACCAATAGCCGTCAAAGGTAATAGAGCGAGATGAGTAAATCAACATGTAATAGACTCTTCGTTCGTTAATTACCTAAACATGATAAAAAGCTTGGTACCCAGATTCTCATGGGTCCTAGTTGGTTAGATGAGAACATCCATTGCATTTGAATGCACATGATGAGGATGTCGTCGACAAGTACAAGAATTCATCAATAGTTTGTTTTAATTAACAAACAATGACTTTCTTGACTAGAGTAATAAATAATGAATGTTAATAGTATTAGTTCTAAATTTATTCACTAGGTGATGAGTGCTCAAACACTCATCATTTTTGGTCGAATCTGAACTACAAAACATACAAAAACACTCAGAAATGCATCAAAATACTGAAAATATTTCAAAATTGTGTTTTATATGTTTTAGATGCAAAATGAGTAAAAACAGATGAAAAAACGTACAAAGTTTGCAAAATTGGCAGTTTCAGTCCCCCAACTTTCATAAAATTACAAATCTAGTCCCTGGATATTCAAAATATGGAAAATTATCACCAAAGGTCCTTTTAAAATCATAAATTATCATATTTAGTCCTTTGGTGAAGAATTAGAAAAGTTTTGGAAAATTACAAAATTAGTCCCTGGAGTTACAGATTTTGGCAGATTTAGTCCCTGGTGGGATATTTTTGAAAGGAAAATCATTTTTTGTCCTTGGAAAATCAAAATTTGTCACTTTTAATCCTTGGATGAAAATTTTGAGGAAATTACATGTTTGGTCCCTGGACTTTTGAAAAATGACAATTTTGGTCCCTGTGAATTTCAAAATGAAACTATCACTTTTTGTCTTTGTAATATTGAAACTTGACAATAATTCACCTTTGGGATACTTTGGAAAATTTACAGGTTCAGCCCACAAGTTTCGGATATTTACATGTATGGTCCTTGTAATATTACTACTTAAACCAAAATAAACAAACAAACCAAACCACCCTTTAGCCCATCACTATAATCCTGATCCAAACACAACCCCCCAAGCCCATTTTGTTTTCCCAGCCCACCAAACCAAAGCCCACTCCCTAACCTTTAATAACCTGGTCGTTTGACCAGGTCAAACACCATCATCCCTAACCTCCCATTCTCCCCTAATTACCAGGTTCCTGTCTCCCCCCTCCTCCCAACTTCTCGCCAACCTTACCAACTATCATAAATACCCTCACCTACATTCAACCCCCCTCCTCCCCTCATTAATTACCTCACCAAACCCTGTCCAATTTGCACTTTCCCTTTTTCCCGCCAAAAGGTGTTTGAACGGCTGGGATTAATTCAAAGTCATCTAAGGGTCAGAAGCAAGTGGGAAAGACTGAGACAACCTCCAAGGGCTATAAAAGTGAAAGAAAGAGAAGAAGCAGGATCATTAGAGTAGTATTAGTGTTTAGTTAAATTTAGCTTATGCCGTTTTTAATGTAGGTTCATGTATAAGTTGTAATTCTTAGTTTTAAACAATTGTATTTACCATCCTTAGTGTTTATCAAAGTTTATTTACTTATAGTCTCAAAGTTGTTTATTTAACTCAGTTTGTGCCAATTTAGTGAAAAATTCATATTAACTTAAATGTTGTTAAAAGTTGTTGATGAGTATTCATTACCACTCAAGTAAGCTCAATTATAAGTTTTTCAAAGCTGTTCAAGCATCTAAATCAGTTTAGCTTAGTTGATTGAAAAAAATCTCAAAAATCACTAGAAAAATAGATTTTAATTCAAAAATTAGTGAGAAGGAAGAAGTGACAAAGAAGCAAGGTTGTTTTTGGATGAACATGGTTTAGAAGCCTCAGGGGAGGCATTAGGTTGGTAATTTGATCCTTGTGCATCTCAGTTTGAGCATTTGGACATTTTTCAGGAAAGTTTTCATTTTACCTTGCATATTATGAATTGAGTAGCTATAATTGTTATTTGTAGTTTATTACTATTCATTTATGTTTATCTAAGCTTATTGTAAGTTATATTAGTGAAGTTATAGTTTAAGTTCCTCATTTGCTTTGAAAACTTCAAAACTGTCCACATAAGGGGGTGTTTGGATCTGCCTATCTAGCTATTCCCTGGTTGTTGTTTTGTTGTTGTTTTAATTTAGACATACTACATTAGGTATATTTAGGTTTAGTAAATCTTTAAATCCAAGTCTTAAACAACCAAAGTCAAAAATCACCTCCAATTCCCTTGACAGTTAACTGTCAAGGTTTTTGAGTCTCAAAAACTTACCCATTTTGTTCAAAGATTGTGCTTTTAGCCATATTTAGCTTTCATGTAACTTAAAACATCCATTTAAGTCAGTTATACTCAATCAAAATTAGCCAAAGTCAAAGTTCAAGTTTATTTAGAAAGTAAAAAATGCACCTTCCTCAGTTTTTTCCCAAAATGGTGGGATTTGTTGTGAATTTTGTGGATTGATTCAGGCCCTGAAATTGGTTCCTAATCATAGTCTACCATCTCATCTTTGAGTTCCTAGCTTCACTTGAATTTTGTGAATTTTTATCTGGGCCCCACAACCCCCAAAAGTCCCTTGCAGGGCTGTCTGCTCCCCTGCACAGCAGACCCACCATCCCAACACCACCACTTGGTGGTGGTTTTCTGGCCATCCTTGTGGGCCCCAATGCACAAATTTTGTTCCTTTCAAACCCCCCTGGTAGGTTTCATAAGTTGACCACTAGTTTGACCACAAACCCCCTGGGTCCCACTTGGATTTGTCCCACAAACTTGTCCCAGTTTTCAGTTAAGAAATAATAAGCCAAGTGCTTTTTGTGGCTTAATTGCTTATTCTGTGGTCCACTTGTGCTTATTCTGGCTTAGACTAGTTCACATAACTTATTGGGATCAGAATCAATCATAGTGGACCCCACACAAGCTCATTTGAGCTCATTTTCATCCTAGGTCAAACATAGTCAACTGTCTCAACTTTTTTGGCTTATTCTGGCTTATTTCTGATTTCCTAAAAAGTTGTTTTTATAAAAAGTTCATGTTTTTAGGTGTAAATTAAGTTTCCAAAAGAAAATTCCAGAAAAACAACTTTAATTTTAAGTGATAGTTTCTATTTAATTTTATTTAAATTTTAATTTTCATTTTTAGATTTTTATTAAGTACTTGGTGTTTTTATATTTTTATTAATTTCCTTATAAGTTAAAGTAATTTTAATAATTTTCTCAGATTTTTATTTTATCATTTAGTATTTATTAGAATTAATCTTAGTTTTATTATTAATTAATTAATAATTAAGTTTAAAATAGCATAATTAGTTTTTATTAAGTAAGACCTAGTTTTTATATTTTTTATAGCTTTTATATGTTATAAAACATTTTTAAAATTTTTTCTAGAATTTTTACTATTCATTTGCTAATTTTTATAATTTAAAATATTTTAATTAGGTAATTAGTATTTAATTAATATAAAAACCACAAAAAGACAAAAATACTTATTTTTAATTTTAAAACTTGTTTTTAGTTATTTTATAATTTTAGAAATTTTATTTTCATTTTTCTAGTGCTTAATTAATATTATATTGTATTGAAGTGTTTTAAATATTAATAATTAGTTTTAATTAGTATTTAATTAATAATAAATAATTAAATAGTGTAAAATTAATTTTTCTTTTTCTAAAAATTTTCTTTTGTCTTTTAGTTTGTAAAAAAGTCATTTTCACCCCCTGGGGGTTTTCATATTTAACTTTTCGCGTTTTATTTCGTACGCTTACGTTATTTTAAAACGTGAACGTACGCATTTCAAGTTTTAAACGTTTCTGATTTTTCCTAGCTTCCAGTCTTATTCAAATAGCTTGTTTAAGCTATTTAATTGTAGATTCCTTAGCTTAATCACTCACAAAACCCTTTTCCTATCCAAATTCACCCGATCACATAACCGTTTGAATAACCATCACACCTCGTCGGGACATAACGACCCGGGGGAAACCCTATATTCCGCGGAGTATTGACTCTAAGATGTTTGACTTGAGTTGACCATCCTTTGGTCAATTTAGGTTGACCGTTTGGACCTCAATCACTAGGTTTAACAAATTTTATTTGTTTTGATACATTTGTTGAAGGATCATTTACGATAACTCCTAAGCCGGTTTTATCATAAAATGACTTTTGAATGTTGAGAAGATATTTTAAAGATTTAGAACTATTTTCGAATTTTGCCAATGTTTTTGCTTTTTCATTTTCCATTTTAATTTCATGTTTGTAGTCTTGACATTTTTTTACATTCAAGATCGATTTCAATATTACTTTCAAGTCTAGACATTTTATCTTCTAAAATTATTTCTTTTTCAAAGTTGTTTTCAGCGGATGTTGAAGATTCGTTTTTAAAAATAATTTTCGAGTCAATGTTGCAAAAATGTTTGAAGTTGTTTTCCATTTTTGAAAATTCTAATATAAATTGATCATAGCAAAAATGTTTGGTTTTGGATTGTACCTTATTTGTAGTTGTACATTCTTCACATGATATACGGCGATCAATTCCATTTTCCATGTCGCTCCTTGTTTTGTTTGTAGTTTCGCTTGGATCTAGAAACATGTAGTTCTTGCCATCAATACTTGTGTTCACATTTGTTTGAATATTCTCATAAGCCGTATTATCATCGTCTTCTTTGCACTTGTTGCACCATGATTTATTCACGCTCTTTCTTCGGATTTGGCTCATATATTCTTCGTTATAGATACCTTCAATGATCACATTTGAACTAGTAGTACATGTGTTTGTTGCAACTAAATATTTATTTATTAAATTTTCTAGATTAACTATTTCTTGTGCAATATCAAGTTTATCATCTTTGATTTTACATTTCTCTTGGTGAAACTTTAAAAGACATTTCCAAATATCATTTGCCGTTTTACAACGAAATAATCTTTCATATTTAACTCTTGGTAGAGTTTTGAAAATAAGTAATTTGGCTTTAGTATTTTTATCAATTTTGGTTTGAAGATTTTTATATTGATTATCAAAATCCATTTTGGTTGGTTTAAGATCATCAATTGAAATGATATGCCAAAGATCAAGATCTATTGATTTCACAAAATTTTCAAATTTGGTTTTCCATTAAAGAAAATGATCATTTTCAAATAATGGTGGTTGCTGTGTAAATTCCCCTTCTAAATATTTTTCAAATTCTATAGATCGTTACAAGTTTTAAAATACAATCTATTTTAAAAATTTTGCTAGACGTGGCTCTGATACCAATTGTGGAAAACTAGAAGGGGGGGGGGGGGGTTGAATAGTTTTGCGTCTTTTTTGTTTAATAAAAGTTCACTTTCAAAGAATTAATGGTAGTTGAAAAAGCCTTTGAAGCTAAAGTATAGATACAAATTAATTTACCTATATCACATAGATACTACTTATTTATAGTGTTGAATAGAAATTATAATTTCATATATCTCACTTAATTACAAGTAAGTATTTATATATGTATATGTGTTTTAATAATTGTATCTACTTATATTTTACTAATGTATAGTTAAGGTTTTAAATGGAATCCTAGTTTGATCTTTATGTGAAATCAATATATGCACAACACACAATAATAATAATGTACGAGAAGCAAGTAAGTAAACAAGTAAAGAATGAGAGATGGAAAGATCAAACCGAGAGACAAAGGATTTATAGTGGTTCGGCTACAAGGACACCTTCCTTGCCCTACTCCACTCCCCGAGCACCGAACTCGAGAGTTTTCTTCACTAAGTCAATAACCTCCCTTATGGCGGAGAAAACCGTACACACCAAAAGCTTACACCAATTAACGACACAAAGCAAAATGTCGAGTTCTAATCGTAGCTAGAACCAATCTCACACCAAATATCACACCACAACTTCTTCACATCTTTTACTTCTTCAATACTTCTTCACATCACAAGTATCTTCACGCCTTCACAAAATACTTGACGACTTCAATGTCTTGCAACTTCACAACTTCAAAGCACCAATGTCTTCACAACTTCAAACCAATAATATCTTTGCACCTTCAAGCCACAAGAGTCTTCACAACTTTAATCTACTAATGTCTTCTAGTCTTCTCCACTTGGAAGCTTTAATTTCTTCACTACTAGCCACTATTGCTACTCTCTCCTATCTTCACTACTATCCAACACTACTTCTTCACTTCAAGTTCCACTTCACACTTACAATAATTCTAGATTCTACAACTAAATCTAGCAAGCTAATAGATACACTTTATTCACCAAAATATGAAAGACCAACAAGATGAAACAAACAAACAACTTAGATAGCAAGATGATACTAAGTTGTAATATTTCTAATAGAAGTATTCTTCTCTTTGCGCTTGAGTGTAGAGGCTTGAATCACTTTGAAACAAAGATCAAAGTATATAAGATCAAAGGATTTTTAGAGGATGGAGAAGGATGTTTAGATCAGAAAGTTTATAGTGCAAAAAGGTGAGAAAAATATGTGAAATGATCCAATATTTATAGGGCCAGAAAATACTGTTCTGGAGCGTGCCGGTCCCCTTAATTAGGGGGCGGTCCCCTTAATGATTAAGGGGGCCGCCTAGTAAAATTAAGGGGGCCGCCCTCCTGAACGTTGGATTTTCTTGTCCTTTTGTGAGGGAAATTTTTCTGGATTAGATTTGCCATTTTTTGTTGAAAATTTGAATTCACAAATTTGTAATGAATTAAACATATTCTTTTAATTCCAAAAATGTTTTACAAAAGATATAAAATGTTTTGTGACATTTTATAAATATCTAGTGATTAACAAAAGTGTTCCTTTGATCTTGTAATACATTAGACACTTTGTTTATTCATACCTTAAGTGATTAAATGGTAAAGATGAGTATTTACCACTAAATACTTGTTTATGTCATAATCTTTGGTTAGATGAGTTTTCGTTTTGTGATTATCAAAACATAGAGATATCGAAAGATATGAATAACGTTTTTAGCCATTTATTTATATCAACAAAAATAATAAAATAGATCTTCTTGTACAACAATATGAACAATTTACGATTCCGGAAGAGGAATCAATTGACAATGCTTTTGCTAAATTTAACATCATTATCACAAGTTTAAAAGCACTTGATGAGACATTTTCTAGTAAAAATTATGTTAGAAAATTTCTTAGGGCATTGCATCCAAAATGGCGAGCTATGGTTACGGCAATTGAAGAATCAAAGAATTTGATGACGTTATCACTTGATGAACTTATTGGCAATTTGAAGGTCCATGAAGAAATTATAAAAAGAGATTCGGAAACGGTCAAAGTAAAGAAAGAACAAACAAAATCCATTGTTCTAAAAGCCAAAAAGGAACCTAGTGACGATGATGACTCAAGTGACGAAAGTGAAGACGAAGAATATGCAATGACCGTAAGAGAATTCAAGAAATTCTTCAAAAGACAAGGAAGATTCACTAGATTACCACGAGACGAAAGAAAGTCATTCTAAAGAAATAGAAGTGATAACTACAGGAAAAGAAAGTGCTTTAGATGTGGAAGTCCAAATCATCTCGTTGGTGAATGTCTAAAGCCACCGGGTTATGAAAATCAAGGCGCCTTTGTTAGTGGAACATGGAGTGATAGTGACAAAGAAGAAGTGGAAAAACCAAGAGACGAAAAATGTTTTGTGGCCAAAGCAACCGACGAAATATGTTTAGGAATTGACTTAGAGCCTGACGAATGGATCAAGGATAGCGGATGTTCGAGGCACATGACGGGGAATCGCAAGCTATTTTCTACGTATAAGGCATACAATGGAGGTAACGTTATTTTCGGTAGTGACTTGCGTGGAAAAATCATTGGCAAAGGTACGATTTCTCAAGACTCACTTACTATTGAAATTGTTGAGCATGTAGATAATTTAACATATAACTTGCTTAGTATAGGCCAAATATGCGATAATAAATGTAAGGTTACCTTTACCGAAGAGGATAGTGAAATAGTTAAGAATGGAAAGATTATAGGAAGAGGAATTAGGAAATGAGGCATATATGTTATGAAACTAGGAAACAAACCGGAAGATAGGATATGCCTAACAACCCTAGACGAAAACTCCACATTGTGGCATAGGAGATTAGGACATGCAAACATGCAACAAATACAATCTTTGGTCTCTAAAGAACTAGTTAGAAATTTGCCTAACCTAAAATATGACAAGCATTTTTGTGATGCATGTAAAATTGGAAAACAAGTTCATACTAGTTACAAAGCTAAGAATATAGTATCCACTACTAGGTGCCTAGAATTATTACATATGGATCTATTTGGTCCATCTGCTGTGCGGAGCTATGGAGGAAACAAGTATAGCTTAGTAATAGTAGATGACTATTCACGATACACATAGACTAGGTTTTTAAGTGACAAAACCCAAGCCTTTGAAAAATTCAAAATATTTAGTAAAATGATTCAAAATAAATTAGGATGCACAATAGTAGCCATTAGGATGGACCATGGTAGGGAATTTGACAACGAAGTACAATTCGGAAAATATTGTGATTTAAATGGAATATCTCACAATTTCTCCGCTCCTCGTACTCCTCAATCAAATGGCGTAGTGGAAAGAAAAAATAGGTCACTACAAGAAATGAGTAGAACAATGTTAAATGAACAATCCATCCCACAAAAATTTTGGTGTCACGCTGTAGATACATCAACATATATTATTAATAGGGTATCAATTCGGAGAATTCTAGGAAAAACTCCTTATGAGTTATTAAGAGGTAGAAAACCAAACTTAAGCTACTTTAGGGTATTTGAAAGTAAATATTATATTTTAAACACTAAAGATTACCTCACTAAGTTTGATCCAAAATCATACGAAGGAATATTTTTAGGGTACTCACAAAATAGTATAGCATATATAATATTTAACAAACACTCTATGAAAGTAGAAGAATCACTAAATGTAACATTTGATGAAACACCACCACCTCCTAAAATATTACCTTTAGAAGATGGTGACTTAGTCGAAGATGAAGCTATTGAGGTTAGTAAAACAAAACCCATAGGAAATGATAATGAAGACATTGACTTAGGAAATAACGAAATTGTAAATATTAAAGAATCTAGATCACATCCATTAGATAATATAATAGGACATCTTAATCAAAGAACCCTAAGGTCACAAGCCCAAGATAAAAATAACTTCTTTTGTTTCCTCTCAGCAATAGAACATAAGAATATTAATGAGGTATTAAAAGATGAAAGTTGGGTTATAGCTATGCAAGAAGAATTAAATCAATTTAAGGCAAATGATGTTTGGGAATTAGTCCCAAATCCAATGAATATGACCATCATGGGAATTAAATGGGTATATAGGAATAAGTTAGATGAAAATGGAATAGTAACTAGGAATAAAGCTAGGTTAGTTGCCCAAGGTTATAATTAACAAGAAGGAATTGATTATGACGAAACTTGTGCCCCTGTAGCTAGACTAGAATCTATTAGGATATTACTTGCCTATGCATGCGTGATGCGTGGGAATTGCACCAGGCTTTACCTTTCAAGGGATCTTGAGAAACTTACAACCCCCACCAGGCAGTGTACCTGATCGATTTAGTATAGTATAGTGACAAGTACCGGGGGATTGATCGTTCAGCTAGGAATAGTGTCACTAGGATTAGAAAACCTAAATACTAGTTCTAGAGATGTGGGATGATTTTTTTTTTTGTATTTTTATATTTTTTAGAAAGCAAATTAAAATCTCGGGTTTGAAGGATTTTGGGCAGAATTAGTTGCTAGTCAACTAACCCAATACTAAGATGTAATCAAAATAAAATACTAAAAATGAAAATAAACTAATTTAAACTAAGGTTGTGAGCAATAAATGGGAGAAATGTGTTTACTTAGATTTCAGTATTTCACTACTCCCTAGATATCTTTTACACGTTAATTACTTGTTATAGTTGCGTGGATGACGGATTGTATTCCTTAATACCATTCATGGGGTGGCGTACTTACTTCCCCAATCCTATGAGTGCCTACTTCACTCCTATGTCGAGCCTGCAAGAAGCTCCTAACATGGGATCATTAGAATTTACTCATGCATTAAATACAACCAATAAAACCTAGTACACATCGGTTCATGTTTCCTAAGACATTCAAGCATGTTACCATTTGGAGATCTGCCAGTTTTCTTAAGCCTAACATTAAAATCATTCATCCAATACAACCATAAACAAGTACTCAACACATAATCAACATCTAGGTTTCATTAGATCTAAGCAAACACAAGATAAATCTAGCCTAGCATGGTGGAATCAAGACAAGCACAAGATATAGACAACCAACACATAGACATATTGATTGAATTAAAGGAAGACTTATCTCAATAACACATGTAAGGTTTCAAGGGTTGAAAACCCTTGAAAAGCTGTAAAATTCGTACAAGGTTCGGCCTTAGGGTTTCTCCAAACTTGTTCCTCCCTAATGAATGAAAATTAGAAAACTATATATAGATATTAGAAGCTGACGGCGTCAAGAACAAATGGGTGACGCCGTCATCTCGCCGCCAAAATAATCCTCGGACTGCCTAGATCTACATCTGACGCCGTCATGTTGTCTATTTTTGCAGGCCGTCACACTTTTAACTCTTGACGCTCTACTTGTGACGCCTTCATGTTTGTACTGGGTCGTCATGGTATTTACTCTTGACGCCGTCAGGAAAGTCTTCTTGACGCCGTCACACACTGTTTCCAGCATGGAAAATTAAGTCTTTGGCGTTTTCTTCACTTTTATGCTCCAAAAACGTCCGAATTGATTCCTTTTCCAGATTTCACTCCCAAAGTACCTAAAATCACGAAAGGAACGATTTATGGCAATATTTGATCAAATAAATTCAATTCCGGGCTTAAATGACCCCCTAAAAACGGATCATTTTTCGCCTCATCATATACCCTTACACTTGAGATTTGCTTGTCCTCAAGCAAATGCGCTTTTATTCTAATCAAAATACAAGTTAGGGGTCATTTAACACTAATATAAAAGTAATTACAACAAATAATCGTTCCACTAAAGACCAAAGACAAGCACGGAGGTCATACACTAGCACCTCTCAAATAGTGTTAAGATACTCACATCTCTCGGGTGTAATAAAGTATAAATTACAATATGGAAACGGAAGATATCTCTCACTACCTGTCATAGCAAAATAGATTACCATAGGCTTGGGAAAGGATCAAACCTCTACCACATGGCGTAAGCACCTAGGATAAACTATCAAAGAGGTCTTTTAAAGGGTTGTAACATTAGGTATAGGGATATGAAATACACGGTTTTGTTGGATATAGGCAGTCTTTACTGGTGGCGAGTTAACAATCTTAGTCAATTACATGTACAATGTGGCGTTTCTAAGCCAAGACTAGACTCGACTTAAGCTAATAAATCAAAATTAACAAAAACATAAAATAAACATAGAATAAAAAGGGATGGTAGTCCGTATGTTTTTTCTCTTTTCTTTTTCTATTTTTTTCTTCTTTTTCTTGATTTTTTCGATTTTTTTTTTTTTTTTTTTTTTTTTTTTTTTTTTGCATACACTCTTACCCTACCATCCAAAATAATACATCATAGGGAATAAACGTTCCCCTTACACTTGAATCTTTACATACTTTACAATAAACTAATCTAATGACTCGAATTAAGGAAGTCAAAACACTTGGAGTACTTTTAAGATTAACGCACATATGGGGGTAATATATGATGTTCTTCTCCATTACTTCATAAAATAAGTACTTTAGCCATGAGTCCCAATCGTCCCAAAACAATATGTACAAGGATATGACTCGACTTAGCAACCATGTAATCAATTAGATAATTAACTTAGGGTTTAACAAATAACAATAATGCACTAAAGATGAGTGCATACACGGAAGGCTAAGGCGATTTGGGTGTACATTTAAGTGGGGTGTAACAAATTCTTCCTTTAAGTAAAATGCTTAAAGTTAGAAACGAAAAGATAGGCTCGGAGGGGTGTACTAGGGGTTTCGTGTACTAAAAATGAGTACAACGCTAAGGTGTGGGAAAATTAGTTGACTTAACTATCCAAGTAATATGACTTAAATGGTCAAGTAATTATAATACGGGTTTAACACAAGGGTGATCCTAATGCCTCTTATCATGTAGTAAATCCTACTACACGAATGTAGTCTCACTAGCGGTCTCGGGATGCATCACTAACGCAAATTCTAGAATCCAAATGCTACCGGTACACTCATAAGCACTAATAGTAAATGCTTTTCCTATCAAATCTAAAGGCGAACCTCACATATTTGGGTGGAAAATTTTTCTGAAAGTACGGTTATGTGCAGGTCATACAATCTCCTATCCATGAGACGCTTGCTATGGCTAAAGTTTCACTCCTAAATGTTGTAAAAAATTTTAAATTTGGCGCTAAAATTGCACTAACAAGTATTTCTCATAGTTTTATTACATATCTACCATCAAACAAAACAAACTCAAGCGAAAGTGTATTTGTAAGGTATCATCATTTTACCCCCCCCCCCCCCCCCTTACACTTAATATGAACATTGTCCCCAATGTTCAAGTAAAGAATGTAAAAGTGAAATAAGTAAAAAGAATGAAATCAAATACTCCCCTGATTCGCTCGGTATGGATAATAAGGTGGCCAGGTTAGATCTTCCTCCAAGAAAATGAACAATCAAAGATTCCCTTCCAGAAAAATAAATCATCTTCTTGTCATACATAACCTGTAAATCCTGAGAAAACAGACAAGGCAACCTCGCATAAAATCGGCGGCAATCTACATAAGTTACTAAATCCTAGAAAACAAAATAAGATATAATGCTTGTGGAATGAAGTTTGCAGATTTCCTGGAGATTATAAAACTTAATAATTCAGCAAAAACTTTATAGCTCCGTTAGAAAAACAAAACTAGTAAAATTTCCAGATTTTTACACGTGACGCCGTCAAGAGCAAGCTCATGACACCGTCAGAAGTGACCTGCATAAATTCTTGTGTTAAGTTTCCGAAAAATTTCTGGAAAAACTTGGTCCTACTTCCTGGAAAATCCTGCAAAACTTCATTATGACTCAATACAAGCATTTAACTCTAACAAATACGAATATACATGTTCACTTAATATTGTGAAGAATCATGATCGGTTTGTTTCTTAAAAACATATTTGGGGTTTCCCCTTACACTTATCTTATGCAAAAATACCTTTAGGTGAAGTTAAGACTAGGTCAAACAACAAATCAAAGTATTTCCACTTTTTAGTTTAGAAACATGATCTACCAACAACAAAAATAAAGCATGCATACGGAAGCAAATAACAATCAAACAAAATAAAATCACACAAAGCATGGGTTGCCTCCCAAGAAGCGCTTTTCTTTATTTACGAGTCTTGTAGCTAGACTCAAGGTAATGGGTTACTACGTGACCTCATCGTTGGTTTCACTCTCTAGGTCATCTTCTAAACCAGTTTTGTACTCTGGACCTAGTTGCAAGCATTCTTTATAGAAACCAAGCATCCTATTTTTCACATACTCTACTCCTCTACGTCTATCCTCATCATTCCTATAATAAGCTGCTTGCTTGTGTTCCTTTTCTATATTAGAGAGAAGGCGGTATTGCTTAATTTTGTAGGGCATTTGGTAGGCAATCTCATCATTCTCTTCCTTGAATCTAACTATCCCTAAAGTCGGATCATAACTCATCCCAGTGGCCTCAACAAATGGTTTTCCGAATATTATTTGGCTTAGGCAATCATCTATCACCGGACGAGTGTCTTCCACTATCATAAAATCGATCTCATAAGTGAAATTACCTATAATCACATGCAATCCCTTCACTCTCCCTACAAAATTACTTATCAAATTCCTATTGGGCATCATCCTAAAATCAAGTTGTTTCTTCATCACCCAACTGTAATAAGTCCTAGTCATGATATTTATAGGAGATCTAGGATCGATGTAAGCTTTCCATATATGCATATGCCCGATGTTGCATGGTATGTTAATGTTAGAGGGGTCTCCCATTTTGATAAGGGGTGTGCCAAGGATATATGGTCTCTCGGGACTATCGAATAAATCCTTATGGTATTCCCGTTCTTCCTTGGTGGGCAACTTATCAAAGTGCTTTCCTATAGTCTCTACCTCCTCTAATTCCTCTCCCTTTTTAACATCAACTTCCCTACTTTCATCCCTAGTCTCGGTTTCTACTCCAACTTCATCCTTGTCACTTTCTTCTATCTCCTTATCTATTGGCTTAATGGTGACAACATTGACAAAGTGGACATGTTTAGATGATGAGGGGTCCTTAATTTGGATTCCGTTATTGGTGTCCCTAGTGTCCTTCCTAGGTGTGGTTAACGCTTAGTTGTTGAGGGCCTTCAACAAGTTGTCTATCTTGTTGGTCATCTCCTTTTGTTTTTGGTTGAATTCGCTTTCAAACCTAGCTATGCGAGCTTCTTGAGATGCCATGAATTTAGACATCAATCCTTCAAGATTGTTGGTACTACCATAGTTGTTAGAAGGATTGTTGTTGAAAGTACGGTCGGAGGGTCGACCGTTTGGTTGGTAATGATTAGGCGGATTGGAAGAATTGGGTTGATTTTGTTTCCACCTAAGGTTTGGGTGATTTTTCGAAGAAGGGTTGTATGAATCACCGTAAGGGTTTGGCTCGGGTTTGAAAGTATACCACTTATCTCCCGCTTCGTCGGTACGCGAGGATGCGTATTCCGCAAAAGCTGTTCCGGGGAGTTCCACACAATCACGAGTGTCATGGGGACTACTACATAATTCGCATGAAGAAGTGATTTTGTTCACTTGGCTTGAAAGCTTAGGAGCTTCGTAAGATTTCATGAGAAACTTGACTTGGTCCTCAAGTTCCATGATCCTATGGTCGGGAGTGCTAGAGTTATTCAAAGGCAAAGATATTGCCTTGACCGTTTTGTTCAAATCACGAGGATCATTCCAACTTTCGTTGTCATAGAGAGCAAGATCTTCTATGAGTTCCCATGATTGTTCCGCACTTAGGTCACGTAGCTTACCACCGGCCGATTGGTCAATGGCTCGACTCGTGGAGAGATCGATATGGTCATAAAAGATTTGGACTTGGAGCCAAAGATCTATGCCATGATGAGGGACTTTTTGGAGTAAGTCCTTGAAACGAGTCCGTGCTTCATAAAGAGATTCATTTTGACGTTGTTGGAACATCAAGATGTCATTTCTAAGCTTAGTAGTTCTCCCCGGTGGGAAAAATTGAGCAAGGAAACGAATGGTGAGATCATCCCATGTGGTGATGGATCCCGCGGATAAACGCTCAAGCCATTGACTAGCTTGATCACGTAGAGAGAATTGGAATAGGCGTAATCGGGTTGTCTCTCTAGTTGCAACATCTAGGTCTATGGAATCTACGATTTTAAGGAAGTCCTTGAGATGTTGATTTGGATCTTCGGAACGAAGTCCATGGAATGCACATCCGCTTTGCACCAACCGGATGGTGTCGGATCGCAAGGGGGTCACATTGGCTCCGGTGAGCTCAATGGTGTTTCGGTAGCCTTGATGGCTAGGTCGGGAATACTCTCCTAAGGTTCGGGGCCTAAGAGGTTCTAGTGGTGGGTTTTGTTGTGGTGGGATGACGGGTTCAAAGATGTTCCCATCGTCCATGATGTCGGGTGGTGAAGAGTTACGAACAAAAACACAAAGAAATAAGATAGACTAAAGAAAACCTAAAAATAAAAATAAAATCTTACTAGAAAGGAATCTAGCAAGTAGACCTAATAAAAAGAGATTCTAACATAGACAATAACTATTCCCCGGGCTGCGGCGCTAAAAACTTGATACGTGGGAATTGTACCAGGTTTTACCTCTCAAGGGATCTTGAGAAGCTTACAACCCCCACCAGGCAGTGTACCTGATCGATGTAGTATAGTATAGTGACAAGTACCGGGGGATTGATCGTTCAGCTAGGAATAGTGTCGCTAGGATTAAAAACCTAAATACTAGTTCTAGAGATGAGGGATGATTCTTTTTTGTATTTTTATATTTTTTAGAAAGCAAATTAAAATCTCGGGTTTGAAGGATTTTGGGCGGAATCAGTTGCTAGTCAACTAACCCAATACTAAGATGTAATCAAAATAAAATACTAAAAATGAAAATAAACTAATTTAAACTAAGGTTGTGAGCAATAAGTGGGAGAAATGTGTTTACTTAGATTTCACTACTCCCTAGATATCTTTTACACGTTAATTACTTGTTATAGTTGCGTGGATGACGGATTGTATTCCTTAATACCATTCATGGGGTGGCGTACTTACTTCCCCAATCCTATGAGTGCCTACTTCACTCCTATGTCGAGCCTGCAAGAAGCTCCTAACATGGGATCATTAGAATTTACTCATGCATTAAATACAACCAATAAAACCTAGTACACATCGGTTCATGTTTCCTAAGACGTTCAAGCATGTTACCATTTAGAGATCTGCCAGTTTTCTTAAGCCTAACATTAAAATCATTCATCCAATACAACCATAAACAAGTAATCAACACATAATCAACATCTAGGTTTCATTAGATCTAAGCAAACACAAGATAAATCTAGCCTAGCATGGTGGAATCAAGACAAGCATAAGATATAGACAACCAACACATAGACATATTGATTGAATTAAAGGAAGACTTATCTCAATAACACATGTAAGGTTTCAAGGGTTGAAAACCCTTGAAAAGCTGTAAAATTCGTACAAGGTTCGGCCTTAGGGTTTCTCCAAACTTGTTCCTCCCTAATGAATGAAAATTAGAAAACTATATATAGATATTAGAGGCTGACGGCGTCAAGAACAAATGGGTGACGCCGTCATCTCGCCGCCAAAATAATCCTCGGACTGCCTAGATCTACATCTGACGCCGTCATGTTCTCTATTTTTGCAGGCCGTCACACTTTTAACTCTTGACGCTCTACTTGTGACGCCTTCATGTTTGTACTGGGTCGTCATGGTATTTACTCTTGATGCCGTCAGGAAAGTCTTCTTGACGCCGTCACACACTGTTTCCAGCATGGAAAATTAAGTCTTTGGCGTTTTCTTCACTTTTATGCTCCAAAAACGTCCGAATTGCTTCCTTTTCCAGATTTCACTCCCAAAGTACCTAAAATCACAAAAGGAACGATTTAGGGCAATATTTGATCAAATAAATTCAATTCCGGGCTTAAATGACCCCCTAAAAACGGATCATTTTTCGTCTCATCAATGTGCCTTAGACTTTAAGTTATTCCAAATAGACATGAAAAGTGCATTCCTTAACGGTTTTATCAATGAGGAGGTTTATGTGGCACAACCTCTAGGATTCATTGACTTCGCAAAACCTGATTATGTTTATAAGTTAAAGAAAGCTTTGTATGGACTCAAACAAGCTCCCAAAGCTTGGTATGATCGATTAAAAGCTTTCCTTATTAAACATAATTATTCCATAGGAATGGTAGATAACACTCTTTTCACTAAAAAGAAAGACCCAAATCTCATCATTGTTCAAATATATGTTGACGACATTATATTTGGATCGACTTGTCAAGAAATGTGTGATGAATTTGGCAAAATCATGCATGATGAGTTTGAGATGAGTATGATGGGTGAACTAAACTTCTTCCTAGGATTACAAATAAAACAATTAGAAGATGGAATATTCTTTAACCAATCTAAGTACATTAAGGAAATGTTTAAGAAATTTGGCCTAGAAGACTTAAAACCCATGAAAACTCCCATGTCTACGGTAGTGAAACTCACAAAGGATGATGAAGGCGAGTCCGTAGATAACACTAAGTATAGAGAAATGATAGGTAGTTTACTATACTTAACGGCAAGTAGACCCGATATCATGTTTAGTGTCTGCCTTTGTGCCCGTTTTCAAGAGGATCCCAAAACCTCTCACCTAAAAGCGGTTAAGCGTATCTTCCGATACATTAAAGGCACTATACACTTAGGATTATGGTATCATAAGGGATCCGGCATAGAAACCATCGTCTATGCGGATTCGGATCATGCGGGAGACTACGTGGATAGAAAGAGCACTAGCGGTATTTGCACTTTTATGGGATGTTGTCTAACATCTTGGTTTTCGAAGAAGCCAACCGCTCTTGCTATTTCTACCACCGAAGCCGAATATGTCAACAAGCACTATGGATGAAACAAGCTCTCATAGACTATGGCAATAGGTTAGAAAATGTTCCCATTATGTGCGATAACAAAGGTGCGATAGATTTAAGCAAAAATCCGGTTCAACACTCTAGGACTAAACATATAGAAATACGTCACCACTTCCTTAGGGATAATGTACAAAAAGGAAACATATCTATAGAAAAGGTTGCATCGGAAGATAACATTGCGGATATATTCACTAAACCCCTTAAGCATGAATTATTCAACCACTTGCGTTTAGAATTAGGAATGATGGAACAAGTTGACTAAATTCTATTGCATTTACACAAATTTTTTACTTGCATAAAAAATTACTTTTCTTTCACTTCTCCATTTCTGAGTCTAGGAATCTATTTCGCACAAAATTAAAGATTGGGAAATCTCATTTTCATTGCATATACTCTCTTGTAAAACCCAATCAAAATTTCTTGAAAA
The DNA here is from genome assembly GCA_030686995.1 of Artemisia argyi. Lineage (NCBI taxonomy): Eukaryota > Viridiplantae > Streptophyta > Magnoliopsida > Asterales > Asteraceae > Artemisia > Artemisia argyi. Next base: position 160,099,663 of record CM060693.1, read on the forward strand.
CTATTCTCACATCTAGGAATTACATGAAAATCATTTTCCTTGCATTGTTGACAAATGCTAAAAACGTTTTTCTAAATCATGCATAAACTCTCACATAAATTGTCAAAGTATATAATCTAATATATATCATTGACATTCATGAATCGAGCAAAAATCGAATCAAGGAGATTTTGGATTGTTTCTTAGGAAGTTTATTTTTCTTTGCACTTAGGAGTCGAAACAATCACAACTCCACATTTGTTGCATATAGGCACACACTCGGACAAAATCACTCATAATGTTGTCATCTTGTTTCATCACTAGTTTTTCACTTACTAGTTACCTTTGCTTTTGATCTAAAATAGTTGCCCTAGGAAGATTGAGTGCCCTTGCCTTTGCTTATCTCTTCTAGATTTTTATTAGTTGCTTATTTGCTCTTTTACTTAAATGTTTTTGCATGCATGCTATATTATGATTAGAATATACGCTATATTGCCTCAAGGAGTGGAACTTGCTTGAATCCAAATCCAAAAACACAACCTTTCTGCAAATTTTCTGCCAAAAACCCAATTCTGGCAATCTGGAAATCACCAGATGGGCGGCCCCCTTAATTATGTAACCCCTTAATCATAAAGGGGACCGGCCATCTGATGGTCGGGTTTGCAGAATCTTTTCTGCTTTTTAGCCCATTTCAACGTATATTTTCCAATTTTCACCAACATATTTTGTCCTAATCTCCCAAACAACCTTTATCCATCCATAAACACACAAATCTTACACTATAAATATCCCCAATCTTCAAAACTCTCCATTCATCCCATCATGACCTCTCTAAACAAACCAAAACCAAAAGCGTCAAGGCTAGCAAGGATGACAGAAAAACCCGTTTGGCGAAGAAAAAGCCCTCGAAACAAATCCATCATAACTAATGAAGTTGGAAATCACTCAACACCTCCAACCACTTACTTCCCAAACTTTACACCAAACCCACAAGGACATTCGTTTGATCCTCTTTACATACCATACAACAGTGGCCAAACATCTTCTTTCATTCCAAACTACACATCTCAACCTCCAACCACTTATAATGATCCATACAAGTTTGACCAATCATCAAACTACACTTCCAACAATTTCAATTCCAACTACACAAACCCAATTCATCCATATCAACACAATGATTCTCTCCATATTGCCACGGAAAGGCAAAAGTTCCGTGATGAAATAAACCAAATCCATGATTTTAGTGATCTCCTTGCTATACATCTTGCACAATGCAACAAAGGGCAACCTCCATCATCACCCTATGCAAATTGCATACCTCACTCTCTCAACTTGGATCAAGTTACAAACCACACTCACTTTTGCCATTGTTGCATCTTTCTTCAAAAACAAATCCTCTACTTGAGTGAAGATATTTTTTGGATTGAATGTCTTCTCACTCGTCCTCATCCAATACCACCCTTAACATGATACAACATCATGAGATCCACCTCTTCCCCTCCATACCCCACTCCATATCCCTCTCCATCAAACAACTAAGCTTTATGCTTATGTTCCCCTCAAAAAAATAAAACACTCAACCATGGGTTGCAAGCAAGTCCAAGTGCTCTCTTCGGCAATTTAAGACTATGTTGTTTCTTTTGTTTTATTGTAATCAATATGCTTCAAACATATTGAATGTTGTAATGATGATCATTTCTATGATCATCTCATATATGCTTGAATGAGTCTATTTTTATTTGCATAATTGTTGCTTTGTATATCTTGTTCTCCTCACATATTTTTTGTAGCCAAGCTTTTCATAGCTCGTTTCCTTGGTGCTCTCAAATGAGGGGGATCATACATCAAGGGGGAGCTCTCTACCCGTTTAACTTCTCTTATGAAGCTTAATCGGTCTAACCTTTTTGATTTTACAAAAAGGGGGAGAAGAGAATATTAAACTCTAAAATACTTGTTTAAAAATAATTTTTAGACCTAATGAGTTTAAGGTTTTGTAATTATCAAAAAGGGGGAGATTGTTGACATGAATAATGCCTAAAACATTGTTAACATATTAACAATATCTCTATGTTTTGATAATTACAAAACCTTAAACTCATTAAACTAAAACTTATGACGTAAACAAGTATGTAGAGATAAATGTTTCATTTTGCCTCCAAATCACTTAAGGTATGAATAAACAAAGTGTTTATTGCATTCTATGATCAAAGGAAAATTTTCAAATCACTAGAACTTTTATAAAATGTCTTAAACATTTTTATATCTTTTACAAAATTATTTTTGGAATTAAAAGAATATGTTTAAATCATTATTAATATATGATTTCAAATTTCTAACCAAAAATGGAAAATTTTATCCAGAAAAACCTTCCACACAAGAGAACAAACTACTCCAACGTTCTGGAGGGGGCGGCCTCCTTAATTTATAATGCGGCCCCCTTAATCATTAAGGGGACCGACCCATAATTAAGGGGATCCGCCACGCTCCAGAATAGTAGTTTGTTCCCCTATAAATACTGGTTCATTTCACAGATTTTTCTCACCTTTAGCACTCCTAAACTTTCTGTTTTAGATCACCATTTCTATTCTTTAAATCCTTTGATCATACATACATAAATCTTTGTTTCAAAGTGATCCAAACATCAACCTCTCAAGTGCAAGAGAAGAATACTTCTATCCTCCAAGACAAGAAGTATTACAACTTGTTGTGACCTCCACATCCAAGTTGTTAGAGCATCTTTCATTACACATATTTCTTTGTGTTATTTGTTGTGAATATTTGGTAGAAGATAGATTAGCTTAGTGAGTAGATAAAGTGATTGTTTAGAAGATTGTTGTGAAGTAGATAGTTTGAGAGTAGATAGTTGTGAAGATAATAGGTGTGAAGAAGATTGTTGGGAAGTAGATAGTTGTGAAGAATATAGTTGTGAAGTAGATAGGTGTGAAGTAGTTGTTAATAAGGTGTGATCAAGTTGTGACGAAGTTGTGGTGTGTACATTGGTGTGTAAGGTTTTCTCCGTCATAAGGGAGCTTGTTGACATAGTGAAAAAAACTCTCGAGTTAGGTACTCGGGGAGTGGAGTAGGGCAATGAAGGTGTCCTTGTAGCCGAACCATTATAAATCTCTTGTCTCGCGTCGATCTTTCCATCTCTCATTTATTTCTTTACTTATATTATTATTACTATATCATACATACTTGTTGTTGTTTATATTGTGCAAGACTTGAGATCACATATTATCGAATCTAAATTTTTGAAAGTAAAGAAAACACTCAAACAATCTTTTATAACAAATCAAAAAGACGGAAAACTATTCAACCCCCTTCAAGTTTTCCACATGCTCGATTTTCACTAGGGTCGTTATAGTTTAAGGTTTCCGCGTCGTTATAAGTCGTTGTAGCTTCAAAGGTCATTAAGGTCTTTTATGGTGAGGTTGTTCGTCATTGTGATTCGGTATTGATGTAATACTAACTTATTGCTAGGTCTATTTAGTTAATATAATTGCCTTTTAAAATAAAAGAAATGCTAGACTTACAAAAACTTTCACACTAAATAATGTGTTATATAATAAAGTGGGTGGCATCCTCTAATTTATTTTTGAATTCTTTCTTTTATATATATCCACAAGTTTACATAGCATATCATTATATAGATATTTTTTTATAAGTTTTTTGCGATTCTAACATTGCTTTTGAAATAAAACAAAACAAAAAATATGCCCTTTATATTCACATCAATTGTTTACATGCGAGATACTAATAAATCGTCCAATTGCCATCAGCCCTCAACGTTTAGCACTAATTAATATCAATAGGCAATACGTGACACTAATCTATACTTCTATATGTATACTAATACATAATGCATACATATGTCAGCATACCAAACGCACCATAAGTATTTTTGTTTAAGTGATGTATTTTAATGTGTTTTTTGTTAGGCGGTTATCACTACGGCTATTAGTGTTGGGTTAAATGGTGTGACGAAAAGCTAATTTGGTGCTGAGATAAAGATAAAGAAAAAGAAAAAGTGACTATTAAACGTCTACACCCATCTTGGTTACTAGTTGTTAGGTCAGAGGAAAGAAAATCATTCAACATGATGTGATGGTTGGTGAATTTGCAATTGCAATCGTTACCATCAAGAAATATGACAGGAAAAGTTAACGGCTTTTGGACACAAAATACTACGAGTATTTGGCATGGAGCAAAAATTTAGGGATGTACTATATTAACGGGGGACAAGGGTGTCAGCCCCTTGCCTCCCACTTTTGTCCCCCTTTTTTTCCAGCGCAGTTCAGTTTTTGTTAGTTTCTGTTCCGTATTTTTGACAGTTTTAAGCGTTTGACATATTAAACTTTATATTTTCTGTTCCGTACTTTCAGGTTTATAGCTTTTTGATATAAACAAAATTATAAAAAAAAAAAAAAAAAAAAAAGCAACAGTACCCCCGTAGGGGTAGACCCCGTGAGACTAAAAACGTAGCCACCGTTATTATAACCCAACCCAAAATTTAATATTGAAGATCCATCATAGGATGCTTTTTTGTACTTGTGAATGTCAACCTTTTGGTTGACCACCATCAAATAATTGGCAACTTGAATTTGTGATAATTGTACTCCGTAATGCTTCATGAATATTTGTTGTTTAGTCTTTAAACCCATGTAACAATGTTACACATTATTGGTTGTGTTAGATTTTTTTTTTTTTTTTTTTTTTATTATTATTATTATTATTATTATTATTATTATTATTTTTTTTAACGTCGAGTTAGTAATTAGTGATCCGAGCTTACGGTGACATCTAATTGGGCACTATGCAAGCCTCGAACTTTTCTTCTTAGGGGATAAACCCCACTCCCGCTTCTATTTATTTCACACCACTGAAGGTTAATGTTGAGACTCGAACCTGAAACCTCTCCAAAGTTACTTTTGGTGGCTTGGCAAGCCCAGTTCGTTAAGCTGTGTTAGACTATATGGTACATATTAATGTCATATTATTTGCAGGCTGTGTTTTTTCTTAGAATATTTTATTGATAAAACATATAACCTACATAAAGCGTAGTTATAAGAGCATTCACACAAATTTTTAAAGACTTTCTTACATTAGCTACTATTTTTTATTATATTTTACTCACTCAAAATTTAATTAAAATTCATTACTCCAATGCTTAAAAAGCTTTGTCATAAATGAAAAAAATACAATAGAATAAGAAAAAATGAGAGGAAGAGCTTTTAAAGTTTACCAGTTATTCGTAAAAAGCTCTCAAAAAAAACTTTTAACATAATGGTAAAAAGCTTTAAAAAAAAAATGACATTAAAAACTTAAGCATTATAAATGCTCTAACAGCATAAGGTAAGGTGACAAAGTTAAACTTTAACCAACTGTCACGTGAGCGCCACATCAGTCATCAAACTTCAACAAAAAAAACCCCGTTATAATAACCAAACTTTAACCAAAATATTTTCAAATTCAACCCCTAAACTAAAACTAACACTCATTTATTTTAAAAAAAAAAACATAACATTAATTAACACATATTCCAATACGGAAAAAAAAAGAAAAAAGAAAAACAAAGCGAAATAAAAAGAAAAAAAAAAAAAAAAAAAAAAAAACAAAGCAAACTACGACATAACGGAAATTACGAAATACAATTAAATTTTGCGACGACGTTGCAAATCATATTTTTTCTTCATGCAGTCCTTTTCTTTGTTGATCCAATCCACAACGTCAGGATACTTGCCGTCGGTTTCTAGCAACAAAAATTTCACCCAACCTTGTTATCCTTTCATCTTTTTTCGCGGCGTTCGATACGCCTTGGATGCGTCTTCCCGTTTTATACGATACTCTTGTTGCATAGCCTCTCCGAATTGGATTGACGAAAAAGATCCTCTAGTACTCGCTCCCTGGTACTTGCCATGCTCTCGGATTTGGCTTTCTTCGAAGCACGTTTTTTACCCATGGGGCGTGGTTGTTCATCATGACCAAACAAAGCCTTGTTTGTTTGGCTTGGGACATCGCCGGTTAAATCAACCAGATCCGGCGAGTCCCATTTTTTATGAGTACGTAAAACTTCCCAAACCTCCTCGTTATTAAACGGCGTCGTTTTGTGCTCGTCAAGATACATTTCTTTCGCCCGTTTAAGGATATCCATCTCACCTTCCCCACCTTTTTATGTCCCGTTTCACACGTTTGTACAATGCGTTGAACTTTGTGCAATCATGGTTCAACGTTTTCCACTTGCCTTGTATCATACATCTGTTGCGTGTTTGATAATTAAGTTTATTGAACTCATTTTGTACACGTTGCCAAAACGTGTCGCGCGCTTGTGAACGGCCGACTTGTGAATCCTCGTTAGCGGCCACATAACACTTTGCAAGAATTCTTTCCTCGGTAAAATGCCAACATGAATTTCCTAATTCAGGAATTTCTCTCTCATCATCAGAAATATTTTCGATTGGTTCTTTGCCTTTTTTCGACTTTTGTTTACCATGAGATTTGGGCTTTTGTGGAGAAGTAGGTGTTTCGGGAACTTAATGTGTTTCGGTTTGTGAATGTTGTGATCGTTGTGATTTTGAGTGAATTGTAGATTTTGGAAATTGGTGTTTAGTGTGTTTTGTTGGTTTTGTTCCCAATATAGCATTCGTTGATGTTGTAGGTAAAGTTCTTGGCTCGACAAGCCAAGTGGGTTATCCAAAGGGATGTTTTGTGATGAATCCGCGTTCGGGTTTGAAGATGAACCCGTGTTTGGGTTATTCCACCCACCGAGGAGTTTTCGTTGTTGTTGTTCCAACCTGATATTTTGTTTTTAAGAAAATAGAAGTATATGATAGATTAGATTGAGTTGTGGAAGTGAGAAAAAAATTGTTGTGTTAGTTTAGTATTTATAGTGTTAGTAAAATGGTTTTGAAAATGAATTTTTTGTTTTTTTGTGTTTTTATTTATTTATTTATTTTTTTTATTATTTTTTTTTACCATATACCCGTTAGAAACTTAGGGGGCTAAATTGATTTTTTTTTTTTTTTTTTTTTTTTTTTTTTTTTTTTTTTTTTTTAATAACGGATATATGGACGTTGGGAGGGGGATAAGTGTAATTTTTTTTAATTCAAAATGGGGTTTAACACGGCGTTAAGCCGTTAACCTACCTCGTTAATGAGGCTTTAACCAAACCCCCTGCTATGTTAACCTCCTTTTAACGCGAGGTTGGTTAAGGTTTCATCTCCCCACCTCGTTACCTTACCTTATGCTCTAAGTGTGACAATTTGACTAGTTTTATATCTAACAACTAGTAATAAAACATATATCCTACGTAAGGCATAGTTATAATTGTGACAGTTTGACTAGTTTTATATCTAATAGCTAGTTTTAGGTCCTGGTGCGCGCATGAAGTTTTGAGATAGACTTTTTTTTAGATTGATTTTCACATATTGTGCATTAAAATGGCTAAAGGAAAACATGATGTCTTTCGATTAATGAATTATTTTAAAATATAACCCACTTGTAAAGATATTATAGTAATAAATTATAAATTTTTATGATGCATACTAATATTAAAGTAACAAAAAGTAGTGTTCATCTTGTTCGTTCTTTTTAATCTTAAAATATTTTGATGATAAATCTACTTCACAACTTTTGTATATAATCTCTGATATCCACAATAAATAAGAAATTATTTAGTCTTTGATATCCACACCTTTGCGATGTACTCATCTTTAGTACACGATACGCCTAGTACATCCCTCAGAGCCTATCTTTTCGCGGTTCTCGTGATATTTTGGTGGATTCCGAAATATTAATGAAGAACATTGTATACAATCCACCCCACAAATGTACACCCAAATCACTTTAGCCTACCTTGTATGCACTCATTTTAGTGCATTATCGTTATTTATTAAACTCTTTGTCAATTGTCTAATTGGTTACATGTTTGATAAGTCAAGTCATATCTTGTAAATACAATTTTGGGACGATTAGGACTCATGGGTATTGATGAGTGTGTAAATACTCATCATTTTTAGTCAAATCTGAACTGCAAAACGTTTAAAAATACTCAAAAACGCACCAAAATACGGAAAAAATCCCAAAGATCGTGTTTTATATGTTTCAGATACAAAACGAGTGAAAATAAACGAAAAACGAACAAAATTTGCATAATTGGCAGTTTCAGTCCCCCAACTTTCAAAATTTGACAAAACTGGTTCCTAAGCATTTATTTTAAAGAAAAGTCAACCCAAATTCCTTAAAGTCAAAAGATATCACAAATGATCTTTGGGTAAAATGTTTTCAAAAGATTACAAGTTAAATCATTGGAATTTCACAAAATGGCAAATTTGGTCCCTGTACGTGCAAAATTGTCAAAAACAGCCCCCGGGAATGAGAACTTGAAGAAAATTACATTAATGGTCCTTGTGGAATTATAAGATGGTAACTTTGGTCCTTGGTTGAAGTTTGAAAGATTGGCAGAATTGGTACCTTGAAGTTTTACCTTGTTGCAAATATAGTCCTTGTGAAATATTTCTACCAAACGGACCCTTGTAAATTATTAAACCCAAGCTCACCTTATCTCCCCAAGCCCAACTCCCACAACCGTCCATCTCCAAGCCCATCTTATTTCTCCAAACCCAAACCCATTCATACGCTATTAATAAAAACGTCTACACCTTTACCAGTCAAACAGTCAACCCTATCCCTTTCCTCCTCCTCCAACCCGTGACCTGCAATCACCATCTCCCCCATCACTCTCCATCTTTGTCCTTCACCCCATCTCCCAATCCCACTAACTCCACTACACTCACAACCTGTACCTAACACCATAACCAGTCACATGTTGCCATGCCCCGTCACCAATCCACAACTTATATGGGCGCCAAAGCAGAATCAAGGGATGATATTGATGTTGCTTTAATCCAAGGGTGGTGATTGATTTCAAAGAAGCACAAAAGTGTCCAGCTCAGCTTTTATCTCAGTGAAGAAACACAAAAGAGAAGAAGTGAAGAAACCCTAGATTTTTAGTATAAATAGCTCTATTGTAAGCCAACATTGGCAGTTAGTTTTTTAGTCTTAAATTAGGTTTTAGTAGCAGTTAACTCAGTAGTTTTTTTTAGTCTTGTTTTCAAATTTTCTTATGTACTGTTTTCTCCAAATCAATGCAAAACCATATTTAAACTTTTCTTATCCTTGCAAATAAAATTGCTCATCCACTTTAGCTTATTGTATGCTTATTTATTATTCACATTTGCTTATTTAGTCACAACTTAGTTTATTGCATCTGCTTATATCTGTCTCACCTAGCCGTTTTTAATCTATATTTTAGTTAAGCTAGAGTTTGAATTAGTCCTTAACTCTTGTTTCACCAATAGTCAGTAGTGTAATCTCAATAGGTTTAAGCTTAATTTTGATTTTTAAGCTCAATTGGTTAGTTAGATCAAGCCCAGTTTGCATCCCTTCACCCACTGTTGCTCAGTTACAAATAGCCTAACCTGCTCCCCTTTTGACCTTGTTTTAGCCTAGCTTTTGTAGGAATTAGGTGAGACTCTTGTCTTACAAGTAGCTGGTAGTGTAGGCTTTATATTTCTGAGCTTGTTTCATATGATATAGTTTATTTGGCAGTTGAGTTTGAGCCTGCAAAACGCTATGTTCAACCCTGTAGTTCCAAACAGACCCCAACCATCACCTTTGGATCTCAATTCTAGAATAGCTTAAGCGCTTGAATTTGGTTTAGTAAGTAGAGAATAGTATAGTCTCGATATGTTTTAGCCTAATTTGAACTCTCGAACTTATTTGAGTAGCAAACGATTGCCTGCTAACACCTCCTGTAGGACTGCAATTCAGCCCTTACAGCCCGTTTTTGCTCTTAGATTTAGACTAGTTCAAGTAGGATTAGGCATGTGATTTTGAGTTTTCTAAATGTTAGTAGTTAGGGCTTTAGTAACCTAGTTTGATCTTTCAATCTTGTACTCATTTAGTTAGTAAATTTTGGCCTCAAAGTAGCTCCCTTGGAGCTGTTTAGATCTGCTGCTTCAGCAGCCTTTTCCCAACTGTCGTCCCGTTTGTAGGTTTAATTTCATGCTTAATTCTGTCCCCCTAGTGCTATTTAGGATCTCCATTGATGCCTTTGCATGTTTCCCACTAGTTTGGTTATTTTCGCTTAATATTAGTCTCCCAAAACCCCCCTAACCCACTGTTGCTGCTGCTACCCTTTTTATTCTTGTTGATCATGCTAAGTTTGATGATTAATTGTTCTTGTTTGATCCTGCTGTACTTAATCTTGCTGTAGTTGTATTGTTGTTGTTCCTTGTTATTTAGGTTGTATTTGCATAAGCTTATTTGTTTTCATGCTTCTTTTGGCATTGTTATGTTTTCTTTTTTAAAGCTTTGAACCAAATAAAAATAACAATCTTGAATCTGTTTGATTTGGAGAACTGAATTAGTTGTTTAGTGAATCTCGGTCACAATTGGTTTATAAAAGCTGTTGTCGTAGTTGTTATAATATTTTGCAAATAGAAAAAGCGAAAAATAATAAAAGTTGCAAAAAGTCTTAAGGTGGGAATCGACCCCTGACCTCTTGGCCATATCAGACACACAAACATCACACACAAACCAACGGCACCCTTGGGTTTTTTGTTACAAAGTTTACACAATTTATCCTTTTGATCTTTGTTTGTTTGCTTAGCTTAAATTAGATTGTTAATCTTTGTTCTACTTATTTCTTGCTTATTCCACTGCTTATTTCAAATTTTTATTTTTCCTAGGTTAGTTTTAAGTCTATTTAATTACCAAAATTTTTTCAGAATTTTTAGAAAAGTTTTAAGATTTATTCGAATTTAATTAATGTTAATTAGTATTTAATTCGTACTAAATAGAATTTTTATTGAAAAATTAATTTTCTTTTTTCTAAAATTTTCTTTTGTCTTTTAGTACATTAGAAAATTAATTGAAAACCCGTAGGAACTTTGTAGCTAAGATTTCGCGTTTTATTTTGCGCACTCGCGTAATATTTAAACAACTTTTGCGTTTTTAATTTAGTTTACGTTTTAGGATTCCCGATACCTAATTATGTTTCCCGTAGTGTTTTAGGACTTCCCTAGTTTGGTGATTACCTTTTATTTACCCTTAGGTTAATTTATTTTCACCTTCGTTCGTTAATTTTCTAATTTCGTTAATTTAACGTATCGTAAAACCAAATAATCTTTCCAATCATACAAGATTTTAATCCCAATCTCATTCGAAGCTTTCCATTCACATCTCGTTGGGGTACGACCAGGGAAATCACTTCCCGGTCTCACAATTTAAATATCACTTTCACAAGTTTTTGCGAGATAATCTTTTTCCTAAAAGGTTTACTCGTATTACTTCACGTCTATTTGTCTCACGATAAATTAGACCTCACGTTTGTTGATATTTTGATAAATTGGTTTTGCACACACCAAAACACAATGAATCAAATGGCGCCGCTGCCGGGGAGGCTGTGTGTCGAAAGTCTCGATAAGGTTTAGACGATTAGTCTTGTAGAACCTTCGCAAGAAGTTACGCTTTTATAAAACTTATAAAAAAACCAAAAATATTATTCTTTTGTTTCTATATATGTATTATATCTATAAAAGATAAGAAAAACACAAAAAGATTTTCCCGTTTCTTTGTTTAATAATAACAACATTAAAATCTTACCACCGCAAACCAAGACAGAACACCTACCAACTGGGGGTGTGACCATAATAAGTTCCCAAACAAAAGATCAAAACTTGCCTTTGTATCACTTGCGTTTTGTAAAACTTTTAATCGATAAGCTTACACTAAGAGGAGTCGAAACGGTATAGGGCGATCCAACGAACTTCGCCCTAGTGAGAAATCCATTCTTTTCTCCCGCTCCTTGTACGTTTGTCCTTAAAGGTTAACCTTGCGTTTGTGATTATTGGTTTAAGTTCCCCTGTCTTTATGAGTTGGTCTTGTTTTAATTGTTGTGTTTTTCGAAAAACCCAAAAATAATCTTCGTCTCCTATACGTTTGATTCTCGCCTTCTTATACCTCCCTCATTAATGTTTAATTCTTATGTCATCACTCGACTATCACTGTTTTCATTGTAAAGGTCCGGTGGATGACAATCTTCATTGTTACAAGTGTGGGTGTGAGTGGTGTGGAAGTAATATTAGAGACGGATTTTGTAAATGGTGCAAAGCATATCCGAATGCTTTTAATGATTCTCAAAATTCTTCCGACTACCCCTCACATCCCGAAATACGTACTATTAATGGCAAACCGTCAAGAGTCGATCCACACCTCTCACGATTTACGATTTGAAGTTTATCAAGCAAACGTACTGAGCTTAAAATGGTGACTAAAATAAACGACTTGCCTGATCATCACGTTTATCAAGAACAAAAACCGGGGACCATAACGGAAGTGGTAGAAATTCCTAGCTCTCAGAGCACACCACTTGTCCCACCTCCGGATTTTTCAAAATGTTCTTCGAGACTTGATAATTATTCGAATTATTTTGTTGATTCTTTGAATGGCCCGATTCCTTCTCTAAGGCAATCATTTATTTCTTGCGTTGGTTGTGGTGAGCCACTTTTCGGTCTACCATGTCGTTGGTGCACATGTGAACGATGTGGTAATGATATTCAAAACGGAAGTTGTTTGTTTTGTGGTTCGAGTAAATCATTCGCTTACGATTCTAATCCGAGCTTTTGCAATGAGCCACAAAACAATTTCATTTCATATGAGCATAATCCATGTTATCAAAATTGCAATGCCGAATCGTTTCAAAATGCACCAACTTCACAACAATACGGTTATGAGTATTGTGGAGGTCCGCATTTTTGCACCGATTGTCAAACTAGAAATCTTTTTCCGTGTGACAACAATTATCACAACCAACCTCCACAATACCAAACTTTTAAAACACAACCTCAACCATTTCCTCAAGAACTTTTGTAAAATGTCTTAAATACTTCAAATGATCTTAAGGATTTGGTTAACAAACCTGCTCCGGAAGAACCTCGTCCGAAGTCTTACAAAGAAATACTAGCTGAAGAGGCAGAAGAAGCAGCTAGAGTAAGATTTCGAATGCGTAAAACTATCATCTACGATGACGATGACGATAGTGATGATGAAGATACCCTTGATATTCGTCAAGGCTCTTCAAATTCATCAGTTGTGGTTCCTTCCATGAAAAATCAGGGAGAAAGTAATGTGACAAAGTCACTAGCCGTTGATCAAATGGAACTTGAAGAGACCATAACTGCTAGTACTTCTCAACTTCCTCAGTCTGTTGTTATCACATCCGAAGTTCACACTTACTCTCTGAACATGGGGGATGAGCATCTTAGCACTATTCCTAAAAAGGAATCGGACGAATTCATAAAGCCTAGTGTTGAGAACCTTGTCCCAATCCTAGGAGAGTCACAGGGAACTTTTGATCATATGTGTGACTCACCTTCCCCTCCTGAAAATCCAAAAGATCATTTTGAAACTTTCTCCGACTTTGATGATGATTGTACATCTTATGGAGAAGTTGAGTATGTAGAGGCATCACTGCCTCATTCTGATGATGACCTGCTCCTTGAGGAGTTCACAGATGAACTTACTTACATCAATCTACTTCCATTAGGAAGTGATGATGATCTGTTTGATTTCGAAGCCGATCTGGGAGAAATTGAAAACCTTTTAAATTCTAATCCCAACATCAAGCTTAGTACTTCACATACTGATGAAAATTCTTTATCTTCTGGAAACATCAGTCATGTGGAAGGATTACCTTCTGAGCTAGTCAGCTTAGAAGAAGAGAATGATGAAACTGACACTGAAATCAAAGATGAAGCACTTCGTGCAACATTATTGAATGACAGTTTTCTCATTTCCAAAATCGATGCTTTCAAAGAGAAACCGATTTCATCTCCTATCCCCATTAAGGATAGTGACATTTTTTCCGATGATTCTATATCAGAATTTGAAGCCTTCCATTTTGATCCTATGGGAGAGAAGATTAGTGGCAATACCACTTCTCATTCTCATAATTCTCTCCCCGATTATGAATCATTTACCTTCGATGAGTTCTCCTGTGAACTCACTCACATCAATCCCGATATGATTCATTCACATTCTAGGATTTCTCCTGTGAACTCACTCATATCATATCTCCACCGAAATATGATAACTTCTACTTTGATCTTGACACACCCGGGATATGTCTTGATCACATGAGCTTAAATGATGAGATTCATGATGATGAATCCATGAATCCTCCTCCTGATGATGATGAGTTAGTCAAGATGTTTATCATGAGTTTCTTTCTCTTTTTCACCTATCGGGTGACTTCTCTTGTTCTTCACTCTTTCGGGAATGAAGACATTATCTTTGACCCCGGCATCACCGCTTATAGTTTATACTATTTTGAGCTGGGTACTTATCTCATCGGTGTGGAACTTTCACGTGCTTCAAATGTTTGTCCAAACATCTTGAATGAAAGTCCGATGGAGATTGTTTCTTCCACATCTTGCTTCCCCAAGAACCAATGAATTCGGGGTCGAGTCAAGCTAGCGACTCGGTAAACAAAAACAGTAGCATCACATGGGTTTTCACCCATCTTTCTAAACTTCTCCCTCTTTTCTAAAAAACTAGTGTGGGGGAGTACCCACACTAAAAAAAAAAAAAAAAAAAAAAAATCCCGCACTTGCCCAACTCTAAAGTTTTTACATTCCAAAATATCGGCATAAAAGCCGGTACTTTGAATATTGAGGGCAATATTCACTTCTAAGTGTGTGGGGGGGGGGGGGGGGGGTAAATTCTGGCGAATTTAATCACTTTTGTGCCATAATACCCCCGTTTTGAGCCAAAAATTTTTTTTAGTGGAAGTGCTTTGCACTTACAAAAGGTTATTAGTCCACCACGTCTACCATAAGGACTGGCTAATCTAGGAGCAAACGGCTCTTGGTAAAGATAGCTCAAACCCGTTGATGACTAACAATTTGCCCAAAATTGTATGGTACCTCAACTCGCCATATCCTCAAAAGTAAATGAGTTGGCTAGCCCGCAAGATTATGGCTTATGGTAAAGGCAGTGGAAAAACCATAATTGGTAATCAACTCACCAAGATATTGACTGTTCCATCAAGAGTTGGCTAGTCCAGAAGCAAAATGTTTCTGGTAAGACAAATCAAAACCGTTGAAAGCTGGTGGTTTGCTCAAAATCATATGATTATCAGTGGACCATAGTTCTTACTTGAACCGAAACATTCGGCTACTCCAGAAGAAATGGCTTTTGGTAAATAGACTTCAAATCCATTAATTCTCACAAAAGATTGCTAGGGACTAGCAATAGTATAGTGTGGGGGATTGATGAGTGTGTAAATACTCATTATTTTTAGTCAAATCTGAACTGCAAAACATTTAAAAACACTAAAAAATGCACCAAAATACGAAAAAAAATCCCAAAGATCGTGTTTTATATGTTTCAGATGCAAAACGAGTGAAAACAAACGAAAAACGAACAAAATTTGCATAATTGGCAGTTTCAGTCCCCCAACTTTCAAAATTTGACAAAACTGGTCCATAAGCATTTATTTTAAAGAAAAGTCAACCCAAATTCCTTAAAAGTTAAAAGATATCACAAATGATCTTTGGGTAAAATGTTTTCAAAAGATTACAAGTTAAATCCTTGGAATTTAACAAATTGGCAAATTTGGTCCCTGTACGTACAGAATTGTCAAAAACAACCCCCGGGAATGAGAACTTGAAGAAAAGTACATTAATGGTCCTTGTGGAATTGTAAGATGGTAACTTTGGTCCTTGGTTGAAGTTTGAAAGATTGGCAGAATTGGTACCTTGAAGTTTTACCTTGTTGCAAATATAGTCCTTGTGAAATATTTCTACCAAACGGACCCTTGTAAATTATTAAACCCAAGCTCACCTTATCTCCCCGAGCCCAACTCCTACAACCTTCTATCTCCAAGCCCATCTTATTTCTCCAAGCCCAAACCCATTCATACGCTATTAATAAAAACGTCTACACCTTTACCAGTCAAACAGTCAACCCTATCCCTTTCCTCCTCCTCCAACCCGTGACCTGCAATCACCATCTCCCCCATCACTCTCCATCTTTGTCCTTCACCCCATCTCCCAATCCCACTAACTCTACTACACTCACAACCTGTACCTAACACCATAACCAATCACATGTTGCCATGCCCCGTCACCAATCCACAACTTATATAGGCGCCAAAGCAGAATCAAGGGATGATATTGATGTTGCTTTAATCCAAGGGTGGTGATTGATTTCAAAGAAGCACAAAAGTGTCCAGCTCAGCTTTTATCTCAGTGAAGAAACACAAAAGAGAAAAAGTGAAGAAACCCTAGATTTTTAGTATAAATAGCTCTATTGTAAGCCAACATTGGCAGTTAGTTTTTTAGTCTTAAATTAGGTTTTAGTAGCAGTTAACTCAGTAGTTTTTTTTAGTCTTGTTTCCAAATTTTCTTATGTACTATTTTCTCTAAATCAATGCAAAACCTTATTTAAACTTTTCTTGTCCATGCAAATAAAATTGCTCATCCACTTTAGCTTATTGTATGCTTATTTATTATTCACATTTGCTTATTTAGTCGCAACTTAGTTTATTGCATCTGCTTATATTTGTCTCACCTAGCCGTTTTTAATCTATATTTTAGTTAAGCTAGAGTTTGAATTAGTCCTTAACTCTTGTTTCACCAATAGTTAGTAGTGTAATCTCAATAGGTTTAAGCTTAATTTTGATTTTTAAGCTCAATTGGTTAGTTAGATCAAGCCCATTTTGCATCCCTTCACCCACTGTTGCTCAGTTACAAATAGCCTAACCTGCTCCCCTTTTGACCTTGTTTTAGCCTAGCTTTTGTAGGAATTAGGTGAGACTCTTGTCTTACAAGTAGCTGGTAGTGTAGGCTTTATATTTCTGATCTTGTTTCATATGATATAGTTTATTTGGTAGTTGAGTTTGAGCCTGCAAAACGCTATGTTCAACCCTGCAGTTCCAAACAGACCCCAACCATCACCTTTGGATCTCAATTCTAGAATAGCTTAAGCGCTTGAATTTGGTTTAGTAAGTAGAGAATAGTATAGTCTCGGTATGTTTTAGCCTAATTTGAACTCTCGAACTTATTTGAGTAGCAAACGATTGCCTGCTAACACCTCCTGTAGGACTGCAATTCAGCCCTTACAGCCCCTTTTTGCTCTTAGATTTAGACTAGTTCAAGTAGGATTAGGCATGTGATTTTGAGTTTTCTAAATGTTAGTAGTTAGGGCTTTAGTAACCTAGTTTGATCTTTCAATCTTGTACTCATTTAGTTAGCAAATTTTGGCCTCAAAGTAGCTCCCTTGGAGCTGTTTAGATCTGCTGCTTCAGCAGCCTTTTCCCAACTTTCATCCCGTTTGTAGGTTTAATTTCATGCTTAATTCTGTCCCCCTAGTGCTATTTAGGATCTCCATTGATGCCTTTGCATGTTTCCCACTAGTTTGGTTATTTTCGCTTAATATTAGTCTCCCAAAACCTCCCTAACCCACTGTTGTTGCTGCTACCCTTTTTATTCTTGTTGATCATGCTAAGTTTGATGATTAATTGTTCTTGTTTGATCCTACTGTACTTAATCTTGCTGTAGTTGTATTGTTGTTGTTCCTTGTTATTTAGGTTGTATTTGCATAAGCTTATTTGTTTTCAAGCTTCTTTTGGCATTGTTATGTTTTCTTTTTTAAAGCTTTGAACCAAATAAAAAGAACAATCTTGAATCTGTTTGATTTGGAGAACTGAATTAGTTGTTTAGTGAATCTCGGTCACAATTGGTTTATAAAAGCTGTTGTCGTAGTTGTTAAAATATTTTGCAAATAGAAAAAGCGAAAAATAATAAAAGTTGCAAAAAGTCTTAAGGTGGGAATCGACCCCCTGACCTCTTGGCCATATCAGACACACAAACATCACACACAAACCAACGGCATCCTTGGGTTTTTTGTTACAAAGTTTACACAATTTATCCTTTTTATCTTTGTTTGTTTACTTAGCTTAAATTAAATTGTTAATCTTTGTTCTGCTTATTTCTTGCTTATTCCACTGCTTATTTCAAATTTTTATTTTTCCTAGGTTAGGTTTAAGTCTATTTAATTACCAAAATCTTTTCAGAATTTTTAGAAAAGTTTTAAGATTTATTAGAATTTAATTAATGTTAATTAGTATTTAATTCGTACTAAATAGAATTTTTATTGAAAAATTAATTTTCTTTTTTCTAAAATTTTCTTTTGTCTTTTACTACGTTAGAAAATTAACTGAAAACCCGTAGGAACTTTGTAGCTAAGATTTCGCATTTTATTTTGCGCACTCGCGTAATTTTTAAACAACTTTTGCGTTTTTAATTTAGTTTACGTTTTAGGATTCCCGATACCTAATTATGTTTCCCGTAGTGTTTTAGGACTTCCCTAGTTTGGTGATTACCTTTTATTTACCCTTAGGTTAATTTATTTTCACCTTCGTTCGTTAATTTTCTAATTTCGTTAATATAACGTATCGTAAAACCAAATAATCTTTCCAATCATACAAGATTTTAATCCGAATCTCATTCGAAGCTTTCCATTCACACCTCGTTGGGGTACGACTTGGGAAATCACTTCCCGGTCTCACAATTTAAATATCACTTTCACAAGTTTTGCAAGATAATCTTTTTCCTAAAAGGTTTACTCATATTACTTCACGTCTATTTGTCTCATGTTAAATTAGACCTCACGTTTGTTGATATTTTGATAAATTGGTTTTGCACTCACCATAACACAACGAATCAGGTATAGTACTAGTTGTTATGGAGTAATGGGAAAGAATGTCACGTTATTACCCCCATATATGCGTTAATGTTTAAAGTACTCAAAGTGTTTTAATTTTCTTAATTTGGGTTGTTAGTTAGTAATGTGTAAAGTATATAAAAGTCCAAGTGTAGGGAGGATACAAGATCTCTTTGATGTACTATTTTGGATGGTTGGGCAAAAGTGTATGAAAAAAATTAAAAACTATATATTAAAAAATGGAAAAAAAGAAAAGAGAAAAAACATACGGACTACCATCCCGTCTTTTATTTATGTTTAAGTCAAAATAGTGTCTTGAAAAATGCAAAAAGAGTTAGTAGTTAGCGAGTTGAGTCGAGTCTTGGCTTAGAAACGCCTCTTTATATACGTAATTGACCAAGATGATTGACTTGCCACCAGTAAAAATTTCCTTTATCCAACAAAACCGTTTTTTCCATACCCTTACACCTAACATTACAACCCTTTAAAAGACATCTTTGATAGTTGATCCTAGGTGTTTACGCCAAAGTGGTGGAGGTTTGATCCATTCCCAAACATATGGTAATCTATGTGCTATGACATGTAGAGAGTGTTATATTTTCCCTTTTCTTCATGTCTTATATAAATTTATACACCCAAGAGATGTGAGAATCCAAACACTTTATGTGAGGTGCTAGTATATAATTTCCATGCTCGTTTTGACTAATGTGGAACAATGATATGTTGTAATTACTTTTATATTAATGTTAAATGACCCATAACTTGTAAATTGATTAGAATAAAAGCTCATTTGCTTGAGGACAAGCAAATCCCAAGTGTAGGGATATTTGATAAGGATTAATCTAGTAGTACCTTTTAAAAGGGTCATTTAAGCCTAAAATCATGTAAAAATACCAAATATTACCTCAAATCGTTTCTTTTTGAATTTTAGGAACTTGGGACATGAATTCTAGAATTTGGCACATTCTTGGACGAATTTGGACGCAAAAGATAAGAAAACAACAAAGTCGCAAAAAGACCGTCAGAAAAGGGAGTCTAACGGCGTCACATTCTGACAAGTGAGGTCGTCCCTTAGAACTCAAGATGGATTTCTAGTGTAAAGTTGACAAGAGATGCCTCAGAAAGATTTGGTGCATTTACAACCTGACGCCGTCAGGTGTTATAAAGCTATGGGAGTCACGCTTTAATCCAACAAGAGACGGCCCAGAAAGGAATTTCAAGTGACGTCCTCAGATCCCTTGGTGACGCCGTCAGGGTAGCGATTTTCACAGACGAAACCCTAATTCAAGGCGAGTTAACGGCATCAGGATCCATAACCAAACGCCGTCATCCATGTAAATCTATATAGACTTTCAGTTATTTTCATTGTATTGTGTTACACTTTTGGGCAACTAAACCCTAACAATTTCCATAGCTTTTGTAAGGCTTATTCATCCATGTTCAATTGAAGATAAGTTATCCTTTTTAATCATTCAATATGTCTATTTGTTGTTTGATTCATTGTTTATCTATTCTTTACTTTAACATGTTAGCTTAAGTTTATTAGTGTTTGTGATGTGAGGATTGCGGCCACGCAAAAGGTCTTACTTCTCAAGAGATTTGAGAAACTTGCAATCCTCCAGGCAGTGTACCTGGTCGTTGTAGTGTAGTATAATTATGTTCGGGAGATTGATCGTTCTCTTGATGAATAGTGTCGTTAGGTTGAAGTGTATGACGATTTAAGCCTAAAGGTGAGGGATGATTCTTTTTGTATATTTTTTATATTTATTGAAAACAAATTAAAATCTCAGGTTTTATAAGATTGGGCGGAATTAGTTGCTAGTCAATTAACCCAAAAACACTTTTAATAAACAAAAATTAAAATAACAGAAAAGAGAAAGTGGTTAACTTCTTATAATGAGACAAACGTGTTTACTTAGATTTAATTACTCCCTAGTTATCTTTTATTGAATGAATGTCACAGTGCAGTTGTTTTAGTTGAAGCGTTGTATTCATTAATACCAGTCGTGGGGGTGTGCTAAATTCCCCAACTCTATCAATATTAATTTCAATGTAACACCCCCGTATTTCATTGAGCGCAGTGGATTAAGCGTTTGGGGTATTACTCATGGAAACAAAGACAAGATAATAAAAAACGACTCGAAAAGAGACGTTTTTAAAAATGGTGTTATCATTCATTTATTTATCAGAGTTTTTATAGTAAAGGATGTACTTTTACCAAAAGAGAAGTCCCTAAGATACGTTTTATGACACAAAACTTGATGAATGATAACTATTCTGGACGTCCTCATGTCCAGTACTTCTCCGTGCTAGGGTTCCTACAGTACCTAATTACATAAGATAACATGCTTAAAAGTCAACACATAGGTTGAGTGAGAGTCATAGGTTTAAGTAGTTAAGGTATGAATACAAGTTTCACAGAGTTCAGCTTAAACCCTATGTGTGGAAAGATTTTGGTGATAGAAGGTATATTGCACTAAGCTCATGAACCACATGTTAACAGTCCGGGTCATGGGGTCTGCAGACCAAACCATGAGGGGACGGGAAGGATAACTTGCCAAAGTTAATCCTTCAGTGGGTTCAAATATAGTACTTATTGGTACCATCCAGTAAGATGTTAATACCAACGGGAGTTGTCAAACTCCAATAGATCTATCAACTATATTCGCGTTCGCGTGGGTAAAATATCCCAAACGATTAGATTCATGAATTTTGGTTATGTAATAATGGCAGATAGTTTACTCGTGCAATAAACAAGGGAAAAGACTTGTATTTGGGTTAAAGCATGTATCCCCCTCACAGGGTTGTAAAACATTTAAAAGTGAGGCTATGAAAACTCACCTGGGTCTTAAGGTAAGTAAAGTAGGGATTTGGACAACTCACTCATGTATCCTGGGGGTAGTGTACGTGTGTGTATGTCAAGTCTTAGTGTAGGTTTTCGTAACTAATTACTATTAGGTTTTTATATATAACATAACACTGTTCAGACCATCGTAATTCAGAAGTATATGACTCCTCACATGAAGCTCCATACTATTGTATTATGTTATCAACATAATACCGTTCGGGCCATCATAATTCAAAAGTTAATACTCCTCACACGAAGCTCCCTACTATTGAGTTAAGTTGTTGTTAGGGTTTTAGTTATAACATAACACCGTTTGGGCCATCATATCTCAGAAGTATATGCAATAATCGTTTGAGGAGCCAGGGCACTTTATTTCGTAAACCCAGCAAACTCGTCAAAATGAAATATCCACATAGTACTCTTTGCAAGAAACTCCCTAGTATTGTGTTATGCTTCTAACTTAAATAGGTTTTATATTTATATGAAAATAGTCCATTTTACCTTTTAATTTTATATATTTACATTTTCTACCCTATACTTATAAACTTATAACAATTAAGAATATAACTTTCTAACTATTGCACATTTAGTCCCTATACTTATTTATTTTAGAGAAATGATAAAAATAGTCTCTAAACTATAATAAATTTTATTAATTACCCTTTTTACCCTTAACTTTATAGTATTTGCAATATTAGTCCTTTTAAGTTTATAACTTGTTTTAATTTCTATCCCAAGGTTTTAATACTTTGCAAAACTAGTCCTTACACTTATAACTTCAGGGAAATGTTAAAAACAGTCCCTAGACTTTATAGTTTCAGGAATTTATGATATATATGCCCCTATGCATGTAAAGTTTTGCAAATCTAGTCCTAAATGCATGTAAATCATATTTTAACATAACAACTAGGTTTCTAAGCTTATGTCTAACTCATATAACTTCAAATAAGTCATATAGTTCAGATTATATCATGTAAATAAGCTATGTAACACGTAAACATGTAATTCGACTATAATTAGGGTTACGAAAAGAAAGCATGCAAACGAGAAGATTTAAGACTATCCTATGGTTTCTTAGGCTTATACTAAGTATCCTAGGTCTATTCTAAGACTACTATACGTAAATTAAAGTTTACCTTGATCTCCTCGGATAGTTAAAGTCTCACCGTTGATAGGTACATGAATGATTTTCTCCTCACAAAGAATCTTTGCTTGATTCTTGGACGACCAATCCATTCTCACAACAACGTCAAAACTACCGAGTCTAATGGGTATGAAATCAATCTCAAAGGGGTGGTTAAGTAAAGTTAGGGTACAACCCTTAACGACCGTGTTAACTAAGTTTCCGTCAGCCATTTTTATTTCATAGTAATTATCTAAAGCTATGGGTTTAATCCTAAGTCTAGAGGCTAAGGTTATAGATATGAAACTCCTGTCGGCTCCAGAATCAAATAATATTCTAACTAAGTGATTATTTAAGAGAAACTTACCCGTGACTACGCTCGGATCTTGTGGATAATTCCTATCCCTCAACATATATGCTCTACCCTGGGCACCATCAGTATTTTTCTTTGAGCATCTATTTGCATAGTGTCCCTTTTCTCCACAAGTATAATAAATAACTATTGCTGGTGGTGGATTACCCCCACTAACAGGTCCTTTGTTCTTGCAATCCCTTAAGTGACGGCCCACCTTGTTACATGTATTATATTTAATTAAACAAGTCCTGTGTGATGCCAGTTG
The DNA here is from genome assembly GCA_030686995.1 of Artemisia argyi. Lineage (NCBI taxonomy): Eukaryota > Viridiplantae > Streptophyta > Magnoliopsida > Asterales > Asteraceae > Artemisia > Artemisia argyi. The sequence continues at coordinate 160,123,022 of CM060693.1, forward strand.
CATTTCTTACACAAAGGGGCATTCCCAGCATAACCACTTTTCTCATTTAAAATGGTGGCATAAGCTCTTGCGTTATCTTACCTTGGTTGAGGATAGGGGTTTGTACAGTTACTACTAGTGGTATTAAGAGTGTTACCGAAAGCTCTCCTATCGTGGAACTTTCGTTTATTATTGTAGGGCACTGGCATAGGGTTGTGCTTTGTTATTTGGTCCATTAACCTCAAAGTTATGTTAATGGCCTCCTCTAAAGTTTGAGGTTTAGAGGCTGTAACATTCCCTTCGATACTCCGGGGCAAATCTCCGATGAAAACTTCTATCGTGTTTTCAATAGTTGGCACCATTGTAGGACACAAAGTTGTCAACTCTTGAAATCTCCTAATATAAGTTTTAACATCGTTCCCCTTCAAAGTCAAGTTATAAAATTCATCATCCATTTTCTTGACTACCGTTCGAGGGCAGTATTTCTTAATCATAAGTTTCTTAAACTCAACCCAAGATAACTTGTATGCCTCTTCTATTCCTATGGGTTGGGCATACGAGTTCCACCAAGATAACGCTTCCTCAGTAAGCGTACCAGTCGCAAACTTAACCCTATAATCCTCAGTACAATTACTACGGGAAAATACCGATTCACATCTCTCAAACCAGTTAATTAATCCTATGGCCCCTTTTGTCCCCTTGAAATTGAAGGGCTGACAGCTCATAAATTCCTTGTAATTACTCTTCTTCACTACAGGAATTTCGGGGATTCTAGCCATGTTTGTATACCTAGCTCCTAGTGCTGCAGTCACACTGTCAGTCACTAGTCGCTGAATGTCTTCCTGAGTCATGGTGGGAGTAATGGGAGTAATGGGAGTGGTAGCTCTTGTACGTGCCATTCTATAGGTAAGATGTGATAAGAATAGTGTCATAGTTTATGTTCTAAGTGCTTAGAACATTATCTGATACCGGATGGGTAGGGAATCCTAAAACTATAAGCGCAAATTTCCTAACAAGAATCGTTATATTTCACCGAAGATAGTTTCCCCCGTCTAAAGGCATGGTGATTCTAAAGGATCCTATGTTTTTTTTTAGTGTTCCTAGGTATGTCTACTTGTTTTAATTTCCTATGTTTTCTAGTTTTTAAATCCTAAGGCAGTCTATAGTGTGTCCTAAGGCAATAGGGAATCCTAATACGGGATACTAGTTTTATGAAAGATTAAGTATAAGTAGGTTAAAACTTTTATTTTATATTATGAAAAATCTAGCAAGTACCCGTTTATAACTAAGTTATCTACCTATAACCTATATTATCTAAGTTTATAACCTTATTTTATTTCTTTGTTACCATTAATTTCCTGAATGGCTTCCCAAAGATCATCTATGTCAGACCTATGATTATCCCTAATATCCTCGATAATCATTTCTAAAGTGGAAAGTCTAACATGTGCAGTAACTACTTCGTCAGAGTGTCCCTCAAATTTTGTTTGTAACCTAAAGATTTGATTACGAGTTTTCTCTAATTCATTTTCTAACCTATTTCTACCTATTCCTAATTCCCTAATCCTAGTTTCTTCTTCTTCCATTCGTCCTAATGACAATTTATCTAAATGACTAAGTATTTCCTCTATTTGTTCATCATGCCTTTCTAAAGGCGTTTTATATGAACTACTACCTATCTCAAACCTAGGGGGAGGTTATGGTAGTATAATACATATTTTCTTATGGGGAGGTGAAACTATTTCGGGAACATAACGATCTTGACTATTATAGTGGGTTATAGATGGGGTAGGGGTTATAGTAGGTACAGTAGGAATTTCTCCACCATATGCTTGCATATACCCATTATATGCTTGCATATAGGGATCATTCGGGGAAAGTTCTAAACCTAAGTTAGTTGAGATGTTCTGGGCTATTTCTTCAAGAGAATTAGAACAAGAAGATGAGTGAGTAGGAGTAGCCAGAGCATACTCATAACTATCGGATGAAGTATCCGTATCATCGGTATCCAACACGATGATAGGATTGTGAAAGGATGACATATCTAACTATACTACCCGAAAGAGTATCTTAGCATAATTCTAACCTAAGTAGGTATCCTAAAGGCAATACTAATAGTGGGTATTCTATCCTAAAGGCAATAGTGAGGTATCTATCCTAGAGGCAATTTGGGGATTCTAACCTAAAAGCAAGTTGGGAATTCTAACCTAAAGGCAAGTTGGGAATTCTAACCTAAAGGCAAGTTGGGAGTCTAAAGGCAAGTTCGGGGATTCTAATGGCATGGAGGACTTTTTGAAAAAGTGGTTATAGTTTAGGAAAAATCCTTTTGTTCTCTATAACCAAGGCTCTGATGCCAATTGATGAGTGTCTAAATACTCATCATTTTATACCAATCTGAACTGCCAAAACATCCAAAAACACTCAAATATGCATCAAAATACTGAAAATATCTTAGAAGTGTGTTTTATATGTTTCAAGTGCAAAATATGCCAAAACAGATGAAAAACGTACAAAGTTTGCATAATTAGCAGTTTCAGTCCCTCAAGTTTCAAAAGTTGTCAAAACTAGTCCCTGGTTATTCTAGAAACATAAAAAAGTCATCAAAGGTCCTTTTAAATCACAAAGTTACATATTTAGTCCTTTGGTGCAAAGTTTCATAAAATTACAAGTTTAGTCCCTATACTTTGGAAATTGACATAAATGGTCCCTGGGATGTAAAAAACTTTGAGAAAAATAAATTTTGGTCCTTGTGCTATTAATCTTTTGCAGGAATGGTCCTTGGGTGAAAATTTTGGAGAAATTACAGGATTGGTGTAAAGTTTCACAAAATTACACATTTGGTCCATGAAGTTTCACATTTGGCAAGATTAGTCCCTGAAATTCAAAAATTGGAAAATATCAAAATGGACCTTGTGCTATTCATCCTTGTCAAGTTTGGTCTTTGTGTATGCTTTGGTAAACTTACAAAACCAGCCCCTCTAAATTCTACAAATTACATATTTAGTCCTTGTGGTTTTTAAATAAACAAACAAACCAAACGGATCCTTATTAAATATAAAACCACCAAATCCAATTCAAACATATCACCCAATCCAGCCCACCAAGCCCAAATCCCTACCAAGCCCACCCCTTAAAATATAAAACCCGGTCAAATGGTCAAACCCCACAAAACCGCCCCACTGTTCATCCCTTCCTCCACCTCACCACTGCAATACCAAAACCACCTCCACACCCACTGTTTCACCTCCACCTCAACACCCCAGCTCTCCCACCTGTTCCTCCACCTCACACATGCTCCCAAGAAACCTTAATTGCCCTAAAACGTAACAAGCAATCCCAACTGTCCCCTAGGACTTTTTGGCGCGAAAAAAGCAAGTTTGAACGGTGTGGATTGTTTTGAACTTATCAACGGCTAAGGATTGGTGGGATAGTCTCACAAAGCTGCAAGGAACCTTTTTATCATCTATATATCAAGAATAAAGCAGAAGAGTAGAAGTATTAGTGTAGCTTTAGCTTAGTTTAGTCGTAGTAGTGTAATTTCCTTATTTCAGTTATATTTTCAGTCTCAAAAGCTTGTACTCAGTTAATTTAATGCAACTTAATCTTTCTTGAACCTTGAATTACCTGCTTATTCATCAAATTCGTAATTAGCATTTTTAAGTAAAATCGACAATTTTACTTAACATTGTTATTTGTTGTTGTTATAGGACTCTTAAGTTCATTTAAGCTTTGACAAAGCTTAGTTAAGCTGTTAGAAACCTTAATTATCAGTTTCACTTTATAAATAGAAAAATACCAAAAATTCCAATAAATAAAGAAAAAATAAAAAATTAGTGTTTGAGGAAGAATTGAAGCTGAAGCATAATGAAAAATGGATGGTTTCTGGTTTAGAACCTTTTGGGAGGTGATAGGTTGGTTACTTGTTCATGGTTCTTTGTTTCTCAGCTTGTCATCAATTATAAGCTAATTCTTAATTTTTAGCTTAATTAGTTTTTTATTGTTTCTGTAGCATAATCTTACTTCAAATAGCTTTAATTAACTTTGCTTAATCTGTTTCAAGTTTTAAAATCATAGTTATAGTTTAATAATTACAAGTTTTAGTGTAAAAATACTCTTAAAGGAGTGTTTGGAATTATCTGTTCTACTGAGCATTGTTGATTGTATTGACAAAAGTTGTTTTGAACACCCTTCTCTGTGGTAAAATAACATAGAACAACCATTTCATAAGTAATAGTTACCACAGAAAGTCAAAATCACCTCCAATATTGTAAAACCGTTAACTGTTTGGTCATTAGGATCCATACTCACTCAAATCTGTTCCATAGTTGTTAAGATAGCTTAATTAAGTATTATTATACCTTATTACTTCATATTCAGTCACTAGGATAAGATCAAAAGTCACATAAGTCAACATAAGTAGTTTTCATTGAAAAGTCAATTTAGCTTTGACAGAAAAAACCAAAAATAGTAGGATTTGTTTAGAATTTTCTGTGGTGATTTAGACATTGTGCTTTTTAGGATTTGTAGTCTAATAGCTCATCTATAAGATCCCATAGTTACCTTATTTTTAGTATTTTTTGTGTGGGCCCCAACTTGCTCCAAAGAAGGCTGCAGGGAAGGGTATCTCCCCTGCACCAGCAGAACACATCCATCACCACCACTTTGGTGGTGGTTTGTGGCTACCTCAGTGGGCCCCACTTGTCAAACTTTGTTCCCTTCAACCCCCTCCTACCAGGGATAATAAGTTGACCAATTGTTTGACCTATAGCATTGTGACCCCACTTGGAATTGTCCCTAACGTTTGTCCCTTTTCTGAGTTGGCTTTGGTTTGGCAAAGTGCTTATTTAGATATATTAGCTTATTCTGAGTACCCCAAGTGCTTTTTCTAGCTTATACTTGTTTACTTAACTTAGCTGAACAAGATTTTACTCTTGTAGACCCCACATAAGTCAATTTTAGCTCATTTCTTTGTTTGGTCAAACAAAGTCAACTGTGAAGCTATTAAGCTTCCACAGTGCTTATTTTTAAGCTATAAATTTGTTGTTTTTACAAAAGTTAGTTATTTTTAGGTATAAAATAGTTTTGTAAAAGAATTATCCAGAAAAACCATTATAAAAATAAGTGATAGTTTCTATTTAATATAATTTAATTTTAAGTTTCATTTTTAGATTTTTATTTAGTAACCTATATTTTTATATTTTTATTAATTTCCTTTTATATTAAAGTATTTTTAGTAGTTTTATTAGATTTTTATATTATCATTTAGTATTTATTAGAATTAAAATTAGTTTTATTAATAATTAATTAATAATTAAGTTTTTAAGAGCATAATTAGTTTTTATAAAGCAACACCTAGATTTTATATTTTTTCTAGCTTTTATAAGTCATAAAATAATTTTAGAAATTTTCTTGTAATTTTTACTGTTCATTTACTAGTTTTTATAATTTAAATAGTTTAATTGGTAATTAATTAATAAATAGAATAATAATCAGTAAACTAGTTTAAAAATAGATAAAATAAACTTTTTATAATTTTTTAGGATTCCTGTGATGGTTAATTAGATTTATAAAAATCTTCTTAATTATCTAAGTCTTTTTAGTATTTATAATAATTTAAATCATATAATTAGTTAAATAACAATTAAATAGTTAATAATTAATAATAATTATATAAATAGTAAGAAAAATATAATTTTATTTTTAAAATAAGTTTTATAATATTTTAGACTTTTATAAATTTTAATTTTATTTTTCTAGACTTATATTACATTTTCTTATTTATTAGTGAATTATTAAATAATTAATAATAGTTATTAAATAATAATAATTAATTAAATAATTAGTAATTATAAAATAAATATTCTAAGTTTATTTAATTTGCATTTAAGCCTCTAAGGCATACAAATTCCTACTTTAGTTAAAACCGTTTTTTGTTTTGTACGTTTACGTAGAATTAAATTAAACTTACGCGTTTTTAGTTATTAAACGTTTTTAGATATTTAGGTTTCACGTAACTGTTCATATAGCTTATTTAAGCTATTTTGTTTTATAAAACTTTAGATTAATCACTCACACACACTTTATTCTTTTCCTGTTCACATTCACTCGATCACAGATTCGTTTTTATACCATCACAACCTCGTTGGGACATTACGACCCGGGGAAACACTGTATTCCACGGAAGCATTCTCCCAGGCTGTTTGACTTTTACTATTGACCATTCACAAGTGGTTGAGAAATAAAATATAACTAGTTTGGGAGCAACCAAAATTTGGCGCCGCTGCCGGGGATCGAACCCGGGTCACCCGCGTGACAGGCGGGAATACTACTTCATAATACAAAGTACAAGTTATAGAAAACGAACTCTAAATGAGACGTTTTGAAAAGTTACCCTTCGATTAATGAATTCAAAGTTACAAACATGAGATTCCAAAGTATGATACATAAATGTATACAAAATGTTTTTGAATGGTAAATGATAAAAGCGTAAGTCTTCAGAATATGCAGCTTGACTCTAAGTTCCACGCACTAGCTATCGCCTTACTAACCTGAGATAAACATGCTAAAGTGTCAACACAATGGTTGGTGAGTTCATAGAGTTTGTCTTAAAATAGTTGAAAAGCCTTAAAGAATGTTTACACCACAAAGGCATTGTGAATCCACTCAGTTGCAAGTCCCGCCCATAACAACACTTGCAACCTGTGTGTTCACAACCCACTGCTAAATGTATAGTATGAATAAGACATGTAAAAGTTCATCAAAACAGTTAAGCAATTAGTCGTGAGTCTACACTTCATCTCCGAAGACCTCACGTTTATGATGTATCCAACATTCGCAAATGTTAGGATGTATCAAAGCCTCAATGGTCATCCAACAACTTAATTTGGAGCCACTGGAAGTCTCAATGGTCATCCAAAACTTAATTTGGAGCCACTGGAAGTCTCAATGGTCATCCAAAAACTTAATTTGGAGCCACTGGAAGTCTCACAATTAAGTATAACGCAGTTAAGTATAACACAATCATGTATATATGAAATCAAGTATAATGCGATCAAGTATAAGACAATCAAATATAAAACAATAAAGTATAAATGTTTTGAGTATTTGTACTAGTAAGCAAGTAGTTGAGCATGTATCTCCCCCAAAGTGTTAAAACAAGTATAAAAAGAGTAGGCATATTCAAAACGATTTTGCGTATTAGTGAATCTGAATACACGCTCATTGTATATTTATCCATCCTTGTTCATATTATTATCATATAAAAACCAAAACTGTTCCCGAAAACTTTTTAAAATCAGTTTTCAACGAACACAAAAACACAAAAATATTTTCCTTCCTATTATTATTACAAAAATTTTCAAAAACATCAAAAATATTCACCTTTACCCTCCTACCTATTTGATTCTTCAATTCTCACCCTCCTAAACCCTTTGATTCTTTCTATGTCTCATTCTCACACTCTTGTTTGTCATTGGTGTGGTAGTCCTTATAATGGTGGTAATTGCCCCAGTTGTGGCATGGTAGAGTCAGGAAACGGGTAAGTCTATAACCAGAATCCCTATTCCAACCCTGACATGACTGATTCATTCCATCAGCTTCCACACCATGAGACTCAGCAGTTTTACTGTTGTGAGTACTGTGGTGGTTCACACTACAGTTCTGATTGTAAATCAGGAAACACGCTTGTCTATGAGCAGGTTCCTGATAACAATTATGACTCAAACACATACGACTCACAGCCACATCAGTTCAACTGTTGTGAGTACTGTGGAGGTCCACACTTTAGCTCTGATTGTCAAACAAGGAATCAATTTCCTTGTAACAATTACGACTACTCGTTTCAAGACCCACCTCCACAGTGCCAAATGATCCAAGCAACTCCTCATGAAACTCAGCAAGACCTTTGTTTAAAGGCTCTTGAGATATTAAAAGAACTTAAGGAGGAGTTGGCTACTACATCGTTTCAGAATTTTCGTGAGACATCTACTGAGTTACTTACAAAAAAACGAGATGTTAGAAACGGAATGGAGGAATTAATAGTCAAAGAGCATGCAGCTAAAATACATGCCGCATTTTGCAATGCTGCTCTTCTCGATGACGATGATGACAGTGATGATGAGTATACATTACAAGTTTGTAATAATTTATCAAGTTCATCAGTTGCAATTCCTTCCATGGAAAATCAGGGAGAAAAGAGTATGGGAGAATTACTAGCAGCAGAACAAATAGAAATTGTAAAATCCATGTATGCTAGTCTTTCTCATCTCCCTCAGTCTATTGATTTCATACCCGAGGTTCCCACTCACTCTCTGAGCATGGGGGACGAGCATCTTGACACTGTTCCTGAAAAGGAATCGGACGAATTCATAAAGTCTAGTGTTGAGGACCTTGTCTCAATCCCAAGTGAGTCACAGGGGATTTTTGATCATATGTATGATATCCCTCCTCCTCTTGATTTTTCAAAAGATCATGTAGATACTCTCTCCGATTCTAACGATGATTGTACATCTTATGGAGAAATTGAGTATGTCGAGGTATCACTTCCCCAGTCTAATGTTGACTATCTTCTTGAAGAGTTCGCTGATGAATTCTCTCATATGGATCCCATCCTACCAAGGGATGAAAATGAAGTCTTTGACTTTGAAGCGGATTTGAGAGAGTTAGAATTCTTACCTACTCATGATCCTTCGATTGAACTTACTCAGATCAATCCACTTCCTCCGGAAAGTGAAAATGATTTGGACGAATTCGAGGCTTTTATGACTGAAGATAGTTCAATTTCATATGAAGTTGATGATAATTATCTTGATCCTGAGGGGGACATTCTTTTTCTAGAAAGTTTTTTAAACGAAGATCCATTTCCCCCTCTTCCACCCAAACAACTTCATAATGAGGAAATCAAATCAGTTGAGGAAACTGATAAATTTCCTGAGATCAAGCTTAAGGACTTGCCTCCTCCACTTGAATATGCATTTCTTGAGGAGGAAGTTCTTATCTTAATTGCTATTCAGATCTCTCTTCTTTCCTTCACCTACCAGGTGATTTCTCCTGTTCTTCACTCCTTCGGGAATGAAGACACTATCTTTGACCCTAGCATTCTCATTTATAAATTTTGAGCTGGGTGTCTATTATATCTTATCGGAGTGGAACTTTCACGTGCTTCAAATGTTTATCCAAATATCTTGAATGAAAGTCTGATGCAGATTGTCTCTTCCACACCATGCTTCCCCATGAACCAATGAATTCGGGGTCGAGTCAAGCTAGCGACTCGGTAATCAAAAACAGTAGCATGCATTAGGGTTTTCACCCTAAGTGTGGGGGAGATACTAACCCACATGTTGTATATATGTATATATCCTTAAAAAAAATGTGTGTACATAAACTTAAATAAAGGCTATGGAGTATTTTCCTTCTTACGTTCTAAGTGTTGGTTTAACACCCAGTACTTTGAATATTGAGGACAATATTCAGTTCTAAGTGTGGGGGGAGATTCGTTATTCTAACGAATTTAAACACATGTTCCATCATGAACCCCCATTAAATTTTTTTCTCACTTAGAACGCAATAAATGGTTATCAGTCCGCCATGTATAACCCACATAAGGATTGGCTAATTCAAGAGCAAACGGTTCTTGGTAAAGATATATCAAATCCGTTTATGGCTTGCAATTTGCCCAAAATTGTATGGTACCTCAACTCGCCATATCCCATAAAGCGAATGAGTTGGCTAGCCCGCAAGATTATGGCTTGTGGTAAAGGCAGTGGAAAAACCATAATTGGTAATCAGCTCACCAAGATGTTGACTATTCCATCAAGAGTTGGCTAGTCCAGAAGCAAACGGCTTTTGGTAAGGTCAAATCAAATCCGTTGACAGCTGGTGGTTTGCTAAAAATCACACGGTTATCAGGTGTACCACAGTTCTTACATCTGGCTACTCCAGAAGTGATGGCTTTTGGTAAAGAGTGTTTCAAATCCATTAAGTTTTTCTCAAAAGAGTGCTAGGAACTAGCAATAGTTTAGTGTGGGGGATTGATGAGTGTCTAAATACTCATCATTTTATACCAATCTGAACTGCCAAAACATCCAAAAACACTCAAATATGCATCAAAATACTGAAAATATCTTAGAAGTGTGTTTTATATGTTTCAAATGCAAAATATGCAAAAACAGATGAAAAACGTACAAAGTTTGCATAATTGGCAGTTTCAGTCCCTCAAGTTTCAAAAGTTGTCAAAACTAGTCCCTGGTTATTCTAAAAACATAAAAAAGTCATCAAAGGTCCTTTTAAATCACAAAGTTACATATTTAGTACTTTGGTGCAAAGTTTCATAAAATTACAAGTTTAGTCCCTATACTTTAGAAATTGACATAAATGGTTCCTGGGATGTAAAAAACTTTGAGAAAAATAAATTTTGGTCCTTGTGCTATTAATCTTTTGCAGGAATGGTCCTTGAGTGAAAAGTTTGGAGAAATTACAGGATTGGTGTAAAGTTTCACAAAATTACACATTTGGTCCCTGAAGTTTCACATTTGGCAAGATTAGTCCCTAAAATTCAAAAATTGGAAAATATCAAAATGGACCTTGTGCTATTCATCCTTGTCAAGTTTGGTCTTTGTGTATGCTTTGGTAAACTTACAAAACCAGCCCCTCTAAATTCTACAAATTACATATTTAGTCCTTGTGGTTTTTAAATAAACAAACAAACCAAACGGATCCTTATTAAATATAAAACCACCAAATCCAATTCAAACATATCACCCAATCCAGCCCACCAAGCCCAAATCCCTACCAAGCCCACCCCTTAAAATATAAAACCCGGTCAAATGGTCAAACCCCACAAAACCGCCCCACTGTTCATCCCTTCCTCCACCTCACCACTGCAATACCAAAACCACCTCCACACCCACTGTTTCACCTCCACCTCAACACCCCAGCTCTCCCACCTGTTCCTCCACCTCACACATGCTCCCAAGAAACCTTAATTGCCCTAAAACACAACAAGCAATCCCAACTGTCCCCTAGGACTTTTTGGCGCGAAAAAAGCAAGTTTGAACGGTGTGGATTGTTTTGACCTTATCAACGGCTAAGGATTGGTGGGATAGTCTCACAAAGCTGCAAGGAACCTTTTTATCATCTATATATCAAGAATAAAGCAGAAGAGTAGAAGTATTAGTGTAGCTTTAGCTTAGTTTAGTCGTAGTAGTGTAATTTCCTTATTTCAGTTGTATTTTCAGTCTCAAAAGCTTGTACTCAGTTAATTTAATGCAACTTAATCTTTCTTGAACCTTGAATTACCTGCTTGTTCATCAAATTCGTAATTTGCATTTTTAAGTAAAATCGACAATTTTACTTAACATTGTTATTTGTTGTTGTTATAGGACTCTTAAGTTCATTTAAGCTTTGAAAAAGCTTAGTTAAGCTGTTAGAAACCTTAATTATCAGTTTCATTTTATAAATAGAAAAATACCAAAAATTCCAATAAATAAAGAAAAAATAAAAAATTAGTGTTTGAGGAAGAATTGAAGCTGAAGCATAATGAAAAATGGATGGTTTCTGGTTTAGAACCTTTTGGGAGGTGATAGGTTGGTTACTTGTTCATGGTTCTTTGTTTCTCAGCTTGTCATCAATTGTAAGCTAATTCTTAATTTTTAGCTTAATTAGTTTTTTATTGTTTCTGTAGCATAATCTTACTTCAAATAGCTTTAATTAACTTTGCTTAATCTGTTTCAAGTTTTAAAATCATAGTTATAGTTTAATAATTACAAATTTTAGTGTAAAAATAGTCTTAAAGGAGTGTTTGGAATTGTCTGTTCTACTGAGTATTTGTTGATTGTATTGACAAAAGTTGTTTTGAACACCCTTCTCTGTGGTAAAATAACATAGAACAACCATTGCATAAGTAATAGTTACCACAGAAAGTCAAAATCACCTCCAATATTGTAAAACTGTTAACTGTTTGGTCATTAGGATCCATACTCACTCAAATTTGTTCCATAGTTGTTAAGATAGCTTAATTATGTATTATTATACCTTATTACTTCATATTCAGTCACTAGGATAAGATCAAAAGTCACATAAGTCAACATAAGTAGTTTTCATTGAAAAGTCAATTTAGCTTTGACAAAAAAAACAAAAAATAGTAGGATTTGTTTAGAATTTTCTGTGGTGATTTAGACATTGTGCTTTTTAGGATTTGTAGTCTAATAGCTCATCTATAAGATCCCATAGTTACCTTATTTGTAGTATTTTTTGTGTGGGCCCCAGCTTGCTCCAAAGAAGGCTGTAAGGAAGGGTATCTCCCCTGCACCAGCAGAACACATCCATCACCACCACTTTGGTGGTGGTTTGTGGCTACCTCAGTGGGCCCCACTTGTCAAACTTTGTTCTCTTCAACCCCCCTCCTACCAGGGATAATAAGTTGACCAATTGTTTGACCTATAGCATTGTGGACCCCACTTGGAATTGTCCCTAAAGTTTGTCCCTTTTCTGAGTTGGCTTTGGTTTGGCAAAGTGCTTATTTTGATATATTAGCTTATTCTGAGTAACTCAAGTGCTTTTTCTAGCTTATACTTGTTTACTTAACTTAGATGAACTAGATTTTACTCTTGTGGACCCCACATAAGTCAATTTTAGCTCATTTCTTTGTTTGGTCAAACAAAGTCAACTGTGAAGCTATTAAGCTTCCACAGTGCTTATTTTTAAGCTATAAATTAGTTGTTTTTACAAAAGTTAGTTATTTTTAGGTATAAAATAGTTTTGTAAAAGAAAAATCCAGAAAAACCATTATAAAAATAAGTGATAGTTTCTATTTAATATAATTTAATTTTAATTTTCATTTTTAGATTTTTATTTAGTAACCTATAGTTTTATATTTTTATTAATTTCCTTTTATATTAAAGTATTTTTAGTAATTTTATTAGATTTTTATATTATCATTTAGTATTTATTAGAATTAAAATTAGTTTTATTAATAATTAATTAATAATTAAGTTTTTAATAGCATAATTAGTTTTTATAAAGAAACACCTAGATTTTATATTTTTCCTAGCTTTTTTAAGTCATAAAATAATTTTAGAAATTTTCTTGTAATTTTTACTTTTCATTTACTAGTTTTTATAATTTAAATAGTTTAATTGGTAATTAATTAATAAATAGAATAATAATTAGTAAACTAGTTTAAAAATAGATAAAATAAACTTTTTATAATTTTTTAGGATTCCTATGATGGTTAATTAGATTTATAAAAATCTTCTTAATTATCTAAGTCTTTTTAGTATTTATAATAATTTAAATCATATAATTAGTTAAAAAATAATTAAATAGTTAATAATTAATAATAATTAGATAAATAGTAAGAAAAATATAATTTTATTTTTAAAATAAGTTTTATAATATTTTAGACTTTTAGAAATTTTAATTTTATTTTTCTAGACTTATATTGCATTTTCTTATTTATTAGTGAATTATTAAATAATTAATAATAGTTATTAAATAATAATAATTAATTAAATAATTAGTAATTATAAAATAAATATTCTAAGTTTATTTAATTTGCATTTAAGCCTCTAAGGCATACAAATTCCTACTTTAGTTAAAACCGTTTTTTGTTTTGTACGTTTACGTAGAATTAAATTAAACTTACGCGTTTTTAGTTATTAAACGTTTTTAGATATTTAGGTTTCACGTAACTGTTCATATAGCTTATTTAAGCTATTTTGTTTTATAAAACCTTAGATTAATCACTCACACACACACTTTATTCTTTTCCTGTTCACATTCACTCGATCACAGATTCGTTGTTATACCATCACAACCTCGTTGGGACATTACGACCCGGGGAAACACTGTATTCCACGGAAGCATTCTCCCAGGCTGTTTGACTTTTACTATTGACCATTCACAAGTGGTTGAGAAATAAAATATAACTAGTTTGGGAGCAACCACCAATCTGTAACACCCCTGTTTTCGCTGATCGCAGCGGATTAAGTGTTTGGGGTATTACTCATGGAAACAAAGACAAGATAATAGAAAATGACTCGAAAAGAGACGTTTTTGAAAAAGTTGTTATCATTCATTTATTCATTAGAGTTTTTATAGTAAAAGATGTACTTTTACCAAAAAAGAGGTCCCTAAGATACGTTTTATGACACAAAACTTGATGAATGATAACTATTCTGGACATCCTCATGTCCAGTGCTTCTCCGTGCCAGGGTTCCTATAGTGCCTAATTACCTAAGATAACATGCTTAAAAGTCAATACATAGGTTGAGTGAGAGTCATAGGTTTAAGTAGTTAAGGTATGAATACAAGTTCCACAGAGTTTAGCTTAAACCCTATGTGTGGAAAGATTTTAGTGATAGAAGGTATATTGCACTAAGCTCATGAACCACACGTTAACAGTCCGGGTCATGGGGTCTGTAGACCAAACCATGAGGGGACGGGAAGGATAACCTGCCAAAGTTAATCCTTCAGTGGGTTCAAATATAGTACTTATTGGTACCATCCAGTAAGATGTTAATACCAACGGAAGTTGTCAAACTCCAATAGATCTATCAACTATATTGGCGTTCGCCTGGGTAAAATATCCCAAACGATTAGATTCATGAATTTTGGTTATGTAATAATGGCAGATAGTTTACTCGTGAAATAACCAAGGAAAAAGACTTGTATTCGGTTTAAAGCATGTATCTCCCTCACAGGGTTGTAAAACATTTAAAAGTGGGGCTATGAAAACTCACCTGGGTCTTAAGGTAAGTAAAGTAGGGATTTAGACAACTCACTCACGTATCCTGGGGGTAGTGTAGGTGTGTGTATGTCAAGTCTTAATCTAGGTTTTCGTAACTAATTACTATTAGGTTTTTATATATAACATAACACCGTTCGGACCATCGTAATTCAGAAGTATATGACTCCTCACATGAAGCTCCCTACTATTGTATTATGTTATCAACATAATACCGTTCGGGCCATCATAATTCAGAAGTTAATACTCCCCACACGAAGCTCCCTACTATTGAGTTAAGTTGTTATTAGGGTTTTAGTTATAACATAACACCGTTTGGGCCATCATATCTCATAAGTATATGCAATAATCGTTTGAAGAGCCAGGGCACTTTAATTCGTAATCCCAGCAAACTCGTCAAAACGGAATATCGACATAGTACTCCTCGCATGAAGCTCCCTAGTATTGTGTCATGCTTCTAACTTAAATAGGTTTTATATTTATATGAAAATAGTCCATTTTACCTTTTAATTTATATATTTACATTTTCTACCCTATACTTATAAACTTATAACAATTAAGCATATAACTTTCTAACTATTGCACATTTAGTCCCTATACTTATTTATTTTAGAGAAATGATAAAAATAGTCCCTAAACTATACTAACTTTTATTATTTACCCTTTTTACCCTTAACTTTATAGTATTTGCAATATTAGTCCTTTTAAGTTTATAACTTGTTTTAATTTCTATCCTAAGGTTTTAATACTTTGCAAAACTAGTCCTTACACTTATAACTTCTAGGAAATGTTAAAAACAGTCCCTAGACTTTATAGTTTCAGGAATTTATGATATATACCCTGATGCATGTAAAGTTTTGCAAATCTAGTCCTAAATGCATGTAAATCATATTTTAACATAACAACTAGGTTTCTAAGCTTATGTCTAACTCATATAAGTTCAAATAAGTCATATAGTTCAGATTATATCATGTAAATAAGCTATGTAACACGTAAACATGCAATTCGACTATAATTAGGGTTACGAAAAGAAAGCATGCAAACGAGAAGATTTAAGACTATCCTACGGTTTCTAAGGCTTATACTAAGTATCCTAGGTCTATTCTAAGACTACTATACGTAAATTAAAGCTAACCTAGGTCGTATAAGGGTTAACGAGACTATAAGGGTTTCTAGGGTTTCCTTCGAATCATACCACAACTAGCCTAGGGCAAGGC
Organism: Artemisia argyi; assembly: GCA_030686995.1. Taxonomy (NCBI): domain Eukaryota; kingdom Viridiplantae; phylum Streptophyta; class Magnoliopsida; order Asterales; family Asteraceae; genus Artemisia; species Artemisia argyi. The sequence goes on from CM060693.1 coordinate 160,138,961, forward strand.
CTCGCTACTTTTCTAGAGGTTAGTTAGGTCATAAGGATATAATAAAGCAAAAATTTAGCTTGGGAAAATCCTATAGGCATTTCTAATCCTAGTTGGTGCTTAGTGAGGGCCTAAGTTAAGTTAGTAAGGCATTTCTAATCCTAGTGTGCTTAGTGAGGGCCTAAGTTAAGTTCGTAGAAGTTAGTAAGGCATTTCTAATCCTTGTGTGCTTAGTGAGGGCCTAAGTTAAGTTAGTAAGGCATTTCTAACCTAAGGGGATGTTAGTGGGTTGTTACATTCACCTACAACCGTAAGTCAATTACACTATCATAGGATCATCAACATCAACTCATGCGTTAAATACAACGAAAAAAAAACCTACATTGCACAAATGGTTACGTTTTCTAAGATGTTCCTGCTAGTTACACAATGGAAGCAAGCCAGTTTTCTTAGTCTAACGTGAATAAATCAACTAAACAATAGACAACGCAACAATAATCAATAACTAGGTTTCATTAGATCTAAGCAAACACTAAGTAGATTAAGCTAGCATGTTAAAAGGAAGAAAAAATAAACATGTAATCAAACAACACATAGACATATTGAATGATTAAAGGAATACTTAACTTCAAGCTCCGCCCCTTATTGAAAACGAAACAAACGAGCAATCAAACAAACTAAAGCATTTTTTTTCATGAAGCATGAATATAGTTAATAAAAAAGACGAGACAGAGTCCACAAGGACAGCTTTCTTTATATTTGATGCCAGCATAGAAGATGCGACTAGCAATTAAATATGGGTGAAAAGAGGCTGTAAAAGCCTTACAAAAGCTGCAAAATTTGTCTAGCGTTTAGGTCTCCAAAGTGTCACACTAATGAATGAAAAATCGAAAACTATACATAGATTTACAAAGCTGACAGTGTCTAGTTATGGATCCTGATGCCGTTAGACCACCGTGATTAGGGTTTCTTTTTGTGCAAGTCGACCTTCTGACGCTGTTTCTTTTGATCTTCTGACGTTGTCCTCTTTTAACCTTTCTGAGCCGTCTCTTATAACTTTAATACGAGACGTTATTAGGTCTAAAATTTCCAAAGTTTTCTGAAGCGTCGTGTGTTAATTTTCCAAGCTCCAAATTACCAATTGACGGCGTCACCAATTATAACGTGATGCCGTCAAGTGTCTTTTCCTGACAGGTTTTTCGCGACTTTGTTATTTTCTACACTTTTTCGCCCAAAAACGTCCAAAAAGCTTCGAAATCTAGAATTCTCGTCCCAAGTACCTAAAATACGAAAAGAAAAGATTTGAGGCAATATTTGATCATATAAACATGATTTTAGGCTTAAATGACCCCTTAAAAAAGTATCAAATAAATCCTTATCAAATATCCCTACACTTGGGATTTACTTGTCTTCAAGCAAATGAGATTTTATCCTAATCAATTTACCAGTTAAGGGTTATTTAACATTAATATAAAAGTAATTACAACATACAATTATTCCACGTTAGTCAAAACAAGCAAGAAAGTTATATACTAGCACCTTACAATAAGTGTTTGGATTCTCACATGTCTCGGGTGTTATAAAGTTATATAGCACATATAGAAACGGGAATAAATAACACTCTCTACATGTCATAGCACATAGATTACCATAGGCTTGGGAAAGGATCAAACCATCACCACTTTGGCATAAGCACCTAGGATAAACTATCAAAGAGGTCTTTTAAAGGGTTGTAACATTAGGTGTAAGGGTATGGAAAACACGGCTTGTTGTGTAAAGGGAATTTTACTGGTGGCAAGTCAATCATCTTGGTCAATTACATGTACAAAGAGGCGTTGCTAAGTTAAGACTCGACTCAACTATGCTAACTACTAACTATTTTTGTATTTTTCAAGACACTATTTTTGACTTAAACATAAATAAAATAAGCGGATGTTAGCCCGTATGTTTTTTTTTCTATTTTCTTTTTCATTTTTTTCATTTTTTTATACATTCTTATTCTACCATCCAAAACAATACATCAAAAGGAGCTCGCTTCCTCCCTACACTTGAACTTTTACATAACTAAATTAAAGTCCCGAATCAAGAAAATTAAAACACTTGGGGTACTTTAAACGTTAACATATATAAGGGATGATGAATTTCCCTTTCACTTCCTAACGACTAGTATATTTACCCATGAGTCTCAATCATCCCAAAACTGTGTGTACAAGATATGACTCACTTAGCAACCATATAATCAACTAGACAATTAACAAAGGGTTTAAACATGTAAAAATAATGCACTTAAAATGAGTGGATACAAGGTAGGCTAAGGCGATTCGAGTGTACATTTGGGGGTGGATTGTAAACAATGTTCTTCGTTAATATTTTAGAATCCACCGAAATATCACGAGAACCGTAAAAAAGATAGGCTCTGAGGGGTGTACCAGGGGTATCGTGTACAAAAAAAAAAGAGTACATCGCAAAGGTGTAAGAGAATTACTTGACTAATGAAGTGAACGTAATTATAAAATAGGTTTAAAGCAAACGGTTATCCTAATGCCTCTTATCATATAGTAAATCATAACTACACGAATGTAGTCTTACTAGTGGCCTCGGGAGGTATCACAAACGCCAGTTATAGAATCTATATATTACCAGTACACTCATAAGCATCAAAGATGAATCATATTTGGGGTGGAAATTTTTAAATGGTACGGTTTTTATGCTATTAATATAATTCCTATTCATGAGACGCTTATTAAGATTAAAGTTTTACTCCTATATGTTGCAAAAAAATTTAAATTTGGTGCCAAAATTCCCTAACAAATATTTCTCTTAATTTTATTACACATTTACTCTAAAACAAAGCAAAAATCAAGTGGAGTTGCAATTTCTAAGGTTTCCCATTTTAACCTCCCTACACTTAAACCGAACATTGTCCCCATTCCCCAATATTCCTAAAAAGTATAAAAGTAATGATAAAAGGGAAAGAAAGAAACCAGTACTCCCCTGATTTTCTCGGCATGGACGATGTAGAAACATGGTTAAATCTTCCTCTAAGAAAATAAATGTCAATAAGTCTCATCCAACTTCATCTTTATCTTCTTGTCCAATATAACTTGTAATTACTAAGAAAACAAAACACAAAACCTCGCATAAAATCTGCGGTAAAATCTACATAAAGTTTAGATCCTAGAAACAAGCACACATATCTTACATTGCTTTCTAGGAATTAAAACGATATAATGCTTGCAAAATAATATTTATAGATTCCTGGAAATTCTAAAAATTTTTCAATAAGAATTACTAATTAACAATTAAGTCAGTTAGCATCATCAACAAATAAAATTTTATTCATTTTGTATATTAGGCACAACAATGTATGTAGCTTTGATTTTCTATATATAAAGCGTCTCATGGATAGGAGTTATATAGCTAGCACAAAAACCCTTTCACTCAAAAAACTTTCTACCCTAAATAGGTGAGGTTCGCCTTTAGATTATTAGGGGAAAAAAAAGTATTTACCTTTAATGCTTATGAGTGTGCCGGTAGTATATAGATTCTAGAACTTGCGTTTGTGATACATCCTGCGATCGCTAGTGAGACTACATTCCTGAAGTTAGGATTTACTAAATGATAAGAGGCTTTACAATGACCCATGTTTTAAACCTGTTTTATAATTACATTGACTTCATTAGTCAAGTAATTTTCCCACACCTTTGCGATGTACTCATCTTTAGTACACGATACCCAAAGTACACCCTTCAGAGCCTATCTTTTCGCAGTTCTCGTGATATTTTGGTGGATTCCGAAATATTAATGCAGAACACTGTTTACAATCCACCCCCAAATGTACACCCAAATCACTTTAGCCTACCTTATATGCACTTATTTTAGTGCATTATCGTTATTTATTAAACCCTTTGTTAATTGTCTAATTGGTTACATGGTTGATAAGTCAAGTCACATCTTGTAAATACAGTTTTGGGACGATTAGGACTCATGGGTATAATACTAGTTGTTATGGAGTAATGGGAAAGAATGTCACGTTATTACCCCCATATATGCGTTAATGTTTAAAGTACTCAAAGTGTTTTAATTTTCTTAATTCGGGTCATTAGTTAGTTATGTGTAAAGTATATAAAAGTTCAAGTTTAGGGAGGATGCAAGATCTCTTTGATGTATTATTTTGGATGGTTGGGCAAGAGTGTATGAAAAAAAAAATGAAAAAAAACTATATTAAAAAATAGAAAAAAAGAAAAGAGAAAAAAACATACGGACTACCATCTCGTCTTTTATTTATGTTTAAGTCAAAATAGTATCTTGAAAAATGCAAAAAGAGTTAGTAGTTAGCGAGTTGAGTCGAGTCTTGGCTTAGCAACGCCTCTTTATATGTAATTGACCAAGATGATTGACTTGCCACCAGTAAAAATTCCCTTTATCCAACAAATCCGTTTTTTCCATACCCTTACACCTAACATTACAACCATTTAAAAAACCTCTTTGATAGTTGATCCTAGGTGCTTACACCAAAGTGGTGAAGGTTTGATCAATTCCCAAGCATATGGTAATCTATGTGCTATGACAGGTAGAGAGTGTTATATTTTCCCTTTTGCACATGTATTATATAAATTTATACACCCGAGAGATGTGAGAATCCAAACACTTTGTGTGAGGTGCTAGTATATAATTTCCATGCTCGTTTTGACTAATGTGGAACAATGATATGTTGTAATTACTTTTAAATTAATGTCAAATGACCCATAACGTGTAAATTGATTAGAATAAAAGCTCATTTGCTTGAGGACAAGCAAATCCCAAGTGTAGGGATATTTGATAAGGATTAATTTCGTACCTTTTAAAAGGGTCATTTAAGCCTAAAATCATGTAAAATATGATCAAATATTACCTCAAATCGTTTGTTTTTGAATTTTAGGAACTTGGGACATGAATTCTAGAATTTGGAACATTTTTGGACGAATTTGGACGCAAAAGATAAGAAAACAACGAAGTCGCGAAAAGACCATCAGAAAAGGGAGTCTAACGGCGTCACATTCTAACAAGTGACGTCGTCCCTTACAACTCAAGATGGATTTCTAGTGTAAAGTTAACAAGAGACGCCTCAGAAAGATTTGGTGCATTTACAACCTGACGCCGTCAGGTGTTATAAAGCTATGGGCGTCATGCTTTAATCCAACAAGAGACGGCCCAAAAAGGAATTTCAAGTGACGTCCTCATATCCCTTTGTGACGCCGTTAGGGTGGCGATTTTCACAGACGAAACCCTAATTTAAGGCGAGTTGAATAATAAACAAAGAAAGATGGAGCATATATATGTGATTAAGGCTAAGTTAAAAACAAAATAAAGCATTTTTACAAAACATGTAAGACTTGAATAATCAACAAAGAAAGATGGAGCATATATATGAAATCAAATAAAAACAAAAATAAACGAGCAAACAATTAAAAGCTTGCGTTGCCTCCCAAGATGCGATTTTATTTATTAAATAGTCTTGTAGCTAGACTAAATGTCCCGTCCTATCTTGTATCACTAATGCTCTCATACCCGAGTATGAGCCACCTAATTGTTGCCTCATCTTTCTTATATTTATCATTTAACTCTAAACATCTGTGATAATATCTCTTATTCTTTTCATGAGGATATTCAAGCCCGTTCCTTTTATAATTCCCACTCAACAAATCTAGAGGGGGAAGTCTATTACATGCCTCAATTGAAAAATTCTTAAACCTAGGGTGCGAGTGGGCATTTGATATCTGAAATCCTCGTCTCCGTCCGAGAATGTAATCAACCCATCCATAAGTTTTTCATCTAACTTGGTTAGCCTCTTAAAGGGTTTTCTAAATATGACTTGGGTTAATTTTCCATCGATAAACTCTTCTAAATCCTCCATAACCATAAAATCTACGAAGTAAACAAAACTTCCAACAAAAATGTGCAATGACTCAGCCCTAGCAACAATATTATCTCCTTGATATTCCAAATACTTTACCATGATTTTGTTATAATTAGCACGAGAGACCACTTTTACTAGTAAAGATGGGTTAAGGTAAGCATCAAAGCTCCTATATCCAATTTTAAAAGGAAATTGCATATTAAAGAGGCTATCTCTCTCGATTTTAGTCCTAGGGTTAACATACTTAAGAGGATCAACCTTCTCCTCTTCCCTAACCTCAGTGATTACTTCTCCATCACCTAAATCCTCATTGGAATCCGAATAATAAAAAGGGCCATTTTCATGGTCAGTGTCGTTGTCAAATTCATCAATTTCAGAATTATTGCCAAAGTGATGGTCGGGTGAAAGGTTTGGTGGGTTTTTGTTTTCCATAACGAGAGCCGGATTGGGTAGTTGGAAATTCTACGAAGGAAGATAAGAATAGCGGACATATATTGCAAACAAATACACAAAGAAAGAGATAGACTAGAGAAAGCTAAGAAAAAGAAAATAAAAATCTCACTCTATAGGAATCTAGTGAGTAGACCTAAACGAAATAGAAATCAAACTTAAGCAATAACTATTCCCCGGCAGCGGCGCCAAAAACTTGATGCGAGGATTGCGGCCAAACAAAAGGTTTACTTCTCAAGGGATCTTGAGAAGCTTGTAATCCTCTAGGCAGTGTACCTGGTCGTTGTAGTGTAGTATAGGTATGTCCGGGGGATTGATCGTTCTCTAAGATAATAGTGTCGTTAGGTTGAAGTGTATGACGATTTAAGCCTAAAGGGGGGATGATTCTAGTTGTATTTTTTTTATATTTATTGTAAGAAAATTAAAATCTCAGTTTTTAGAAGAGTGGGCGGAATTAGTTGCTAGTCAACTAACCAAAAAGCTACTTTTAATAAACAAAAATTAAAATAATAGAAGAGTAAAAGTGGTGAACTTCTTATAATGAGACAAACGTATTTACTTAGATTTAATTACTCCCTAGTTATGTTTTATTGAATTGTTGAAAGTCACAGTGCGGTTATTTTAGTTGAAGTATTGTATTCCTTAATACTAGTCGTGGGGCTGTGCTAAATTCCCCAACTCTATAACCATCAATTTCACAAACAACCGTAAGTCAATTACACTATCATAGGATCATCAACATCAACTCATGCATTAAACACAACGAAAAAAACCTATATTGCATATATGGCCGTTTTCTAAGACGTTCAAGCTAGTTACACAATGGAAGTCAACCAATTTTCTTAGCCTAACGTGAATCAACCAACTAAATAATAGACAACACAAGAATAATCAATAACTAGGTTTCATTAGATCAAATCAAACACTAAGTAAATTAAGCTAGCATGTTAAAAGGAAGAAAAGATAAACATGTAATCAGACAACACATAGACATATTAAATGATTAAAAAAATACTTAACTTCAATTAAACATGGGTGAAAAGAGGCTGTAAAAGCCTTACAAAAGCTGCAAAATTCGTCTAAGGTTTAGGTCTCCAAAGTGTCACCCTAATGAATGAAAAATCAAAAGCTATATATAGATTTACAAAGCTGACGGCGGCAGATTATTGATCCTAACACCGTCAGACCGCCGTGATTAGGGTTTATTCTTGTGCAAGTCGACCTTCTGACACCGTCTCTTTTGATCTTCTGAAGCCGTCAGGCTGTGTCTGACGTCGTCCTTTGTTAACCTTTCTAAGTCGTCTCTTATAACTTTAACACGAGGCGCCCTCCTTCTAATTGCACCTGACGCCGTCAGGTGTAAAATCTCCAAAGTTTTCTGAAGCGTCGTGTGTTAAATTTCCAAGCTCCAAATTACCAAGTGACGGCGTCACCAATTATAACGTGACACCGTCAGGTATCTTTTCCTGACAGGTTTTTCACGACTTTGTTGTTTTCTTCACTATTTCACCCAAAAACGTCCAAAAAGCTCTGAATTCCAGAATTCTCATCCCAAGTACCTAAAATACGAAAAAACGATTTGAGGCAGTATTTGATCATATAAACACAATTTTAGTCTTAAATGACCCCTTAAAATGTATAAAATAAATCCTTATCAGTTTGCTTAGATCTAATAAAACCTAGTTGTTGATTATTGATTTGTTGTCTTTTGTTTAGTTGATTGCCTCGCGTTATGCTATGAAAACTGGCTGACTTCTTATATGTGACTAGCTTGAACATCTTAGAAAACGCAACCATAGAGTGCACTATTGGTTTCTCTCGTATTTATTGCATGAATTGAGGTTAATGATCCTATAATTCTAAATAGACTTTAAGGTTTTAGGTGAAATTAATATTCATAGAGTTAGGGAAGGTAGCACACCGCCACGACTGACATTAAGGAATACAACGCTTCAACTAAAATAAGGACGTGACAATTCAATGAATCAATAGAAGATAACTAGGGAGTAAGTAAATCTAATTAAACACGTTTTCCCATAATAAGAGTTCACCACAATTTACTTTTCTTGTCATTAGTTTAATTTTAGTTTATAAGTAGTTTTTGGGTTAGTTGCTTAACAACTAATTCCGCCCTTCCCTTCAAAACCGAGATTTTTATTGCTTTCTAAAGAATATAAAAACACAAAAAGAATCATCCCTCACATTTAGACTTATCTCGTCATACACTTCAACCTAACGACACTATTCCCCTAGAGAACTAACAATCCTCCGGATTTACCTATATTGTACTACAATGATCAGGTACACTGCCTGGAGGATTGCAAAACTTCTTAAGATCCTTCGAGAACTCCTTGTGAGGTTGCAATATCTATGATGCGAGGATTGCGGCCTCACAAAAGGTTTTACCTCTCAAGGGATCTTGAGAAGCTTTGCAATCCTCCAGGCAGTGTACCTGGTCATTGTAGTGTAGTATAGGTATGTTTGGGAGATTTATCATTCTCTATGGGAATAGTGTCGTTAGGTTGAGGTGTATGTCAATTTAAGACTAAGAGTGAGGGATGAATCTTTTTGTATTTTTTATGTTTTATGAAAGCAAATAACATCTCAGTTTGGAAGGAGTGGGCGTAATTAGTTGCTAATCAACTAACCCAAAACTACTAATTAAACTAAAAACTAAATTAAAATAACAAGAAAAGGAAAATTGGTGGACTTCTTATAATGAGACAAATGAGTTTACTTAGATTTAATTACTCCCTAATTATCTCTTGTTGATTCGTTGAATGTCATAGTGCAATTGTTTTAGCGGAAGCGTTGTACTCACTAATACCAGTCGTGGGGGTGTACACGGCCTTCCTCAGCTCTATGAATATCAATTTCTCCTATAACGGCACGTTTAGTACCCAAATCATAGAATCACTAATATCAATTCACGCATTAAATACAACGAGAAAAACCGCAGTGTACATATGATTGCCTTTTCTAAGATGTTCAAGCTAGTTACATAAAGAGTTCAGCCAGTTTTCTTAGCCTAAGGTGAAGCAATCAACTAAAAAATAGACAACTTATCAACAATCAATAACTAGGTTTCATTATATCTAAGCAAACACTAATAAACTTAAGCTAGCATGTTAAAAGGAAGAAAAGATAAACATATAATCAAACAACACATAGACATATTGAATGATTAAAAGAAAACTTATCTTTACTTGAACATGGAAGAAAAGAGGGTATGAAAACCCTTGAAATTCTTTGAAATTTGTACTAGGGTTTATGTCTCCAAAGTTACACCCTAATGAATGAAAAATTGAAAACTATATATAGAATTACAAGGCTGACGGCGTTAGGTTATAAATCCTGACGCCGTCAGAAGGCCATTTTTAGGGTTTCGTCTTGTGCAATCCAACCTTCTGACGTCGTCATGTTTAAATGTCTTATAGGCCGTCTCTCTTTAGAATAGCACCAGATGGCCTACTCCCATATACACCTGATGCCGTCAGGTGTAAATCTTCCAAAGGTTCACTGGATCGTCATGCGTAATATTTTCCAGCTCCTTGATCTTCAAGTGACGGTGTCAGCTACTAATGCTTGACACCGTCTGGTGCATTTCCTGACAAATTTTCTTGACTTTGTTGTGTTCTTCACTTTTGAGCCAAAAACGTTCAAAATGCTCCAATTTCCAGAAATTATGTCCCAAGTACCTAAAATGAGAAAAGAAACGATTTGAGGCAATATTTGACCATATATTTATGATTTAGGGCTTAAATGACCCCTTAAAAGCATAACAAATAAATCATTATCAATCTCGCATCAATATGAAGAATGAAGCAAACATGAGGGACTTATAAGACAAAGAAGATTTTATATTATAGTCCTTTGCAACCCTAATTCTCTAATATATAAAGAGATACAGGTGTTACTTTTTGGTGTGCAAAGAATTATAATGTAGTCGATTACTAAAGTGTGTGTGTCTAGGACGTATGTTTTGCAAACGCCTAGACTTGGGTTAGTGTTTGTAAAGGCTCAAGGATCTTATGATTCCTACTAGATTAACCATTCTACACTTGATCAAGTAGAATTGGGCCTTATCGTGTTTGTAATTGTGTTATTATGATGATGATGAAGAAAAACCTTGATACAATAACATTGATGTTCTGTTTATTCTGCTGCTTATTATTGTCATTGTTATTGGTATTCCTAGTGCTCAAAACAATCCATTGAGTTATCATAAACTCCACAGTTACTATCAGAGCTCGTGATCTAGGAATTATACAAGGTTTTAGTCGAAGAATGAAGAACAAAATCGACTTTGGTTTTTATTTTCGTAATTTTCTGCAGTGCTGTTTTGAAAAGGCGATTTCTCATTCGTCAACCATTAGATCTTAACAAAAGTTTTACTGGAGGTTCTTTATACATCAAGGTACATTCTCACTGGAGGGATCTTCGATTTGAGCTTTCAATAAAAAGATATAATTTTTCTAAAAGTCTTATGCAGAAACATTGAAGTAAGTCAAATTTTTAGGGTTTTCTTGATATCAAATTCTTTGATTTCGTTTCTATTAAATTAATTCACTATGGAAGTTGGTTAGGATGATCTTGGTGTTCTGAATTCAGGTTGTTATCATCTTAAAGGTTCTTGGTTTGATGGTATACATGGATCTTTTTATTGCCATAATTATTATATGGTAAAACATGAATTTTAGGGTTTATATTGATGCACGTTCTAGTTTATCTCAAACCCTAAACAATTGTTTAAAACAATCAGTCCAAAATTCAGGTTTCTTGGATGATATTGGTTGTCTGTGGTTGATGTTATGGTTTTTAGGATTTCGATTCATCGTGGTTTGTTTGCTTGAACCCTAAACAGCCTACTTGGGTTTTTGTTTATTTGAGGATTGATTAGAGTGTTTGATTGGAAAATATTAATGTTATGTTGAAGTTGATGTTTGCATGTTTGATAAAGAGCCTTATGCCTTCGAGCTGTTACAAAAAATCAACATGGAGAAACAAGAAATATTGATGCAACGCATGATGATGGGAGTAAGGATATGTGTAAAGGAATGTCGGAGTAAGTCTACTAGTGATATTTCTAAGGTTACTGGTCTTTGATTTGTTTGAGAAATAAAGTTACTATTGCCCTACACCATTCTAGCAGTTCTATCTCGTTTGTACTGCTGGAATCACATGTGCTGCTTGGTTCGAATGTTAGTGCTGCTTGTTGATGATTGGTGTTACACGTTAGTACTGCTTTCTATTGACAAATTAGTAATGCTCTTGAAATCCTTTGTTATTACTGCTCGTTATCCAAGTTAGTACTATTGTTCGTTATACCTTACTGTTGCTATCAGTCCATTGTATCAAGGTTAATAATGCTCAGTTTGATTTAATACTGCTTGATCATGTTTATACTGCTGGTTATATGATTAGCACTGCTAGTAGTGTTTAGTGCTGCTCGATATGGATTTTAGTAATGCTAGTGTCTTTGTTGCTGCTGTTGATTAGATTGTCAATGCTGCTTTCACAAATTACTACTGCTTCTACGTTTTTTAATACTGCTTGTTGGCGTTTGGATTATTAAAAAGGGCATTTTGCATGAAGAAGTATATTTTATTAAGGGTGTATTGGATAGTAAATGTTCATATCAGGTTTGTGCTAATATGGGATCAAGTAATGGCAATTCAGAATGTTATTTGATATTCTTACTAGGATCATGGTTCTAAGTGTTACGAGAAAAGATTGATTGGTTTTTATATGTATATGGACATGTCAAACACACACAAAAGATGGATTTTGTTTTAAACGTTCTTAAAACAGTTTAAATGGCTCGTGTTTGTTCTAATTGGAATAATTGATTACTAAGAAGATGGATTACCACTTATTTGAAGTTGAAGCAGAGTTTCTTGGATGCGTGTTCTTATCATATCTTGAACGGCTTACTATGTTTAAAGGTAACTTGTTCGTGCTTCAATGTTGTGTCAAAGACTTGTCAAAGTCTAGCAACAAAGATTTGCTATCACTTAAAGGAGTTACATTGTAGTGCTCAGTGTCTCATTGAAGATGAGGATTTTGTTAAGAGGTTGCGATCTACTTATACGTTTGGTGGTTATATAAGTTCAAAGTCACGTGGATAGTACAAGACATAAGACACAAGTTTAGGTTGTTCTACTTCAACATCACGTTCGTTATACTTAGTTTTCTTCATCAGTAATAATTACCTAGAGTCTACATTCAAGAGATGGTTAACATATGGGTTTCAGGGGAAACTTAATGTTAAAATGTTTAACCATTTATATGCTACATCGAGGTGAAAGTTTTTACTACTGCTAATCGTTATTACTACTGCTGGTTTAAGTTTCTATTGTCTTGAGTTCATGTTTAGTAAGCATTTTGGTGATCTTCATGGAGGGTAATTCGAGACATTGAAAGGCTGGATTGAGAGTGTAATATTGGTTTGTGGTTGTGAAGATCAAAGTTGCATTTACTTAGAGTCCCCTAGTAGATAATACAAAAAGGTGGTATAGCATGGATTAAGGGGAAGTTTGTTTCATTCATCTTTATACTTAACTTCAGGGGAAGTTCCTGATTATTTGGATTTTGTATCTATCAACTAGGGGAAGATTATTGGGATTTATATAGAGTTGATAAATACAAAACAATATATAAAGAATGAAGCAACATGAAGGACTTAGAAGACAAAGAATATTTCTTATTATAGTCCTTTGTAACCCTAATTTTCTATTATATATAGAGATACAGGTGTTAGGTTTTGGTGTGCACAGAATTATAATGTAGTCGATTACTAAAGTGTGTATCTAGGACGTAGGTTTTGTAAACGTCTAGACTAGGGTTAGTGTTTGTAAAGGCTCAAGGATCATATGATTCTTGTTAGATTAACCGTGCTACACTTGATCAAGTAGAAATCGGCCTTATCATGTTTGTAATTATGTTATTATGAAGATGATGAAGAAAAACCTTGATACAATAACATTGATGTTCTATTTATTCCGCTGCTTATTGTTGTCATTGTTATTGGTATTCCTAGTGCTCAAAACGATCCATGGAGTTATCACAAACTCCACACATTTCTCTTCCAGGTTCTTCAAAGGGCTTAACGACGGTATAATGGAACTACGGGTCCTAGGTCGTCTACGATTTTTGAGATCTTCGTTTACCATGATGCAAAATGAAGGATTTACAAAACAAAGGTAACGAAGAAAAGATAGACTATAAGAAGCTAGTAAAAAGAAAACAAAATCTCACTTGATAGAAATCTAGTGAGTAGACCTAAACGAGATAGAAATCGAACCTAAACTATTAACTATTCCCTGGCAGCAGCGCCAAAAACTTGATGCGGGGTTTGCAAACCTTCACAAGGAAGTTTTACAATCCTCTAGGCAGTGTACTTAACCGTTGTAGTGTAGTATAGGTATGTCCGGTGGATTGATCGTTTTCTAGGGGAATAGTCACGCAATAATTGTGGAACGTCGAAGAGCATGTCGAGATAGGTCTAGAGGTGAGGGATGATTCTTTTTATATTTTATATTTCATAAAAGCAAGTAAAATCTCAGGTTTTGGAAGAGTAGGAGAAATTAGTTGCTAGTCAACTAACCAAAAACTAATAATTAAATAAATAAAAATAAATGGAAAAGTAAATTTGGTGACTTCTTATGATAGGGAAAAGCGTGTTCACTTAGATTTAATTACTCCCTAGTTATCTCCTACTGATTTGTCGGATTGTCACATCCTTGTTTTAATTGAAGTGTTATATTTCTTAATATTGGTCATGGGGAGGCGCCGAAGTCCCAACTCTATGAATATTAGTCTCCCTTAAAACCCTTAAATTCTATTAAGTTTTCTATGATCTACAAGCCGCAATTCATGCAATAAATACGAGGAAAACCAATAGTGCACTCTACAGTTGCGTTTTCTAAGACGTTCAAGCTAACACATATAAGAAAATAGCCAGTTTGCTTAGCCTAATGCGAGGCAATCAATTAAACAAGAGACGACAAATCAACAACTAGGTTTCATTAAATCTAAGCAAACATTAATTAATTTAAGCTAGCATGTTAAAGTAAAGAAAGAATAAACACATAATCAAACAATACATAGACATATCGAATGATTGAAGGGATAACCTATCTTTATTGAAATATAAAATTCAGGGGCTGTAAAAGCCTCACAATAGCAGCAAAAATTATTCACAAAACCCTAATCCAAGATTTTATATGAATTAATGAAAACATGCGAAAGTATATATGGTTTTACAACTGTGACGACGTCACTTGCAAAGTGTGACACCGTCAGCTCACCTCCAATTAGGGTTTCGCCGTCTCCAAGTTGCCTTGTGACGGCGTCACTCAAGATCTCTGACGCCGTCATGTGCTGTCTGATGCCGTCCCTTAGTAAACCTTCTGGGCCGTCTCTTGTTAACTTTGTACGAATTTTTGGTCTTCAAATACACCTGACGCCGTCAGGTTATAAAGTCTTCAACTTTGACTGAGGCGTCTCTTGTTAATTCTGAGCCAAGAATCCATCTCCATTTACAAGTGATGGCATCACATTGTAGCTTGTAACTCCGTCAGACCTCCTTATCTGACAGAATTCAGGAGTTCGTCGTTTTCTTCACTTTTTCATCGTTTCAAGCCTAAAACATGGTATTTTCCAGATTTTTCGTCCCAAATACCTAAAATGTATAATTGAGATAAGTTATTTAATTAAAAATTCAATCATGTTTATTTTTTATTGTTTGATTTGTTTATTTGACTTTCTTTTCATTACTATGGTAGGCTAAGTTTCTCTAACGTTGCACACACAATAATGAAAACAATGCGTTAATATTTATAGATTTCTGGTTGTGACGGTGTCACCTTATAGCTGTGACGCTGCCAGCTCGCCATTATTATGGTTTCGCAAGTTGCACTGGCTTAATTGTGATGGCGTCACTTAGGAGTTGTGATGCCATCAGCCTTCCCTTGACGCTGTCTCCTGATGACGCTTTATTTATACATATTTTTGGGTGCATTATTATATGTTTTATTATCATTTCACATGAACTTACGATACTTAATAGCATGAAATATGTGTAGGTTCACTTGAAGATAGTCTGAGCAAGTGACGCAGAAGAATACAAGCATTTCTATCAACTAATATCGCGTCAAACAAAGTCTACAAAATAATTTAAGTTATAAGACAAGTGCGCCGGTTTTGTCCTCAAGTATGCCACACTTATCTAAACGGTCAAGAAAGTCCGAGTGTTTATATTCGATGAAGTGCACCAGTTTTTAGTTGTATATGCGCTACACTTCATCTGCATTTATGAAACTTTGGCGCCAAGAAAATCACTAAGTGTACCGTACTCACTATTGAAGTACGTCGTCCTTTACATATCAGAAGGCTATGTAAAGAGCCTTAGCTCAGTCATTTCAGCCTCTCCACTCAATACCAATCATCACCAACTCGTCCTAAGAATCATCAAGTAATACTGGACGTATAATAGCAAGGAAGCAGGGGTAATTCGGATCAAATAAGGGTTTAGTATAGAATTTGGTTATTGGACTTTGGGTTGCTTGTGACACTTGTGTAATCCATTAATCCATCCAAATTTGTATGTCTCTTGTTTATTCTTTAATTATTTCTGTAAAGAGGAACTCGTTAGTCATGAGAGGCTAAACCTCTTGTGATTGCTTGTCTGTGTAAATATAATTAGGTAATGTTTGGTTATGCTTTGATCTTGATCAATTTCATGTTTATATTATGAAATATTGTACTTAAAGTCTTGCTTTATCACTCCTGATAGTGTAAGCTTGTTGGTAAAGGTCAAAAGAGCCAATTTGCTCTATGCAATTCTAAAAGCTTGTCTATGCGTTTTTAGCCTTTGGTTGGAGAAATCCGCTTAGGGGAATTGATAACCAACTATACTCTAAGTGTAACACCCTGCCTTATATGACAACAACACGTTTTGTGATCTAACGATTAATCGCTCATACGGTTAAGCGTGCTCATGTGAGAGTAGTACTGGCTTGGGTGACCTAATGATTTGCGAAATTGCTCTTTTGGTGAAAATAGCTAAATTGCAAATTGTAGCACTTTTGTTATCATCAAACTGAGATCTCTAGCATAAGCAACATTATTAAGTTAATTACTAAAATGGTCCTTGTGGTTTGTCGGTTTTAAAAAAATGGTCCTTGGTCTTTTTTTCCCGGATCCTCTCCCCATGGTTTTGATTTGTAATGGGTCTGGTCCTTTGACCAATTATTCTGTTAGTTGGACCGTTTAAGAGGGGTATTTTTGAATTTCTACATGCTTTAAAGAGGGGTATTTATGACTTTAGCTTTATTATTATTATTAGTGTATTATTTACATTTACTAGTACACACCTATCATCACATGCATCTTCACACTGAGGAAATTAGTGGTTAGATGACCAAACCTGTTACGTATCAAAACTATGGGGAGAAGATCCAAGAAAAAAAATTCTATGGACCATTTAAGTAATTAATTCTTGATACAAAATAAATGCAATAAATGATACTTTGATCATTAGGCTAGTTTGTAAAATCATGTTCAAACCTTATAAAATAATGTTTGAAAGAGAATGATCAAAATCGTAAATACTTAGGGTGCGTTTAGTTAAGAGAAAACACCCTTGTTTTCCACAAAATATTTTGTGGAAAATAAAAAAAACAGAGATCGCGTTCAAATTAGTGTTTTCTAATAAAATTCTCTACAAAATACAAAATTCATATTTCCAACTTTAATACACAAAACTACAAAACACTTTTTTTTAGTTTTCACCTATTTTCCTTTAAAATACCCTCAGTCTGTTTTCGTCCGTTTTTATCCGTTTTCGTCCGTTTTATATGTTTTGTCCGTTTTCGTACATTTTTGTCTGTTTTTGTCCGTTTTCGTCCATGTTTTCACGTTTTTGTCTGATTTTTTTTACCTTTTCATCCATTTTTTACGTTTTCTTCTCTCTTTTTTTTTTTTTATGTTTTTGTCCGTTCTTTTACGTTTTTGTCTGTTTTATTACGTTTTCGTCTGATTTTTTTACGTATTCGTTCGCTTTTTACGTTTTCGTCCGTTTCTATACGTTGTCGTCCGTTTTCGTCCATAGCTTTTACGTGTTCGTCCATTTTTTACGTTTTCTTCTGATTTTTTATGTTTTCGTCCGTTTTCTTAAGTTTTCATCCGATTTTTTACGTTTTCGTCCGTTTTTTAAGTTTCGTCTATTTTTACGTTTTCTTCTGTTTTTTTACATTTTCATTCGTTTTTTATGTTTTCGTCAGTTTTTTTACATTTTCGTCCGATTTTTTATGTTTTCGTTTGTTTTTTACGTAATCGTCCGTTTTTTCACATTTTCGTCCCTTTGCTTACGTTTTCATCTGATTTTTTATGCTTTCGTCTACTTTTTTACATTTTTGTCCGCTTTTTTATGTTTTTGTCTGTTTTTTACGTTTTCATCCGTTTTTTACGTTTTAGTCTTTTTCCTTATGTTTTCGTCTGTTTTTTACGCATTAGTCTGTTTCCTTACGTTTTCCTGTATTTTTTTTACGTTTTCGTCCGTTTTTGTTTGGTGTTATACATTTTGTTCCATTTTATTACGCTTTCATCTACTTTTATACGTTTTCGTCAATTTTATTATATTTTGGTTTGTGTTTTTATGTTTACGTATGTTTTTTAATGTTTTCACCAGTTTTCTTACGTAAGATAATGTAAGAAAACGTAGAATAACATACACACAACTTTCAAAGATGTAAAAAAGAGATGAAAGCGTAAAAACATAGTCGAGAACGCAAAAATCAGACAAAAGCGTAAAAAACGGACGAATACAAAAACATAAAAATGGAAAAAAAATGTAAAATCAACGAAAGCGTAAAAAATTACGAAAAAGTAAAAAAAACAGTCGAAAAGGTTAAAAAACAGGCGAAAACGTAAAAAAAACTGACGAAAACATTATAAAACTGGCGAAAACTTAAAAAACGGCTGAAAGTGCGATTTGGATTGTCACACAAAAGTTTTAGTTCTCAAGGGATCTTGAGAAGTTTACAATCCCGCCAGGCAAGTGTACCTGACCGATGTAGTATAGTGTAGTGGAAAGAACCAGGGAATTGATCGTTCTCCACAGGGAATAGTGTTCGTTAGGATTGAAAATGATCTAAACTAGGTCTAGAGGTGAGGGATGATTCTTTTTGTATTTTTATATTTAATGAAAAGCAAGTAAAATCTCAATTTTTGGAAGAGTATGCGGAATTAGTTGCTAGTCAACTAACCCAAATAACTACAAATGCAATAAAAATAAAATAACAAGAAAATAAATGTGTGAAATACTAATATGGAGAAAAACGTGTTTACTTAGGTTTCACTACTCCCTAAGTATCTTTCATTGATTGATAGATTTGTTACAATTGCGTGGATGACAGGTTGTATTCCTTAATACCATTTGTGGGGGTGTGTACGTCCTTCCCCAACTCTATAAGATCCTATCTCTTCCTATGACGACACGTTTAGTATCCTATCATGGCCTCATTAATATTCTCTTATGCATTAAACATAACCAATTAATCGTAGTACACATCCGATTCATGTTTCTTAAGACATCAAACAAGTTACCAATAGGAGATTAGCTAGTTTTCTTAAGCCAAACATTGATATCATTCATCCAACAACAATTAATAACAAACCATCAATCAATAATCAATATCTAGGTTTCATTACATCTAAGCAAACACAAACAAACCTAGCCTAGCATGTTAAAAGAATGATAAGTGTAAGATAGAATCAAACAACACATAGACATATTGAATGATTGATAGAATACTTATCTTCAATTAATCATGGAAGAAAAAAGGTTTAGAAACCTCAAAATAGCTGCAAAAGTCGACTAAGGTTCGTACCCTAAGTTTCTCCAAAGTTCCACACACAATGAATGAAAATTAGAAGAGTATATATAGATTTTACAACTTTGACGGCATCACCTTATGGGACGTGACGCCGTCATCTCGCCGTGTTTAGGGTTCCTTGATGGCCTAGATCCATTCTTGACGATGTCTGGTTGAATAAGGTTCTGGGCCGTCTCTCTTTGTAATTACACGTGACGTCCTTGATGCATTATAACGTGACACCGTCACGTTTAAACTCCAAAATTCCTTTCTGGCCTGTCAAGTGTAAACTTCATATCCACCTCTTTGTTAATACATGACGCCGTTACCTAGTGGTGCGTGACGCCGTCAGGTAATGTTTCCATCATAATTTGAGACTTTGTCGTATTCTTCACTTTTATGCTCCAAAAACGTCCAAAATGCTTCCTTTTTCATAATTCCTCTCAAAAGTACCTAAAATGACAAAAGGAACGATTTAAAGCAATATTTGATCATATAATCACGATTTAAGGCTTAAATGACCCCTTAAAGGCGTAACACTTTTCGTCTCATCAAATGCCCTTACACTTGGGATTTGCTTGTCCTCAAGCAAATGAGCTTTTATTCTAATCAAAATACAAGTTAGGGGTCATTTAACATTATTATAAAAGTAATTACAACAAATGATCGTTCTACCTTAATCAAAATAAGCACGGAAATCATACACTAGCACCTCACAAATAGTGTTTGGATACTCTCATCTCTCGGGTGTTATAAACCTATATAACTAATGGAAATGGAAAAATATCACTCACTACCTGTCTTTGGAAATGGAAATGGAAAAATAGATTACCATAGGCTTTGGAAAGGATCAAAAACCTCCTCGACTAGGCGTAAGCACCTAAGATAAACTATCAAAGAGTGCTTTTCAAGGGTTGTAATGTGGGGTGTAGGGATATGGAAAACCCGGTTTATTGGATAAAGGATATTTTACTGGTGGCAAGTTAATCACCTAGGTCAATTACATGTACAATGCGGTGTTGCTAAGCCAAAACTCAACTCGACTTAAGCAAATCAAAATCATAAACATAAACATAAATGAAAGAAACGGGATGGTAGTTCGTATGTTTTTTTCTCTTTTCTTTTTCTATTTTTTTTTTCTTTTTTCTTAATTTTTTCGATTTTTTTTCATACACTCTTGCCCTACCATCCAAAATAATACATCATAGGGGCCTCGGTTCTCCCCTTACACTTGAACTTTTACATACTTTACAAGTAACTAATCTAATGACTCGAATTAAGATAATCAAAATACTTGGAGTACTTCAAAATGTTTTGCATATATGGGGGTAATAATTGATGTTCTTCCCCATTACTCCATATCATTAGTACTTTACCCATGAGTCCCAATCGTCCCAAAATAATATATACAAGATATGACTCGGCTTAGCAACCATGTAATCAATTAGACAATTAACTAAGGGTTTACACAAATGTTGTAACAATAATGCACTAAAGATAAGTATATACAAGGAAGGTTAAGGCGATTTGGGTGTACATTTGGGGTGGATTATAAGCAAATTCTTCCTTTAAGTAAAATACTTAAAGTTAGAAACGAAAAAGATAGGCTCTGAGGGGTGTACTAGGGGTATCTTGTACTAAAAATGAGTACATCACAAAGGTGTGGGAAAATTACTTGACCAATGAAGTCAATGTAATTATATAAAACACAGGCGTAAAAACGTGGGTTATCCTTATGCCTCTTATCATGTAGTAAATCTAACTACACGAATGTAGTCTCACTTGTGGTCTCGAAATGAATCACTAACGCAAGTTCTAGAATCTAAGTGCTACCGGTACACTCATAAGCACTAAGGCTTTTCCTAATAAGTCTAGGGGCGAACCTCACCTGTATAAATTTAGTAGAGCACTGGCACGAGTCTTTGACGCTTCAACTAACGAATGGTCACTAATGCACTTCTTGGATCGCTGGCGCGTTATTTGCATAACGGATGGTCACCAAGTCATACACTAGATCGTTGGCACGTTAGTCAATTAATCTAATACTCGGATGGTCACTACCTTATTCATAATTTTTTTTAGTGGTACGGTTTTTGTGCTAGTCATATAACTCATATCCATGAGACGCTTATTAATACTAAAGTTTCACTCCTATATGTTGCAAAAAATTTTAAATTTGGTGCTAAAATTGCCCTAACAACTATTTCTTTCAGTTTTATTACACATCTACTATTAAACAAACAAAAATCAAGTGTCACGGTATTCTCTAAGATATCTTCGTTTAATCCCCCCTTACACTTAAGCTTAACATTGTCCCCAATGTTCAATTAAAAGATGTAAAAGTAAAGAACATGAAAGAATGAAACAAATACTCCCCTGATTCGTTCGGTGTGGATAATGCGGTAACATGGTTAAATCCTCCTCTAAGATAATGTAACAACTTCAAGATTAAAGCAACGCCAAAAACCTGAAACTTAATGCTCAAATACTTGACCATCCATGTACATCTTCTTGTCTAATAACCTGTTAAACTTGAGAAAACAAACATGAAAACCTAGCGTAACATCGGTGGTAAAAATCTATATAAAATAAAATCCTAAAAAGCAAATAAAAATATAATGCTTGTGGAATGAATGTTTGTAGATTCCTGGAGTTTATAAGTTAAAGATTTAACAAAACTTTACAATTCCGGTAGAAAAACAAAACTTGTAAAATTTTTCAAAAAATTAGTACCTGACGTTGTCAGGCTTTAATTGCTGATGCCGTCAGAATTGATCTGATAGAAATTTTGTGTTGAGTTTCCAGAAATTTTCTAGAAAAACCTATACCTTACTTCCTGGAATTCCTGCAAAATATCATTATGACTCGATACAAGCATTTGACTCAAACAAGTACTAATATGTATGTCTATATCTCATTGTTATCGTTAATGTTCAATTCGTTCTTTAAAAACAAATTTGGATTTCCCTTACACTTCTCTTTTCACAAAATACCTTTATATGTATTTAAGATGAAGTTTAAAACAAAATAAAACATTTTCACAATTTTATTTGAAACATGAATTATAAATAATAGAAATAAGAACACACATACGGAAGCAAATAAAACAAATAAACAAACAAGCAAACAAATAAAAAGCTTGGGTTGCCTCCCAAGAAGCGCTTTTCTTTATTCATGAGTCTTGTAGCTAGACTCAAAGTCATGCCCTATCCTATGTGAGTGAGATCCTCATCGAGGACATCTTTAGGATCAAACTTAGGTTTTAATTTCCTATCAGTACGCTTAGTACGGTATGACTTTTCAAACTTCTCTCCATCCAGATCATATAGTGTCATCTTTAGGTGCTATGAATCATTTCCTTCCTTAGGTGGTTTATTCCAATTCCATTTGCATATGCCACCTTCGCTTTTCCACATATTCATTCCTAGGTTAATGGGTAAGATTCCAATTCCACTTGCATATGTCACCTTCGCTTTTCCACATCTTTCTAAAAACTAGAGGATCTTCGAATGGGTTTAACTCTATGTCCCTAGCCAAAAGTTGCTCTACCGTGTGTGTCCGGTTAACAAATTCCTTTTATAGGTAAAATGGGCGTTGGGGTCCTATGAAGTCTCTATTAACGCAAGGTCCGTACCTAGATGGCCTCATATTCAAATCTACCCAATAGGGTGTTGGTTCCTCATTAGTATCATAGGCATGTTGCTTAACATCATATACTGACCAAGTTTCTCTTTCTCCTACCGCTATTCTAGATTCCTTACAATCAATCATCGCACTTGCGGTAGCTAAAAATCCTCTTCCTATTAACAAAAGGCATGTAGTGTCACTAACCATATCAAGGACGTGGAAGTCGGCTAAAATTGTCAATCTTTCTATATGCACTAATACATCCTTCACTACCCCAACCGGGTATGATGCACTTCCATCCGCAAGACCATGATCACCTCCATTTCATCTAATTTTCCCGGCTTAAGAGTGGTGTAAAGAGATAACGGAAGCAAATTTAGACTTGACCCAAGGTCAGCTAATGTGTCAAAAGCCTTAGAATTTCTGATCTTGCAAGGTAAAAAAATATGCCTAGATCATCTAATTTCTTAGGCAGCTTGTTTTGAATGAAGGCGGTCCCATTTTTCCCCAACTTAAGTTTCTCCTCATATTTCTCCAAAAGGGCATTGTAATAGGGGGCTCGAGCTAAGACATCAATAACCGGACATTTAAGTTGGAGTTCCTTGAATTCATCGTCAAGGTTTTGGATTGGAGGTGTTTCAATTACTTTGCTGACCAACTTTTTATTGGTGGTTTCATTTTGTTGGTCATTTCTAACAAAATTACTTTGCTTGAAACAGGTGCTCATAGCGTTGACCGGATAGTATTGTGGACAAGAACTAGGAGACGTAACCGATGAGATGGCGTTAATGTTTAGCTTTGGGTTCTTGACCGTGTCGCTTAGGAGTGCTCCCATTTCTCGGTCATTGAGAACTTTCAACAAGGTGTCAATTTAATCGGTCATCTCGCTTTGTTTTTGTTTGAATTCGGACTCAAACTTGACCAAACAAACTTCTTGAGATGCCATAAATTTGGACATCAATCCTTCAAAGTTATTGGTACCACCATAGTTGTTGGAAGGATTGTTGCTGAAAGTACGGTTTGAGGATGAACCGTTTGCTTGAAAACGATTAGGTGGATTGGAAGAATTGTTTTGAAGTGTGTTTTGGTTTTGTTTCCACCTAAAGTTTGGGGGATTTTTCCAAGAGGAGTTGTATGAATCACCGTAAGGGTTTGGCTCTGGTTTGAAAGTGTACCACTTGTCTCCCGCTCCGTCGGTATGCGAGGATGCGTAGTCTGCAAAAGCTTGTTCGAGGAGTTCCATGAAATCACGAGTGTCATGGGGACCACTACAATATTCACATGAAGAAGTGATTTTGTTCACTTGGCTTGAAGGTTTAGGAGCCTCGTAGGATTTCATGAGAAACTTGACTTGGTCCTCAAGTTCTATGATCTTATGGTCGGGAGTGCTAGAATTATTTGTAGGCAAAGATATTGCCTTGACTGTTTTTTTCAAATCACGGGGATCATTCCAACTTTCGTTGTCATAGAGAGCAAGATCTTCTACGAGTTCCCATGATTCTTCCGCACTTCGATCACGTAGCCTATCACCGGCCGCTTGGTCAATGGTTTGCCTCGTGTAGAGATTGATGTGGTCATAGAAGATTTGGATTTGAAGCTAAAGATCTATGCCATGATGAGGGACTTTTTGAAGTAAGTCCTTGAAACAAGTCCATGCCTTGTAAAGAATTTCGCCTTGACGTTGTTGGAACATCAAGATGTCATTCCTTAATTTTGAGGTTCTTCCCGGTGGGAAAAATTAAGCAAGGAAACGAAAGGTGAGATCATCCCAAGATGTGATGGATCCCGCGGGCAAACGCTCAAGCCATTGACTAGCTTGGTCACGTAGAGAGAATTGGAAGAGACGCAGTCGGGTCGTCTCTCGAGTTTCGACATCAAGGTCTATGGAATCTACGATTTTAAGAAAATCCTTTAGGTGTTGATTTGGATCTTCGGAACGAAGTCCATGGAATGCACATCCACTTTGCACCAACCGGATGGTGTCGGATCTCAAGGGAGACACATTGGATCCTTGAGTGAGCTCAATGATGTTTCGATAGCCTTGGTGGCTAGAACGAGAGTACTCTCCTAAAGTGCGGGCCCTAGGAGGTTGCTTTGGTTGTGGTGGGTTTTTCTGTAGTAGGTTGGGGGGGTCAAAGATATTACCACCTTCCATGATATCGGATGGTAACGGTTAAGAACAAAGGAACAAAGAAAGAGATAGACTAAAGGAAACCTATAAAAATAAAAATAAAAATCTCACTATAAAGGAATCTAATGAGTAGACTTAATCAAAATAAAATTCAACCTAAGCAATAACTATTCCCCGGCAACGGCGCCAAAAACTTTGATGCGATTTGGATTGTCACACAAAAGTTTTACTTCTCAAGGGATCTTGAGAAGCTTACAATCCTCGCCAGGCAAGTGTACCTGATCGATGTAGTATAGTGTAGTGGTAAGAACCAGGGAATTGATCATTCTCCACAGGGAATAGTGTTCGTTAGGATTGAAAATGATCTAAACTAGGTTTAGAGGTGAGGGATGATTCTTTTTGTACTTTTATATTTAATGGAAAGCAAGTATAATCTCGGTTTTTGTAAGAGTGGGCGGAATTAGTTGCTAGTCAACAAACCCAAATAACTACAAATGCAATAAAAATAAAGTAACAAGAAAATAAATGTGTGAAAAACTAATATGGAGAAAAACGTGTTTACTTAGGTTTCACTACTCCCTAACTATCTTTCATTGATTGATAGATTTGTTACAATTGCGTGGATGCCGGGTTGTATTCCTTAATACCATTTGTGGGGGCGTGTACGTCCTTCCCCAACTCTATAAGATCATATCTCTTTCTATGACGACACGTTTAGTATCCTATCATGGCCTCATTAATATTCTCTTACGCATTAAACACAACCAATTAATCGTAGTACACATTCGATTCATGTTTCTTAAGACATCAAGCAAGTTACCAATAGGAGATTAGCCAATTTTCTTAAGCCTAACATTGATATCATTCATCCAACAACAATTAATAACAAACCATCAATCAATAATCAATAGCTAGGTTTCATTAAATCTAAGCAAACACAAACAAACCTAGCCTAGCATGTTAAAAGAAAGATAAGCGTAAGATAGAATCAAACAACACATAAACATATTGAATGATTGATAGAATACTTATCTTCAATTAATCATGGAAGAAAAAAGGTTTAGAAACCTCAAAATAGCTGCAAAAGTCGACTAGGGTTCGTACCCTAAGTTTCTCAAAAGTTCCACACACAATGAATGAAAATTAGAAGAGTATATATAGATTTTACAACTTTGACGGCGTCACCTTATGGGAAGTGACGCCATCATCTCGCCGTGTTTAGGGTTCCTTGATGGCCTAGATCCATTCTTGACGCTGCTGGTTGAATATGGTTTTGGGCTGTCACTCTTTGTAATAACACGTGACGTTCTTGATGCATTATAACGTGACGCCATCACGTTTAAACTCCAAAATTCCTTTCTGGCCCGTCAAGTGTAAACTTAATATCCACCTCTTTGTCAACACATGACGCCGCCACCTAGTGGCGCGTGACGCCGTCAAGTACTGTTTCCAGCATAATTTGAGACTTTGTCGTATTCTTCACTTTTATGCTACAAAAACGTCCAAAATGCTTCCTTTTTCATAATTCCTCTCAAAAGTACCTAAAATGACAAAAGAAACGATGTAAGGCAATATTTGATCATATAATCATGATTTAAGGCTTAAATGACCCCTTAAAAGTGTAACACTTTTCGTCTCATCAGGCGAAAACATAAAAAAAAAGACAAAATGTAAGAAAACGGGTGAAAACATAAATAACAGAAGAAAACGTAATAAAAAGGATGAAAATTTTAGAAAACCTAAAAAACGGACGACAACGTTATAAAATGGAAGAAAACGTAAAAAATCAGACAAAAACGTTAAAAAAATAGACGAAAACGTAAAAAACCAACGAAAACGTTAAAAAACCGACGAAAATGTAAGAAAAAAGATGAAAACGTAAAAAAACAAACGAAAGCGAAATAAAACGGACGAAAACATTAAAAACAAACGAAAAAGAAAAAAAACAGATGAAAACGTAAAAAAAATTATTAAAACACTATAATTTAGTGGATCGACCCGACCCTAACCGTCTAACACATGACCCGTTAGACCTATTTTTAAAATATGACGTGTATGACCGATGACCCATTTGACCCATGACTCAAAACGAACCGTTTGCCACTTCTAATAAAGGGTATAAAAAAGTTCAAAAACATATAAAAACGGATAAAAACAAATAAAAACGTATAAAATGGATGAAATAGGGCATTTTACTTTATGTCGAATTTAATGCTTTTATGTCGAATTATAGTCGTTTGAATATTTCTTTCATGTTATTTGATGTTATATTTTACTTTTTTAATTCTTTATTTTCTCGTATTAGACTTTTTTTTAGTTATTTTATAATTTAGTTGGTTAGTTTATAATATTTGTGTTTATGTTTCGAAGATGTTTTTATAATATTACAAAGATGAATAGAGAATTGAGATAGAAAACAAAAATACTTGAACATGTTTTCTAATATTGCAAAATGGAAAACACAAACACATGTTTCTCTAACTAAACGTGCTTTTAATGACTCCAAAATATATTTTAAACATTCCCAATGGTTTTATACGCTTTGATCATAATGCAACATGACAAACATATTCTAACATGTAATTTGAAGCATGAGAAGACTCGAGACGTCGAGAGGTATTGAGGAATATATGTTTTGACGATATATGGTTACGAGTAACTTACAAATTTTACGTTATACATTACAAGTTACATTGATAAGGAAATATTTGTTACGCTTTTAGGGGGTCATTTAAGCCTTAAATCGTGATATTATGGTTAAATATTACCTCAAATCATTCCTTTTATCATTTTAAGTACTTTGGACGAGAATTCTGAAAAATGGAGCATTTTGGATGTTTTTGGAGTTAAAAGTGAAGAAAAAAATGACAAAGTCAAGAAACCATGCTGGAAACAGTACCTGACGGCGTCAGGAGTCACAAGACACCGTTAATTGATGAATCAAAAGGAGGATAACTATTTGCACTTTACGCACCAGAGAAGAATTTGATGATTACAACGTGACGGCGTCACGTTATATTTCAAGTAGGCCGTCACGTATCACCGCAAAGAGAGACTGTCCAGAAGACACAACAAGAGACGGCGTCAAGATGATTAATTTGGCGGCAAGAAACCCTAGTGACTGCGACTTGACGGCGTCAGGATCCAAAAGCTGACGCCGTTACCCTTGTATATCTATATATAGTTTTGGATTTTTCATTCATTAGTGTGTAACTTTTGGGAGATAAACCCTAGATGAATTTTCCAGCAAACTTAGGGTTTCCAAGCCCTCTTTTCTTTCATGTTCAATTGAAGATAAGTCTTCCTTTTAATCATTCAATATGTTTATGTGTTGTTTGATTGATTGTTTATCTTGTGTTTACATTAACATGCTAGCTTAATTTCCTTTGTGTTTGCTTAGATCTAATGAAACCTAGTTGTTAATTATTGGTTGTTGACTTATTATTAGTTGATTTGGGTGATTGATTTCGCGTTAGGCTTTAGAAAAGTGGCTAATCTCCTATACGGTAACAAGCTTGAACGTCTTAAGAAACGTAATCAGATGTGTACTATGATTTAATTGGTTGTATTTAATGCATAAGTGACTATTAAGGAGGCCATGATAGGATACTAAACGTGTTGTCCTAGGAAGAGATAGAAACTTATAGAGTTGGGGAAGGACGTACACAGCCCCACGACTGGTGTTAAGGAATGCAACTCTTCATCCAAACAACTGTAACAAGTCAATTAATCAGTAAAAGATACCTAGGGAGTAGTGAAATCTAAGTAAACACGCTTTTTCAATCATAAAAATTCACCACTTCTACTTTTCTTGTTATTTATTTATTTTGTTTAAGTAGTAATTTTGGGTTGGTTGACTAACAACTCATTCCGCCCACTCTTCCAATACCATAGATTTTTACTTTGCTTTCATAAAATATAAAAAATACTAAAAGAATCATCCCTCATCTTTAGTCCTAGTTTACGTAGTTTTCAATCCTAACGACACTATTCCCTTAGAGAACGATCAATTCCCCGGTACTTGCCACTCACTATACTACATCGGTCAGGTACACTGCCTGGTGGGGATCGCAAGCTTCTCAAGATCCCTTGAGAAGTAAAACCTTTTTCAAGGTTTCAAAACCACGCATCAAATTTTTTGGCGCCGCTGCCGGAGAATAGTTATTGTTTAGGTTGAATTTTATTTTTATTAGGTCTACTCATTAGATTCCTATCTAGTGAGATTTTTTTTATGTTTTCTTTAGTCTATCTTTTTCTTTGTGCTTTTGTTCGTAAAAAGTTTCCATTTATTGTTCTGTTAGCCACTATGGATGACATGAATCGACATTCTGAGCTCAACACTAGACTTTTAGCGCGTAACCTAAGGGAGAAGGAAATTAATGCATTTAGGGACCTTTTAGAACCGCCCCTTTCGCCTGAGGAAGTAGTGATAGTGCGCAACAAAATTGAGAGCGAAATTAGGGAGCTTAATAGGTTGATTGATATTGAGCTTGATAGTACACTAAATGACTTAGTAATTGCCATGTACTCAAATGAGGACTTAGGACCTGATGACTTTGCAATTGCTGAAGTTGTAGAGGAACAGGGAGATGAAGAATTAGATCTTGAATATTTCAATTTACACCCCACTAAGAAAGAAATCGCCTACTATAGCCATATAGTTGATAACCCTCGACCACCCTTTGTCAAATTTGTTTAAAGAACGAATTTAATATAAACGATAACAATAAGATATAAACATGCATGTTAGTATTTGTTTGAGTCAAATGCTTGTATCGAGTCACAATGAATGTTTTTGCAGGATTCCAGGAATTAAAAGATAGGTTTTTCTAGAAATTTTCCGGAAAACAAAATATAAAGAATTATGTGAGATCAATTCTGACGGCGTCAGGGGTTACAACCTGACAACGTCAGATGTTATTTTCTGCAAAATTTTCCAGGTTTTGTTTTTCTGCTGAAATTGTAAAGTTTCGTAAAATCTATAATTTATAAACTCCAGGAATCTGCAAATATTAATTTTACAAGAATTATATCTTTACTTGCTATCTAGGATTTACTATTATATAGATTTTACCGCTAATTTTATGCGAGGTTTCATGTTGCTTTACTGTCACGTGTAATACCTCGTAAAATCCCATGTCATTTAGTAATGCTTATCACTGAACAATTTTCCATATAACTGATCACTAGGCCATTTTTGCGGGCTAATTTAAATTTTCGTTACTATGAACTATTACTTTTATTTCCGAGACGTGTGTTTGGTCGCTACTGAATTACCGAGAAACTAGATGTGACCTGAATAGCTTCCACTCGCGAAACAGAACCTAATACCGACCTAGTGATATATATATATATATATATATATATATATATATATATATATATATATATATATATATATATATATATATATATATATATATATATATATATACGTGCTAGTACTACCGAGATATCTTTCGTAATCTACTTCTGAGTGAACCCCGACATATTATTTTCCCGGAACATTTGATCACTCAATTTATTTGTTTTACTTGGGCCTTGATACTTACAAGCCCATACACCTCACATGATTTCTTTTTTCTTGGACCATACACTAGCCCAATGATATTTTATTTTTCCTTTCCTTCTTGGATCAATCACAAGCCCACGAGGCTCTCCCTTTTCTTTTCTGTTGGACCACAGCCGAGACCAAACAAACACCACCTTAGTCATATATTTTTTCAACTTATATAATTGTAACAAGTTCGCATTTCTTGTCTCCCCAAGACTCGACACCACCACCTTTTTTCTCTTTATTTGCATGTGGAGATCACCAAGAACCAACACCAGGCCACCCTATCTTCCTAAGCTAAAAACATAAACAAATACTTAGTCCTAAGCCTTGTTCAAAAAGATTATTAACCAATGGATATTGTGTCCTTTTATCCCCAACCAAAGATCACATGAAACCTTCACCTCCTTTTGAATATTGATATAGTACAACAAGCTTTTTGCTAAACCTTTTAAACCTATACATAAGCTAATCAAATGCCTCATGATAGCCACAAAGACCTTCTCAACTCGACAAGACCAAACATGAAATCCCTTGACATCCTTGTCTCCATTCGAATGACCTATCAAGCACATGATACACAATAACCACAAGGACCTCACCCAACTCCTCCTATAAATACATTTACTATTCCCTCTCACCATCACCACACTCAAAACTTTATCTCACAAATCAACAACACTTGTAGCATTGTCTTTGTTCACTGTCGAGGAAGCAAGGTAGCAACACGAGGTATTTGGGTCATCTTCTAGTAATTGGGTTGATATTTTGAATCGTGGGGTTATTGTTTTGCAAAAGGGTTGCAAGTCACGTTCGTTTGTCCCTCTCGTATCATTTTCTCACTTGATCTCTTCACCACCTTTGGTTGTTGTAAGTAAACTTATCTCAATTTCAATACTCTTTACTTTCATGCATACCGTCCATGTCTCGTTACATTAAAAACGTAAAAACATGAAGTTTATATTTACCACTAAGATATATAACCTATCACACGACACCCTAGAAAAGGTCTCATATTTCATCATTTTTACGTACAACGTATATATAATTTTCGTCAACTCAATTCTTCGAACCAAACTAATACAAGATCAACAACCATGCAAGGATTATAACGTTTAACGCTAGCTAGTATCGACCTAAACCTAAGCTCAGTCGAGCAACATTTCTAATATTTTCAAAACTTGACTTGGGCTAACGAGCCCATGGTTGATTTCCTAGAACCAAAAATTCGAGAAACAGGAAAGCATGAAACTCAAAACGATTTCATCTTAAAAATTAAATTTTGGTGACTTTTCATAAGCTAAAACATTAACTTTTATAAATATAAAAGTTCAGGTTTTCAAAAGTTAACTTTGGACTATTTTTGTAAAATATTTCGTTAAGGGACTAGAAGTGTCAAAACTGTGAAACTTTCGGACTTAAATAGAAACAGTAAGTTTTCAATAAAAGATAAGGGTATAAACTGCCATTTTGTGAAAGATAAGTGTAAAAGTGTAAAAGTACTAATTTGGACTAAAAATGTAATTATTTTTTACGTAAGGGTTAAAGTGTAACTTTCTACATACTTGAAGGTTTTATTTGCCATAAACCTAATAACTTTTAATTACTAATTTATTTCACTTAATATATTTCTTTTACAAAAATATATTAATATAAACTTGTAATCTATTAACTAAAAGTATTTAAATTAAATATTTTTACTTATATAAACTCGACAAAGACATACAACTTATTATTTTGAGACATATTAAAACGAGTAATCCGACGTTACTACATCTGAAGACACCGCATTCGTCATTTACGCATCGAGATCATTAAACTGATAATAATATATATCACGTTAATTTAGGTCGCGGGTCAGAAGCTGTTCACTACTATTCCTAACCGTTTATAGTTCTCACTTGAGCACTAGTTGAATTCTACATTACCGAGGTGAGGACATAGTCCCACTTTTTATACTATTTTCTAAACCCCGTGGGGAGATACATGCGATAAACCGAACACAAGTATTTTCAGTATGCGATTATTTCCTGATATTGCCTAAGTTACATATGCTGAAAGTCCCTCTTTCACGAACCTTAATTACTTGCGAGTGAGCGCGAAATATAGTTAATAGATCTATTGGGACCGGCAACCCACCTAAGGCAATTCAGATTGTTGGCAGGAGGTGAGCTATATTCGTACTTTTGGGGAATCTAGCATAGTTTCCTTTGAGGGCACCTTTGTTAACTACATCCTTCGTGGTGTAGGTGATTACATATATGACTGTCAAGGCTTGCGTTTCGTGAAACCTTATGAGCAATATCATATGTATAGATTAATTTTTATGCATATTTATTACCGAGCTAATCCTAGAGCACGTTGTTTTCAAAATTGTTATCTTGTGTTCGAACTACTACATAACTTAAACTACTATGGATTCACTCAACCTTTGTGTTGAAATTTTTAGCATGTTTATCTCAGGGAATTAGCGGCATGATGGCACGGAGCTGGCAAAAGGGCACAGGACGACCCTTTTTTTTTACATTAAATAACTTATCATTCATTTCAAACTTACTACTTCTTTTGAAAGCATTCTCTTTATGAAAATGTTTTGTACTCTGAATATTTGAGTTTTCATTGAATGATATAAACACTATCCTTTGAACTATGAGTTCGAATGTGATTCAATTATGTAATTACCCCGATTAAGTCTTCCGCTATGTTCTAAAATTTTCGGGGTGTTTCAGATTGGCATCAGAGCCAAGGTTATAGCGAACCAAATGACTTTAAAAATTTGGACTATAACCAAACGATTTTCAAAACGAACTATTTTACAGCATACTACTTCGTGCCCTCCGTGCCAGCGCTTGTCGACATCATGCTTTAAGGTTTGACTTTATATGCATCATGCTAAGTCTTGTTTTAGCATCATAACTACTGCATGTGTAGCATTACGTAGACTAAATGACTTATACTGCTATTATTGGGATTATTACAGTACCATGTCACCCTTGTCATCATCTTGTCTGACAGTGATGACGTCAGGCTGTCATCATCCTCCTTTCCTACCATTGACTTATCTGACTCTACCCATGACACCTTACCTGTATCACTTGTCATTCCATCTACTGTTCCGTCTGGGAACGAGTTTGCAGAGACTGAGCCCTTTGAGGAGGGTGAGGTTGCTTTGACACCCGTTGATTCTTTTGCTGTGCAGTCACTTGTCCATCCTGTTTGTGGACCTATAACACACGATCAGTACTTGTATGATCAGTATCTCATGTCTCAGCAGTTTCTTGCGGCTGATGACCATCCTACACCACCTGCTAGTCACCATTCCGGTTCAAATGCTGATGACGAGTCTTCTGACTCAGATACTTCTGACACTACTGCATCTATCCCACCACCATCCCCGCCTGCACCGACTCGTCGATGCAAGCGAGTGAGGACCCTTGAGCCTTTTGAGCCTGAGCCTTTTGGAGAGTTGTTTCGATACCATGATGATAGCTTCACCCTCAAATGCACGGCTCGGAAACGAGTCTGTATTTTGCCTGCTTCTACTGTTCCACCATATGTACCTATATCTGTGCCATCAACCACACCTATACTTCCACCTATGTCTGTGCCTGAGCTGACACCTGTGGCATCACCAGCACCTTCACCATCTCCATCACCATCACCATCACCTTTATCACCATTACCTGAGCCGCATCCGTATATGTTGCCTACTAACACTGCACCCCACTCTTCTGAGGTTTTACCACCTATACCACCACCTATGGTTTTCTACTGTCAGACTACTAATGTACCGATACCATCACCTGCTTCGTCACCTATCCCGTCACCTTCATCCATTCCTACTGAGACTACTACTTCACCTAGCATTCATAGGATTGTTGATGCCCGCCGATGGTCATTCTTGTTAGAGTGCATTCGCCGCTGGAGGTTTATTAAAGGATCACCTAGGGCTGATGAGCTTGGAGAGAGCTCCTCAGCTGTGTTACCGGTCACTTGGGAGCCAATACATCATATCATCCCTTTACTGGCTACTAGATTGGTTAGACATGAGGATCGTCTTGATGAGCTGTTGAGTGTTATAGAGGATATATCCTTGGAGAGGATCGAGATCATGTAAGAGGAGGTTGAGAACCTCGTTGTTCAGAGGACAGCTCTGGAGATTGTGTTTGAGATGATGGGTACTGAGATCGAGGAGGCACAGGCTACCATCACTGAGTTCGGTCATAGACTCGACGTGCAGAGGCACGAGATGGAGGATCTGAGAGAGATTGCGATCATCACACAGCAGATGTTGGAGCATCAGACCCAGGAGCTGGTAGCATATAGTGCTACTATCCACACTCAGTCAGTCACGCTTGAGGAGGTCCAGACCAGAGAGAGAGCTAAAGATCTAGAGATGTTGGAGAGGATTAGGATCATTAGAGAGCTAGAGAGGAGATCAGGAGGCGCACCTGGAGCTTCATAGATCTATGACGTATCATTACATTCAGAGACATCTTATCTTGCCCTATGTCGCATTAATAATGTTGTACCTTATTGTTTTGTAACAATGAATTCAAATTATTAAAACTTTGTGTTGGTTATGATGGTATTGTACTGATATTGATTTATGATGTTTTGGTTGTTTGATCTTATGTTATGCTCCCATATTGAGATTCATTATAATTTCCATGTGTGTTGTTACATGTCGTGATGATTATTTATGGATGATATGGTTTATGTTGATGTATGTATTCATGGTGTGATTGTGATGTATTTTGTGATGTGTGAAAACGTAGAGGGGGGAGGGGGTGACTACGTTACCGTTTAAAACTCTTTTAAACTTGTTGTATCAAATATCCATTCTTAGCTTGTTCTAATATGAAAGATGTTAAGTTTAGTTTATGGCTAACATAAACTTAAGACATGTTATCATACAAGCATAATCAACAAGTCACAACACAAACAATCACATAATGCAACATTAAAGTAAAGCAATAATTAAAAGGAAAGTGCAAACCGAACACGAGGATTTATAGTGGATCCGTCACGGATCTCGTCTCCGCCCTACTCCACTCCTCGAGTACCCAACTCAAGAGTTACTTCACTAGATCAACAACCTCCCTTCTCGGCGTAGAAAACCTTACAATCGTCGCTTACACTTTATCCGGTACAAAGCTAGATACTGAGTTCTTTTACAAGGTACAACCACTCCTATCGTTGCTTATACAATATTTCCGACACTAAGCTAGATGTCGAGTTCTTTACCAAGGGTACAACCACTCCCGCTATGTTTTGTGGCCCAACATAAAAACCTTGTGTTTTATGGCACAAACACATAAACCATCTAAACTATATTGTGATGATACAATGATGATCCAAGACATAATAGTCTAATCGATATGAATGACTAATTTACATGAACTTCTTGAATAAGAAGTCTTCAATCATTGAGGATGTCAAGTGCCCTTGAATCTTCATATGTTGGAATGCTTTAATGAATGATGACTTCAAGATCTTGTAACCTTCTTGGTGGATCATGAAGTATGATACGTTTACAACAAAGATGAATGTTCGAAGCATTATGATCATTATTAAAAGGGTGACTCATGTGTGTTTCTACATTGTTTGCTACTGATCTAGATATGTGTTTTATGATGGAGAGAAAGTATGTTCAAAGTCATCAAGAGAAAAAACTAGCAAGTGGTTTGATATTTATAGCAAAACCAAATAGCAGCCTGGCGGATCCGACGGAACCCTAGAATGGGTTCCGCCCGTGTAACCTGAAGGTTCCGCCAGGACTGACAGAAGTGTCTTGCAATAAAGTATCCAAACCAACCAAGGTCACATCAAGTTAGTCAAACACACATTGAATCAAAATAGAATTCTTCCAAAAATGTGTAAGAGGTCTCATGGAAAGTCAAACACTCAACCTTTCCATAAATGCACATGATGTGATGTATATATATATATATTTCTATTTTAAGATTAAGAAATATATATGAAAGTAAACTTGTTAAATGTATATATTACCTAAGTAATGTTGTTATAGTAAAATTGTGAAAACGTAGAGGGGGGGGGGGGGGGTTAATACGTTACCGTTTAAAACTCTTTCAAACTTGTTGTATCAAATATCCATTCTTATCTTGTTCTAATATGAAAGATGTTAAGTTTAGTTTATGGCTAACATAAACTTAAGACATGTTATCATACAAGCATAATCAACAAGTCACAACACAAACAATCACATAATGCAACATTAAAGTAAAGCAATAATTAAAAGGAAAGTGCAAACCGAACACGAGGATTTATAGTGGTTCCGTCACGGATCTCGTCTCCGCCCTACTCCACTCCTCGATTACCCAACTCGAGAGTTACATCACTAGATCAACAACCTCCCTTCTCAGCGGAGAAAACCTTACAATCGTCGCTTACACTTTATTCGGTACAAAGCTAGATACTGAGTTCTTTTACAAGGTACAACCACTCCTATCGTCGCTTATACAATATTTCCGACACTAAGCTAGATGTCGAGTTCTTTACTAAGGGTACAACCACTCCCGCTATGTTTTGTGGCCCAAAATAAAAACATTGTGTTTTATGGCACAAACACATAAACCATCTAAACTATATTGTGATGATACAATGATGATCCAAGACATAAAAGTCTAATGGATATGAATGACTAATCTACATGAACTTCTTGAATAAAAAGTCTTCAATCATTGAGGATGTCAAGTACCCTTGAATCTTCATATGTTGGAATGCTTTAATGAATGATGACTTCAAGATCTTGTAACCTTCTTGGTGGATCATGAAGTATGATATGCTAACAACAAAGATGAATGTTAGAAGCATTATGATCATTATTGAAAGGGTGACTCATGTGTGTTTCTACATTGTTTGCTACTGATCTAGATATGTGTTTTATGATGGAGAGAAAGTATGTTCAAAGTTATCAAGAGAAAAAACTAGCAAGTGGTTTGATATTTATAGCAAAACCAAACAGCAGCCTGGCGGATCCGGCGGAACCCTAGAATGGGTTCCGCCCGTGTAACCTGAAGGTTCCGCTAGGACTGACAGAAGTGTCTTGCAATAAAGTATCCAAACCAACCAAGGTCACATCAAGTTAGTCAAACACACATTGAATCAAAATAGAATTCTTCCAAAAATGTGTAAGAGGTCTCATGGAAAGTCAAACACTCAACCTTTCCATAAATGCACATGATGTGATGTATATATATATATTTCTATTTTAAGATTAAGAAATATATGTGAAAGTAAACTTGTAAAATGTATATATTACCTAAGTAATGTTGTTATAGTAAAATTGTGAAAACGTAGAGGGGGGGGGGGGGTGAATACGTTACCGTTTAAAACTCTTTTAAACTTGTTGTATCAAATATCCATTCTTATCTTGTTCTAATATGAAAGATG
The DNA here is from genome assembly GCA_030686995.1 of Artemisia argyi. Lineage (NCBI taxonomy): Eukaryota > Viridiplantae > Streptophyta > Magnoliopsida > Asterales > Asteraceae > Artemisia > Artemisia argyi. The sequence goes on from CM060693.1 coordinate 160,176,895, forward strand.
TTAAGTTTAGTTTATGGCTAACATAAACTTAAGACATGTTATCATACAAGCATAATCAACAAGTCACAACACAAACAATCACATAATGCAACATTAAAGTAAAGCAATAATTAAAAGGAAAGTGCAAACCGAACACGAGGATTTATAGTGGTTCCGTCACGGATCTCGTCTCCGCCCTACTCCACTCCTCGATTACCCAACTCGAGAGTTACATCACTAGATCAACAACCTCCCTTCTCGGCAGAGAAAACCTTACAATTGTCGCTTACACTTTATTCGGTACAAAGCTAGATACTGAGTTCTTTTACAAGGTACAACCACTCCTATCGTCGCTTATACAATATTTTCGACACTAAGCTAGATGTCGAGTTCTTTACTAAGGGTACAACCACTCCCGCTATGTTTTGTGGCCCAAAATAAAAACATTGTGTTTTATGGCACAAACACATAAACCATCTAAACTATATTGTGATGATACAATGATGATCCAAGACATAAAAGTCTAATGGATATGAATGACTAATCTACATGAACTTCTTGAATAAAAAGTCTTCAATCATTGAGGATGTCAAGTACCCTTGAATCTTCATATGTTGGAATGCTTTAATGAATGATGACTTCAAGATCTTGTAACCTTCTTGGTGGATCATGAAGTATGATATGCTAACAACAAAGATGAATGTTAGAAGCATTATGATCATTATTGAAAGGGTGACTCATGTGTGTTTCTACATTGTTTGCTACTGATCTAGATATGTGTTTTATGATGGAGAGAAAGTATGTTCAAAGTCATCAAGAGAAAAAACTAGCAAGTGGTTTGATATTTATAGCAAAACCAAATAGCAGCCTGGCGGATCCGGCGGAACCCTAGAATGGGTTCCGCCCGTGTAACCCGAAGGTTCCGCCAGGACTGACAGAAATGTCTTGCAATAAAGTATCCAAACCAACCAAGGTCACATCAAGTTAGTCAAACACACATTGAATCAAAATAGAATGCTTCCAAAAATGTGTAAGAGGTCTTATGGAAAGTTAAACACTCAACTTTTCCATAAATGCACATGATGTGATGTATATATATATATTTCTATTTTAAGATTAAGAAATATATATTAAAGTAAACTTGTAAAATGTATATATTACCTAAGTAATTTTGTTATAGTAAATTAATGAGTTACTAAAAATGTATAATTCCTAATGTCATCAAATTTTTATCATTTGTAAAATTTACTAATATTACTTTAACACCTAAAGTGGCACTTATTCTATTTGACACCTAAAGTGCACTTTGACACCTAAAATACTTAAAGACCCTAAAAGTATTTTAGTCATTCTAAATGGTTGGTCAAGGGGTTTGATCACAATGCTACATAACAAACATGTACGAACCTGTGTTGTAGCATACGATGACTCGAGACGTTGAGAGGTGTTGAATGTTTGTTGAGACAAAGTATGATTACAAGTAACTTGTACATTTTATGTTATGTATCAAGTTATACGTTTTTCATCAATCAAAACAAACGAGACTGTATAGATTAAATATCGTAATATATTCACTAACAGTCTCCCCCTTTTGATGATGACAAAATATGTAAACGTGATAGAACACAAAATGTAAAAAGTTACTTGTGTCCGTATAACTTACTTTTATCCGCATCAACTTCTACATTTCCTTCTCCGTTTACACTCTTCTCCCCCTTTTGTCTAAACAAAAGGGAGTGTGTCCTTGGAGTTAACTTAATTTCTCCCCGAAATGGCGAGCTTGCATCATTCCTTGTGAAGTTAATTCTTCAACTCCAATTTCCTAAGGTTGTTGCGTCCCTTAGGTTGTTAGCGGATCCATGGATCAAATTAAGTTCCTTGACCTACATCAAGGTTAGTGTTGTGCAACATAAAAATTATACGAAAAATGCATGATGAATAAAGTGCATGTTGGACTATGTTGACTTATCTCCTTCTTTTTGTCGAAACACAAAAGTGTGTCGAAGAATGAGAATAAAGAAAAATGCGTGCATGCTTCCCCTAGATAGTAGCTCCCCCTTGATCAATACTCCCCATTGCTAGGGTCCCAACGTATATGACACAAGAAATAAAAAAGCTACAAAAACAAAGGTTAGTGCATGATTAGCTCCCCCTTGATCAATACTCCCTGTTGCTAGGGTACCAACGTATATGATGCAAGGATAAGAAAGCTACAAAAGAAACAAAGGTTAGTGTATGATCGACTCCCCCTTGATCAATACTCCCCGTTGCTAGGGTACCAACGTATATGATGCAAGGATGAAGAATCCTACAAAATAAAGGTTTGTATAAGACAATAATTTTCCTATGCTTGACGGAAGCTCCCCTTGTTTTAGGGCGTCAATATGAACCTACAAAACAAAAGTTAGTATAGTGGAAGTTTTGTCTTAAGACAAGCATGTCCTCTACAAACAACGTGTATAGAAGATGCAATATGAGTGCTTGATGGATATTCCTCCTACGTCAGGAAGCACCTATAATGAAAGAAGGAAAATATTCGATGCAAACATCATCCTTAGATGATTAAGCTATATACGATCGATCGTATATAATGGTGAACCTACAATGAAAGAGTTAGTTCAATATATTTCATCTCAAAGAAAAGTAAGATGTAAATATATAAATGATATAAGCGACTAAAAGTAGAGAACCATGAAACCAAAAAATCTCATGAGGTGTATGCTTCCAAAAAGAAATGCAATCATAAGAAAAATGTGAATATAATATGATAGGAACCTACTAAGCAAAGCCTAGAAGGAAGACATGAGGTTGAAATGCTTAAAGAGGATGGTGCTAATGGTGGTGATGGGTAGACAACTATTTAAGGAATTAGAAGCTCGTGTGTATAGCAAATGTTCTAACGAAAGATAAAGATAGAACATATCGACTCATGCAATCCTAAAATTCACAACTCGAAGGATAAACAACGAATATGACTATATCATCTACCAAAGATGATGTATCTTGCCATAATACATGCTTGAATGGAATTGAATGTAAGTGAGGACAATAGGCACCTAGGAACAAGAATTCCATATGAAAAGAGTAAAAAAAAATGCTAAATACCTATATGAGGATGAGAATGACATCATATGATGCGAGAGTGTTGGTTAGACCAACGTATTGAGAAAGTGTTGGGAATGACGGCTTTGATTGATATATCGTTTGCGCTGACAATGACGTGCATGATATGTGTCGAAGAAGAAGAGGATGAGATCCTATGATGGTGTTCTTGAAAATGAAGTTTTGAAGTCCTAGTTTTGAGAGAAGAATCCTAGACTCCATTTGGTTTAGTTTTTGGTTGTGGAAGTGAATAACTTTGTCAAAGACATGATGTATTTTTCACTTAACGAGATATTGGGGGTGAAAGAGGCTTGAACTATTAAAAAAAGAGAAAAGGTCAAAGGCTTGAAGCACTTGTGGTTTTGTGAACCGACTTTAACTAAATGGAGTGTACCTATGTGTTGGTATTTTAGGGAGTAAGAAACATGAGTAGATGTTCTTTAAGTACAATTTGACAAAATACAAATATGTGAATGAATTTCTCTCCTCGTCAATAGGTTAATGAAAACGATGAGCTTGGTAATGTTTTTGCGGATGTTGGTTAGCATACAAAGAACTTTATCCTTAAAGTCATGTAGCTCTTCTCTATCAATGTGAGATGATCGTATGACGAGGCATGTGGTTTTCTCAAAGGAGGTGGAAAGGATTAGAGTATTGTTATCGAGGTGATTTTAGAAAGCGGAAGCACTAATGCGAATTAGAAAGAGGTTGATTGAATGATATCCAAACACAAATTTCAAATCTCTAAGACTCAATCCTATTAGCTATAAAACTATATGCAAGTGTAGGGGTTCCATAAAACATATTACTAATCCACGTAGCAATAAAGGGATTATAGTTATGCGAGATGAGCATATAAAAGCTAGAACGAAGTGAGATGACAAGTGATTAGTTCTCAATCCACTAAAACACATTTGTTAGTGACAAAAGATGTCAACAAGATAAAAATCTAAAGACATTATCTAATACAAACAACGCATTCGACTACTAGACATAAAGTTACCACATAGCAACAAATAATTATACTAAGCAATAGCATGACATTATTTAAAACACTTCATTGTGAAATTGTTTTGTTGTTAAGCTTAGACACTTAAGCATATAACAATCTATGTGATAAATTTGTATGATAAAACGTCTTTTAAATGTTTGTCATACCAAGAGTACTTCTACAAATAATAAGTGCACACGAAGTGAACAAATAGTGTGAGAAAGTTATGAAAGAGACAAGACGGAAAATTTATGCAACCCAGGTTTAAACGATAACATTTTGGAGCAAGTATTATATAGATCATCCTAAGCATGGATCTAATAAATGACAACAACATACACAAGCTTTCAAATATATGAATATTATATAAAAGCATCATGTACCAAAATGACATATCATGAGTTAACAAGTAACATGTTAATCATGCTAAACATCATATAAATAAAAAATGAAAATATCATACAAATCATGTTGATATATAGTAACACGAAACATATAAGCATGCAGGCATCATAAAGATATAACCAAGATTTACACATGAATCAATCAACTAGTTATCATGGTTATGTTAAGATGTCCAATCATATCAAACAAATAACATGTAATCGACACATGTATGTGTGATGCAAAAAGATTTTAATCTTTGTGTTTGGAATCTATGGTTGAATGATCTAAAGAGAGACATCTTTTATGTTGAGTTTGAGTATGTGTTATGAGAGTGATTTGATCATCAAAGACCAAGAGATGTGTTTGTGTGTGATAATGGAATATGTTAAGAACGTTCTCAAGAAAGCTCTTTGGAACAAGAATCTAAGTGAAATTACTAAATTCAATAGATCTTGTATGTGGTATAGAGATGAGCAGAATAGGCATAGGGTTTTATGAGCAAGATTTGGTTATGATGAATGCTTGAAAGGAAATAGACACATATGGTGTCTTTCAATAAGTAGGGTTATCACATGGAATAAAGTCACCATGCTTATGAAAACAAGAATGACGAGATGATGAGGAGGCTCTAGATCCTAGAACTTGCAGATGTTGATTTAAGGTTTAATGAGACATATGCAGAAGTTAAAAGTATTGCTAATACTTTGATAACTTGTGAAAGTGATACTACTTAAACCTAGTGTAATTGAATGTGTACTTCACGCTCATTTGACGGTGAAGGTTCTAATCCTATAGGTGGTAAAGTATGGTTGACGACCGAGAGTGGATATGTGAAATGAGGTGGTGATTGCTTGACAACACTTGAAGCTTGGATATGTTCTTTGTGTTCTTCACTTGCTAGAAAGTGGGAAAGACGCATTTCATAATGAAATTCACTTGACTTTTGACGACATAGACAAATATGTTAATGATTGTATGGATATGACAATTGCCCTTTGTTTCGAAGAGCGACACAAGGGTGAACATAGGTTTATGTATCATGAAAGGTGGTTTAATCTAAATGGGTTAGGTTGTATTGGGGATGACACACTTGTTTGGTTACATTGTCGAATCTTCTTGTGAAGATGACTAGGTGGAGTTATTGGTGAAGATGATATTGACTCTTGGTTTCTTTGAGGGCATGGAAATGGTGGATGACTCGATATTGATAGGATAAAGGATAACTCTGTTTCTCATTTCACATTGGTTGTTTGAGGTTTGAGTGATGAAAGGTTATGAGGAAGATGCTTGAAATTTTGCTCATGTTTGTGAAGCTTATGGGCTGAGATATATCACAAGGTAAATGTGATGAAATGATGGTGAAAGAACAAGTGAACTTAAGTGCTAAATGTTTAAGGATGAAAACCTATTAACATTTGTTTTTGTTCCTATATATTGGGAGAGTATTACGATAAGTGCACTAGTCGTGATGAGTGTTTTAACAAACATTGTTAAAATCCTTGGGTGTTGATTTTCGGATATGACATTTAATGACTACGGTAGTAAGTCAAGTTTACTTGAATATTTCGAACGAAATACTTAAGTTGTCAATCCTACTTAGTTGAGATTGGATAGCATAAAAGGATAGCAAGACTCGATAATACATCTATAACTTAAGAGTAAGTTATGACTCGATGTAAATCCTTATCGTCTTGAAGGATGACACATTATTTTCATGTTAACCAAGTGAGGTAACATATGTAGATACAAGACAATATCTATAGTCATAAGTTGGACTTGTGATTTCGATATTGTATGTAATCTTTTCAAATAACGAGTCCAGATTGGTTAGGAAGTTGTCAATTTACAAATCAAGCTAATGAATGAGTAAAGGATAAAAGAATGCAGTGAGTGTGTAGTGATCACAAATACTCAATGGTTCGAGTATTGCAAGGAACACGTTTCCGGATTCCTTCCTCTAAGGAGAAAGGTATCTAGGATTATTCTTGTGAAGTTTAAAAGTATTATTATAGATGATTACCTTATAGGTGCAGGTGAGATGTCCTAATCCTAATATGAGTGAACATTAGTGAGAAGAATCCTAGTGATGACAGTGAGTGATCTTGAGTGAGGGATTTAAATGAAAATTTAAAAAGGAAGATGCAGGACTGGCGGAACCCTCAGAATATACAGGCGAAACCCAGTTTTTGGTTCCGCCTGGTCCGTTGGGCCAAATTCTGGAGTACCCAGAAATTACACAGGCGGAACCCAAAATTTGGATCCGCCAGTTCTGAAAAAAGTGGCAGTCCACTATTTTGACTATCGAGACGATTTTCAAATTTTTCGAAAACTCCTAACAACAAAACTTTATACCATATCTGATTAGGAAATGCAAGAAATGGATGTAGAAACACTCTTACCGATAGACTTAGACCGGGGGCTAGCGAATTTCACTATACTTAGTGAAATGTCCATAAACTTGAAAATTTGACAACATCCCAAATGTTGTCTACCTGCATATCCGTTAGTACAAGTCAATGTACAAAGATAACAAAAAAATCCTAGAAGTACATATAACCATGAAACACATTGTTTAACTACCAAATAGTTCAAATTTCAAGTAGTGCCAAACACTCCTTAACAATGGACATTTATTGACTCCCGAAACTCGTTCAAGTATCCTAATAATACTTGGAACATATGCACCTAATTAGATGCGATAGATTAAAACCAAAAACACATATTCTAACACATGTTAGCATATAGATTAAGCCGAGGATTATGAGCTTACCATAAATAGAAATTAAGCCAAACATGGAAAATTGATAAAAACAAAGTGTTATCATCCAAACATGATACGGTTAGTTTACATGATCAATCAAAGATAAGTTTCTATCGTATAGCACAACACATTCATTAAACATCATTGTAGAGGCATGTATACCAAACACCGTTTTACAAGAATACTACATGTTTAAAAATGTAGTGACTCGTTTAGACGCGTGACCATATTCCAAGATATTTAATTAGTATTACTTAATTCTCATTCCTAAGTGAATTATGCCAAATAATCACATAACATATGCAAGGAAGAATATCTAAATCAATAAGCAATACAAACACAAATATTCAACTTATTACACACAATCTAGCAAATATCCTATTGTGTATAAACATGAATTCGACAAACAAGCAAATGAATATCATGACAAGATAGACACTCATGAATAACAAATAAACAAATGCAATCACAACTTTCAATAAACAAATACCATATATGCATACAACTAAAACAAGTAGTCATTTAGCATAATATAAAAAGAAATATACTTTTCGTCACTTTGCGTTTAAATATGACGATGTATGCCAAGCTTGATTAGTTTCCTTTGTATATATGAATATCACAAAATTCTTTAGTTTCAAAGAAAATAATGTCAATGTTCAAAGGATACTAACTTATTGTTGGGTCACTGAATTCCCCAATCTTCTTCTAACAAGGATTTGAACGTAAAATAACCTAAGTATAAACAAGTCACTGAGTGAACAGTAACTCAGTGAGTCATCTTCAGGATGCCTAGACTGAGCCTAAGAAGAAAGGTTTTCCATTCAGTGAGGCGGAACTCAGTGAAGTGTGATCTAAGCCAAGAAGAAGGTGATGGGTTCAGTGAGGATGACAATAACTCACTGAACCCCTAGACTCCTCAACAACTTCATGGTATTGAAGATTGATGACTAGAAGACTGAAGTTTTGACGGGACTGGGCGGGAAAGTTTGATCTGTTTCACTAAAGTGCTTTATCACTTTAAGGTCAAACTTTCCCCAAATGGTTAAAACCAGGCTGTCATCAGAAAGTGCCTTTTGGACTTAACCCAAAGAAGTTTCCCTTGCCAGAGAATAAAATCTATCAAGATTTTATTGAGGAACACTTAGGACCATTGTATAATAGGGTTGTTCACATTTGTGTATAAATAGGTAGCATAAGAGAGGTGTAAAAGTGACAAGTTTGTGCAATTAATGCAAAGCATTCACAAACCACTTTTACTCCTCCAAAGAACAACATAACCCCTGAGATAGCTCAGTGGGTCCTGAAAGTTGTTACTCAACATAGATTGAGTTTAGTGAGGAGTCAATACCATACTTGTCGTTTTCAATCCCAAGTGTTATTCCGCAAACACTTGGGTACGATTTTTTTTATTAACTTCTAATAAAGAATTAAACGTTGGAAAATATTGTCTCTTATATTTACGTTACTTTATTGTTAATCATTTTATACATCTTTGTTTAAAGTCATACAACTTGGTTACTTTAGCTTTGTAGTTACTGTTAACCAAGTAAAAGGGACCAACAAGTGGTATCAGAGCCTCTGATTTGTAAAACTTAAACCTGTTTTCAAAACTTAAGAGTGCTCAAGTTTTTAAAATCAAGATCCCACTATGACTGATATAGATGTTCCCCAACTTGTCTACAAAAAGGGTGGAAGTTATTCAGCAACTGCCCCTCGACTAGAAGTTAGCAAATTTAATAAGTGGAAAAAGCGAATGCTTTGCTACTTAACTGGGATGGAACCATATTACATTAAGTTGATTAATGATGGTCCATATGTCCCAACAACTGCCCAAGGTTTAATTAAACCTGAAGCTCAGTGGACCCCAGATGAAAGGAGGGTGGTCAATCAAGACCAGCGCCTGAAAAGCATCATTATATCATGCCTCGCTGATGATATAATGGAATCAGTGATCAATTGTCCCACTGCCCAGCAGACATGGACTGACCTGGTTCATAGCTATGAAGGGCCTTCTGATACCCAAGAGAATAGAATCATGGACCTGAAGCTTGAATTCAATACCTTCAGGGCCAAGGATTCTGAAAGTCTCTCTGAGACTTATACTCGGTATAAGACCCTCCTGAATGAGCTGACCAATGATGGTGTTATACTGTCAAAACATAAGATCAATGTTGGTTTTGTCAACAGTCTCCCTGAGAAGTAGTTAAACTTCTCTCAGGGATTGAGAAATGCAAACCACATTCAGAACCTTGAGCTCCCTGCCATCTATGGGAAGTTTGTCTATGAAGACAATCTTATCACCAGGAGATACCCTGGTAAAGCTCAGGAGACTAAAAAGGCCTTGACAATTTCACCCATATCAACTGCTTTCTATTCAAAAGGTGTTGTGCAGGATTTTCAGGATGGATCTGAGGATGAGGTTGACCAAAGAACCAGTGAGGAGTACCTAAATGATCTTCAAATTGAATTTCATGAAAGAGCACTCCTTGCTAATTCAAAAAGGTTTTTTAAGAAAAACAAATTTCCTTCAAAAGCAAATGACAACACTGAATGCTTTAAATGTCGCAAAATGGGCCATTTTGCTAAAGATTGTTTTTCAAAAACAACCTTAGAACCATCCTTCAAATTTTCAGGAAATAACTCTTTTTCAGGCCCCAGCAAATTTCAACCAAAAATGCTTCAGTCTAGTCAAAGATTTGAAAAAGTCCCTCAAATTGACTTTGAAGCCAAGTACAGAAAGGCAAAAGCTAAACTTGCCCTTCTTGAATCATCCTCAACAGTCTCTTAGCCTCCTCAGGCTCCAAAGCCTTCTCAAGCCAAGAACAAAGGGCTTGTTGCTGAAACATATGACTGGGATGAGGTTGAAGTGTCCTCTGATGATGATGAAGTTCACATCAGTGCCCTGATGGCTCTGTCAGATGACAACAAACTTGTTGTGGGGAAGAGTCATGCAAGAAATGGTGAATGGGTTAACATCACTATGAGGAAGGTAAATCTTTTACTTTCTATGGATGATAATGATGATTGGAAATCTTACTTAGATTATATTAATGTTGATCTTAAGTATGTTGAAGAGCAAAGACTTAATTTGATTTCAAAATTTAGCAAACTGAGTTTTGAATTAAATCATTGTAGAGATGAATTACTTGCTTTAAAACAAGCCAAGCTTGAAAGTGTTACACTTCAAATTCAAAACTCTGAACTTGTAAAACAAAATCAAGCTCTTCAGGAAGAACTTAAGAAAGAAAAGGAAATTATTTGGAAATGGACTCAGAAAAACCCCAAACTTTATGAAACACTAAGTCTCACACCCAGCCCCAAAAAGGCAGGTCTGGGTGATGATCAACTCACTGAAGTTTCTGGGGAGAGTAGCCATTCTACAACTTTTCTATTAACCAACATACTCTCTAGCAAAGAACTTGCTCCCAAACCCAGTGATTGGATTGAAAGAAACAATCCTGATAGTAAAATGCCAAATTTTAATACTAGAAGAATCCTGGAGCCTGAAAGTCAGGCTATCAAGGAGCTGCTAGGAGTCACTGATGAACTTAGTCCTACTAAGTCCATCACTGAGTCGAAGTCTGATTCACCACTCCCTCCACTGAAACATCTTCAGGGAACGGAACCCAATTCTGACCTTGCACCATTAGTCTATCAACCACATTCTCCCAAAGAGAAATCAGGGTTAGGAAAGACTATTCTGAAAAGACCTACTCCTGCACCCACTGAACACCAAAAACCTTCAGTACCCACTGAAGTGAAGTATGAAAGCACTGATCCAAAGGTTGATCAGCTTACTGAACTTGTGAGGATGCTGAGTGAGAAAATTGAGTCCACTGACAAAAACTCTTACTCAAAATCAACAAAGCCCTCAGTATCCTCAGGTTCTTCCAAACCAAAAACCACACCCAGACCCTCAGGGAGATGTGAACTGTGCAATTATCCAAATCACAGCACTGATAAATGCTACAGAGTCCTGTTTTGTATGATATGCAAACAAGAGGACCACAGAACTTGTGATCACATCCCCCACACTGCTTCTTTAAAAGCAAGGGGTCTATACAAAAACCAAGGCTATCAGTATGCCACACCTTCCAAACAAAGACTGAAGGCTAAGCCCTTCTCACCATGTCCTCACTGTGGTTTCAATGATCATCTTCCTGATGATTATATGATGAAAGATTGCTGTGACATATGTGGAGATCCCTCCCATGAAACCAGGGGACATGACAAAGTTATTCAGTCCAGAAGGAAAAACCAGACCAACACTTCTCAGTCACCTGAGGCATCAACCTCCACAAAATGTAAAACATGTGGAAGCTCAGGTCACACAACTTCAGACCATGATTCACTAACTGAGTTCAAAAAGTCCCTGAGGACCAAGCCCACTAGAAAGTGGGTCAACAAGAAAAACTAACCCAGTTTACTGTTTGTGCAGAAACACATCAAGGATCCTACTTGGCATCTAGACAGTGGATGCTCCAGAAGCATGACTGGTGTGAAAAGTTTTCTGCACAAATATGTGGAAGAACCAGGATCCAAAGTAGTATTTGGTGATAACTCATCAGCTCCCACTGAAGGTTATGGTTCAGTAAGCTGCAATGGTATAGTTTTTACAAGAATAGCTTATGTTAATGGTCTCAAGTACAACCTGATAAGTGTTTCCCAACTATGTGATGCCAAATACATAGTTCAGTTTGATGACAAGAGAGGGACCATCTTTAATGCCAATAAGGAAGTTGTGTTGATTGCCCCTAGGAGGGATGATGTATATGTCCTTGACATGTCATCCCTGACTCAGAATGGGACTTGTCTATTCTCAAAGGCAAATGAGACAATCAACTGGCTATGGCATAGGAGACTCTCTCATCTCAACTTCAAGAGCATCAACAACCTGGCCAAACAGAACAAAGTTCTGGGCCTTCCATCCCTGGTGTATACCAAAGACAAGCCTTGTTCTGCTTGTGAAAAAGGAAAACACCACAGGGCATCATTCAAAACCAAACAAACCTTTTCCATCAAAAGCTGCCTACATCTTCTTCATATGGACCTTTTTGGACCTGTCAGTCCAATGTCCATTCACCATGAGAAGTATACTCTGGTCATTGTGGATGAATACTCAAGATATACTTGGGTTTACTTCCTGACCAAGAAGAGTCAGGCAGTTGATACCATCATGTCATTTGTCAGGAACATTGAAAATCAAAATGATGTCAAAGTTAAACAGATCAGGACTGACAATGGCACTGAATTCAAAAACCAAGACCTTGAGTGTTTTTGTGATGAGAAAGGAATTTCTCAAAATTTCACTTCTCCCTATACTCCTGAACAAAATGGAGTAGCTGAAAGGAGAAATAGAACACTCATTGAGGCAGCAAGAACAATGTTAAATGGCTTAGTCCTCTCAAAACATTTTTGGACTGAGGCAGTTAAAACAGCCTGCTACACTCAAAATAGGTCAATCATTGTGAAAAGGCATAACAAGACTCCTTATGAGATATTGAAAGGAAGGATTCCTGACATCAGCTACTTTCATGTATTTGGGTGTCCTGTGTTTATACATAATCACAAGGATTACTTGGGTAAATTTGATACCAAAGCTGATGATGGATACTTCCTGGGATATTCCCTGGTTTCTAAAGCCTTCAGGGTGTTCAACACAAGGAGACAACAAACTGAGGAAACTTATCACATTACTGTTGATGAGAGCACTGAATCCATCAGGTTCTCAAATTCCTCAGTAGATGAAATTGGTATTGATGACTCATCAAGGTATCCTCCTAATGAGTATCATCCTGAGAACAATCCCTCAACCCAATACCAAGCTGATGCTGACGTCTCCTATTACATCATCCCTCACAACCTACCCCAACCACCTATCAGTGAGTTCATTGAAACTCAGCCTGTCTCAAATGAGACTGATACCACTGAACAAATTGTTCAGGAACCCTCAGAACAAATTGTTCCTACAGTTGTCACTAAAGCACATAATGATGAGTCACCTCATGTTCCTGAGTCTGAACCTAATCAGGCTCCTTCAAGCTCAAATTCTTATCCCAAACCTCAGGATAGCTGGACTAGATCCAAAATCATTGAGCTTGTGAACATCATTGGTGAACCTACTGAAGGCATGCTCACAAGAAGTAAGGCTGCTAAACTCAAGGCTGCCACTGCCAATATATGTCTTTATGCTGACTATCTCTCAGAGATTGAGCCTAAAAATGTCAAAGAAGCCCTGACTTATGAAAGTTGGGTTCAGGCCATGAGAGATGAATTGGAACAATTTGACAGAAATGATGTCATGACCCTTGTTGAATGCCCCCAGGGTGTTTTAATCATTGGTATGAAATGGGTCTTTAAAAACAAGACCGATGAGAATGGCACAGTCATCAAAAACAAAGCAAGACTGGTTGCCAAAGGATATAATCAACAGGAAGGTATAGACTATGAGGAAACCTTTGCACCTGTTGCTAGAATGGAAGCCATCAGGATTTTCCTTGCTTATGCAACTTACACGAACTTTAAAGTTTACCAAATGGATGTTAAAAGTGCATTCCTGAATGGTAACATCAAAGAAGATGTTTATGTGCAACAGCCTCCTGGTTTCGAAAGTAGTGAATACCCTAACCATGTCTACAAGCTTAACAAAGCCCTTTATGGACTGAAACAAGCACCCAGGGCATGGTATGAAACTCTTTCAGCCTTCCTGATCCAAAACAAGTTTGTCAGAGGAAGAATTGACAACACACTGTTCATCTACAGAACAAAGGATGATGTCATTCTTGTCCAAGTATATGTTGATGACATCATTTTTGGCTCAACAAGTTACAAATTTTGCAAACAGTTTAAGAAACTGATGACCACAAAGTTTGAAATGTGCATGATGGGTGAACTCACATACATTCTTGGACTCCAAATTAAACAAACTGAAAAAGGAATATCTATTTGCCAAGAAAAATACCTCAGGAACCTACTGAAAAAGTATGAGCTTACTGACTGCTCTTCAGTAAAAACTCCTATGGTTCCTCCAAACAACCTTGGCCCTGATCTCACTGGAAAATCAGTGAATCAAACCCAATACAGAGGAATGATTGGCTCCCTGATGTACTTACTTGCCTCAAGGCCTGATATCCAATTCTCAGTCTGCCTGTGTGCCAGATACCAGGCAGACCCTAAAGAATCACATCTCACTGCTGTCAAGAGAATCATCAGGTACCTGAAGGGTACTCCAAACCTTGGTTTGTATTAGCCAAAATGTTCAGGATTTGATCTCGAAGGGTACGCTAACTCTGACTATGCAGGATGTAATATGGATAGGAAAAGTACTTCAGGATCCTGCCAATTTCTTGGTGGTAAACTTGTGTGTTGGAGTACAAAGAAACAACAGTCAGTGGCCATGTCCTCAGCTGAAGCTGAATATATGGCTGCTGCAGGATGTTGTGCAAATGTACTATGGATGAAGAGCCAACTGAGTGACTATGGCATTCAGTATAAGATGGTACCTATCTTTTGTGATAATACAAGTGCCATAGCCATCTCAAACAATCCAGTACTTCATCAAAGAACCAAACACATTGACATCAGATACCACTTCATCAGGGACCACATCACTAATGGTGAAATTGAACTACATTTCATCCCCACTGAATATCAGCTAGCTGATATCTTCACAAAACCTTTGGATGAACCCACTTTCACAAGATTGAAAGCTGAATTGGGCATGTTGGACATAGAATCAGGAAACTGATCAAATGTGTTCAAACCTGATGTAAATTCTCTAGGTCCCTGATCACACCTTTCCTGAAAACTCTTTTTTTGAATGAAAATTCATTCAGGGGGCTCAGGATGAAAAATGGCATTGAATACCTTAACTAAATGCTCTAAGTACTTAGTTAGTTAATGTCCCAGGTAGGTAACTGAATCCTATTAAATATAGGAATATATGTCACTTACACAACTGGCATCCACTCCTTGGGCCCCCACATCTCTCTCACCAAACACCACTGAGCATTAAATGCTCCCTCACACACAAAAGTTGTGATGATTTTTCCTCTGCAAAAGTGCATTATTTGTAGAGCCGCACAACTGTTCACCCACGATGTGAGAGAAAATAGGGTAATGGGAATCGTGATATTTAATGCGGATATCAAACCAACATTATTATGCCGTTTCGGTTAAATAAATTAAACCTTTGGTATCCGCAACATCACTACCCTAATTCCCACCCTATAAATACCCCCACAAAGAAGAACACACACACGCTTTTAAAAATCTTAACAAAACTCTTGCAAAATTATTTCAAGAACTTTTGCTTTCAAAATCTGTGTGTGCTTCTTCTTTATTCAAAACCAGACCTTTTAAAACAAAAATGGCATCTTCTAAGGTCATAAAATACGCACCCAATGTGGAATTCTAAATGGAAAGCGTAGACCTCACCAAAAACAATGTGGTGGGGAACTTTGCCTACCCTGAAGGGTTCCCTGCTTACAGGGATGTGGTGAAGTTCCTACAAAACTATTTTCTCACCACCACATTCACAAAGACCCCCTCAGTCATCTATCATGACTACTTGAGGGAAGTTTGGTGCTCAGCGGTGGTTGAAAACCCTGATGCACCAAAGGAGGCCAAAATCAAGTTCTCACTGAAGAATGGGACAAAGTCCCTTATTCTTGATTACAAAACCTTTGTCAAAGCCACTGGCCTTGACTACACTGAGACCTTTGTTGCCCCACCTACTGAAGAGGAGGTTAAACAACTCCTCTTAGAACTAGGGCCCTATGATAAGAATCATCCTGATGTTGCTCCAGGGGCCCTACTGAACAAAGCCCCCATCATCAAAACATGGTTCCCTGCCCCTTGGAGGATCCTGATGACATTCGTTATTCAGGTCCTTGGGGGGAATAAGTCCTCAACTAAGCAACTAAACACTACTCAATCAATGATTGTGTACTGTCTCATTGAGGGTAAAAAGATTTACCTTGGAGAAATTATCTTCAGGGACCTCATAGGCAAATTGGGTGGGAAGTCTAGGCAAAAACACATGTCTTACCCTAGATTCATTTCCTGTGCCCTGAATGACCTACTAGGGTCTGAGTATATCAAGCCTGACAGTGTCGGCTTTGAACCTGATGTCTTGCACAAGGCAAACTACTCACGTGACCCTAATGAGGTAACACCTGTCGCCCTGACCACATACATGCTGACTGCTATCCAGGGTGACAACATTGTATCACCAATTCCCTCTCCCACCAAAAAGGTGAAGAGGAAGAAGGGACAGGGGTCCAGGAAGGTGGCTCAACCCAAGCCACTCGCCACTGAGACCTCTGCCCCTAAGCCTGACAAAAGGGAGCAACAACAACAGACCATGACTGCTGACACCCTCAGGATCATTAGCCAATCTTTGGCCCCAAAACAAAGGCCAACGGAGGGCACTGAGACATCACACTTAGTGTCCTCGAGCAAACCCATTCCCAAAGGCCCTGCTGGCATAAACAAGTCAGTGGGGTCGGAACCAACTAAACCTTCACATCCTGCTAAAGACTCTGGCAAATCACAACCAGAGTATCAGGGAGTAAGGGGTCCTATACCCTCGGTGGGGCAGCACTACTCCACTGAGAAGGGGACCCACAAACAATCACATCCTACCAAAGGCTCGGGTAAATCACAACCCAAGCAACAGGGAGTTCTTGCCCCTAAATCTTTGACAGCCCAGCACAAGCCTGTTGGAATGGGGGGCATAACCACTCAGGTGCCTGATGAGGACATTCGCAAATCAAAGCTTTTGTCTGAGGGCACAACAACTCATCCCAAAGACTTAGAGGGAAACATACAACCCACTGATAGGGACACAACATTCACGGCTCCTAGTGATGGTACTGAGAAACATCCATCAGTGCCTGAAGGGGTCACGAGGGACAAAGATTCAGAGGGACACATACCACCCGCTGATATGGAAGTCACAACCAACCCCGAAGGTGCGCATAACTCGGGAACTGACCCTGAGGACCAGGTAGATAAAACCCAATCTACCGAATTTGAGGGGTCAGGACCTGGCCAAAACAAAGGCGAGTCTTCTTATGAAGAGGAGCCGGCTAACCTTTCTTTGCAGATTCAGTCCCTAGCTGAAGCTCAGGCAGCTCTGTACTCTGATGATGAATTATACAGTGATGAGGAAGTCTACAAGGCCGGAGAGGATATGGAGCTTAAGGAGACAGTCCCTGAACCAATTCCACAGTCTCCTCAATCTTCCAACCATGACGATGCTGACACACAGTCCGAGCCAGAGTCCTCAGGAGATGATCAGGCTCCTCTCACTGTGAAGACCTTCACCAAATTCATCAAAAAGATTACTAACATTTTGTACAGGGGGATCACTGATGAGGTCTTTGACATGCCCACTGAACAGGCGGTTCACTTTCATAATCTCAAAGATGTTGTTAAAGACTTCGATGAAGATGTCAGGGAACAAAATTCCTCAGTCAACCATTCCCTGACACAGATGATCACTCGCTTGAATCAGATTTTGATAACCCTCAACCAGCTGAATGTAGGGGTTCAGTCGGTTCAAGAATCAGTCAAGGATGATCCTGAACTCACCAGGAAGCTACTTCAGGCATCCGAGACATATCAGGTAAACTCGGTGGCTCTCACTGAGTTACTTGACTTGCTGAAGGGTTCTAATCTTCAGGGTCTCACCACTACGGTGGAGTCTCTCAAATCTTCCTTCATCAAAATGGAGGAATCAGTGACAGCTCAGTCCCAAAGGTCTACTTCTCTGGCATGGACCTTGGGATCCAGGATGATAGCTCTTGAACATGCACAGGCTGCACTTGACTCCAGGGTGTCCATCATTCAGCAGGATACTCAGGAGATCAAGTCTATGGTGACTGAAATTTTTCAAGCCTTCAAGGATGCATTTCCTTCGTCTTCAGTACAGCCAACACTTGCCATCACTGACACTCAGGCAAATGTTGAGGGGGAGAATACTACTGAAGCCCCTAATACTGTTGAACAAGAAGCTGGACAGCCCTCTCACACTGAGGGGGAGCATGTCACTAAAGCAACACCAATCACCAAAGTTCCACCTCAGGAGGAACCAGTCTCCTCTTCTCTCAGATAGGACAGAGGCAAAAGTATTGCTACCACCTCTAGTCCTGAAAATGTGCTCAAGCCAGCCTCAACCATGGTCATATTTGACCCTGAAGCACCTATCAAGGTCCCGTTTGAAATCAATGGAGTAGTACAACTTCTCACTCATGACGAAATTCAAGCTCACACGGAAAGGACTGAGACACTACTCAAGGTGGCTGAAGAAGAGAGAATGAGCAAGCCTGTTCTCATTAAGGCTGTTCATGAGGAAGCTGAAAAGATTGGGTTAAATACTGAGGCACTAGCAACTGAACAAGCTGGTGCAGCCTTTAAAAAGGCTCAGGAAGAAGAGCTAAATGCTCTCAAAGGGGAAAGGGAAAACAAGCTCAGGAAGGATGCTCAAATCAGAAAACACAAGATCGAAAAGTATACTTGGGTAATGAAAGAAAGATTAAGACCTGAAACGATCACTGACATTCAAATCCACAGGAACACCGATCCTGCAGTGGTTACCGTCTTCAGGGGACGTGATAAAAGAATACTTGACATCCATAAGCCTTTCAAGTTTGCAGACTTTGGGATCACTGAGCTTGATGAGCTTCGTTCTATCATTGCCAAAAAGAACAATGTTGTGGTACCTAAACTTCTCGAATCACTGAAGGATAGGTATGACAGACTGAGAGCAATGCCTGAGGCTCTTAACATTCCCTCACTTTTTCTTGACTCAGCAGAAGAGACTGCTCCATCTAAGGCTTCCAAGAGGAAAAGGAAGCAAATAGAGTTGGAGCCTGAGATCAAGGTACCAGGGTTAGAGTGTGACAGGTCGCTTCCTGAAGGGATCACGTTCGCGAACAATGCGGTCCTTGAAGCTCCTGAAAGAGGCTTGTGCTTCACTGATGAATATGGAAGCCTGGCCTTCCAAAGGTGGTCTGATATGGATAAGGCAGGAATCAAAGCTATGCTCATGTACCTCATGTTGGCGTCCCCCATTCAGAGTGATGAGAACAAAAGATTCTGCCAGGACTTGGAAGCAATGATCAATGAACATCCTGAAAGACACCTACTCAGATCAAAGAAAGCAAAGCTTGAAAACCTTGGATACCACCTGAACATTTGATCTGCAACAACTATCTTTTTATTTTTTGTAATTTGTAGGACTTGTAATAACTATGAATAAACTTTGATGTTTTGTTTAAAATTATGTGTCCTACTTATAATTACAACAACATTCAGTAAGAGATGAAGACCCCTGCCAACTCACACTGAATCAAGAAACACTTAGGCTATTTGTATGTTCAAATAGGGGGAGATTGTTGGGTCACTGAATTCCCCAATCTTCTTCTAACAAGGATTTGAACGTAAAATAACCTAAGTATAAACAAGTCACTGAGTGAACAACAACTCAGTGAGTCATCTTCAGGATGCCTAGACCGAGCCTAAGAAGAAAGGTTCTCCATTCAGTGAGGCGGAACTCAGTGAAGTGTGATCTAAGCCAAGAAGAAGGTGATGGGTTCAGTAAGGATGACAATAACTCACTGAACCCCTAGACTCCTCAACAACTTCATGGTACTGAAGACTGATGACTAAAAGACTGAAGTTTTGGCGGGAGTGGGCGGGAAAGTTTGATTTGTTTCACTAAAGTGCTTTATCACTTTAAGGTCAAACTTTCCCCAAATGGTTAAAACCAGGCTGTCATCAGAAAGTGCCTTTTGGACTTAACCCAAAGAAGTTTCCCTTGCCAGAGAATAAAATCTATCAAGATTTTATTGAGGAACACTTAGGACCATTGTATAATAGGGTTGTTCACATTTGTGTATAAATAGGTAGCATAAGAGAGGTGTAAAAGTGACAAGTTTGTGCAATTAATGCAAAGCATTCACAAACCACTTTTACTCCTCCAAAGAACAACATAACCCCTGAGATAGCTCAGTGGGTCCTGAAAGTTGTTACTCAACATAGATTGAGTTTAGTGAGGAGTCAATACCATACTTGTCGTTTTCAATCCCAAGTGTTATTCCTCAAACACTTGGGTACGATTCTTTTTGATTAACTTCTAATAAAGAATTAAACGTTGGAAAATATTGTCTCTTATATTTACGTTACTTTATTGTTAATCATTTTATACATCTTTGTTTAAAGTCATACAACTTAGTTACTTTAGCTTTGTAGTTACTGTTAACCAAGTAAAAGGGACCGACACTTATATTGCCTAACTTAAAAGTTTGAGTTTCTACGTTAAAACGAAACTTGATATTTTAAACACATTGAAGTATTTGATTTAATCTTTTGACTTTAGATTAGATTTAGGTCATAACATCATTTTTAAAAGAAAGTAGACACAATTCCCTTCAAATTGATAGGTGGCGCGACTCCTACGAACTTACGGTTAATTAGTTATGAGTTTTTGAAGTTTACAAAAAAATTTGACTGTGCAGCCAAGGAACCCTCGTCCAAAGTGCAAGGAACCCTTCTGAGGGTTCCACGGGATACGCGGGGCCTGCTGTAACAAATTTCACAAAATGCTAAAAACATGTATTTCGCATAGCGAGAATATGTAGGACTTACTAGATTTGTTAGTAAACATATAATACACCTATTTTAACATCATTACTTCTTAAGTGACTTATCTAAACATTTACGGAGGTGATTTTTCAACTAAATTTATAGTTAACCCAAACACTCCTTTTAAAACCGTATTTTACGTACATTAGCTCTAACCACATAATTTGACACTTACAAATTTTTAAGAAATGTTTTCTTTTATTTTTCAAGGACACCTTCAAGCTTGTATACAAAGTAATATTTAACCGCAAAATTTCTAAGTATACTTAACGAAACATTTTTCATATTATATTCCGCTTGAATGGTAATTTGATACATGGATCGTGCTCCATTTTAAAAACCATTTGTTTTGAAAATAAGAGCTACGAAGCTCTGATGCCAATTATGAAAACGTAGAGGGGGGGGGGGGGGGTGAATACGTTACCGTTTAAAACTCTTTTAAACTTGTTGTATCAAATATCCATTCTTAGCTTGTTCTAATATGAAAGATGTTAAGTTTAGTTTATGGCTAACATAAACTTAAGACATGTTATCATACAAGCATAATCAACAAGTCACAACACAAACAATCACATAATGCAACATTAAAGTAAAGCAATAATTAAAAGGAAAGTGCAAACCGAACACGAGGATTTATAGTGGTTCCATCACGGATCTCGTCTCCGCCCTACTCCACTCCTCGAGTACCCAACTCGAGAGTTACTTCACTGGATCAACAATCTCCCTTCTCGGCGGAGAAAACCTTACAATCGTCGCTTACACTTTATCTGGTACAAAGCTAGATACTGAGTTCTTTTACAAGGTACAACCACTCCTATCGTCGCTTATACAATATTTCCGACACTAAGCTAGATGTCGAGTTCTTTACTAAGGGTACAACCACTCCCGCTATGTTTTGTGGCCCAAAATAAAAACATTGTGTTTTATGGCACAAACACATAAACCATCTAAACTATATTGTGATGATACAATGATGATCCAAGACATAAAAGTCTAATGGATATGAATGACTAATCTACATGAACTTCTTGAATAAGAAGTCTTCAATCATTGAGGATGTCAAGTGCCCTTGAATCTTTATATGTTGGAATGCTTTAATGAATGATGACTTCAAGATCTTGTAACCTTCTTGGTGGATCATGAAGTATGATATGCTTACAACAAAGATGAATGTTAGAAGCATTATGATCATTATTAAAAGGGTGACTCACGTGTGTTTCTACATTGTTTGCTACTGATCTAGATATGTGTTTTATGATGGAGAGAAAGTATGTTCAAAGTCATCAAGAGAAAAAACTAGCAAGTGGTTTGATATTTATAGCAAAACCAAATAGCAGCCTGGCGGATCCGGCGGAACCCTAGAATGGGTTCCGCCCGTGTAACCCGAAGGTTCCGCCAGGACTGACAGAAATGTCTTGCAATAAAGTATCCAAACCAACCAAGGTCACATCAAGTTAGTCAAACACGCATTGAATCAAAATAGAATGCTTCCAAAAATGTGTAAGAGGTCTTATGGAAAGTCAAACACTCAACCTTTCCATAAATGCATATGATGTGATGTATATATATATATTTCTATTTTAAGATTAAGAAATATATATTAAAGTAAACTTGTAAAATGTATATATTACCTAAGTAATTTTGTTATAGTAAATTAATGAGTTACTAAAAATGTATAATTCCTAATGTCATCAAATTTTTATCATTTGTAAAATTTACTAATATTACTTTAACACCTAAAGTGGCACTTATTCTATTTGACACCTAAAGTGCACTTTGACACCTAAAATACTTAAAGACCCTAAAAGTATTTTAGTCATTCTAAATGGTTGGTCAAGGGGTTTGATCATAATGCTACATAACAAACATGTACGAACCTGTGTTGTAGCATATGATGACTCGAGACGTTGAGAGGTGTTGAATGTTTGTTGAGACAAAGTATGATTACAAGTAACTTGTACATTTTACGTTATGTATCAAGTTATACATTTGTCATCAATCAAAACAAACGAGACTGTATAGATTAAATATCGTAATATTTGCACTAACATGATGATCTCGACTATTATGAGCTTGGTTACATTATTTCTCTTATTATTGATCGATGTTTGAGATTATTACTTATACACTTGCGATTTTATAGAGATATGGCCCCTAGGAAAACGACAACTACCACCGCATCACCTGCTATGACGCAAGCTGCTATCAAGAAATTGGTTGCCGACAGCGTTGCTGCAGCTCTGGAAGAGCAAGTTGCTGCAATGGCGCGATCAGGTAGCAACAACCGACCTACTACAGAAATTGAGTCCTCTGCGACTTGGAAGTGTACCTATAAGGACTTCATAGCTTGTAAGCCATCTCACTTCAAAGGTACTGGGGGAGTAACAGAACTTGCTCGATGGTTTGAGTGAACTGAAACTATGTTTGTGAGAAGCGGTTGTGCCGCTGAAAACAGAGTCTCGTTTGCTACTGGAACATTACTGGAAGACGCGTTGTCTTGGTGGAACGCAACTGCTCAGAAGATAGGTGTGGAGGAAGCCTATCAGATCACCTGGGCTGACTTTAAGGAAATGATGTTGAAGAAGTTCTGCCCAAGAGGAGAGATCAAGAAACTAGAAGATGAGTTTCACTTGTTGGTCGTGAAAGGGAATGATCTCAGGGCTTATGATAGGAGATTTAAGGAGCTTGCCACACTTTGCCCTTCAAAGGTTCCCGATTTGGAAAAGTTGTTGGAAAGGTACATCGAGGGATTACCGAGGAGCATTGAGGGAAACGTCACCTCGTCAAAGCCTCAATCTTTGGAAGAAGCAATCACTATTGCCCAAAGACTGCTAGACAGGGAGATTAAGCGAAACTCTGCTCAGGGAAACAATGATCACAAAAGGAAGTTTGATGATCATAAGACAAAAAACAGCAACAGCAACAGCAACAACAACCGTGTCGTCATAGGAAGAGATAGAAACTTATAGAATTGGGGAAGGACGTACATAGCCCTACGATTGGTATTAAGGAGTGCAACCCTTCATCCAAACAACTGTAACAAGTCAATTAATCAGTAAAAGATAACTATGGAGTAGTGAAATCCAAATAAACATGCTTTTCCCATCATAAAAAGTTCACCACTTTCACTTTTCTTGTTATTTATTTATTTTGTTTAAGTAGTAATTTTGGGTTAGTTGACTGGCAACTAATTCCGCCCGCTCTTGCAATACCCGAGAATTTAACTTTACTTTCATAAAATATAAAAAATACAAAAAGAATCATCCCTCACCTTTAGACCTAGTTTACGTAGTTTTCAATCCTAACGACACTATTCCTCTAGAGAACGAATAATCCCTTGGTACTTGTCACTCACTATACTACATCGGTCAGGTACACTGCCTGGTGGGGATTGCAAGCTTCTCAAGATTCCTTTAGAAGTAAAACCTTTTGCAAGGTTGCAAAACCACACATCATACATATTTATCTATACTACTTATAATGGAGGAAGGACCCTCTCTCCAAAAAATTCAGATGTACAAAAAATGATGCATGGTTTACAACACTTTAAAGCAAGCAATTTTCATAATTACAACAACTAAAGCATGGTGTGCAACAAAAACTAGCATGAATCGAAATTCAAACCACTTTCCTTAGAATTCTACATTAATAGCATTAAAAACACCCCTACACCAAAAATTACAATCATTTAAACACAATCCACAACCCTCATTCTATATTAATAGCATTAAAAACACCCCTACATGCAATATTACAATCATTTAAACATAATGTACAACCCTTCATCTTAACCTAGACACGAACCTGTGACAAAGACTCGACTCAATAAAACTCGACTCGATACACAAGGCTGTGAGCTCAAGCTAAAGGCATCCCTTGTTTTCGTGACTCAATAACAACGACAACAACAAAAAAAAAAAGAAAATGATACCAAACAATTATTTAGCTTTATATTTATTAGTTTTAATCTTTATTTAATCAAAAACTCTTGAAAATTCATGTACTTATCCCCCACCGTCGCTAGAACGACAAAAGGGGTGGTGGGTTTTCCTACCTTCGACCGCCGGTATCAACAAAATGAGAGAGATGGTTTTGGTGATGAACTCGAGCTGTGGTAGTGTTAATCGTGGTGTTAGGAGGTGTTTCTTGGCGCGTGATGTACGTCAAAATGATGGGGAGGTTGTAAGGAGTGTGGTGGTGGTGGCAGTAAGTTTAAGTGGCCGGCGGTGGTGTTTGTTTGGCCGGAAAAACAACGGGAGAAGAAGAAGAAATAGGGTGCGGCCGGTTTGAGAGAGAAAGGGTGTCAAACCCTAAGTGAGGGTATAACGAGGTTTATATAGGAAAGTGTTTTGGACCTTGTGTGAACCCTATTACACTCTTAGGGACTATGATTGTAAATATATGCTAGGGTGGGAAGTGTAGTTTACCAAATCTTTAGTATTTCATTCTCGAGGCAAATTTAGGTGTTGAAATGACTTCCCGTGATATTTTTATTAATTCCATCGAAAATTTTTATGTCAGGGTAACCGCCGCTGCAATGCGCGGGTACCCTTCTAGTTATCATTAAAACATAAGAGACCGTTTAGTTTAATTATCTTTATATTTGCACTAATAGTCATGACGGATGTTTGAAGTTTTAGTATAAGAAATTTATATGATATTTTGATTCGTGTCTTTGGTGTGTTCGAGATGAACGATTTTAATTATAATCGAATCATTTGTCCAAGTAAAATTGGTTCAATCATAACTTGAAAGGAATTGATTTGCATACTTCTACTTTTAATTGGGGTACTCCAGTTATTAGTTAATGCATTAAACATTTATACCATATTTTTATACTGCTTTAAATACTTATACAGTAAGTGTGCAAATAAAAAAATAAATATGCAAATCACCTCTCTTACCGGAAATGCTTGAATTAGGTGTTTAATCATAACTTGGAATACTTGAATTAGGTAATCAAACTTTTAGTCGAATAGTACGATTTGATAAGTACATGTTAACAAGAAATATTACGAGACAACATATTTTCTTTCGTGACAAAGCAAATTCATAAAACCTAAACCACTTAAATGCAAATTCATATTATTGAAAGTATTAAGCGTAAGAAATTACGTATACAGTCAAGAACGGAGCTTGAGCAATATTATTGGAGGGGCTGAAAAGTAGTTGTAAAAAACTTGAGGGGTTAAACCTATAATTATTTTACATTTATACTATTTTTATTTTAAATAATATACAAAACTACACAACTTAAGACTTAGCGGTCCTAGTTTTGAGGGGGCCATAACCCGCTCTTGCCCCTAATAAACTCCGTCTATATACACAATAGAGTCAAAGGTAGTGATACTTATATGAGTTTTGCTACGCATTCCTACATTTTTATCATACAAACCATTCAACACTCACGGCAATATTATATAGTTTTTCTCACTCATTCTCTCTGCATACAAACCGTCAGTTCTGTCATTTGCCAGGATCCTATGAGTAAGACACTTTGTCGGATGATAATGTAAGAATGTTTATCATTTTCCTACTTACACTACTTTTATTGATGCACACACAATAATTATACATATAACATGTTGTAACATGTGCATTAATAATATAACATTATGTTGCGTGCATTAAAAAAAAATAAAAAATAAATATATATATATATATATATATATATATATATATATATATATATATATATATATATATATATATATATTGTTGTAAGCATACCCCTAGAGTCAATACTCTTCTACCCAAGGTTGTCAGGATCGGGATCCTACCTAGGATCGTTTTTGGCTTTGCAAGATCGTGATCGTAGGATCGGATCGGGATCGTAAGATCCTATGAAAATGTTTATATTTTTGTATAGGGGTTGTAGTTTTATATTTCTATATAATATTTCATATGATAAATGAATCTAAATAAATGATAAAAAAAATTTTATATGTTCAAGTACCGTAGTAGCAGAATATTAGATATATTGCAATGTTCACTTGCACAAAGTTACTACATACGTGCATCTACCTCTTGTTCACTGTTTTTTATTATAGGTTTTTCGTGGTAACATTTAGATTAATGCAAAATATAGTGTTAATTTATTAGTACGTGATCCTGTGACTTTTTTTTTATTATAATA
Source organism: Artemisia argyi (assembly GCA_030686995.1). Lineage (NCBI taxonomy): Eukaryota > Viridiplantae > Streptophyta > Magnoliopsida > Asterales > Asteraceae > Artemisia > Artemisia argyi. The sequence goes on from CM060693.1 coordinate 160,203,904, forward strand.
TATAGATTAATACAAAAAGATAAATGGATTGTATCTGAAATGAAACGACATAATTTATAATAGATGACAACATTATATTTTTTTTTCAAATAAATTAAATTAGGATATTATGATAATATTACTGAAAATTTTTAACACATAATTCATACTTTTATATGAAACATAAAATAAATTATGAATAAAATTGGGTCAAATATCTAGATGGATTACTTAAAAAACAAGCTTCTGACATGTTACAAAACACGAAATCGTTTTTCATTATAAACCCAAAAAAACAAATCTAAACCATTTCTAAATAATCCGTAAAAGCATAATAATTTGACACTCATTAATCTTGCAAAAGATAATCAATTAACAATATCAAAATAATAGTTTTCATGAAAAAATTTTAGTCGTTGAGCTTTTAAGACATGAAATTATGCATAATAAGTTAAAATAGCAAAAAAGTTTCTTAAAAAATAATATAGGCGATCCCACGATCTTACGATCCGATCCTACGATCCTACGATCCTGATACAATCCTACTTAAATTACGCGTAGGATCGTACGATCCTACGATCAGGATCGCGATTTTGACAACAATGCTTCTACCACAATGATAACAACAAGACAGAAAACGTTAGGTTAGTGACGTTTGACTCCCTCACTCCAACACCCACGTTTTGTTATTATTTTTTAGGCAAAAACAAAATAAACTACTCACAAACTAATTTAAGATTTCATAACATCTAAATAGAGTTATGAGTTATGATTGCATCCTGCAGCAGTGACGGAGCTAGGATTTAGTTTCTGGGTGGGCCGAAAAAAGACAAGCATCGTTTAGTGTAAAACGAAAAGCTTAAATAATATTGAAAGCCATGAAATTTACGATGGATTTTATTCATGAAAGATTGTTAACCCAACTATTAAACCATGAACATAAACAAATATGTTACTATGTACAAATAAGAGTTCAATATATATTTTGTAATCACATTATTTTTACAGGAATTCTATAAGCATAACAAATAAAAAGATTGTTTATAGCTCTAGTTTGCAAGAAAAAATAAATAAGGTGGGCCATGTTCATTTAAATATGATCAAATATACTAAATTGAAGCAAAATACTTGCACTGATACACAATTTGCAAGATGTTAGGGTGGGCCTTGGCCAACCATGTGTATAAAGTGGCTCCGTCCCTGTCCTGCAGCGAAGCGCAGGGTACAGAAACCTCACATATGACAAAATGAGATACATAATAGACCTTGAATTTGTTTATATTTTTGAAGAGCTGAGGTTGTGATGTTTTGAGTTTACATCCCGCCATTGCCATCTAAACTACAAATAAAAAAGTCTTTTATCAGTTAAAAAAATCAAGTGGAATTTATTGACCAAGAAATCCTTGAAATAGTTCAGAAAATAATTATTGAAAAACTTTAGTGTTTGGTTTTGACTATCGGCAGAGTTGTTTATGTTTTAATCAAGGGCAAATGACATTTAAATACATTTAAGTTGACACTTTTTGTTGTTGTGTGTATCCAATTTTTTATTTTTTTTTATTTATTTTTTTTTTTTTTGCTATTGTAACGCAAACCTTTTGAATTTCGTCTATTGTGTGTATTTTGTGATCGTTTTTTTATATAAAATAACCATTTTACCCCTTAAATTTTGAAAAAAGTAAGGTAAAATGGTCACAAAATACACATAATAGACGAAATTCAAAAGGTTTGTATTATAAAAAAAAAAAAAAAAAAAAAAAAAAAAAAAAAAAAAAAAGTTAGCTATACACAACAACAAAAAATGTTAACTTGAATGTATTTAAATGTCATTTACCCTTTAATCAATTATACACTAATTTCAAACACTCAAAGAGGCTATTATTGGAGGAGTTAAGCCTCATTATGACGGTGGTTAAAATTTCAAAAGGTAATACTAAAATTTCAAAGAGACTTTCTAACGTGTACCTTTAGAGCAATAGGTATCCTTGAGCCGTCCCGTTGGTGTCGTGGAGAAAAGTGTTGCCACATCAGCATTTTTCTCCATAACACCAGAATTCACCACAACACCAAAAACACCTCTCCCTCATATAACACCAGATTCTGGTGCCGTCATGCATCTTTTGACACCTCATATTTTTTTCCATTTATTTAAATAAAATAACACATTTGACAAAAATTAAAATATATTTGATAAGAAAAAAAATACATTAAATAATAAAACGCATAAAAATAAAATCAACACTTATAAATGAGCATACATAAACTAAACTAGTTGGTGTCAAAATTTGGATTAATTATCAAGGTAGGCCCAAAACACAACAACACTAAATTAAATGAAGGCCCGTAAACTCAAATATCCCTAATTTTAGGCAAAACCCTAATCACTTCATACTCAACCACAACCTCTCTGAATACTCCGCCCCAACCCTTCATTTCTACTAATATGAATCGTTGCATCAAACTCATAATGAGAAAGAGTTACAACATCAACCAAAAGAAGTATACAAAAACCGTCTACAAGATTGAAAAAAAAAAGAAGAAATATAATTACGGGAAAACGCGACCGAAAATGCGAGCCACGGTACAGTGGTGGCGCCGTCGCGTTGCGTTTTCCGGGACCATCTCGGCTGTTCGTGATGGCTCAGCAATCGAAAACGCGAGGGATGGTACCCACATGGCATCGTCGCGTTGCGTTTTGGCAGAAAACGCCTTTGAAAACGCATAGTACCCTCCCCTCTTAGGCACATGTTAAGAGGTGGGTTATTGTGTCCCTTTTTAATGAATTCTTGTAATTTTTTAAATAAAAAAATATTTTGTGTGTACTTTTTGTGGATCTCTAAGTTAAAGGACGCATAGGCCCACTTTTATCATGTGCCTAGGGCACATGTTAGAAAAACCCAATTTCAAAAGGTAATCTTTTTGATTTTTTAAATTTTTAACTGATAAACTTTTTCCTTTTTTAACTAATAAAGTGGGAAAAATTATATCACACACTTGTAGAAAAAAGAGAAGGTTCTGAAACTATTGGACATTGCATAATCCTGAGTGATTAGGTAATAACGAGGTGGGAAACCCGCGGGGTGTTTTGCCAAAGAACCATTTCTTGCTGCAAACTGGCCAGAAAACTCAAAATAGCTACACTTATAAATTAATCTTTAGACGGGCCAGAAAACACAATCAAACTGTATGCTACAAAAAAACAGTCCAACATACCTTATCCTTTTTTACATACAGGGAAAATCCTGTGGCTAGGGTTGTTCATTAAATACCCAAAATAGCTACAACAATGTGGTGTTTAAACAATATACATATGAGCTGACACACACCTCCCCTCCAATCTACTTCATATTTGGCACAATATATCTATTTTTCATAGAGACATAAAGCAAAAATGGGCATATTATCGGATACTTTAGAAAGGTATAAGAGTAATTAGCCCCACATCGACCATCTTTTTTCTCCTTATCGGGTTAAAATCGTCTATAAAATCACACTATCGAGCACGCCTTTTGACCCTTTTGCTTATTTTTCTTCTTTTGCTTAGGTTGCTGTGGAACAATTGTTAGTGCTTCATCAAAAACTGCCTTTGTAACCATGATATCATCCAAAATTGAAGCATTTCCGTGGCAGCAGTCACACGCCTCGTTTCCATAGTGACCTGTATTTGTCCATAACTATTTTAGCAATAACAATGTCTACAATTCAACGATTATATATTCAATAATAATAATAATAATAATAATAATGATAATAATAATAATAATAATAATAATAATAATAATAATAATAATAATAATAATAATAATAATAATAATACAAAGACATGGCATGAGTTTAATAACATAAGAAACTAATTATGTAGCAAACAGTTATATATACAATGATAATAATAACCCATTACTAAACCCACCCACGCGCCCTTCTTTCCATTTCCAGCAAACATGTTACTGGTTTTTTTTCTTCAACTGTTTCATTTTTTCTCTTTAACGGGTTTATATGCTATAGTTCTAAAATTACTGTTTACACTAAAATTAGCAAAGTTGATTAATACTGATATCCTTTCACCGATTATAGAAACCTACCAATCATCAATCTGTTCACAACATTAACTGTAACCTTACATATGTCGGCATAATCTGAAATAGTTTTAAGCAATGTTTCGCGTTTATTGTGTTCGATTCATTGCAGGCGTATACGTGTTAAAATAAGCGGGACTATTGTTTGGGGTTTTTTTTTATTTAAGGAGCAGTAAGAAGTGTGAATGTGCCTTCTCAGTCGCCCGAATTATCTCTTTCATATGAACACATGTCCACTGAGTCATTCATATCATCGACCCATTTTCAAATTACTGAATCTATACCTAAAAGCACCAACTCAAATCATATCCAGCATACAGAAACCATCGACACCCAAAATACCTACTGAAAACAATAATCAAAATTTCTTGATTTGTTCATTATCAAGATACAAAACTAAACAAAAACATAGTCAGTGAACCACAATAAAAAAAAGGCAGATTAGTCCATGTTGAACATACGATTTCAAGATGGCAAGGAAGAATATAAAAATCTTTAGTTGCATGTAAGTGATATTATCTTGTAAGTGTGATTTCTATTCCTTTTCTCTTTCTTTCTTACTATATTCCCCTGCCCCATATATTCTACTTTTTTTAAACTTAATTGACAGTTGACATTGTAACAACTATTTTGCTAACCCAATTTCCTAATTTAAGTAATAGTACTTCCTAACTCAAAGAAGACGTGGGCATTTGCTACATTCTAGCTTTTCTCACAATCAATAACTTTCGTAAGCAAATAACTCATAGAAAAGAAGATATAAAGAATGAACAACAATAATAAATAACTATGTAAAGAGAAGGTATAAAAAATAAAAAATCACCTTCATGATGTACCTCACATACCTTGCAAAGAGGCCGTGACCTGATATTCTGGCGGCTGGATTCAGTCGGCGAGTGTGGGATGCCTAAGTTCAGCAGACATTGAAGATTTCTGGTGCCGCAACTCAAAAAGTATCCATTTTTATATAATGACCATTAAATGATGTTGGTCACTGATTTGCAGAACTAAGATTTTCAAGTTGCCCGCAACAAATCCCTCTTCATTAAAAATTAAGCAAATGAGTTAAAGGAGTGAAATTTACATAGTATCACTATAACATTCTCAGAGCAGCAAATAAAATTACGGACCTGTGCGTGATCCTTTCAAAATCAAGGTTGTCTTTGGACCAAGGAAGTGTAGCATCATTGAACATATTCTTCTGGTTACCTGCACACATGATTTTTTTGCAACAACTAATCAATTATAATACAATACATTTACCATTTTACTACATAAAATAACCCAAAACGTAAACCAATTTGTGTTAGAATCCCCAAATTGGAGGTGATATAAGAACTTTAGCTCCGGCCTTAAGGGAATGGTGGCTTACTTTTTAAAAAATAAAGCCATCATGCCATCTTTATCTGATATTAGGCGTGACTGCTATGCAAATTGCAGCCTTTGCAAACTAAATGTCTTAAGAAGCAATAATTGTCTAATGACGCATATACATAAATTAAAGTATTCTTAATGATGTGTTCTCCATTCCCATCAACTGTTTAGGCATCTCAGTTACTATTCATCTATAGTTTCATATCAATCAAACTAACAATGATCAAAAACATCAAAGCCAATAAGTATCTATACATACTTCTAATTCTTTCCTGCTTACTCATTCAGGTATGAAAAAAAAAGAATGAAAAAACTAAAGTGGTGTATGCCGGATCTTTTACAACATTCGAGGTGTATTCTCGCATCACAAAATCTACATATTCATGCTCGCTTGACATAACTGTAAAATTTCTAATATATGTATTGTATGTTTCCTAATTATATTATTAGATCAATACTAGGAATCTTGTAGCAAGTCCTCATGACTACACTTACCAGCTAAATTAAGTGTCGAGTTTACCATTATACTAAATTCGACCAATATTGATCTGAACCCAATACCCACCCCACATATGTTGCTACCTCTACTAAATCGTAACAATTATAGTTGAGATAAATTAGGCATTAAGAACAAAAGTCACCTGGGCCTAAGAGCATGAAAGATATATTATGTTGCATTTTCTAGAAGCGTTTGTGATAACTTACATGGTCCACCCTTAGCAAGTTGCGTGTAGCTCATTTGTTTCCTTCATGCGCGTGCCGATCAGCCTTCTTATTTATAGGAGTTCATCATATGTTTTCCCGACCTTTTCTTGAGCACCATTGTTGTTCGTTGAACTCTAAGAGTAGCTCTATCCAGAGCATGCTCCGTTCTATGCGCGCCCATCACCTAATCATCATAATTTAATGCAACCAAATGAGTACCTTTAAGAAGTTGGTTCAGAAAATGCGAAGAGAATAATTTTTAAAGCTATAACGTACCATTATTAAAGTCCAGAGAATGGGTCAACTACAAATCATCTGGGTGATACGTGCTTATTTTAAACTTTTTACCTGTAATAGTTGCATCAACCATTCAAGACTGCTTATTTGCAAAATCAAAAGAAATATGTCAAATAAAGATAATCATTCTTATTTCTGTACCTTGGTAGCTTGAAAGAGTGGAGGAAATTGCAATAGCTATTGGTGGGTGAATCGGCAACCAACCCAAGCACTTTTAACCTGCTATAAACAATTAGGATATACTTTGACCCGAGCTCATTTATATTTGACCTATTACCCAACCTACCCTTTTTTCCGTAAATTTTTTTAAAACCTCTGTGTTGGGAATAAAATGCTCAAGTCAAAGAGTCTGCCATAAGAGCCTGCCAGAGATGAGTTAAGCCTGCCTGCCTCTTTTGTTTTGTTGAAGTTGAAGATATTCTAACAGTACCTTCTGGGTAAGAAGGTACTGCTAGTTAATGAAGGTCCTGCCAGTTTAAACCCAAGTTGTTATATTTTATTTAGAGATATTTAGTTATATTACTAGTCTTTGTACAAAGTTACACGTTTAGTAGAAGTAGTACAGAGGTCTCAGTAGATAATATGGAGTGTTTTACCTTGAAAGGTGTAATATTAGGATAAGATAAGTCTCTAAGTATATTATATTAAGCAACTTGACAACTTGTAATAAGGGCTCCTTATACTATAAAAGGAACCCTTAGTCACCTTCTTAGATATCAATTTCTGCATGCATAACTTCCATTATTAAAATCCTTTTCACGTATCAAAGATTCAAGGTTTCATTTGTAATCCTGGTGATAGTTTAGATCACCCGTATTATTTCATAAATAATATTGAATCATTTTGTGTTATTCATGTTGTGTTCATCACTCTAAATTATTCACGTTTACTTATTCACCACCTTTGTTCTTTTAGTGTGTTCTAGTAAATTCCGCGTACTAAATCACATTCATTCATAAATATCCCAAACACATTAGTAAGACTAACATCCCAAGTGTTTGAACACATATAATCCTTCCACAAGTGGTATCAAAGCAAGGCTGATATTTACGCCATAAAAGAACAAAGCAAAAATGGATGTTGAGCACATTCGAACCAATGTGGCTGTAAAACTTCCATTACTTAAACAGAATGAGTTTGAGATGTGGAGACTGAGGGTTGAGCAATACTTCCAAGTGCAAGACTATGCACTTTGGGAGATTATTGAAGAAGGAAATTCATTAAAACCAATAACCACCACCTCCACAGTAAACGATGCACTTGTCACAACTGTGCAAGTAAACCCAACAACCGCAGAAGAAAGAATCCAAAAGAGAAATGATCTTAAAGCCAGGAGTATGCTTCTCATGTCTATTCCAAATGACCAGCTCTTAATCTTTAACAAGTACAAATGTGCTAAAACCCTCTTTCAAGCTATTGTGGCTAGATATGGTGGTAATGATGCCACCAAGAAAACACAGAAAACACTTCTAAAACAATAGTTTGAAAACTTTTCAGCCACAACAAATGAGTCCTTGGACAGCATGTTCAATAGACTACAAAAGCTTTCAAGTCAGTTAGCCATTCATGAAGTGATAATATCTCAAGAAGACTTAAACTCCAAATTCCTTAGAAGTCTACCCTCTGAATGGGCTATGCATGTCATTGTCTGGAAAAATAAACCAGATATTGATTCCATGAGTCTTAATGATCTTTACAGCAACTTCAAAATAGTAGAGCATGAACTAAAGAAGTCTACTAGTTCAAGCTCAGGAAATATGGCCTTTGTGTCATCTCATGGTACTCCCAAGAAAGTTGATGAAGAAAAAGATGGTAGAGAAGAAGGTACTGCCAACACAAATTTTGGTACTGCCAATACTTCTAGCAGTACCAAAACCATTTTAGATGAAACAATTGGTTGTGCTTTCCTAACATCACAACACAATGGTTCCATACTGACCTTTGAAGATCTTCAAGAGATCAGTGTGATGATCTTGAAGAAATGGACATAAAGTGGCAGCTTTCACTTCTTAGCATGAGGGCTAAGAAATATTTGATGAGGACTGGAAAGAAGATTGTCATCAATGGTAATGAACCTGCTGGGTATGACAAGTCTAAAGTGGAGTGCTACAATTGCCACATGAAGGGCCACTACTCAAGAGACTGTAGAAGACCAAAGAAGCAGGGTGATAAAGGAAGAGGTTTTGAGAACAAGAACAGGGGAAACAATGAGAACAAGAGCAAGGAAGTAGACATCACTGAAACAAAAGCTATGGTAGCTATTGATGGGCTGGGTTTTGATTGGAGCTTTATGGGTGAACAAGAGTCAGTTTCAAATGAAATGGCTTTAATGGCTTTCTCCAATCCTGAGGTACAAATTACTAAATGTTCTGCTACTTGTGAAGTTTTTAAAGAATTAGAAATCTTAAGAAAACTTTATGATGAACTGAAAGTAGAAGAAAGTAAAACTCATCAAGACCTAGTTAATCATAAGTGTGGTATGGCCAAACTTGAGAGACAGATAATTCACTTTAGATAAAATGAACTCACCTTTTCTGACACAAAAGCTATTCTTAATAGAGACATATCTTTAAAAGATGCTGAAATAAGCCTGTTGAGAACTGAGTTTGCTAAAGTGAAACAAGCAAAAGATAATATTCAACTAACTGTTACAACATTATAAAATGCTTTTGCATGTACTAGAAGTATAGTTGAAAACCAAATGAACAAGAAAATCAAATCTGGGATTGGATACAACACATGTCCACCTCCTTACAGAGGAATTCCCTGTCCCCCAGGTATAGATCTTGCTGAATCAGGTTTACATGAACTCACTCATAAACCACTAGAAAATGTAAAACCTGTAGAAAATAGTGAACCTTTTGAGAGTGCAAGTGATACTTCACTTTCTAAAGAAAAGGTGCTCACTGATAAGAGCTCAGATGATACATCTATTGAAGATTGGACATCTGATGAGAATGAAAAAGAGACTGCTTCAAAGAAAGGAAACAAAGTAGGACCAACTAGTCCTAAAAGTGTAGATAGTATAACAAAGACTAAAGTTGTTCTGAAAACAGTTGAATGTTGTGCTAAATGTAACAGCAACCCTAGAGGTAGTCAGAGAAATTGGAACAATCTTAAGTCACACCAACTTGGTGATAATTTTGTTATGTACAATAAGGCATGTTATTACTGTGGTAGTTTTAATCATACTCATGCTTATTGTAACAATTGGGTTTCTGGGAGTACATCAAAGTCTAAAACAAATAAAACAAACCCCAGAAAAGGTTTTGTGATATCTAACACACCAAAAGTCAATAATAATGTTAGACCAAATGAGCCTGTTTACCCAAAATTCACTACTGAGGGTGCAAGTAATACTTTCAAACATACACCAAGAGTTATGAAAAGTCTCATTGAAAGGAATTATGTGGTTAAAACACAAGACTGGAGACCAAAACCAAAAGGTCCTGCTAGACCAAATGGTACTGCCAAATTTGGTACTGTCAGACCAAAAACCACAAAATGTGCTAAAAATGAAAATGCTGTTAAGTCCTCAGCATGTTGGATTTGGAGACCACTCCAATCAAATGGTGCATCAACAGTCCTAAAGAGGTTTGATTACATTGATGCACGAGGCAAACCCAAGTCAGTCATGGCTTGGGTACCCCAAGGAAACTAATATGTGTATATATGTGCAGGAACATTCAAATGATATTGCTGATCAAGGATATGTAGATAGTGGATGTTCAAGGCACATGAAAGGCAACATGTCTTACCTCACAAACTTCAAATCGTTTGATGGAGGATATGTTACCTTTGGGAGAGGAATCAAAGGAAAGATTACTGGTAAAGGTACAATTAAAACCAGTAAATTAGATTTTGAAAATGTGTATTTTGTGAAAGAACTTCAGTTTAATCTCCTAAGTGTCTCACAAATGTGTGACACAAAGAACAATGTCCTTTTTACTGACACTGAATGCATTGTTCTTTCTCCTGATTTTAAAATTCCTGATGAAAGTCAGATTCTTCTTAAAATCCCTAGAAAGAACAATATGTACATTGTTGATTTGAAAAACATTGTTCCTAAAGAGAGTTTAACCTGTCTAGTAGCAAAAGCCTCATTGGATGAATCTATGCTTTGACATAGAAGGCTTGGTCATGCAAACTTTAAAACAATCAATACAATTGCAAAATATGATTTGGTTAGAGGTTTACCCAAAAAGATTTTTCAAAATGACCAAACCTGTGTTGATTGTCTAAAAGGCAAACAACATAGAGCCTCTTGTAAGCCCAAGACCCATAACTCAATTTCTTAAGCTTTATACATGCTTCATATGGACCTCTTTGGTCCTACATCTGTGAATAGCTTGAATGGTAAAAAATATTGTCTTGTACTTACTGATGATTACAGCAGATTTTCTTGGGTTTTCTTTTTGAGAACTAAGGATGAAACAAGTGAGATCCTTAAGTCCTATATTACAGGGATAGAAAACCAAATCGACAAGAAAGTAAAAGTAATTAGATGTGACAATGGGACAGAATTCAAGAATAGAGTTATGGATGAATTTTGCAAAGAAAAAGGAATAAAAAGAGAATATAGTGTAGCTAGAACCCCACAGCAAAATGGAGTAGCAGAAAGGAAAAATAGAACTCTTATAGAGGCTGCTAGAACAATGTTAGTAGACTCTAAGTTGCCTATTTCATTTTGGGCTGAAGCTGTAGGTACTGCTTGTTATGTGCAGAACAGGGTTCTTGTGATTAAACCTCATAGAAAGACTCCTTATGAACTTTTGTTTGGTAGAACACCATCTCTAAGTTTTATGAGACCTTTTGGATGTCATGTCACTATTCTCAATACCAAAGATCATCTAGGAAAGTTTGAAGGAAAAGCTGATGAAGGCTACATGATAGGGTATTCTTTGCAAAGTAAGGCCTATATGGTGTATAATTGTTGCACTAGGCTAGTGGAAGAAAATCTGCACATAGAGTTTCAAGAAAAACTACCTAATGTTGCAGGCATTGGACCAGATTGGTGCTTTGACATTGATAAGCTTTCAGAATCTATGAATTATGTGCCTGTCACAGGTACAAATACTAATGATAATGCAGGTTTTGAAGACAATGTTGAAATAACTGATGATCAAGATTACATCTTAATGGCAATTTGGAAAGGATTGGATTCATCTTCAAGTCATGGAGAGCCTTCTAATACAACAAATGAAGGTGTTGAAGATGATCATGGAACACAACGTCAAGGGAATCAAGAAAACTCAGCAAATGAAAATGGTACTGCCAGTTCACCGAATGGTACTGCCAGTTCACAAGTTGGTCCTGCTGAACCATTAAATGTTCTATCAAATGATTCCTTACCAGAAGATGTAGGGATTGGCAATCTTCCAATTACCTATGATGTTCCTACAACACACAACACAAGAATTCTCAAAGATCACTCCATTGAAAATGTGACTGGAAGCATTGATTCTGGTGTTAAAACAAGAACTCAGGTCTTATCTTCAGATCAAGAAGGGTTTGTCTTAGCTGTCTATGAAGAAAAGAACCATGAAGTTGCCCACATATGCCTATTTTCATGCTTTCTCTCACAGGTTGAACCCAAAAACATTACAAAGGCCTTAGATGATTCAAGTTGGGTTGAAGCAATGCAAGAAGAGCTACTTCAATTCAAACTTTAGAAGGTTTGGATACTGGTTGATTTGCCCAAAGGTTACAGGGCAATTGGAACCAAATGGGTATTCAGGAATAAGAAATATGAAAGGGGAATAGTGATCAAAAGCAAAGCAAGATTGGTGGCCCAAGGGTATACTCAAGAAGAAGGAGTGGATTATGAAGAAGTTTTTGCTCCTGTTGCAAGAATTGAAGCGATTAGGCTATTTTTGGCCTATGCTTCTTTCATAGGCTTCACTGTTTACCAAATGGATGTCAAAAGTGCCTTTTTATATGGTACTATTGAAGAAGAGGTGTATGTTTCTCAACCTCCAGGCTTCATTGATGCAGAATATCCAGACAAGGTGTACAAGGTTACCAAGGCTCTTTATGGTCTACACCAAGCTCCTAGGGCATGGTATGAAACATTGGCTTTCTATTTATTGGAAAATGGATTTCAAAGAGGCAAGATTGATCCAACTTTGTTCATCAAAAGAACCAACAAAGACATCTTGCTGGTACAGATTTATGTTGATGACATTATCTTTGGATCCACAAACCAGGAGTTGTGTGTGGAGTTTGAAAAACTTATGCATAATAAGTTTGAAATGAGTTCCATGGGGGAACTTACTTTCTTTCTGGGTCTCCAAGTGAAACAATCAAATAAAGGCATATTTATCAGCCAAGATAAGTATGTAGCAGAGATCCTAAGGAAGTTTGGGTTTGCAGATTCAAAGGTTGCAAGTACACCAATGGATCCAGAAAAGGGGTTACTCAAAGATGCTGAGGGTGAAGATGTTGATGTTCACAATTACAGATCAATGATTAGGTCCTTGATGTACTGTACATCATCAAGACCAGATATCATGTTCCCAGTGTGTGTATGTGCAAGGTTTCAAGTAAATCCAAAAGTTTCTCATCTCACAGCAGTCAAAAGGATCTTTAGATACCTCAAGGGTCAACCTAGGTTGGGTCTATGGTATCCAAGGGAATCATCTTTTGATTTGGTAGCTTATTCAGATAGTGACTATACTGGTGCAACCCTAGACAGAAAATCCACAACTGGTGGATGTCAATTTCTTGGCTGCAGACTCATATCATGGCAATACAAGAAGCAAACAATGGTGGCCAACTCTATAACTGAAGCAGAATATGTTGCAAGTGCAAGTTGTTGTGGCCAAGTACTTTGGATTCAGAATCAATTGCTTGACTATGGGTACAATTTTCTTAACACGATTATTTACATTGACAATAGTAGTACTATTTGTATCATTAAAAATCCAGTTCAACATTCAAAAACAAAACACATTGAAATCAGACACCATTTCATAAGAGATTGCAATGAGAAAAGGTTAATACAAGTTGTCAAAATTGATTCTGAAAAGAATTTTACAGACCTTCTCACCAAAGCTTTTGATTTAGGTAGATTTAAATACCTGGTAGCAGGTATTGGTATGATAAATCTTTGAAAAACATTTGTTTTTGTACATAAAATAAACAAGTTCTGGCCTTTAAACATGGTACTGCTAGTTAGTCATAAGGTACTGTCAGTACATAATTGGTACTGCTAGTTCAAAATTTGCTCTATTTTTGTTCATCTTGATGCTTAAATGTTGACAATGCTATAAAACAAGTGCTCTGCACTCTGTTCTTTTGGTCTACAACTAACAAATTTCAGGTTTCTCAAGATTGATAACAAAAATCATGATGTGGAAATGGTAATCAGTTCACCAAGTTTTACAAACTTAAAGAGCTTGCTATTCCAAAGCAAACGGCTCTTGGTAAAGACTTCTCAAATCCGTTGATAGCTGATAGTTTGCTAAAAACTATAAGGTAATCAGTTTACCAAGTTTTACAAACTTAAAGAGCTGGCTAGTCCAAAAGCAAACGGCTATTGGTAAAGACTTATCAAATCCGTTGATAGCTGATAGTTTGCTAAAAACTATAAGGGATTTTTACTAAAATTTCAAAGAGACTGCCAAGTTATATTTCTAAATACAAGGTACTGGTAGTTCAAATTTTAGTACTGGTAGAGTAAAATGGTACTGCTACATAGCCGTTGGGCCTGTCAGGTTAAAAATATAGCCGTTGTTTTGAAGGGTATTTCTGTGAATTACTCATGTTTTCCTCGAATTAAGGATATGGTTATTATAATAAAAGATCTTTTTGACTGCCTCTTCAATTACTTATCCATATCTTTAATAGTCGGTCAAAAGTAATTTTCTCATAATTAATTCTTATCACAATTCACACTCACCTTTCATCTTCTACCAGTACAACAATAAAATCGCACCATCATAATCAAATTTTTCCTCAAAAACTTTCACCATGGCTCATCTAAGTTTTGTCAAACGTCACAACCAATTAGCATTTCTGGAAAAGTATGAGGAAAATGAATCTTTTCATCAAGCAGTGGATTTTCTAAACAATTCTTATAGCAGGTTTGCTTTACTCGTGAATCCCACTATTTTTGAATCTCAAATTTTACAATTTTGGCAAACGGCTAGAGTTAAAACTCTTAGTAATGGGATTCAAGAGTTAAAGGTCAAAGTGGATGGCAGAACCCTGACTTTTACCGAATCATCCATCAGAAGACATCTTCATTTGGATGATTCAGATGGTATTAGTCAACTGCCTGATACTAAAATCTTTGAAAATTTGACAAAAATGGGGTATAATGTGACTTCTACAAAGCTTACATTTCTTAAAAAGCATTTTACCCCTCAATGGAGATTTTTTATTCATACCATCCTTCATTGTTTAAGCCAAAAGAAAACCTCATGGGAGCAGTTTAGTGGTAACATGGCTGCAGCTCTCATTTGCCTGGCAACAAACAAGAAATGCAACTTTTCAAAATACATTTTTGAAGGATTGGTTAAAAATGTGGATAGTGAAACAAAGTTTTTGATGTACCCAAGTTTTATTCAGTGCCTCATCAACAAATCCAAACATTTGTTACTTCCCCCAAACAAACCTTTTAAAACTCCAACACTTACACACAGGGTGTTTTCAAATATGAAAATTGGTTTTCAAGGAGAAGAAGTACACTTTTTGAGGAGATGTTACCACAACATTCTGAAGAACCATCCACATCATCTGATCATTCATCACCAAACCCATCACCAGTACCATCAGTCACACCACCAGTACCATCAGTCACACCACCAGTACCATCAGTCAAACCACCATCACCAGTACCATCACCATCTCACCAACCATCACAAACACCATCTGCAACATCACCATCATTATCACATCATAACTCACCACCCCACTCTCCTCCACATCAAAATTTAGATGCTCATACTGTAAAGGAACTAAAGGAGCAAGTGCAGCTCTTGCAAACTACTCTTGAAAATCAAAACAAACACTTTACAGAGATTAACACCAAGCTAGTTAAGAGGGTTGAGAAATTGGAGTTAAAGGTGAAATTGTTGAAGGGAAAAAGGTCTTCTCAGTTGGTTGTATCTAGTTCTTCAAGTTCAGATGCAGAAGGTTTGGGTCTCTCTTCCAAAAAGGGGAGGATGGGTAGTTCTAAGAGTGAAGAAGAGATTCAATTTCAATTTCATGAAGGAACTCAAGTG
Source organism: Artemisia argyi (assembly GCA_030686995.1). Lineage (NCBI taxonomy): Eukaryota > Viridiplantae > Streptophyta > Magnoliopsida > Asterales > Asteraceae > Artemisia > Artemisia argyi. The sequence goes on from CM060693.1 coordinate 160,219,562, forward strand.
ATTGATGAAGAGCCTACTAGTGAAGAAAAAGAGCCTGTTAGTGCAAAAGATACTATTGAAGCAGAGCAAGATCCTGCTGGGATTCAGAGGCTATTGGCTATGAATTTAAAAGGTTCTGATCAAATGTTCTACAAAAGAAAAAGGGGATCACAGCCTCAGGGGAGGTTTCTTGTTTCTGATGAACAATCTGCTGCTCCAAGTCTAGAATCAACACCAAAAGACAAGGGCAAGAAAATTATGTTTGAAGATGAAACAGAACCTAAAAAGTTGAAGAAGAAAGAACAAGTACAATTGGCTGTAGATGATAGGTTATCCAAACAGCTTCATGAAGAAGAGGTTATGGGGGCTGAAGAAGAGTCAAGAATACTACAAGAAAAGTTTGATGCTCAGCTGCAATATATCATTTCCATTGATCCAATTGTAAAGGGTGAAGCTTACACTCTTGTGTGTGATGAGTCTCTTAGCTCAGATGAAATGACAATCAAGCTCAATGATTTCATCACTAAGAAATACAATCGAGAGGCATTAGATGATGTCTATCAGTAGATCCAGAAGAATCAGAAGAAAGGATTTAAAACCTCATTCTGAGGCAGATCAAAAGAAATTCTTCAAGATATATCTGAAAAGAGAAGTGAACATGAAGGATCATCAACTCAAAGATAAATCATTTGATGAATTGAAGCTTCTATACTTAGAGGCTTACAGAAGAAACAAAACCAGTTTCCTCATGGATACACAAGAAAGGCCTTCCAAAAGAAGAAGAGTTGATCAGACGGATCAAACAGAGAAAGCAGTCTTGCCTCCTGTTCAGTCTAGAGAAATGGTTGTCCATGTTCCACAAGTTGTCTTTGCTGAACCTTTACATGCAAGACATCCAATCATAGATTGGGAAATCTACTATGACAAGTTTGGTAAAGCATGGAAGATAACCAGGGTTGGCAATAAGGTTGAAATTTTCAAAAACTGTGAAAATCTGCTTAGAGCATGTAGCAGAATGGATCTAGATGAATTGTGGGATTTAGTTCAAGAGAAGCTGAAAACAAAGTATAAACCTGATGCAAAGGAGCAAGAGCTATGGGTGGAGTTCAGCAAATTATATGATCCAAATCCTACTGATACACATTGGAAATTCCCTTGCTATGACTTATCTGTTTCATGGGAATATTTCAGCATGAGCCATGTTCATCATCTTTCCAGTCAGAGTGGAATAGAACTCTTTATGCTAGGAGAGAAGGAGTATCCTTTAAGCTATGAAGTATTATCAGTCTTGATCTCCAATAAGCTATTGTGTGAAGAAGAAACTGATGCAGTCAAAAGATTGAAGGAAAGTATAATTGATCAGTATGAAAGCCTAAGGAGAAATAGATGATAATGTTTTTGGAAGAGTTCCCTCAGATCCTCAAGGTATGAATTTTATTCACAAGAAACTTGGTTATTTTAAATAAGGAATAACAAGTTTAGGGGAGGATTGTTGGGAATAAAATGCTCAAGTCAAAGAGTCTGCCAGAAGAGCCTGCCAGAGATGAGTTAAGCCTGCCTCTTTTGTTTTGTTGAAGTTGAAGATATTCTAACAGTACCTTCTGGGTAAGAAGGTAGTGCTAGTTAATGAAGGTCCTGCCAGTTTAAACCCAAGTTGTTATATTTTATTTAGAGATATTTAGTTGTATTATTAGTCTTTGTACAAAGTTACACGTTTAGTAGAAGTAGTACAGAGGTCTCAATAGATAATATGGAGTGTTTTACCTTGAAAGGTGTAATATTAGGATAAGATAAGTCTCTAAGTATATTATATTAAGCAACTTGACAACTTGTAATAAGGGCTCCTTATACTATAAAAGGAACCCTTAGTCACCTTCTTAGATATCAATTACTGCATGCATAACTTCCATTATTAAAATCCTTTTCACGTATCAAAGATTCAAGATTACATTTGTAATCCTGATGATAGTTTAGATCACCCGTATTATTTCATAAATAATATTGAATCATTTTGTGTTATTCATGTTGTGTTCATCACTCTAAATTATTCACGTTTACTTATTCACCACCTTTGTTCTTTTAGCGTGTTCTAGTAAATTCCGCGTACTAAATCACATTCATTCATAAATATCCCAAACACATTACTAAGACTAACATCCCAAGTGTTTGAACACATATAATCCTTCCACACTCTGATTCTTTGTTTTAGTGTCATTCACCAAACTCAGCTGTCATTACAGGTTTGATGGTTGTAGTATGCAATACATTGACATTCATCAGTTTCTGTTTTAAGGAATCCCTAATAACAGTAGGCTTTTACCTCAGTCTCTTCACTACTGATTTTCCGTCAAAACTGCACAACAAAAAGAACCATTTAGAAAACCATAAGAGATACTATTATATATAATGAGTAAGTGATATTAAATAGGGACCTGATATTCATGAATATTGAGACGACGGAGCTGCTGTTGTTGCCATTTTGAGAAGGCGACAGTGACTGATTTAGATGCAACTTTCTTTAATAATCCTCTCATTTTCTTATTGTATCACCATTCGGTGACTCATTTAGATGCAACTTTCTTTAATAATCCTCTCATTTTCTTATTGTACCATCATTCCTCATCAAATCCCATAACTGGACCGAATTCCCAAACCCACTCGTAACAAATTCACTCCCCGACAGTTGCTCGACCTCACTATACCACTAAACCTAATTTCTACCGGTGCGAGAATGTTTCTGCATTCTACAGCGAGCACCCTCATTTCCTGATGGATCACTGTATCTCCACATCTCCATAGAAATTTCAAGCGGTCCAACATCTCCATTCTAATGATTAACTACAATAATTTTTTTTAAAAAAAGTAACGTTTAAAACTATACACCTGCAAATTGTCAAACGACTACATTCAAATTTTTTTTAAGCATACCTCTGAACACAGTCTCGAGAATTTTGTGTTCTAACTTAGGTGGTCTACCCACTTTCCTTTTTGGAGCAACAATCACGCCTGCATGTATGTCGCTCATATTGCCTGCAAGTAGCTTCTCGGAATTGTATTCATATTTGCTTCAGCTAGCTCAGTCTCAGATAAGCAATGTCAGACTGATTATTCTCCAATGTCGAAGTGAGTGGTATTTTAGTCATTCGACAAATAATCAAACCCTATCTTGAAACTATAAATAGATTAAAATAACCTCATACCATGATGCACCTCTGTTTGGTTCCAGCCATCGAGTGGAATCGGCATCGCTAAGTCCCGTTATGATTCACGTAGACCTGTAAATAGACACAATGAAAGTACTTTTATTTATTATTATTATTATTATTTTTTTGCAATATCCCTTCTGTGGTATGTGTTGCTTCAAACAACTTATATGCTTAAAAAAATAAGTATGCACAGGTGCGAAAAGGCGAAAAGCATGCTCAAAGGCAGATGGGATGCTTACCGATCGATGAAATTAGTTGCTGCGGTTCTCCATTCCCGCAAGGCAAACAAATTTGAGCTTTTTTTTCCCGATTTCACCCTTACCTCATTTCATGTATTCGTAGTTCTAATCCATATTATCCTCACCTTAAATAACATGTACCAAAAGATGAATATTTATCGGAGTTCTTTCAATTGTCACGCTTGCGTCTGCATTGCTGGGTTCCAAGCGTTACAGTTCACCACGGACAGCTGTTGCAATCATATACGACACGTTTCAACTATGCATAATTTCAATGGTCGATAAACGCTTGAAATAAGCTAATCTAAACACCCCCTAAGCATCAGTAGACTCACCTATTATGATTTTTAACATTTTAATGAAGATAGTACGCAAGCATCCCTGAACAACATGCTCGTTTCCTCCATCTGCAGCAGTTTTCGATAAATCAGCAGCCTTCACCTACATTAAAAGAAAAATAAACTGTTCTAAAAGGAAAATAAAATAATAGAAACATGGTCATACAAAATTATGTGCATATTGCAGATAAATTTCAATTTCTGCCCTCATTTTTAACCTTTAAACGTTTAAGCCGGTACTTCAAATAAAATATAACCTCAAATGAGGAATATTACCTCACGAATGATCAAATTGGGGAACTAAAGATTAGAAGAACATCTGAGAATGTGGAGGAGTGCAAAATGTGCAGGCTTAGGCATAGGAGCATAGCCTAACTTGCTATTCTTTTTTGCTGCCAAGCTAAGATTCGGGGTTACGTGGTATTATGGTAATGAAAACACAATTTTCATGCAAATTGTTTTTTTGAAAACTGTTTTGTGAGTTCATAATTTGAGGCTCAGATTCATCAGTATTTTCAAAAAGCGGATACATCCGGCATGGCTGCAAACTTAATAGTTTGCCCCGCCGAGACACGAAGATTCACGACTTTAATTAAACTCATTCAAATTCATCATTGCCTCAGATTTGGAAGTGTGTGCAGATAAAACGGGATGCAACCCGGCATGGCTGCAAACACAATGCCGTGCTGCCCCGCCAAGACACAGGTCGATTTTAACCTTCATAACCAACCAACTTATTCTAGAAAGCGGGTATGCACCGGTGTTTGTACTTGGCTCAGATTTGCAAGTGCGTGTCCACATAGAAGGGTATGCGGCCCGCCATGGCTGCAAGCACAATGTGGTGCTGCCCCGCCAAGATACGGGTCGATTTCACCATTCACAATCCAGCAACTTAGTGTAGTTGCAAAATAACAAACGCATAAATGCAATAGTATCATCATCGCTTATAATGTCGTGCCACTAACCCTGCCTCATTACTTCCGTTAACACTGCTTCATTCCTAGCATATTGACCAAAAACCAATAATCAAAAACAACAGTCAAGATAAAATATAAATATAGAAAATATAAGAATGCTGAAAATTGAAATTTATCATAAACCCATCCAAAATCACCAATAACATCAAATGGCAAAACCCCAAATCCAACAAAAAAAATGTGAAACAAATCCTCAGTAATTGCAAATTACAATATAAAAATTCACCTTAAAATATAACCATCTTTTATTGTGAATCCTAAACCCTAAAATTACACCTAACAAACAAAGTTAAAGGCATGAAACCTAAAATTAGACCTTACGTAAGCATCTTTTAGCAACAGCCATGAACCCTAAAATAATAGTTACTAAAGTCACAAATAACAACACAAATAAAAGGATTCACAATAAAAGATGGTTATAAAATATAAACAATACAATAATTAACAGAAAGGGTGAACACAGGGTAGGGTGCATAACAAAATTAACCTAACCTAGGCTAGGTTGATAACCATGAAATCCACGAAATTAATCACAAATTTTTTAACAGAAAGGGTGAACACAACATCAAAAATCAACACAAAAGAAGGAAATCCATAAAAAAGCTCAAAAAACCCAAACCTCTAACAAATTTCGCAAGCAATTTTCATAGAGCAACAATTCTGGGTAAGGCTCTTTCTATAAGCACAAAACATAAGAAAGAAAGAAATCAATCTAAAGATTATCTAGACCAACCTAACACAAATATGTGGATAGGAAGCATCAAAGGACTGTAGCAACAACAGATGGATTAAACTCAGCCACAAACCGAATAAAAAACCATTTTACTGTTCTTAACAATGTACATCCCCTCACATAACACTGTAGCAACTAAGAATACCCATTGGATCAGACCTAAGTGGTGGCGGGTGAGGTGGTCGGAGCTAAAGCAGTCGGATCTCCTGAGTGTGAAGAGTTTGTGAGTGAAGTCAAAGAGGTGGATCCATGCCGGGTTATACCAAATTGGCAAAAGGGTCGCGTAAAAAAAAGGGTTAATAAAGTGGGCTAACAAAGCCCCCTTTTTAGTGTATTGTTATAATTCACTCTGTGTTTCATTTTTACTTTTTAGTAAAAAAAAAGATAAAACTAATGTGTATAACTAACACGGAGTACTGATAAGGCAATAAATTATGCTTTTTACCCTTATATTTAATACCGGTTAACTAGCAGTTTAGCACAAGCCCACGGACGCAGCGGTACTAATGAGGAGAAAAATCAGTGATTTGTTTTGATAGATGACTACAACGGTGCACATCGGCAATTGTTGGTGATGCGAGAAAATATAAAGAAACGCAATTTATAAGACCATTGCTAATGGTAAGCACTATTTCACCCAAGCAACCCTTTCATCTAATCATCACAACAGCTTTCTCTCTCTGCAACTCTACCCCAACCATAAATAGCTAGCGGTCAATTTTTATTTTTATATATATTTTTTGAAATAGCCAAACGGTCAAAAAAATAAAGAGAACATGGTGCAATTGTTTCGGTCGGCTAGGCAACCGAAACATTTGACAAGTCATCTAACGATACGTCGAATGGGAGAAAACTAGTGAGGGCAACACGTTAAAGAGTTGGGTTGTGGTCCTTGGGCAACGCCCATTAGCATTAGCCTAATGATACAAAACAAATGACCATTTGTGACATGGTACATTCATCTATGTGGGGGGTTACATAAACCTATTTATGACACATCTTTAATTTTTAATTAACATTATCTTTAATTTTTAATTAACATTCATTGGTTACTTGTATTATGTGCACTTAAAGTGGTACCTCTTTATTTTTTAAGACAAACGTATTTACACTTTATTAAGGAGTAAGATTGAGGGTAAAACATGAAAACATGTTAATTGTAATTGTTATTTTGAATGACGATATTATAAGAACAAAGTGTTAATGTGGACAATAAAAATGAGAGAAAGATAGTATATAAGAATTATCAATATTTTTATCTTTCTAAACAACATTATTCAATGGTGTTTGTAAACAGAGTGGAAAAGCATAATAAACAAACGACTACATTGTATTGAATTGATTGATGATGATAATAGAGATTACAATATAATATATATATAGAAACGTGAAAAACCTAATATCTAAACGGGCATAACAATAAACTAATGTAATATGGGCATAATTATAAGTATTGTTAATTCTATCATCCCCCTTAAGCCGGAGCATAGATATTGATCATGCCTGTTACAAATATAACCAAAAATATGAAGCAAAAGTCTTCCGCGAAGCAATAATCCGAATCTTCAACACACGAAAAGCTAATCGATCTCACTTGAGATCATCAAAACAAAATACGAAGCAACCTGAAGTAGACAAGTCTCAACTCAAATGAAAAAACGAATCAACCTGAACTAGACAGGTCTCAACTAACTAAAATACAAAGGAACCAAAACAAACATGTTAGGGTCACAACTCGTTAAGAAATCCAAAAAGCGAAGCAACCTGGAACAACAATTCGGAATAGGTCTCAAATAATCACACAAATCCCAAAGATGAAGCAACCTGTCTGAACATGTCTCAAAGGTAACAAAAAATCCAAAGGCGAAGCAACCTGTAAGAAGAGGTCTCGACTAACTAAAACTCAAGTCGAGTACAAAAATCAAAAGAACATAACCAAAATCAAATGGTCTCAACGGGGACCAAACTCAAAACTTTTATTAACTAAAAACTAAATCTTCAAATCTGAAACTCGACTAAAAATCATCTCATCGGATTGATACTAAATATTCAACATTCAAAATACATAAATCATAATCAACAAACAATCATTTGATCTTAAGGATCAAACTTATGCGCTTCAAAACTCATAACCCATTTACAAAAGAAAGCCATCTCCGCATATAACCTAATCATAACCCAAAAAAGAACCCACCAATAATACCCAAATCAAAATTATTCATAACTAAAACATCTAACCAGCAACTAAAACACAAGTCTGGTTAAACTAGCAAGTAAAATCAAATAACCAAATCAAAATCAATAATCCTTCAAATTAGAACCCTAATCATTCACAATTATGCTCCAAAGTCATAACTTGAATGTTAATCATAACCGATCTGAATAAATAACACTTATGATTGATGCTAAACAGTCAACTTAAATTGACCAAATAAACGGTCAACAAAGTCAAACTACCTAGATCAATGCTTCCGGGAAGTACAGGGTTTCCTCGGGTCGTTATGTCCCAGCGAGGTGTGCTATGGTATTCAAAACGGGTTTGTGATCGGGTGAATTTCGACAGAAAGGGGTTGTGAATGAGTACACTACTGATTTATACAAGGAAATAGCTTAAGTAAGTTATGTGAATGGTTACGTGAAAGTTAGATACTTAAAAATGTTTAAAACCTAAAAACGCGTACGTTCAATTTAAATTTACGTAGACGTACGAAATAAAACGCGAGCCTTAAAGAAATAAAATACTTACGAATATGAAAATTACATTTTTACAATCCTAATGATAAAAGAAAATTTTTAGAAAAAGAAAAATAATTTTTACACTATTTAATTAATTAATATTAATTAATTACTATTTTCCTATTTACTTTTAATTATTTAAATTACACTAAAATACAAATAATTATAAAATTAACTTAGAAAAATAAAATTTAAATTTGGAAAAATCTAAAATATTATAAAACTAACTTTTAAAACAGAAAATATATTTTTAAGACTTTTTAAATAATTATTATTAATTATTAACTAATTATTAATTAATAAAAACTAAATTAAATTAAGAAAAATAGAAAATGAACAGTGAAAAATATAAAACTTTTTCTAAAATTATTTTATAACTATAAGAACCTATGAAAATTATAAAAATCAGAATAGCTTTTTAAATAAGCTGAAAATAAGCTAAAAAAACTTAAATAGAAGCTATCACTTTTGGAATTTTTGACTTTTCTAAAATTTTCTTTTTCAAAACTCTTTAAATACACAAAAGAACAAACTTTAACAAAGGGACTTAGGCTAGAGCTTGAAAATAAGAAATATGGAACCCAAAAAGCTTATCAGGTTGTATGTTAAAGCTTATTAGGACTTATGCAAACTTGAATAAGCTACCACAAAGGTAAAGAAGATAGAACAGATAATTAGAAACTTGAATTAAGCAAAAGGAAACAGAAAACTACAGGAAATAAGATGGAAATAAGCAATAAGCAAATCCAAGTATACCACAGTCCACACAGGCCAAAATGACCAGGTTTGCAGGCCTGTGGGGCCCACTAGGGAGATTGGAAGACAAAACAAAAAGCCAGTCCAAATAGCTGAGCTTATGGACTTTCTAAAAATCTAGAGTATGACCCCTGGGGGCTATTAGGGAAGGCAGGGGAGGGCTTGGAGTTTGGACACAAAAGCTGAGTGCATCAGCTTAAGGGGTGAAATGGACAAAAGAATTGGGCATGCAGCCCTAGAGATTAAGCCACAAACCTCAAAATAAGCACTTAGCCTTGAACATGGGCTGATTAGCTTTCTAAAAAGCCAAAGAGCATGTTGTGGGACCTACTGAGGAACAAGTTATGGCTTATTGAAAAGGAGACAAAACAAGGGGTCTGTGGTGTAGGGCATGAACAAGCCCTGCAGTCTGATTTAAGCCACCAATTAAGCTACAAACAAAAATCACAAAAATAAGCCCTTAACTAATTTTTAAAGACTAGCTGACATACTTTAACATGTAAAAAGCCTGAAGTCAAAATCCAAACACACAAATCAAAACAAATCCTACAAGATTTGGTTTTTCCTGCCAAAGTTGAAATTTGACTTTTAAGTTTTGATGAAAGATTGACTTTATTGAATTTCTAATGCTCTCTAATGATTTAATATGCTATAATAAACTTAAATGAAATGAGATTATGCTACTTTAACCATTATTAAACTGATATAGATGATTGTGCTACTTTAAATCTTAACAGTTGACAGACAAATTGATCAAAGGGTCATTTTTGACTTTTGCAACTGTTGGTACTAAATCTTATGATCACTATGACCTAAAATAACCTAAGGGTGCAGGTTATGAGCATAAACAACAACAATGAGCTCCCCGAATCCTCCAAACAGCATGAACCAAACACCCTATAATGAACCAGTTTTAATGATTTGATAGGTAACTGGTGACTGAGGCAATCCTACTGATGCTACCCTAGGATATAAGCCATGGGGGACTGAAGGAAACTAACTTGAACAGAAAACAATCTCAACAAAAGGCTCAAAGAAATTATGCAATATGTGACTGAAATGTACAAATCAAGCAAAGATGAAAAATAGTGTACTCACAACTGCTGCCAGCTCAACAAGGGTAACTTAGCTCCACAATCAACTTAGGACAAAGGATTAAGGATCTAGGAATCTTCCACTGTAGAGAATAAGCTCCAAAGCTTACATCAACTAGCAGTTTGACTTGCAGTTGACTTTTTTGGACTTTTTAAGTAAAAGCAGGAAATAAGGAGCAATGAACTTACAAATAGCTATGGGAGCTATCATAAGCCTTAGTAAGCTTCTGGATCACAAACAACTAATCTTAACAATATTAACAATGAAATGTGATTTTGAGCATTTATAAGTAAAATCTGACAAAGAAACTTAGAACTTAATTAAATGATCAAAGGAACTTTTACATACACTAAAGAGTCTGAAATTACATTTTGAAAGCAAGGAAATCAACAGAAAATATAAAATACATTACGTCGACATTAATTCTATACTAAAAATCTATTTTACTCTAACTACTACATTACTCAGCTTCTTTCTTCACTTATATATACCCATGTATGATTTCTGAGTTTTCCCACTTCTTTTTCAGCCATTGGATGGCTTCTTTTGATCTTGGCCATTCAAATGAAATTTGGCGGGAAATGGAGCTTTTGGCAGGTGGAGGTTACTTGTAGCAAATTAAAGTTAATAAATGCATTTTGGACTAAGATGGAGGCTGTGGGGAACATGGTATGGGGTTGGTGAGCTGGAGGTGAGGAGGGGGGTTGGTTTGCAGTGTTTCCAGGTTACAAGTGGGAAGGATAAGAGGTGGTCAAACAAAAGTTTGACCGGGGTTTTGATATCTCAGGGAGTTATAAGGGTGAAGTTGGGCCTGAGGAGTGGGCTGGGTGGTGGATTGGTCGTGTTGGTGGATTGGTTGTAGATTTGGACTAAATAAATAACAAAGGTACACTTGGTTTTAGTATTATTTCACAAGGACCAAATGTATATTTCTTGAAAAGTACAAGGGCTGTTTTGGTCCATTTCCCAAAGTAGTCACAAGGTATTTTCCTGCCAAGTTTCAATAGTCCAAGGATGATGAGTGCAATTTCCCACTTTTGAAATACTCCAGGGACCAAAAATGCCAAATGTGAAACTTCAGGGACTAAATTGCAAATTTCTTCAAACTTTCATTTTAAGGACCATATGTGATAACTTGTGACTTCCCAAGGACCAAAGTTGATTTTTCTACCAAAAATTTCTACCAGGGACATAATCTGCCAAAATTGAAAGTACAGGGACCAAACTTGTAAAATTTCCAAAACTTTCACCAAAGGACTAAATATGATAACTTATGATTTCAAAAGGACCTTTGGTGACTTTTCATACAAAACAAATGCCTAGAGACTTATTTTGACAGGTTTTGAAAGTTGAGGGACTGAAACTGCCAATTTTTGCAAACTTTGTTCGTTTTTTAGCTGTTTTTACTCATTTTGCATCTAAAACATATAAAACACAATTTTGGAATATTTTCAGTATTTTGACGCATTATTGAGAGTTTTTAAATGTTTTGCAGCTCAGATTTGACAAAAAATGATGAGTGTTTGAGTATTCATCAATCCCCCACACTATACTATTGCTAATCCCTAGTAATCTTTTGAGAAAACTTAATGGATTTGAATCTCTTTACCAAAGCCATTACTTCTGGAGTAGCCAAATATTTCAGTTCAAGTAAGAACCATGGTACACTGATAACCATGTGATTTTAAGCAAACCACCAGCTGTCAACGGTTTTGATTTGTCTTTACCAGAAGCCGTTTGCTTCTGGACTAGCCAACTCTTGATGGACACAGTCAACATCTTGGTGAGTTGATTACCAATTATGGTTTTCCACTGCCTTTACCACAAGCCATAACCTTGCGGGCTAGCCAACTCTTTACTTTTTAGGATATGGTGAGTTGAGTACCATACAATTTTGGGCAAATTGTCAGCCATCAACGAATTTGAGATATCTTTACCAAGAGCTGTTTGCTCCTGGATTAGCCAGTCCTTTTGTCGTTTAGACATGGCGGACTGATAACCACAAAAATTTTTGAAATAAAGTGAAAAAAATTTAAAATTTTGGCCAAAAACGGGGGTACTAGATGGTAAAATGTGATCAAATTCGCTAGAATTCCCCCCCCCCCCCTCCCCACACTTAGAATTGAATATTGTCCTCAATATGCAAAGTCCCGGCTGTTATGCCGACTCATTGATCGTAAAAGGGCAACATTACAAGCTAAATGTGGAAACACCATTTTTCACTTTATTGTATTTATTATATATACATGGTAACAACAGCAGGGGTACTCCCCCACACTTAGGGTGAAAACCCCGTATGCATGCTACTGTTTTTGTTTACCGAGTCGCTAGCTTGACTCGACCCCGAATTCATTTGTTCTTGGGGAAGCAAGATGTGGAAGAAACAATCTCCATCGGACTTTCATTCAAGATGTTTGGACAAACATTTGAAGCACGTGAAAGTTCCACACCGATGAGATATACAGACCCTGGCTTAAAATAGTATAAACTATAAGCGGTGATACTGGAGTCAAAGATAATGTCTTCATTCCCGAAGGAGTGAAGAACAGGAGAGGTCACCCAGTAGATGAAGAATGGAAGGAAAATCTTGATAACAATCAAGACTAACTCATCATCATCAGTAAGAGAATTCATAATTTCAGGATTATGAATCTCATCATTTAAGCTCATTTGGTCTAGACATGGGATGGGATTTTGATATCAAGCAAATTCTCAGGGTTGAGAATATTTCCCTCCGGAACACAAAGATTATCTTTGTCTAGATCAAAGTAGAAGTTATCATACTCTGGTGAAGATATGATATGAGTGAGTTCACGGGATAACTCCTCGAAGGTGAATGAATCATATTCGGGGAGAGAAATTTGAGAATGAGAAGTGGTACTGCCACTAATCATCTCTCCCATATGATCAAAATGAAAGGCTTCAAATTCCGGTATAGGATTATCGGAAAAAATGTCACTATCCTTAATGGGGATAGGAGATGAAATAGGTTTCTCTTTGAAAGCCTCGATTTTAGAAATGAGGAGATTGACATTCAATAATGTTGCACGAAGTGCTTCATCCTTGATTTCAGTATCAATCTCATCATTCTCTTCTTCTAAGCTGACTAGCTCAGAAGGTAATTCTTCCAAGAAACTGATGTCTCCACAAGATAACGAATCGTCATCAGTAGAATCGGAGAACATCTCAACACTATCATTTGGGAAGATGAGAGGAGGAGGTATACCACACATATGATCAAGAATTCCCTGTGACTCTCTTAGGATTAGGACAAGGTTCTCAACACTAGAATTTATGAATTCGTCCGATTCCTTTTCAGGAACAGTGTCAAGATGCTCGTCCCCCATGCTCAGAGAATGAGTGCGAACCTCGGGTGTGATAACAGTGGGTTGAGATGGAATCTCAACTGATGGAATTTCATCTGATGAACCTGATGAATCTTTATAAAATTCAAGGATATCAAGGGTATCTTCATCATCACTGTCATCAGGAATGAAACAGAATCGAGAGCTAGATCTGGCTGCTTTTTCTTTTGCAATTGATTCCCTAATAGAGTTTTCAATGGCAATTTGAGAATTTATTTTAGCAGCCTGTTCTTCAGCTAACAATTCTTCCATCGATTTTTGGTTTAGATTATCTGGGGTATGTTTAATTCCTTTCAAATCTTTCACTAAATCCAAAAGATCAAGGAGAAGACTTTGAGGAATTGGCTGAGGTGGAGGTTCGTCATAATACGATGTGTCAAAATTATTACAAGGAAATGGATTCCTTGTTTGACAATCGGAGCTGAAGTGTGGACCTCCACAATAGTAAAACTGATGTGGCTGTGAGTCGTATGTGCTAGAGTCATAATCGTTATCAGAAAACTGCTGATAGATAAGCGTGTTTCCCGATTGACAATCAGAACTGTAGTGTGAACCACCACAGTACTCACAACAGTAAAACTGCTGAGTCTCATGGTGTGGTAGCTGATGGAATAAATCAGTCGTGTCATGGTAGGAATAGGGATCTTGGTTATAGACAGACCCGTTTCCTGACTCTACCATGCCACAATTGGGGCAATTACCACCATTATGAGGATTACCACACCATTGACAAATCAGAAGGTGTGGATGAGACATAGAAAGAATCAAAAGGTTTGGGAGGGTAAGGAATGAAGAATCAACAAGGTAGGAGGGTAAAGATGAATATTTTTGGATTTTTTGAAAGACATTTTATATACAAATAAAATAGAAAATCTTTTTGGGTTTTTGTGTTCGTTGAAAACTGATTTTAAAATGTTTTCAGGAACATTTTTGTTTTTATATGATAATAATAAGGAAATATGAACAAGGATGGGTAAATATACAATGAGTGTACATCCCGATTCACTAATCTGCAAACCGTTTAGAATAACGCGCACAACCTCCCCGGCAGCGGCGCCAAAATTCGATTGACTCCAAACGGTCAACCTAAATTGACCAGGTAAATGGTCAACAAGGTCAAACTGCCTAGAGTCAATGCTCCGTAGAAGTACAGGGTTTCCCTGGGTCGTTATGTCCCAGCGAGGTGTGCAATGGTATTCAAAACGGGTTTGTGATCGGGTGAATTTGGACAGAAAGGGGTTGTGAATGATTACACTACTGATTTATACAAGGAAATAGCTTAAATAAGTTATGTGAATGGTTACGTGAAAGTTAGATACTTAAAAACGTTTAAAACCTAAAAACGCGTACGTTTAATTTAAATTTACGTAGACGTACGAAATAAAACGCGAGTTTTATAGAAATAAAATACTTACGAATATGAAAATTACATTTTTACAATCCTAATGATAAAAGAAAATTTTTTGAAAAAGAAAAATAATTTTTACACTATTTAATTAATTAATTACTATTTTCCTATTTACTTTTAATTATTTAAATTACACTAAAATACAAATAATTATGAAATTAACTTAGAAAAATAAAATTTAAATTTGGAAAAATCTAAAATATTATAAAACTAATTTTTAAAACAGAAAAAATATTTTTAAGACTTTTTAAATAATTATTATTAATTATTAACTAATTATTAATTAATAAAAACTAAATTAAATTAAGAAAAATAGCAAATGAACAGTGCAAAATATATAACTTTTTCTAAAATTATTTTATAACTATAAGAACCTATGAAAATTATAAAAATGATAATAGCTTTTTAAATAAGCTGAAAATAAGCTAAAAAGCTTAAATAGAAGCTATCACTTTTGGAATTTTTAACTTTTCCAAAATTTTCTTTTTCAAAACTATTTAAATACACAAAAGAATAAACTTTAACAAAGGGACTTAGGCTAGAGCTTGAAAATAAGCAATATGGAACCCAAAGAGCTTAACAGGTTGTATGTTGAAGCTTATTAGGACTTATGCAAACTTAAATTAGCTACCATAAGCTACCACAAAGGTAAAGAAGCTAGAACAGATAATTAGAAACTTGAATTAAGCAAAAGGAAACAGAAAACTACATGCAATAAGATGGAAATAAGCAATAAGCAAATCCAAGTATACCACAGTCTACACAGGCCAAAATGGCCAGGTTTGCAGGCCTGTGGGGCCCACTAGAGAGATTGGAAGACAAAACAAAAAGCCAGTCCAAATAGCTGAGCTTATGGACTTTCTAAAAAGCTAGAGTATGACCCCTGGGCCCACTAGGGAAGGCAGGGGAGGGCTTGGAGTTTGGACACAAAAGCTGAGTGCATCAGCTTAAGGGGTGAAATGGACAAGAGAATGTGGCATGCAGCCCTAGAGATTAAGCCACAAACCTTAAAAATAAGCATGATGAGTGTGTAAATACTCATCATTTTTACCAATTCTGAACTGCCAAAACATCCAAAAACACTCAATAATGAATCAAAATAGTGAAAATATCACAGGAAAGTGTTTTACATGTTTTAAATGCAAAAATACCAAAAACAGATGAAAAACACATAAAGTTTGCATAATTGGCAGTTTCAGTCCCCCAACTTTCAAAAGTTGTCAAATCTAGTCCCTGGTCATTCTAAAAACTTGAAAAAGTCACCAAAGGCCCTTATAAATCAAAAAGTTACATGATTAGTCCTTTGGTGAAAGTTTCACAAAATGTCAAGTTTAGTCCCTGAACTTTGAAAATTGTCAAAAATGGTCCCTGGGATATGAAAAACTTTGAGAAAAACAAATTTTGTCCTTGCACTAATCTCTTATGGCAGGTTTGGTCCCTTGGTAGAAAGTTTGGTGAAATTACAAGGCAGGTCCCTGAAGTTTGGGGAATTGGCAGATTTAGTCCCTGGGGTTTTAAAAGTGAAAAATTCAAAATAAAACCTTATACTATTCATCATTGGCATTTTATACCCTTGGAAACAAATTTAGAAAATGCCAAAATCCAACCCTCAACTTTCCCAAAATTACACAAATGGTCCTTGTGAAATTAAAAACCAACCGGATCCAAAATAAGCTAAAACCAAACCACTAAACCTAGCCTAGTCCATCCTTTAGGCCCAAATAAACAACCAGTCCACACCCTAAGCCCAGTCCAACCCCAACTTTGACCCGGGTCCATTTGACTTCGGTCAAAATACCACCAAACCACCATCTCCCCCCAAAAACCACCCCGTAAACCTGCAAAACCACCACCACCACTTGCCCCAAGCCATCATCACCCTCCCACACCCCTCTGCACCTACCCTCACCTCAGCATTTAATGCACCACCCCCCAATTGCTTTAAACAGTCCCAATTGCCCCACTTCTATTTTGGCACGAAAAACAATTCAAAGGCTGAGATTGATTATAAGTGATCCAATGGCTCAGATGAAAGATGGGAAATGGTCAGAGATGCTCAGGAAACCCTAATCAGGGGCTATAAAAGGCAAAGAGATGCAAGAAGAAGTGTTGTCTAGTTTTTTTTAATAGTTGTAATCGTATAAGTAATTTAAGCAATTGTAGTGTAGTAACAAGCTTTTAAGCAGTTGTAGAAGTTAATTCCATGTATTGTTAAACTATTTTCAGTAATATATTCAAGTTTTCTCAGCTTATTTTGTTTATGCAATTTTCAAATTTCACTTGTTAATCTACATTATGGTCTGATAGGATTTAAGCTCAACTTATGAACTGAATAGGTACACATAAGCTCCAATAAGCTTATCAAAGCTTTAGAGACTTTAAAATTCAGCTACATTAGAAGAGAATCAAAAAGTTAAAATTGGTCAACATAAGTCAACTGTTTGCCTATTTGAGCTTGTTTCAGGTTTTGAGCTTGATTGAGGAGCTGGATTGAGTTGGAGATTGCCTATCTAAAGATAGGCTACAAAGGAAAATCCCTTGTTCATGCTAGGGATAGACTTGTAAGTTTTCCATATTTGAAATTTCACAAAAATCCTAAGTTCTTGGTTGATGCTCATTTGTTGGTTTAAATTTGTTAATTTATGCTTGTTTATGTGGTTTAAATCTTGTTTAAGTAGTTTGTAACTCAGTAAGCTTACTTGTTCAATAGAATCAATAGTTATCTATAAATTCAAATTTCAACTGTCAAGATTAGCTTTAGAGTAAAACTTGTGCTATTATAGTGATAATCTGTTTTTAAGTACTTAAACAAGCTCACTTAGTCATAATTAGTAGGTTGGAATCAAGAACTTGAACCCTAGTCATCAATTGCTTTGAAAATCTTTGACAAATAACCAATAAGGTGTGTTTGGTTTAAGAGATTGCTTGGTGTTCCATTAGTTACTTGTTGTTATTGCTATTTTATACATGTTTCATTAGGTAATATTAGGTTACTTTGACCATAAAACTCAGTAGGTTGTAGTTAAAAAGTCAAAATCATGATCTAATCACTGCCTCAGTTAACTGTGTATAAGTTTGGTGTCCATAAGCTCATAATCTGTTAATGAGTTGTTAATCTAGCTTTTAGTAATCTTATATTAGCTTAAAACATCATAAACAGTAGTTTAGATCACTTAGAATCTCACCAAAGTCAAAATTCCAAGTTCTTGTCAAAAGTCAAAAGTTGAATTCTCAGGTTTTCACCAAATTTCCAAATTTAATTGAGAGCTGTGTAATGGAAGTTAAGGGTTGAAACTTTGTGTGATTAAAGTCTACCAGCTTATCTTTGTCCCCTAATTTTTTGCTTGATTTATTTGGAAGCTTAAGTGGGTCCCACAGACCCTCAAAGTGACTTGCAGGGCAAAGGTGTGCCCTGCTCACCCAGATACCCAGTCACCACCACCACTTTGGTGGTGTTTTGTGACCACCTCAGTGGACCCCAGACCCCATAATTAGATTATTACAACCCCCGTCCTACCAGAGTCTCCCCTTTGACCAATACTTTGACCCCAAGACAAGTGGACCCCACCTAGATTTCATCTTAAAGTCTGTCCCAGGTCTGAGTCAAAAGTGCAAAGTGCAAAGTGCTTATTTTAGCTTATTCAGCTTATTTGTGTTGCTTACTAGTTGTATCTGGCTTATTTGAGTGTACTTAGCTTGTGTGTATCTGATTTCACCATTGTGGACCCCACCCAAAGCCATTTGACCCAAATTGACCAAACAGTCAACCAAAGTCAACTGTATAAGACAAGGGGGTGTTTATAGCTTATAAATAAGCTAATTTTCAAAGTGTTTTCACAAAAGTCTTTCATATTTAGTAGTAAAATAGTTCTGTAAAAGAAAAATCCAAAAAAATCAAAGTTAAAGTAAGTGATAGTTTCTATTTAATTCAAGTTAATTTTAATTTTCATTTTTATATTTTAATTAAGTCACTAGTGTTTTTATATTTTTATTAAATACCTTATATAGTAAAGTAATTTTGATAATTTTTTCAGATTTTTATTTTGTCATTTAGTGTTAATTAGATTTAATTTTAATTTTCTTTATTATTAATTAATATCAAGTATTAAATAGTTTAATTAGTTTTTATAAGGTTAAATCTAGTTTTTATAATTTTCCTAGTTCTAATATAGTATAATAAGTTTTTAGAAAATAAATTTTGATATTATACTGTTCATTTTCTATTTTTCTTATTTTATTTGTTTAAAATAGACTTAAGTTAATTAATAGGTAAATAATTAGTTGTTTAATCTTAAAACATAATTTTTAGAGTTTTTATAATTTTGTAGGATTCCTGTGATGGTTAAGTAATTTTATAAATTTTATCTTAATTTTCTAAGTTAATTTAGTATTAGTATTAATTAAAAGTAGTTTAATTAGTTTAATTAAGTTAAATAGTTTTTAATTAATAACAAAACCACAAAAAGACAAAAATATTTATTTTTATTTTTTATACTTTCTTCAAGTTCTAATTTAGGTTTAGAAAATATTTTTGTTAATTTTTAGTTTAATTTAAATCATTTGTCATTTTTAGTTTATTTAAATCAGATTTTTATTTAGATTTTAAATAGTTTAATTAATTAAATAATAGTTAAATATTATTTTAATCACTTTTCATAATTTCATTTTCATTTTCAATTTTAAGTTTTGAAAAGTGTCAAAAGCACCCCCTGTAGTTTGATAAATTCCAAAAACCCACTTTTCCAGTCCGATACGTGATCTTAATTGTGAATTTGTGCACATATCTGGTATCTGATTATTGTGAATATTATATCTGTGTACCAATACCAAAATAACAGTAGCAAACTCAATTCCATATCATCTGGGCTACTGTCCTCAGTCCCACTCACTCATAAACGATTCCAAAAGCACCATTTCAATCTCGTCGGGACTTTAATGACCCGAGAAAACACTATACTATCACCGGAGTATTGATTCTGGGCTGTCTTTGACTTGTTGACCTTGGTCAATAATAATCTGACGGTTCGGGACCAATCAAAATTTGGCGCCGCTGCCGGGGAGGTTGTTGCGTGTTTTATAAAATCGTTTTAAGTTTAGTGGTTTTCAAAACCCTCCCTGTACAAATTTCACACAAATTTGTAAAAAGTTTTTGTAAAAACTTAATCATATAAAAAAAAAACGTTCATTAACACTTCTCCTGAAGTGTTGAGAAACACCAAAAAAATTAAAAACAATCAAAAACAAACTGTGAAGTTAAATTACTTCGTGTTCTTTAAGATTACAACCTGAAACAGTTGGTTTAAGGTAAGTTCTGACATTAAATTGCGAACTGAAGAGGAAACCTATTTACTTCCTCCCGCCAGCCTGCGAGTAATCTTAAAGGGATGATTTCGGTTAACGAATCAGTTCCAAAAATATTTCCCAAGTTTTCTGCACACACACCCATAAGCCTAAAGCAGTTTTTCAAAAATCAATTAATAAACCCATAATAAGTTCCCAAACTTAAGATTAAAACTTGCCTTTATATCCCTGTGAGTGGTGTACCTTTTTCAAAGAAGCCATTCACTTGTGATTGCTGGTTTAAGTTCACTGTGGTTTTGCCTCAAACTTGTGTTGAAAAATTGTTTTTAGTGCATGCGCACTCGGTCTCAAGCAAAGAATAAAAAACAGAAAGACGTACCCGAGCTACGTTCTGATACAGAAACCGAAATGGCTGCTGGGCCACCACCACCATTACCACCCCCTGACCCTCCTAGGGATGAGCCAGCTCCCGATCTCCGAACGATGGAGGAGCTGTGCCAACCTACCATGCAAGGGCGGGGTGGGCCTATTGCACCACTCACTATTGGGGCTGCGGACTTTGGCCTCAAGCATCACATGATCCAACAAGTCCAGAATTCGTGTCAATTTCACGGATTACCGGGTGACGATGCCAACAAGCATCTTGACAAATATCTTACGGTCACCCAAAGCATGAAACAGCATGGTGTCACCGATGATGCCCTTCGGCTGTACCTCTTCCTCTATTCTCTCACTCATCATGCCACTGCATGGTTTGACCGACTCCCAAAGAATTCTATTCGAACCTTTGATGAAATGGTAACCAAGTTTCTAGCAAAATATTTTCCACCATCCATGGTTACCAAGTTACGAAATGATATCAGCAACTTCCGGCAACTTCCCGATGAGTCTCTTTTTGAGGCTTGGGAGCGTTATAAGCTAGCCATTGATCGGTGCCCTAACCACAATATGTTACAAGTTACCATCATAGATACCTTCTATAATGGTCTGACATTGAGGCACCGAGACATTCTCAATGCTGCTGCTGGTGGGACCTTTATGAAAAGGCGTCCCAAGGAGTGCTATGACTTAATCGAGAACATGACTGCCCATCATAACTTTTGGGATTCCTCTGCGGAGAGGGAAGCGTCATGTAATTCCGTTACTCCCTCATCATCATCTCCTGAAATAATCGCTCTTACCAAAAAGATGGATGATATTTCTACGGCTGTGTTGAGAATGAACCAAACGATACAACATCAGGTTCAAAATCAACAAGTGAAAGTCGTGGCCCGAAGTTGTGAAACTTGTGGGGGCCCACATCTGTATTCCGAGTGTCCAGCTACTGCTGAATTTCCTCAAGAGAACGTTTATGCTGCTAACGGTTCCTATAACACGGGGGGTAATTCTTACCAACCGCAAGGGGACCGTAATCTCTTAAGCTATCGTTCCAACAACTTTCTCGGACCTCCCGGTTTTAACCAAAATCAAAACCGTAACGCGAATCAGAATTTTAACCAAGGTCAAAACTCAAATTTCCAAAACCCGAACCAAAATCAAGGCCAGTTTAATCAAAACAATTTTCAAAATGGCAATCAAAACCAAGGTTTTCAAGGAAATTTTCAAAGAAACCAGAATCAGGGGAATTACAATCAGGGTAATTTCAATCAGAGAAACACTTTTCAGGGTAACAACAATCAAAATCAAGGGAATTTTCAAAACAACCGTGTTCAAAATCCCCCTGTTCAAAATCAAAACGTTGTTCCACCCCCGTCTTCCTCCGATGCTGAAATTAAACAATTCATGAAAGCACAAGAGGAAACGAATCGGTTATTGATCAAAACGATCTCTGATCTTCAGAAGTCTTTAAATGATCGACCCTCGGGCCCGGGTACATTACCGAGCAACACGATCGCTAACCCGAGGGGCGATGTCAAAGCGAGCACTACCCGAAGTGGGGTATCATACAATGGACCCTCGATTCCTTCTACCTCTTCTTCTCCTCCTAAGGTAGCGGAACGTGAACCTGAGGTCACTACGGACAAGGAACTTCCTACTAATAACAGAGGTACCAACAACGTCCAACCTCAAGTTGTCCCGGTCCCGGCTCGTAAGCCGAAAGTTGTATTTGATCCTCCTGTGAGTTTTGATGAAATCTCAAAGAATAATCCTAAGCCGTCAATTCCATATCCTTCACGAGTGACTGAACAAAAGAACCGCGAAAAAGCTAGCCATCAGATGGAAAAATTTTATCAAATTTTCCAAGAATTACACTTTGATATTAGCTTCGCGGACGCTCTTCTTCTCATGCCTAAGTTTGCTTCAACAATCAAAAATCTGATAAGCAACAAAGAAAAACTTTGTGAGATGGCAAAAACTCCTCTTAACGAGCATTGCTCAGCAGTGCTCCTGAAAAAGCTTCCCGAAAAGCTTGGAGATCCCGGGAAATTTCTCATTCCATGTATTTTCCCGGGGATGGTTGAATGCTTTGCCTTGGCCGATCTTGGCGCAAGCATTAACCTGATGCCTTACTCAGTCTGGAAAAGACTTTCTCTACCTACTCTCACTCCGACCTGCATGACACTCGAGCTTGCAGACCGTACTATATCCCGTCCTCTCGGCATTGCCGAAGATATCTTTGTGAAAGTAGGAAAGTTCCACTTTCCGGTAGATTTCGTGATTGTTGATTTCGATGCTGACCCACGAGTTCCTCTCATTCTCGGGAGGGGATTCTTAAGAACGGGTCGTGCTTTAATCGATGTATTCGAAGAAGAAATCACTCTACGTGTTGGTGGCGAAGCCATCACATTCAATCTTGATCAGACTTCAAGATACTCCTCCAACTATGACGCTGAAACGGTTAACCGAATTGATATCATCGATGTTGCGTCTGAGGAGTATTCTCAAGAGGTCCTTGGTTTCTCATCCAGTGGCAGTCTTTCTACTGACCCTATCATTTCCGACTCTTCCCCTTCCCTCACTCCGTTTGAGGGAAGTGACTTCCTTTTGGAAGAGCTCGAGGCTTTTCTTGCTCAAGATAGCTCAATTCCCGATGGAGTTGATGAAGACTATCTTGACCCGGAGGGGGACATTCTTCTCCTTGAAAGATTGTTAAATGACGATCCTTCACCCTCTCCGTCTCCACAAATACTTCATAAAGCGGAAGTCAAAAATGTTGAAATAACTGAAGACTTTCCCGAGGTTGAGCTCAAGGACTTGCCTCCTCATCTAGAATATGCATTTCTGGAGGGTGATAATAAATTACCCGTCATTATTGCCAAAGACTTAAAAGATGAGGAAAAGGCTGCACTCCTAAAGGTTCTTAAGTCAAACAAGCAAGCAATTGCTTGGAAACTCTCCGACATTAAGGGCATAAGCCCGAACTTTTGTACTCATAAAATCTTAATGGAGGATGACTTTAAACCAGCTGTGCAACATCAGAGAAGGGTAAATCCCAAAATCCACGAAGTTATCAAACAAGAAGTTCTTAAACTTCTTGATGCGGGATTGATTTACCCTATATCTGACAGTCCTTGGGTTAGCCTAATTCATTGTGTTCCCAAAAAGGGTGGCATTACCGTTGTCACCAACGAGGATAACGAGTTGATTCCAACTCGCTTGGTCACGGGTTGGCGGGTTTGTATTGACTATCGAAAGTTAAATGAAGCCACCCGTAAAGACCATTTTCCTCTCCTTTTTATGGACCAAATGCTCGAAAGACTTGCGGGGAATGAATACTACTGCTTCCTCGATGGCTTCTCGAGTTACTTCCAAATCCCCATTGATCCCCAGGATCAAGAGAAGACTACCTTCACATGCCCCTACGGAACTTTTGCTTACAGACGTATGCCTTTCGGCTTATGTAATGCACCAGGCACGTTCCAGAGATGCATGATGTCTATTTTTTCCGACATGATCGGGAAAACTATGGAGGTATTCATGGATGACTTTTCGGTCATCGGGGATTCATTTCAGACTTGCCTCTCCCACTTGGAACAGATGCTTAAACGTTGCAAAGAAACGAATCTAAGTCTCAACTGGGAGAAGAGCCACTTTATGGTCAAGGAGGGCATTGTCCTCGGCCATAAAATTTCAAAAAATGGGATCGAGGTTGACAGAGCTAAAATCGATGTCATTGCCAAATTACCTCATCCCACCACCGTAAAAGGTGTTAGGAGCTTTTTGGGTCATGCCGGCTTCTACCGTAGGTTTATCCAAGATTTTTCTAAGATTGCCCGGCCTATGACCCATCTCCTCGAGAAGGATGCTCCTTTCATCTTCTCTCCTGAGTGCATCGAAGCTTTTGAAACATTAAAGAAAAAGCTTACCGAGGCACCGATTCTTGTTGCCCCCGATTGGGACCAACCTTTTGAGCTTATGTGCGATGCTAGTGATTTTGCCATACGTGCGGTCTTGGGGCAACGAAAAGCAAAATACTTTCAGCCCATACACTACGCAAGCAAAACTATGACTGAGGCTCAAGGTCATTACACCACCACTGAAAAAGAACTCCTAGCTGTGATGTATGCCTTCGAGAAATTCCGGTCATACCTAATCTTGACTAAATGCGTAGTGTACACAGATCACTCGGCTTTGAAATACCTATTTGCAAAACAAGATGCAAAGCCGAGGCTTCTTCGTTGGGTTCTCCTCCTTCAGGAATTTGATATCATTATCCGTGATAAAAAAGGAGCCGAGAACCTTGCTGCTGATCATCTCTCACGATTAGAGAACCCTCATCAAGATGTGTCCGAGAAAAAGGAAATAAATGAAACATTTCCTCTCGAGACACTCAATGCGGTTGCTTTTCGCGGTGACTCTACTACCCCATGGTTTGCCGACTTTGCAAATTACCATGCGGGTAACTTCATAGTGAAGGGGTTAACGTCCCAACAAAAGAAAAAATTCTTCAAAGACGTTAAACATTACTTCTGGGACGACCCCTTCCTCTTCAAAATCTGTGCCGATCAAGTCATCAGGCGATGTGTATACGGACAGGAAGCCACTGATATTCTCAAGGCTTGCCATGCTGGACCCACCGAGGGCCACCATAGTCCTAACTACACCGCCAAAAAGGTGTTTGATTCCGGTTTCTATTGGCCCACAATCTACAAGGATGCCCACGAGTTAGTCAAAGCCTGTGATGCTTGTCAGCGTCACGGGAATATTTCACAAAAGAACGAAATGCCGCAAAATGCTATTCAAGTTTGTGAAATCTTTGACGTCTGGGGCATTGACTTTATGGGGCCATTCCCATCTTCTTGTGGAAACAAATACATACTCGTGGCTGTTGACTACTTGTCAAAATGGGTTGAGGCTAAGGCCTTACCCACTAATGATGCCCGAGTAGTTGTGAAATTCTTGAAATCCCTCTTTGCTTGTTTTGGAACCCCACGTGCCATCATTAGTGATCGCGGTACTCACTTTTGCAATGATCAATTTGCAAAAGTCATGCTTAAGTACGGTGTTACTCATCGTCTTTCTACCGCGTATCACCCCCAAACAAGTGGGCAGGTGGAGGTTTCCAACCGTGGTATTAAACGGATTCTTGAGAGGACAGTAGGTGAAAACCGTGCCTCCTGGTCGGATAAACTAGATGATGCACTCTGGGCCTTCCGTACAGCTTACAAAACACCCATCGGGTGTACTCCATACAAACTTGTATACGGGAAGGCGTGTCATTTACCGATCGAGCTAGAGCACAAAGCCTACTGGGCCTTGAAACATGCTAACTACGACCTTCATAAAGCGGGTGATCACCGTAAGGTTCAAATCAATGAATTAAATGAACTTCGTGATCAAGCCTACGAGAACTCTTTGATCTACAAAGAAAAGACAAAGAAGATTCACGACTCTAAGATTAAGAACCGAGTTTTTAACATCGGTGACAGAGTCCTTCTTTTTAATTCAAGATTAAAGATCTTCTCGGGGAAATTAAAAACCCGATGGACCGGACCATTCACTATTGCTAAAGTATACCCATACGGGACTGTTGAGTTATCTCAACCCGAAGGTCCCAACTTCAAAGTGAATGGTCATAGATTGAAACATTATTTTGGAGAGGACACACCACCCATTGTTGTCCCGGATCTCCAAACTTTCCCCATGGACCAATGAATTCGGGGATCGAGTCAAGCTAGTGACTCGGTGAACAAAAATTAGCAGCATATATGGGTTTTCACCCGTATTTCTGACTTCTTTCTACTTTCTACCACCCTAGTGTGGGGGAGTGGCCATCCCCCACCGTTTTAAAAGTAAATATGTTTCAAAATTCAATAAACATGTTTTGTATGTATATTATGTCATTCAATTCCCGGGCTGTCAGGGCAAATTTATTACAGTTAATCATTCACAAGTGATTAGCTAGCGTGGTAAACCTGACACAAGCCTGGGAGGTGTATGTATATTCTTTACTTTATCATTCAATTCCCGGGCTGTCAGGGCAAATTTATTACAGTTAATCATTCACAAGTGATTAGCTAGCGTGGTAAACCTGACACAAGCCTGGGAGGTGTATGTATATTCTTTACTTTATCATTCAACTCCCGGGCTGTCAGGGCAAATTTATTACAGTTAATCATTCACAAGTGATTAGCTAGCGTGGTAAACCTGACACAAGCCTGGGAGGTAGTGATTACCAAAAAAAAAAAAAAAAAAAAAAAAAAAAAAAAAAAAAAAAAAAAGATTGTATGTACAGATAAAATAAAGTGAAAAATAAAAATTTCCACAGTTAGAATCGAATATTAGCTTTTCCCGTTCAGAGATTCGGCATAATAGCCGGGACTTTGAATATTGAGGACAATATTCAGTTCTAGTGTGGGGGGGGGGGGGGGGGGGGGAAATTCTTACGAATTTTATCACAAAACTTTCCAAGTACCCCCATTTTAGGCCAAAATTTTTCACTTTATTCCAAAATTTTTGTGGTTATCAGTCCGCCAAAGTCTAAATGACAAAGGGATTGGCTAGTCCAGGAGCAAACGGCTCTTGGTAAAGACATCTCAAACCCGTTGATGGCTGGCAGTTTGCCAAAAATTGCATGGTTCCTCAGCTCCCCCGCATCCTCATAAGCAAATGAGTTGGCTAGCCCACAAGATTATGGCTTGTGGTAAAGGCAGTGAAAAATCCATAATTGGTATTCAGCTCACCAAGATGTTGACTTAGTCCATCAAGATGCTGGCTAGTCCAGAAGCAAACGGCTTTTGGTAAAGACAAATCAAATCCGTTGACAGCTGGTGGTTTGCTCAAAATCACACGGTTATCAGGTGTGCCACAGTTCTTACACCTGGCTACTCCAGAAGTGATGGCTTTTGGTAAAGAGTTTCAAATCCATTAAGTTATTCTCAAAAGATTGCTAGGGACTAGCAATGTTTTAGTGTGGGGGATTGATGAGTGTGTAAATACTCATCATTTTTACCAATTCTGAACTGCCAAAACATCCAAAAACACTCAATAATGAATCAAAATAGTGAAAATATCCCAGGAAAGTGTTTTACATGTTTTAAATGCAAAAATACCAAAAACAGATGAAAAACACATAAAGTTTGCATAATTGGCAGTTTCAGTCCCCCAACTTTCAAAAGTTGTCAAATCTAGTCCCTGGTCATTCTAAAAACTTGAAAAAGTCACCAAAGGCCCTTATAAATCAAAAAGTTACATGATTAGTCCTTTGGTGAAAAGTTTCACAAAATGTCAAGTTTAGTCCCCGAACTTTGAAAATTGTCAAAAATGGTCCCTGGGATATGAAAAACTTTGAGAAAAACAAATTTTGTCCTTGCACTAATCTCTTATGGCAGGTTTGGTCCCTTGGTAGAAAGTTTGGTGAAATTACAAGGCAGGTCCCTGAAGTTTGGGGAATTGGCAGATTTAGTCCCTGGGGTTTTAAAAGTGAAAAATTCAAAATAAAACCTTATACTATTCATCATTGCCATTTTATACCCTTGGAAACAAATTTAGAAAATGCCAAAATCCAACCCTCAACTTTCCCAAAATTACACAAATGGTCCTTGTGAAATTAAAAACCAACCGGATCCAAAATAAGCTAAAACCAAACCACTAAACCTAGCCTAGTCCATCCTTTAGGCCCAAATAAACAACCAGTCCACACCCTAAGCCCAGTCCAACCCCAACTTTGACCCGGGTCCATTTGACTTCGGTCAAAATACCACCAAACCACCATCTCCCCCCAAAAACCACCCCGTAAACCTGCAAAACCACCACCACCACTTGCCCCAAGCCATCATCACCCTCCCACACCCCTCTGCACCTACCCTCACCTCAGCATTTAATGCACCACCCCCCAATTGCTTTAAACAGTCCCAATTGCCCCACTTCTATTTTGGCGCGAAAAACAATTCAAAGGCTGAGATTGATTATAAGTGATCCAATGGCTCAGATGAAAGATGGGAAATGGTCAGAGATGCTCAGGAAACCCTAATCAGGGGCTATAAAAGGCAAAGAGATGCAAGAAGAAGTGTTGTCTAGTTTTTTTTAATAGTTGTAATCGTATAAGTAATTTAAGCAATTGTAGTGTAGTAACAAGCTTTTAAGCAGTTGTAGAAGTTAATTCCATGTATTGTTAAACTATTTTCAGTAATATATTCAAGTTTTCTCAGCTTATTTTGTTTATGCAATTTTCAAATTTCACTTGTTAATCTACATTATGGTCTGATAGGATTTAAGCTCAACTTATGAACTGAATAGGTACACATAAGCTCCAATAAGCTTATCAAAGCTTTAGAGACTTTAAAATTCAGCTACATTAGAAGAGAATCAAAAAGTTAAAATTGGTCAACATAAGTCAACTGTTTGCCTATTTGAGCTTGTTTCAGGTTTTGAGCTTGATTGAGGAGCTGGATTGAGTTGGAGATTGCCTATCTAAAGATAGGCTACAAAGGAAAATCCCTTGTTCATGCTAGGGATAGACTTGTAAGTTTTCCATATTTGAAATTTCACAAAAATCCTAAGTTCTTGGTTGATGCTCATTTGCTGGTTTAAATTTGTTAATTTATGCTTGTTTATGTGGTTTAAATCTTGTTTAAGTAGTTTGTAACTCAGTAAGCTTACTTGTTCAATAGAATCAATAGTTATCTATAAATTCAAATTTCAACTGTCAAGATTAGCTTTAGAGTAAAACTTGTGCTATTATAGTGATAATCTGTTTTTAAGTACTTAAACAAGCTCACTTAGTCATAATTAGTAGGTTGGAATCAAGAACTTGAACCCTAGTCATCAATTGCTTTGAAAATCTTTGACAGATAACCAATAAGGTGTGTTTGGTTTAAGAGATTGCTTGGTGTTCCATTAGTTACTTGTTGTTATTGCTATTTTATACATGTTTCATTAGGTAATATTAGGTTACTTTGACCATAAAACTCAGTAGGTTGTAGTTAAAAAGTCAAAATCATGATCTAATCACTGCCTCAGTTAACTGTGTATGAGTTTGGTGTCCATAAGCTCATAATCTGATAATGAGTTGTTAATCTAGCTTTTAGTAATCTTATATTAGCTTAAAACATCATAAACAGTAGTTTAGATCACTTAGAATCTCACCAAAGTCAAAATTCCAAGTTCTTGTCAAAAGTCAAAAGTTGAATTCTCAGGTTTTCACCAAATTTCCAAATTTAATTGAGAGCTGTGTAATGGAAGTTAAGGGTTGAAACTTTGTGTGATTAAAGTCTACCAGCTTATCTTTGTCCCCTGATTTTTTGCTTGATTTATTTGGAAGCTTAAGTGGGTCCCACAGACCCTCAAAGTGACTTGCAGGGCAAAGGTGTGCCCTGCTCACCCAGATACCCAGTCACCACCACCACTTTGGTGGTGTTTTGTGACCACCTCAGTGGACCCCAGACCCCATAATTAGATTATTACAACCCCCGTCCTACCAGAGTCTCCCCTTTGACCAATACTTTGACCCCAAGACAAGTGGACCCCACCTAGATTTCATCTTAAAGTCTGTCCCAGGTCTGAGTCAAAAGTGCAAAGTGCAAAGTGCTTATTTTAGCTTATTCAGCTTATTTGTGTTGCTTACTAGTTGTATCTGGCTTATTTGAGTGTACTTAGCTTGTGTGTATCTGATTTCACCATTGTGGACCCCACCCAAAGCCATTTGACCCAAATTGACCAAACAGTCAACCAAAGTCAACTGTATAAGACAAGGGGGTGTTTATAGCTTATAAATAAGCTAATTTTCAAAGTGTTTTCACAAAAGTCTTTCATATTTAGTAGTAAAATAGTTCTGTAAAAGAAAAATCCAAAAAAATCAAAGTTAAAGTAAGTGATAGTTTCTATTTAATTCAAGTTAATTTTAATTTTCATTTTTATATTTTAATTAAGTCACTAGTGTTTTTATATCTTTATTAAATACCTTATATAGTAAAGTAATTTTGATAATTTTTTCAGATTTTTATTTTGTCATTTAGTGTTAATTAGATTTAATTTTAATTTTCTTTATTATTAATTAATATCAAGTATTAAATAGTTTAATTAGATTTTATAAGGTTAAATCTAGTTTTTATAATTTTCCTAGTTCTAATATAGTATAATAAGTTTTTAGAAAATAAATTTTGATATTCTACTGTTCATTTTCTATTTTTCTTATTTTATTTGTTTAAAATAGACTTAAGTTAATTAATAGGTAAATAATTAGTTGTTTAATCTTAAAACATAATTTTTAGAGTTTTTATAATTTTGTAGGATTCCTGTGATGGTTAAGTAATTTTATAAATTTTATCTTAATTTTCTAAGTTAATTTAGTATTAGTATTAATTAAAAGTAGTTTAATTAGTTTAATTAAGTTAAATAGTTTTTAATTAATAACAAAACCACAAAAAGACAAAAATATTTATTTTTATTTTTTATACTTTCTTCAAGTTCTAATTTAGGTTTAGAAAATATTTTTGTTAATTTTTAGTTTAATTTAAATCATTTGTCATTTTTAGTTTATTTAAATCAGATTTTTATTTAGATTTTAAATAGTTTAATTAATTAAATAATAGTTAAATATTATTTTAATCACTTTTCATAATTTCATTTTCATTTTCAATTTTAAGTTTTGAAAAGTGTCAAAAGCACCCCCTGTAGTTTGATAAATTCCAAAAACCCACTTTTCCAGTCCGATACGTGATCTTAATTGTGAATTTGTGCACATATCTGGTATCTGATTATTGTGAATATTATATCTGTGTACCAATACCAAAATAACAGTAGCAAACTCAATTCCATATCATCTGGGCTACTGTCCTCAATCCCACTCACTCATAAACGATTCCAAAAGCACCATTTCAATCTCGTCGGGACTTTAATGACCCGGGAAAACACTATACTATCACCGGAGTATTGATTCTGGGCTGTCTTTGACTTGTTGACCTTGGTCAATAATAATCTGACGGTTCGGGACCAATCAAAGCACTTAGCCTTGAACATGGGCTGATTGGCTTTATAAAAAGCCAAAGAGCATGCTGTGGGACCCACTAGGGAACAAGTTACGGCTTATTGAAAAGTTGACAAAACAAGGGGTCTGTGGTGCAGGGCATGAACAAGCCCTGCAGCCTGATTTAAGCCACCAATTAAGCTATAAACAAAATACACAAAAATAAGCCCTTAACTAATTTCTAAAGACTAGCTGACATACTTTAACATGTAAAAAGCCTGAAGTCAAAATCCAAACACACAAATCAAAACAAATCCTACAAGATTTGGTTTTTCCTGCCAAAGTTGAAATTTGACTTTTAAGTTTTGATGAAAGATTGACTTTATTGAATTTCTAATGCTCTCTAATGATTTAATATGCTATAATAAACTGAAATGAAATGAGATTATGCTACTTTAACCATTATCAAACTGATATAGATGATTGTGCTACTTTAAATCTTAACAATTGACAGACAAATTGATCAAAGGGTCATTTTTGACTTTTGCAACTGTTGGTACTAAATCTTATGATCACTATGACCTAAAATAACCTAAGGGTGCAGGTTATGAGCATAAACAACAACAATGAGCTCCTCGAATCCTCTAAACAGCATGAACCAAACACTCTATAATGAACCAGTTTTAATGATTTGATAGGTAATTGGTGACTGAAACAATCCTACTGATGCTACCCTAGGATATAAGCCATGGGGGACTGAATGCAACTAACTTGAACAGAAAACAATCTCAACAAAAGGCTCAAAGAAATTATGCAATATGTGACTGAAATGTACAAATCAAGCAAAGATGAAAAATAGTGTACTCACAACTGCTTCCTGCTCAACAAGCGTAACTTAGCTCCACAATCAACTTAGGACAAAGGATTATGGATCTAGGAATCTTCCACTGTAGAGAATAAGCTCCAAAGCTTACATCAACTAGTAGTTTGACTTGCAATTAACTTTTTTGGACTTTTTAAGTAAAAGCAGGAAATAAGGAGCAATGAACTTACAAATAGCTATGGGAGCTATCAAAAGCGTTAGTAAGCTTCTGGATCACTAAACAACTAATCTTAACAATATTAACAATGAAATGAGATTTTGAGCATTTATAAGTAAAATCTGATAAGGAAACTTAGAACTTAATTAAATGATCAAAGGAACTTTTACATACACTAAAGAGTCTGAAATTACATTTTGAAAGCAAGGAAATCAACAGAAAATATAAAATACATTAAGTTGACATTAATTCTATACTAAAAATCTATTCTACTCTAACTACTACATTACGCAGCTTCTCTCTTCACTTATATAGACCCATGTGTGATTTCTGAGTTTTCCCACTTATTTTTCAGCCATTGGATGGCTTCTTTTGATCTTGGCCGTTCAAATGAAATTTAGCGAGAAATGGAGCTTTTGGCAGGTGGAGGTTACTTGTAGCAATTTAAAGTTAATAAATGCATTTTGGACTAAGATGAAGGCTGTAGGGAACATGGTATGGGTTTGGTGAGCTGGAGGTGAGGAGGGGGGTTGGTTTGCAGTGTTTGCAGGTTGCAAGTGGGAAGGATAAGAGGTGGTCAAACAAAAGTTTGACCTGGGTTTTGATATCTCAGGGAGTTATAAGGGTGAAGTTGGGCCTGAGGAGTGGGCTGGGTGATTGATTGGTTGTGTTGGTGGATTGGTTGTGGATTTGGACTAAATAAACAACAAAGGTACAGTTGGTTTTAGTATTATTTCACAAGGATCAAATGTGTATTTCCTGAAAAGTACAAGGGCTGTTTTTGTCTACTTCCCAAAGTAGTCACAAGGTATTTTCCTGCCAAGTTTCAATAGTCCAAGGATGATGAGTGCAATTTCCACTTTTGAAATATTCTAGGGACCAAAAATGCCAAATGTGAAACTTCAGGGACTAAATTGCAAATTTCTTCAAACTTTCATTTTAAGGACCATATGTGATAACTTGTGACTTCCCAAGGACCAAAGTTGATTTTTCTACCTAAAATTTCCACCAAGGACCAAATCTGCCAAAATTGAAAGTTAGGGACCAAACTTGTAAAATTTCCAAAACTTTCACCAAAGGACTAAATATGATAACTTATGATTTCAAAAGGACCTATGGTGACTTTTCTTACAAAACAAATGCCTATTGACTAATTTTGACAGGTTTTGAAAGTTGAGGGACTGAAACTCCCAATTTTGCAAACTTTTTCGTTTTTTATCTGTTTTTACTCATTTTGCATCTAAAACATATAAAACACAATTTTGGAATATTTTCAGTATTTTGACGCATTATTGAGAGTTTTTAAATGTTTTGCAGCTCAGATTTGACCAAAAATGATGAGTGTTTGAGTACTCATCAATCCCCTAGACTATACTATTGCTAGTCCCTAGCAATCTTTTGAGAAAACTTAATGGATTTGAATCTCTTTACCAAAGCCATTACTTCTAGAGTAGCCAAATATTTCAGTTCAAGTAAGAACCATGGTACACTGATAACCATGTGATTTTAAGCAAACCACCAGCTGTCAACGGTTTTGATTTGTCTTTACCAGAAGCCGTTTGCTTCTGGACTAGCCAACTCTTGATGGACACAGTCAACATCTTGGTGAGTTGATTACCAATTATGGTTTTCCACTACCTTTACCACAAGCCATAACCTTGCGGGCTAGCCAACTCTTTACTTTTTAGGATATGGTGAGTTGAGTACCATACAATTTTTGGCAAATTGTCAGCCATCAACGGATTTGAGATATCTTTACCAAGAGCCGTTTTGATACACAATTTTGGAATATTTTCAGTATTTTGATGTATTATTGAGTGTTTTTAAATGTTTTGCAGCTCAGATTTGACCAAAAATGATGAGTGTTTGAGTACTCATCAACTTGTCACCCACAAAGCCCAATACTAATAATCAATTTTCAGAAACAAAACCTAGATCAGAACCTCCACATTCAAAACCCAAATCAAAATATAATTATGAAACCGAAATAACAAGCGGAAGATGAAATTCAAAAATGGTAGATTGGACTAAATCTCACCAGGGTTCTAGTCGGATTCTCACTAAACCAAAATCTGGAAAGTTTCAACAGCTAGAACCACTGGATCTGAGCTCACGCGTCGGCATGTGAGAAAAGGCGGCAGCGCGTCGACGGCTTATGGCGGCACATAGGTGGTTTTATGGTGACGAGATTAGGGGATTTTGCAATTCGTGACTAACTGAATTTGATTATGTGGGAGGTGAGATTTGAAACAGACTCTAACTAGGTGCTCTAAAAAATGATTAGGTATCTCACTATCTCCAGGTACCCTTTTCAAAACAAAAACTAAAATTCTAATTGGAACGAAACTCCAATTTTAATTTACTCATGCAAGCTCTGATACCATGTAAACAGAGTGGACAACCATAATAAACCAAACGACTACTTTGTATTGAGTTGATTGATGATGATAATAGAGATTGCAAGAGAATATATATAGAAACGTGAGAAACCTAATATCGAAATGGGCCTAACAATAAACTAATATAATACGGGCCTAATAGTAAGTACTATTAATTCTAACAATGTTTCTAAAGTAATAACTAATTCAAATTATTTTTCCTTCATACTTATACATGTGTGTTCAAGGAAAAAAACAACATAAATGACAAGCACTTAAAGCTTTAAAATAAATGATTAAAATGGCTAATTCATGGCCCATTTTGTGCATAAAATTGTGTGTCAATCTTTCATTATTTGTAACAAAAAGATTAACTGTATCGTAAACCCATGGTTGCCAAAGCACAAGGTGCTAGTTGGGGGTTGACTACCTTATAGCTTGTAATCGGCCTAGGTAGGGATTAATCCGATTTGAATTTGATATATGACTTTTCAAATTATATGTTTAACACACAGGACCACAAAAATATTCTTATAAAAATTAACAAAATTATTAAAATACCGATTTTTCTAAGTTAACCTTAAGTTTTGACAGATTTTGACCAAAAATGATTTGAGTTTTGACTTTTTTGTGAGATCAGCAACCGATCATTTACCTTTTAGCAAGTGATCACCGATTACTCGGCCTTTTAACCGTTGTTTTGCAACAGTGCATAAACTAAAGAAATATTAAGTCTCTTGATTATTTCTCAAAAATTTATTAGAGCCGAACTTTAATCAAATGATGAGTTGAAATACAAATTGATCCTAAACATATTACACAACATATTTGCTTTTGTGATAATCCAACTAATAGTAACTGTTGGGAAACATTAATCAGATCTTCATATGTTTTAATGATGACCAATAAACCTTTGAAACACATAAATAACAAATGTTAGCAAAATTCCTGCCGGCCCAATAACTGCTCATGGCATGCTGCCAGTGCTTTGATGCGCCAACAACACGCCAGGCCACTGTAATGGTCGGGACAAAATTTCAAAGTCGGCTTTCCCCTTACCCTAAAATGTGGATCTTTTAATACAGGTATGAATATGTTATGTACTTCATTGGGAACACTCGAAACGTGTTTTAGAATTAGAGGGATCCAAATTTACAAACTCCCGTTTTTGGCAAAACGCCAACTCAAGCATTTTGATAAATGCCTATAGCCAAGGCTTTTCTAAACCTATGGAGATTATATGTTTCACGTGACATCAAGTGAAAGTATTCATATGGGCATAATCCGTGTTTACGTCTTCTCTAATCACGTAACGGGTTTACTCCCTTATTGGTCAAACTAAGTTAAAGGTCCCTTTGCGTAAACGCATCATTTCCCGTTATGGGATATGCTTTACAATGATGTAAATCACTTAGCTTGTTTTCATCAAGATGATTATTGATTACGGTCGAGTCGTGAAAATTCACGTATTATGAGATTATGAATACTCGATGTTAAGTTACTTGAGATTATAAGTAACCTTTGATTTTCTCAAACCCATAATCATAATTGTCATCTCTGTTAATACAAATAATGTCAAAAACTTTATTCGCATTATTTGGTTTCCTCGTGTTTTGATAATCACAAAATATAAAGACATTTTACGTAAAGTTACGGTTTACAAGTTTTTAATCGAGGAAACTAGTTACTTCTATGTAGATGCTTCAACATCACTTCAGGTATGAACAAAATTTATACCATCATTAGTTAAGTGATCAAAGATTTTTATTTTCATCTAAACTTACATTTTTAAGTTTAACAAAACATTTTTACAAAAGTATTTTTGTAATTTCAAAGAAACGTTTTATTAAGAAAACAAATTCAAATTCAAATCTCCCAACAGCTAGTTTTCCCTCCAACCTTCACCAGATAGTTTTTCACCACGTCTGGACAATAATGGGAGCGTTTGTCGGGGCGGTCCCGTAAAGGGGTCGACGGTCCCTTAGTGATAAAGGACCGTCGCCTATTTAAGGGACCGTCTGCTCCTTTGTGTCGACTATAAATACTGGACTGTTTTCTTTTAGAAATAAGACTTTTCACACACACAAAAATTTCCTGGTCTTTGTTCCTTTTATTCTTTGATCACTATAACATGTCGGTATATGTTTATAAGTGATTTCCTCTTCCGTCAAGTACAAGAGAAGAACTCTCGACAACTATGAAGATTTGAGATGTTATAGATGTCCACACACAACATGTAACATGTGTTACGTGATAGGATTGATATCATTGTTTTCCGACTTGTGTGTGAGTCGAGGATGGGGTATAAACTTGGATGGTGATGTAGTTCCAAGTATTGTATTTGTGTGAGCTTGGATGGTGATGTAGTTCTAAGAAAACTTGTAACTAGATTAGTTCATGTAATTCTTGTGAGGAGAGTAATGTCCAAAAGTGTAGGTTAGGATTTTTTTGTGTCATTATGTAAACACTTGGATCGGGGATGATCAAGTGTGATATGTATGTAAAGACTTGATTCGAGTAAAGAATCAAGTGAGTCGTGTGTGTGAAGGCTTGGTTTGGGTGAAGAACCAAGTATGTCTACCAAAGAGAAGACTTGGATCGGGTGAAGATTCAAGATGGACAAGAGTGCTTGTTCGTGTGGCCACGTGGGCCTTTGGAATAGATTGGTTCTAGATATGATTAGAACTCGACATTATGCTTAGTTTCGTTAAGCCTTGTGTAAGCATGTGTACGGATTGCTCCGCCTGAAGGAGTGTGTTGATATAGATATTGATAACTCTCGAGTGTGGTACTCGGGGAGTGGAGTAGGACGGAGAGTGGGCTTCGTGCCGAACCACTATAAATCGTCGCGTCTCTTAGGTTGTGTTCTTTCCTTACTCTTTACTTTACTTATTTGTTAACATTCCTAGTTGCTAATTAGATATCACATAACAAGTAGAATTCAATAAGTTTGAAAAAGAAAAATAACCGGACCTAAAAACGGCGAAACGTTTTGTAAAGCATAAATGAGCGGCGAAACTATTCAACCCCCCGCCCCTTCTAATTTCTACAATTGGTATCAGAGCTTCGTTTATCAAGATCTTTAAAGTATATTGTACTTTAAAACTTGGATTGATCTATGGAATCAATATGATATCTAGAAGGGCGTTACTTGAATGAGCCACCATTTTTCGAAAATGAAAATTTTGTCATTTAGAAAAATGAATTTGAAAGTTATGTGAAATCAATTAGTCATGATCTTTGGCATGTCATTTCATTTGATCAATTTTTTAATCAATGAGAACAAATTTCTAAAACCAAAAATCTCACAAGAAGCTTTTGCTTGACATCGAGGTTCAAATGTTGGTTCATAAAAATTTGCCTAAAAAGAGTTTTGATAAAACTAGTTTATGTAATGTGGCAAATGATATATTGCAAAATATCTTAGATTTTTATCAAAGGAATGTTCAAGCCAAAGATGATGAAAATATGTTATTAGAAAAACACCTAGTTTAAGTGGAATCATATACTACTAGTTTGAATGTCTTCATTGTAGGTAATGTTGCCGACAAGAATTCCTTAAGCAACCTAGTTGGTGTATCAATCTACTTGTTTTGATGTAATGACTATCAAGAAGACAATGTGCGGGTTTATGTGTTATATGGATTGCTAGCTAAGAAGACATTACGGGCCTTAAGCATATTGACAACCTAATGGTCATCTCACCAAGCCGATTGCATTACTAATCATTAAGCCTAATTTCCAAGTGAGTATCATCTTAGTCTAACATCACCAACAACATAATTTTTGGTTATGTGCAAATAAGGATAGCTAAAGGCCAAGGTAAGTCTTCTCACTAATCTTGACTATTATGCTTGCTACTTGATTGCTTGCTATATGATTCATGAAACTATGTGGTTAGGAGCTACTTGCTTGCATGTTAGATAACCTTTGTATGCCATTATGTGCTAGATGCTTTATGTTGTTTAGACGCTTTGTCTAAATGCTTATCCTTCTTTGGATTCAAGCAAACTATTTGGAAAAACAATGGCCTTACCACAACCATTGTTTATAATGAATTTAACATCAATCAATCACTATAGACGATGCACACTTGTTTCACTCATTATTTGCTCTCTAGTTCTCTTCTATGGCATTTCTTGAAACTTACTTGATTGACTTCTAGCCTAGCTCGATGCGAATCTCATCCTTAAATCTCATTCTCTCTTTTCTTCTGTTTTGGCTCAAAATCTACTCTTTAATCAAGCGTATCGAGTCTTTCATTCTTCTTATGTCTCAATTCCACTCCTTACCTATTCCTCAGCCTACTCGTGCGTATTGTGTCATTTTCGTGTCTTAAAACTCAATGTGTTATGTTTTAAAACCATCTAAAACCAAAGATTTTGCATACTAACCAAAACACCAAAAATCGTCCAAAGACCACAAGCTTCTGGTGGCGGTCCTTTAGCTCCCGACGGTCCCATATCGATAAGGGACCGCGATGAGGCGAAAAGTGTACCGCTTTTAAGGGGTTATTTAAGCCCGAATTCGTGATTATTTGATCAATTATTGCCCTAAATCGTTCCTTTAGTCATTTTAGGTACTTTTGAGGAGAAATCTAGAAAAGGAATCATTTTGGACGTTTTTGCAGTATAAAAGTGAAGAAAATGGCAAAGTCTCAAATTCCTTGCTGGGAACAGTACCTGACGACGTCAAGGATTAACACATGACGACGTCAAGGATTAACACATGACGACGTCAAGAGTGATAAAAGAGGTGGAAGTGGATATTATAACGTGACGGCCCAGAGTATTTTCAATATAATTGGCCTGACGGCATCACCAAGGCCGTCAGGGTCAAAATGCAAGTGACGGCCCAGAGCATATTTCTACATGAAGGCATCAAGACTGGATCTAGGCAATACGACTCTTAACGTGGCGGTGAGTTTACGGCATCAGAAGTTAATACATGACGCCGTCAGGATGCTTTGTCTATATATATTTTTTCAATTTTTCATTGTAAATTGCGGAACAAGTTGTGGAATACTAGAGCATAAACCCTAGGTCGAATTTTCTGCTTATTGAAGGGGTTTCAAACCCTTCTTTATTCCATGTTTGAATAAAGATAAGTTCTCCAATAATCATTCAATATGTCTATGTGTTGTTTGATTCTATCTTATGCTTGTCTTTCTTTTAACATAGTAAGGTTTTATTTTATTTTTAGGTTTTCTTTAGTCTATCTTATTTCTTCGTTTCTTTGTTCGTAACCTTTGCCATCCGACATCATGGAAGGTGGTAATATCTTAGATCCAATCAACCCACCACAACAAAACAACCCACAATACCCACCACTAGCAAACCAACCTCCTAGACCCCGAACTTTAGGAGAGTATTCCCGTCCTAGCCACCAAGGCTATCGAAATACCATTGAGCTCACTCAAGGAGCCAATGTGTCCCCTTTGCGATCCGACACCATCCGGTTGGTGCAAAGCGGATGTGCATTCCATGGACTTCGTTCCGAAGATCCTAATCAACATCTCAAGGATTTCCTAAAAATCGTAGATTCCATAGACCTTGGTGTTGCAACTAGAGAGACAACCCGATTGCGTCTATTCCAATTCTCTCTACGTGACCAAGCTAGTCAATGGCTTGAACGTTTACCCGCGGGATCCATCACCTCTTGGGATGATCTTACCACTCATTTCTTTGCTCAATTTTTCCCACCAGGGAGAACTACTAAGCTTAGAAATGATATCTGGATGTTCCAACAAAGTCAAGGTGAAACTCTATATGAAGCATGGACTCGTTTCAAGGACATACTCCAAAAAGTCCCTCATCATGGCATAGATCTTTGGCTCCAAGTCGAAATCTTCTATGACCTTATCGATCTCTCCATAAGGCGAACCATTGACCAATCGGCCGGTGGCAAGCTACATGATCTAAGTGCGGAAGAATCATGGGAACTCATAGAAGATCTTGCTCTCTATGACAACGAAAGTTGGAATGATCCCCGTGATTTGAACAAAACGGTCAAGGGAATATCTTTGCCTTCGAACAATTCTAGCACTCCCGACCGTAGGATCATGGAACTTGAGGACCAAGTCAAGTTTCTCATGAAATCCTACGAAGCTCCTAAGCCTTCAAGCCAAGTGAACAAAGTCACTTCTTCATGCGAATTATGCAGTGGTCCCCATGACACTCGTGATTGCGTGGAACTCCCCGGACAAGCTTTTGTGGATTACGCATCCTCGCGTACCGACGAAGCGGGAGACAAGTGGTACACTTTCAAACCCGAGCCAAACCCTTACGGTAATTCCTACAATCCTTCTTGGAAAAATCACCCGAACCTTAGGTGAAAAAAAAAACCAAAACATGCCTCAAAATAATTCTTCCAATCCACCTAATCATTACCAACCAAACGGCCCACCCTCTAACAGTACTTTCAACAACAATCCTTCCAATAACTATGGTAGTACCAATAATCTTGAAGGATTGATTTCCAAGTTTATGGCATCTCAAGAAGCTCGCATAGCTAAGTTTGAAACCGAATTCAATCAACAACAAACGGAGATGACCAATAAAATTGACAACTTGTTGAAAGCCCTCAACAACCAAGTGCTAACTGTTAGGAATACAAATATTCCTATAAAAGACTCGGTCACCTAAATGTTGTAATAGCATTAAGATAGCTCGTAGTTAGTTTATTATTTAGTTAGAATTAGTTTAAGTAACATCGTGGAAGAAGGACGGGTCTTTACCCACTGTATGCCTGATCCACAGTCCGAGTGTGGGCGTTTTCTTTATTTGTATAAATACCCATCTCCCACCAAGGGAGAGGGTTGGACCTTCTCATATTATCAATCTAATATTTCTAGTTTTCTCTCGTCCTCTCAAGGTTCCCACTTTTCTTTCTTTCTCTTCTACTCTAACAACACACTTCCACCATGGATTACATGTTTGTGACTTGATGTTTATCCTACAATTGGTATCAAGTGCCAAGGTTTCATCTTAGGGCCTTGTAGAATCGAATTTGGTATGGTTTTGTGTAGTTTTTGTGAGTTAGAAGAGTTTTCTTGAAAACATCTTGGTTTGATCTTTCTAGTGTTATTTGACATGTTAGAGGTGTACTTTTATGATCATTGGTGTTATTACTACATTGTTTTTCAGTTGGTTATGCTATATCATACATCTATTTGATGTTTGGA
This sequence comes from Artemisia argyi, assembly GCA_030686995.1. Classification (NCBI taxonomy): domain Eukaryota; kingdom Viridiplantae; phylum Streptophyta; class Magnoliopsida; order Asterales; family Asteraceae; genus Artemisia; species Artemisia argyi. Next base: position 160,261,643 of record CM060693.1, read on the forward strand.
TTGTTTTTGGGTCATTATGCTTGGTTGCGGTTTGCTCTACTTTTTCATTTCCTGGTTGCGGTTTGCTACCGGATCCTGTGGTTTGCTAGATAGCGATTACTATTTTGGGTATAAGGAAAAAACGCAAGACAATGACTGTTTTGGACTTTTATGACTTGCGACTTGCGTTAGCGGTTTGGTAGTTAGCGGTTAGTTGTTTGTGGTTTGCTCCTGCGGTTTACGTTTTCTGCATTTACTTCACTAGCGTTTAACTCATCCTGCGGTTTACCCCTTATAGCGGTTTGCTCCTAGCTTTTAACTCTTCCTGCGGTTTGCTCCTTGCGGTTACCTTGCCTAATCCTGCGATTACTTATCGATTGTGATTACCTAAAGTTTGCGGTTTGCTCTTACTTGCGTGTACCTCTACACTTTCAGCATTTAAGTGTGTAGTGTGGTTCTTGTGATTGGTTAACAATTTATATTTGGTGAATTGTTGTAACGTAAGTCATTTCGATTAATCTAATTGTGATCTGACGTTGTGAGTTAATTCTTACGACTTGACTAATCTCAATTGGATATATTGTAACTTGACTTGTCGCGACTTGACACTTAGTGCAAATTGTGATCCACCTACATCATCATGTCAACTTCTTCAGATTCAGTTATACCTGAAATTCTCAAATTATACGACATGGTTGATGAACCTTTGACTTCTAATCTTTCACTACAAATCAACGTATTTGTACCTGATAATGCTTCAATGATACCTTCGTGCTCGGATCCTCAAGAGAATGTGACTCATCAGCCAAGTAACTTACTTGATTATGCAAGGGAATGCCACATTGAATGCTTTCGACTACTTCACTCACACCTCTCAGTACTGTTAGAGAGAAATGCGGTCAGTTTTAATATTTTCTGATAAAAGGAACCTTTTTCTTTCTCCCCCTCAATCTGTGAGGGAGGTTGTTATGTATCAGATTTGATGAGTTTACAAAGCATACGGCTTCAGGACACACCAGTTTGGGACCCTCACATAATCTTTTATCTCCTGGACCAATAAGTTCGGGACTTGTACAGAACTTCAACCATGTCACTCCCTATGTTCCTCCCACTTTTGAAGAATTGAAGACGTTATTTAACCCTATGTTTGATGAGTACTTCGAGTCACAGCCACCTCATGAACCGGTACAGCCAACTGCTGAACCTAATATTATGGCTGTAAATGCACCTCATGACATAAATGGTCCATCTACCTCCATCTCTCTTGATTTGGATGCACCAAAATGTAGCAACTCTCAAAATGAATCAAATATACAATCGTCTTCTGAACACTAAGGAGTGACATCTGAAAACTCATGGGAAGTTAACCCTTTTGCTCCACCTGAGGAAGAACCATTTGAAAATGTTTTTGCACCTGAATCCTCCAACGAAGCATCATCCTCAGGAGAGTCAAACAATGCTATATCAGTCCACTATCCTCAACCTCATGAACATCTCAGAAAATGGACAACTGATCACCCCATTGACAACATCATAGGAAATCCTTCACGACCTTTGTCCACCAGAAAACAACTTGCCAGTGATGCCTTGTGGTGTTTCTTCAACTCCGTCTTGTCCAAAATCGAACCCAAAGACTTCAAGGATGCTCTGACTAAAGTATCCTGGTTCACTGCAATGCAAGAAGAAATCCATGAGTTTGATCATCTTGATGCATGGGAATTAGTACTACCACCTGAATGCGCAATGATCATTGCTCTCAAATGGATTTTCAAAGTAAAGCTTGATGAGCATGGTGATGTGTTGAAAAACAAGACTCGACTAGTTGCTAAGGGATATAGTCAACAAGAGGGTATTGACTTTGAAGAATCGTTTGCACCTGTTACTCGTATCGAGGCCATTGGAATCTTTCTTGCCAATGCTGGCAGCAGTAACATGATTGTTTATCAAATGGATGTTAAGACTGCCTTCCTGAATGGGGAATTAAAAGAGGTGGTCTATGTTACTCAGCCTGAAGGTTTCGTGGACCCTGAAAGACCAAATCATGTATATCGTTTAAAGAAGGCACTCTATGGTCTTAAACAAGCTCCTAGAGCTTGGTACGACACATGATGAGGCAAAAAGTGTATCGCTTTTAAGGGGTCATTTAAGCCCGAATTCGAGATTATTTGATCAAATATTGCCCTAAATTGTTCCTTTTGTCATTTTAGGTACTTTTGGAGAGAAATCTGGAAAAGGAAGCATTTTGGACGTTTTGGAGCATAAAAGTGAAGAAAACGGCAAAGTCTCAAATTCCTTGCTGGGAATAGTACCTGACGGCGTCAAGGTTCTACAAGTGACGGCGTCAAGAATGGCAAAAGAGGTGGAAGTGGAAAATACACGTGACGATCCAGAATGTTTTTAGGCTTATTGGCCTGACGGCGTCACCAAGGCCGTCAGGGTCCAAATACACGTGACGACCCAAAGTATTTTTCTACATGATGGCGTCAGAGGTTAACACATGACGCGGTCAGGATGCATAGTCTATATATATTTTTCCAAATTTTCATTTTATGTGTGCAACTTTGAGTGAATAAAACCCTAGACGAATTTTCCAGCTTTTTCAAAGGTTTCAACCCTTTGTTTCTTCCATGTTCAATTGAAGATAAGTACTTATTCAAATCATCCAATATGTCTATGTGTTGTGTGATTATTTCTTACGCTTGTCTTCTCTTTAACATGCTAGGCTAGGTTTTTATTGTGTTTGCTTAGATGTAGTGAAACCTAGATGTTGATTATGGGTTGATTGTTTGTTTATAATTGTTACGGATGATTGTATTCGAGGTTAGGCTTAAGAAAACTGGCAGACTTCCATTGGTAACTTGCTTGAACGTCTTAAGAAACATGATCGGAGGTGTACTACGATTTTTGGTTGTATTTAATGCGTAATAGAATTCTAATGATCCCATGTTAGGAGCTTCTAACGGCTCGACATAGGAGTGAAGTAGGATCTTATAGAGTTAGGGAATATTGTACACGGCCCTACGACTGGTATTAAGGAATATAACCCGTCATCCATGCAATTGTAACAAGCTAATCAACCTGTAAAAGATATCTAGGGAGTAATGAAACCTAAGTAAACACAACTTTTCACATTATTGTTTCCACCACATTAGTATAATAGTTTAATTTTCATTTCTTTTATTTTATTTTGATTGCATCTTAGTTAATTGGGTTAGTTGGCTAGCAACTAACTCCGCCCACTCCTTCAAAACCCGAGATTTTACTTGCTTTCCATAAAATACAAAAATACAAAAAGAATCATCCCTCACCTCTAGACCTAGTTTAGTAGGCTTTCTAATCCTAGCGACACTATTCCTGAGTTGAACGATCAATCCCCCGGTACTTGTCACCATACTATACTACAACGATCAGGTACACTGCCTGGTGGGGGTTATAAGCTTCTCGAGATCCCTTGAGAGGTTAAACCTGTTGCGAGGGTGCAATTCCCACGTATCAACACACTATCCAAGTATCTCCTTGCAAATCGATTTACCAAGGGTGTAGTTGATCCCACCTTGTTCACTAGGAAGATTGGAAACAATCTACTCCACGTTCAAATTTATGTAGATGATATTATCTTTACTTCTTCTAATTCTAATGAATGTGATCGCTTTGCAAAGGAAATGAGTTCCAAGTTTCAAATGTCTATGATGGGACAAATGTATTTCTTCTTAGGGTTAAAGATCTCACAAAACCCAAGCGGCATCTTTATTAATCAAGCCAAATATGCTAGTGACATCCTTAAGAAGTTTGGTTTTGATTCAAGTGACACTGTTGATACACCCATGGTTGAAAGATCCAAACTTGATGACGACTCTGCAGGAGTATCTGTGGATCAGACCAAATACAGAAGCATGATTGGATCTCTCATGTACCTCACAGCAAGTAGGCCAGACCTTCTATTCGCAGTATGCATGTGTGCCAGATATCAATCCACCAAAAAGCACTTGGAAGCAGTCAAGACAATATTCAGGTATCTCCAAGGGACAATTCACATGGGTCTCTGGTACCCTAAGGACAATGCAATGGCTCTTATGGCTTACTCAGATGCTGATCATGCAGGGTGTCAAGATACTCGCAGAAGTACTTCAGGAGGTGCTCAATTCTTGGGTGAGAAACTTGTAAGCTGGTCATCCAAAAAGCAGATGTACACTTCGATATCATCCACAGAGGCTGAATACATTGCCATGTCCTCGTGCTGTGCTCAAATTTTGTGGATGAGATCACAGCTATCAGATTATGGGTATGACTTCAACAAAATCCCAATGTATTGTGATAACAAAAGTGCCATTGCCCTGTGTTGCAACAATGTCCAGCACTCCAGAGCCAAGAATATTGACATTCGTCATCACTTCATCAGAGAACAAGTGGAGAAAAGGATAGTGGAACTCTACTTTGTGTGGACAGAGTTTCAGTTGGCTGATATATTTACTAAGGCTCTTTCTCGAGAAAGATTCCAGTTCAATTTTTCGGTACTTGGGATGAAGAGCCTCACTCCAGGAACTCTTAAGTCACTCCAGGAAGAGAATGAAGATTGAAGGATTGGTTTCTCATATCCTTTGTACATAGATTAAATCAAAAAGAAAATAGAAAAATATAAAACCTATAAAAACCATAAAAATCTGAAAAATCATTAAAATCCAAAAATATTCTTCTCACGACATTTCTCTTGTGTAATCAATATTATGTACGCCTCTAGAAATGTCATTCAACAATGACACGGAATCATACATATGCTTGAGCAAGAGTTTTTCTGTTTCAAATAAAGTTTTTTTCTAAAACATGTCGTATCAAAAAACATTCTTCTAAATTATGGCCTGCAGTCATTTCAGGCTGTAACCAGGATTTCAAAAATATGGCTTGCTATTACTTCAGATAGCAACCCGTTTTTCAAAATGTGGAAAACACGTCACCAAAAAGACGGTTGTTCCTTTTACCGGGTGAAGTTCGCCTGGGCATGGATTACTTTATATCCATGTTTCCTCGATCAAATGTACGCTTCAGTGCATTATTTCTTGACAAAGAAGAGAAATCTTCTTTTTATCACCAATACTTTTCCTTTTATGATTCTTCCGGAAAGTATTTGTACAAAACTTGGTGGTACCATGAGATTTTGTTTAGAAATCAATTAGAACTCAAATTTTGATAAAATTTTTCACTCAATCAATGACATCACTTATTTAAGTTTTAACATCCGTCATTGATTGAGGGGGAGAGTGATTTCTCAAAATTTTATGTATCATCAAAACTCTACACACTTTGTACAAAAACCTTGCAATAAAACAATTTGGATTGGTTATGTGTTAGAATGAGAACATTTTCAAAGAGTTTTCGTTAAAATTCAAATCTTTTGTAAACTCATCAAATCTGACACATAACAACCTCCCTCATAGATTGAGGGGGAGCAAGAAAAAGGTTCCTGATTGTACAATAATTTGCACTATCAGGCCTTCGATGGTGATCAAAGGAAATGAGGGGTGTTGTGATTACGCCAAGCTTGGATATAACCTGAAATAAGAAATACTAAAACACTAAGTTAAGTGATTGCGCAGGGGTTGGACCCTGCGAACCACCTCTGGCGTGTGAATAAGTGATCGGTATGAGAGTTTAAGTGTAAATGTAGTAAAATAAGGTAAGAGAGATTGCATACCAGATTTGTCATCGTCCAGGACTATTTATAGGTAAAGAAAACGGTCCTGGAGAGTGGTCACACGTTTGAGAGAGATCATGGGGGCGTCCCATGATTTGTGGTAACCGCTAGGGTTTAGTGTCCCACTCCTCCTGGTTTAGCGGGGGAGCTAAAGAGAAACAGGAGACGTGGGTAAGACTTGGTCTTACCAATATGTGGACTTGGCATCGTTCCATCCTTAAAACTTATCGATAGATACCCCGAAGGGCTTAATCCTTCGATTGGCGAATTCCCACTTGGTAACTAGATCATTGATGATTAGTTTTATGCCAAAGAAAGTTTTAGGAGGCTATCCAGAGCCTTCGATTATGTAGGTTACGATCAGACTCGAAGGGGGATCCTTCGAGCTAATCGGAGGGTACATCATCAAGCCCCCCAGTTGAAAGTTAGATATGCGTACAAGAATATGTGGCTTTCAACTATATTGTCAAGTGAACTGACCGTGCTAGCTCCTAGGACCCTGCAAAAGAAATCAACGTCGCAAAGTAAGCATTAAATGCGCTTAAATACCCTATAACTAACTTGCATTATATCCCCACTTGCCAAAGCATCGGTAATCCCATACGTCCCTTCAAAATTTTAAACCCAATTTGAAATCCGAATAGATTAGAACATAAGGGACGCGTGTACGGTGAGGAACAAAATAAAAAGCGATATAAATTCGCTTCATCCAAACCCTGATTTACTTTTCACTGCGCCCAAAATTTCATCCTCCTCACTGCGTGCAATCAAAACACACATAGTATCATCTGTCATTATCCCTTGCAAGAAAAAAGGTAAATCTCTTCTTCATTAAACTATATTTCATCGTAGAAGTATCATTCTTCATTAATCAATATGGCCAAAAATAACAAGTTTGTGATTAAAGAACAAAAATGTACGTTATCAAAAGATGAATTACGTGCCTTTCTTGAGGAGTATCCTATTCCAAAAGAGTTAAGATTATGCTCCCTAGTAAAAATCAAACTATATTTGATGCACCTGAGGGATATGTAGGTCTATACACCCATGCGTTTAAGTTGTCAAACTTTAGAATACCAATCCACCCTTTGATTTTAGAGTTTATGCAATACTACCAAGTACACATCTCTAGGTTCAACCCATTTGGCCTGTCTAAGTTGACAACATTCATTGTAATGTGTAAAGCCTATGGATATGAGCCTACATTGACAGTGCTTAGGGGTTTTACGAACTTGTACCCGGGTGGGAATTGGTTGACTTTGGCAAAAAGAGGTGACCCTGGTGTTCCAACCATATTGTTAAATCCTTTTACAAACATTATGGACTGGAAAGGGAGTTTCTTTTACATTCAAGATACAATAATACCTCCAGAGTACCCTGCTTTAGTGAACAAAGAATACAGGTTTGACAAAAACCTTTCAACGATGAGTTACCTTATACTGTTCGAAGGAATCCATTGTATCAGCGTCTTGTTCGTCATCCAGTGAATGTTCAGTTTTTCCCCGAGCCCATTCTTTACATGGCTGGTATTGTTGACCAATGGGGGGGTTCCCCCATGAAGCCTGAAATAGTTTGTGATGGAAAAAGTATGTACACTCTTATTTAAATAAATTTGAACAACTTATCTGATGATATTTATCTTTTTTCTTTCGTGTTGCAGGAATGTCTTTCCGGAACTTTGTTGTTGCTGATGGTGCCAGGGAGGCGAGCTTCCTTCCGAAGAACCCTGAGGAAGTCAGCTATGGGGTTGGCTCACCCTCCGTGTCAGTTAACAATCAGGAAGACGATGTCCAGATGGTGGAGCCCATAGCTTCCATCCAGCCTTCCAAGCCAGTGAAAAAATTGAAGCCAGTGATTGCAGAGGAGACTTCACAGTTGGTAGAAAATGTTGCTGAGTCTGATGACCCTCTCTCCGAGGATGATCAGGTGACCATCGTTGGCTCATCGTCTGGCATAGCTAACAGGGTTCGAAACAGGAAGGGTACGAGTGCCAAACCAATAATGGCTACTCCCAAAAGGAAATTGATTCTACCAACACCTCCTTCCAGGAACACCAGGCAGAAAGGTCAGGTAATCACCAAGAAAGCTGCTGAAGCGTTGGATGAAGACATACATGGTGAGTATATGTGCTACTAATTGAACCAAAATATTTGTACATGCCTTCTAATTGATTGTATACTCCTCAGGTCTTCCAAATACCAAAGAGCTTTCTGACGCTTCGGCCTGCCATCGTCTTACCTTGCACATTACCCCCCCCCCCTCCCCCAAGCTGGAAGTCTGTGCTAACCAACATGCCCATTGAGGAGTTGTGCGATCTGCACGACAAGAGTTACACAAGGCAAACTGTGTTGGACAATCATCTCAATTCTCGAACAAGGGAGGTGGTACGAACCCTTGCTTCTGCTAGGGAGAAGATGGATGAGATCTTGGCAAGAGAGAAGAAGAAGGACCAAGAGTTTGCAGATGTTCAAGCCAAGTGTGAAGAGGCTCTGAGGGATCTTGTGCAGAATCCCCTTGTACAAGACCTTCGTTCTGACATTGCAGAATTGGAGAAGGATCTAAACAAAGTGAGGACAGAATGTAAGAAGCTCCGAAAGGAGGAGGCAAAGGTTGTAGGTTACAAGGAGGAGATTCCTGAGCTGGAGATCAAATGCGGGAATCCCGAGGAAGAGAGGACAAAGCTAGGTGAGCTGGAGATCAAGCTTCGTGAAGATCTCGATGGCCTCAAGCGCAAGTATAATGCGCTTAAAAGGGATAGGGCTGCTGTTGTCTCGAAATTCATTCCATACATAGCCATGGAGTTATATCATAGCGATGAGGTTGGGAAAATGATAGGTGATGTTGTCAATGCTGCCATCTATCATGGGAAATGCACTACACTGGAGGAAATTGATGCGACTGGAAAGCCTGTGGAATTATCTGAGGTAGCTTATTACCATGCCACTCATAAGGCAGAGTATGATAATGCAAGCAACCTCCTCGCAGCTGCAGAATACCCCTTCCTCATTGATGCTACCAAGGATCCAATGGCTTCAGTTGAGACGCTTCTTTCAAAGAAGCCGCGTAGGATGAAGCCAACCTCTATGAGCAAGAAGGATACCCCTGTGAAACCTGCATCTGTAAAAGCAACTCCTGAGAAGTCCACATCCCCGAAGGTGGTCATTGAAAAGCCCCAGTCCCCGGGCAAAGGTTCTGTTGTGCAGCCCCCCTCTCCGAAGATCGATTTGGAAAAAGCATCTTCCCCAAGTAAAGTCAGTCCTAAGGCATCCCAGGTTCAACAAGAAAATCCCAAGTCTCCTGGTAAGTGAAGGTTGCAGTGTTTGCAGTAATTTGGCTCCAAGGGTGGTGTGTACCCTTTAAAACAATGTTTGTTTATGCCGTGTGGGTTATGGTTGTATGTTCTGAACAATTTATGTTTGTGTTGCACTTAGACAATAGTTATCATCTTTTGAGCAGCGTATATGCTGCGTACTAGTAATGGTTAAAATTAATGGGTGTGCTTCCCATCTTTGCATATATGTTTCTTTCTTCATCGTTTATTAATTAAACGTTAATATACATCCTAAGGCTTAGAACAAGGAGCCTTATTGTGTGTATTTTGAACCAAGATTTTATAGCAATCGTATAATTTAATTGCTGACAGAGGGTTGCGACCCGCTCTGTCTCCATCCTTTAAGTGCGAAGGGCTTTGCATACCCTAAGACCATTTGGGAAAGTTAATGTGAATTGTGTTGGATCTTTGATAGGATACAAGATATAAGTACTTTGTACCATATTTCGAACATTGAACTTGTAAATACTTGGCTGAGTAAATCTTTGTTGTTAGTTGTAACAAAAGATTCAAGGAAAACATGTTGTATCATTAAGTGGGTAGGGGAGGATTACATCATTTATACAAATGAACACTAAGACACCTACCATTAATGCTTTTTTCCTGAAAAAAAAAGAATTGAATACATAATAAGAAAAAATTGTAAGTCTTGTACGTAGGACTTACGAAGTACATGGCAAGTCATTCATACGCTGAAGGAGGGTTACTGATGTGTAGGCCTTGCTACTTTTGACTTGTTCCATATATTCTTCCTTGGAGTATGTTCCAGGAAGCTCCCTTTGTTATTATGCTTGCAACTAAACAGGCGGCATATTGCTATGGAGCCTGCGATTTGGAGCATGAAAGGTTCGTTACTTTGTCAAAGCCTGCTGCTCCGCTCCGTATTCGAGACGTTCTTGGTTGTGTGGGACTGAACGCGTCTTTGTATCATTTATGTGGTGTTTTTCCTTTTGTTTGGCTTGGAAAACTTTTTTGTTGGAGGACATACTTGATTCGCATGTTTCAGCTAGTTCATTACTTTGTCCTTTGAAAGGATCGTTTTCTCCATATTCTATGTCATATTCCTCCATTCTTTAGCCCATTTGACCATTCTCCATGTTCCCTCAGGGTTCAGGAATATCCTTTCGAATGGCTTATCCGTAAGTACTCTGATGGGGTGATCCTTGAAATACTTTCGGAGACGTCTTGTGGCGTGAATCAAGGCTAGGATTAGCTTTTCTGATGCTGTGTAGCTTTGTTCCACGTATGGTAGGGCTCTGCTCACGAAATATATTGGTATATGTAATCGTCTTCTTTCCACGAAGAGCATAGCACCGATCTCATCAGGGGACATTGCTATGTGTAGGAACAACACTTCTCCTCTGGTTGGGGGTGCAACTGTTGGCAAGATCTCCATGCAATTCCTCCATCTTTGGAAGGATGTTTCGGCTTCCTTGTTCCATTGATAGGATATGTTGTTGATGACTTTATTGCGGACTTTGTAGAGAGATGAAGACTTGTTGACACCCTTCAACAAGAATGGTTTTAGTGTTTCCAAGTCGTCTTTTAGGTTTTGAATCCTCCCTTGCATTCTCCGAGTTTGTATCTCTGAGGAGGTTTCTTCATTGATTGGATTGGTTCTAACCATTTGCCTTACGAATGGGTGTTCGTTTGACCCTTTCCTTTTCAATGCCAAAAGAGCACATTATTGGGTTTAGCTTTAGGTTGATTCTTCTAAGTTGCATGAGGGTTTCTTCGACATCATGGAGGAGATCTTCTTTTGTCTTGCTCTGCGTAACTAAGTATCCGTCATGAATTCTCAGGTTCTTCCCTATCTATCTTTCGAAGACCCTTCGAATTAGCCGGTTATAAGTGGCTTCGGTGTTCCGTAAACCGGAGGCATGCATTTGAAGCAGTAGGAGCTTCTGTTTACATGAAAGGCTGTTTTTTATTCGTTTTCTTTTGCCATCTGTATCTGATGGCATCCCATATTTGTACTAAGGAAGCATTCCCAACGAACTCCAGGTAGCGATTGTTGTTCTTCTACTGACAAATAGCTTCCTCTTTGGCAAGCTTTGTTGATGTCTTTGAAGTTAACCTTTATTATCCATTCTCCATTTCTCCGTTGGGCTGCAATTGGATTAGTAACCCATCGTGGGTTTTCTACCCTTCGGAGTATCCCTGCCGCTGTGAGTTTGTCCACTTCTTCCTTGATTGCTATACTTTGTTCAGGCGTCACCTGATGAGGCTTATGCTTGACCGGTTTGATGTATTTGGATTCATTTAGCTTATGTTCTGTGCTAAAAGGTCTACTGTTGATTGTGAGCAACCTTGGAACTCCTGTCATATCTGAATATTTTCCTGCAAACACATTTTCATAGGCTTCGAGCAATTTTTCCAACCTTTCTCTGAAAGTGGTGAGGAGTCGTTTCCCCATTTCCACCTTTCGTACTGGGTGAGATTCGTCTAGTGCCATATGCCCCTTGGGACCGGATCCTTTTCTGACGTCCATCTTACGCTGTCGATTACATTCTTCCTTATTCTTTTGGGCTTCCTGGTGCTTCCTTTCGTGATAACTAGAGAATATGGTTCCGACACCATTCGTTGTTTGGAATTTCACTGTTGCATGTACCGTGGAGACCATAATGCCCATCTTTTGCATGGCAGTTCGTCCGATTAACATATTGTAGGGTGACTTCGATTTTACGATGACAAATTTGAGGATTTCCGTTCTCGCGAGCTTTCCACTTCCGAGTGTTACTTCAAGAGGTATTTCTCCCAAAGGCCACGATCGTTCCCCCGAGAAACCTACCAGGGGCATTCTTGACTCCACTCGTTTGGATTTGATTGTAGGGCTAAGTTTTCGAAAGCAATGTTCGTAGATGACCTCACAAGAACTCCAGTAGTCCATATAAACTTTGTTAACCTCAATATTCGAGACTGTGACCTTAATGATCACCGGATCCTTTGAAGGGAATCCTCCTATTTCGGACGGGAACGTTATTTCCCTTGCATCGTAAGTTTCCCTTTCGGAGGCCTTTCTTTTCAATCGGGAGGAATCCCATCGGACCATTAGGATAGGAGCTTCCTGAGGGGTATTATCCTTTCCTAGTTGCGTATCAGTAGCTTTCTCTTTGCCCTTTCTTATCCCTTTTACAAGATGTGTTAATTGCCCGGATTTTACTGCCTCTTCTATCTGCTTTTTTAGCTCTCGACAGCTGTTTGTTTCATGACCAAAGTCTTCATGGAACTGACAATATTTAGTAGTGTCTCTGTTTTTGCTTTTTCCCACCATGCGAGGGGGTGGTTAGAAGGCTTTGGCAGCCTTTTCTGTCACTAAAATCTCTCTTGGAGACTTTGTGAGATTTCCCTATAAACCATGGTTCGAACCCTTATTGTAAGGGGTAAACCTATTATGACATTTGTGTTTGTTCTTCGATCCTTCCCACGAAGACGGCTTTGCTCTTTTATTGTTTTCCATCGGAGCCCCATTGGTAGATACTTCTTTGGCTTCTATCCACGTGTATGTTTTTTCCATCAGGCCTTTGTATGTTGCCGGAAGATCTGTGGATAAGAATTCCACAAGAGTCCGGTTGCGTAGGCCATGGACGAAGCCAGAAATGCGTTGCTCTTCGTGTAAGCCTAGAATCTTCAGAGTTTCATCAGTGTACCCAGTAACGAAATTTCTTGTGCTTTCATTCTCCTTCTGCTTAATTTTGTGCACTGTGAGGTGTGTCCTTGTGAACTTCTTCTGTTGGCTAAAGTGAGAATGAAATTTAGCCTTCAAATCATCAAGGTTGATGATGCTTTCTGGTTTCTGCCCATTCCACCAAATACGTGCGGAATCCCGGAGGGTATATGTAAACATGTGACAAGCTACGGGCATGACCCATTTCTGCATTCTTATGGCTCCTTCGGACAAATGCAAGAAATTGTCTGGATCCCCCTTTCTATCGTAGGTACCTATATTTTAAGGCATCTTTAGACCATCCGGCAAGGGATAGTCTTCGATCCATCTTACAAAGGGTGTCGTAGGACCTGCGGGCTCTGCGTATGAGTGGGTGTAAGGTGGTATGTTCATGGGAATGCTTTGGTATGGATTATAAGGAGGGAGTACCCCTGAAGAGGGTAGATTAGTATAGAAAGGATGAGGTGTACTTGTGTTTGGAGGGTAACCATTATACACTGTATACGGAGGGTATATTATGGGATGGTTATAGAGAGACTTCCTCCTATGTTGATTGGACCTGGGTTACCTCCTACGCCAGATGCGTAGGAGGGTTGTGATGGAACTCCTCCTTCGGTCCTTCCCAAGGGTGTCGTTAGTAATGGAGGTAGATTTACCTCCGTGTTCTCCCTCTGCTGGCTCCTCCCATTAGAGCCTTCAGCAATAGTCCCTTCTCTTCTCGTGGGAGTTCTTTCGGGAATTACCTCAAAGCCTACATTCCTTCCTCCAGCCCTTCTACACGTAGGAGACCCAATATGCAAGATGGGGTGTTGAGCCCTAGTGACCGAAGGTCTCGGCTCCATCTCAATCTCTTCATCATACTCATCGCTGGAATATTCTAACTCCCTTCGCATCTCCGTGTTTCTGATTTGCCTCCTTCGAGCCTTTAACAAGGACGCTAGCTCTTCGTAGTTAGCATTGACAAAGGCGGGGCTAATGATGAACTCTGGATTAGCTGATGTGGATGCATGGTGGTTGGGCGTTATTTCAGGGTAAGATCGTGTGGTAAAGGTGGAGACCGTGATTGGCGGAAGGTTGTTGGTGTCAGTTACGGGTAAAGGGGTTAAAGACGAGAAACCCGGTGGGGGTGTAATCTCTCTTTCTGGATTCATGCTGAAATAATAGCGAGTGTATTTGACTTGGTTATTCTACTTGGAAATAACGGGACTAATTGTATCGGGTCCCACGGATGGCGCCACTAATTGTACAATAATTCGCACTATCAGGCCTTCGATGGTGATCAAAGGAAATGAGGGGTGTTGTGATTACGCCAAGCTTGGATATAACCTGAAATAAGAAATTCTAAAACACTACGTTAAGTGATTGTGCATGGGTTGGACCCTGCGAACCACATCCGGCGTGTGAATAAGTGATCGGTATGAGAGTTTAAGTGTAAATATAGTAAAATAAGGTGTGAGAGATTGCATACCAGATTTGTCATCGTCCAGGACTATTTATAGGTGAAGAAAACGGTCTTGGAGAGTGATCACACGTTTGAGAGAGATCATGGGGGCATCCCATGATTTGTGGTAACCACTAGGGTTTAGTGTCCCATTCCACCTGGTTTAGCGGGGGAGCTAAAGAGAAAGAGGAGACGTGGGTAAGACTTGGTCTCACCAATATGTGGACTTGGCATCATTCCGTCCTTAAAACTTATCGATAGATACCCCGAAGGGCTTAATCCTTCGATTGGTGAATTCCCACTTGGTAACTAGATCATTGATGATTAGTTTTACGCCAAAGAAAGTTTTAGAAGGCTAGCCAGAGCCATCGATTATGTAGGTTACGATCAGACTCGAAGGGGGATCCTTCGAGCTAATCGGAGGGTACATCATCAGTTCCTTTTATCAGAAAATATTAAAACTGAACGCATTTCTCTCCCAAAATCTTTCTAACTTATTTAAATCAATTGAGATCCAAAATCTTGAAAGATTTGAAATTTTTGATCGGGGGAGAGAATGTGATTTAAATATGAAATCTGATAATCAAACGTGATCTTTTGGACTCAATAATAGGCTCCCACATATGTGCTAAACTCTTTCGAATATCGATGCATATTGAGGGGGAGCAAAAGGCGTTTGTGGAAGTAATACCAAAGACTGACCATTTATCTTTATACACGGAGTTATAAGGATGGTTAAGGTTAGGTATAAGTTCCCATGATCCACCAAAACTGGAAGGATCTTCCCAGGGACAATCCATAGATAGATTAGAAGTCCTTAGGAATGATTGAAAAAAGGAGAAAAGTGAGAAAGGGAAGAGTGCGGACTGAGATAGAGCTAGGACTGGAACAAACCCAACAAGGTTCTAGTGATGAAGTCTCGGTAAGCACTGAAGGGGTTGAAGAATGAAAAAGAAATGAAATGTGAAAAGGGTGAAAAGAAATAGCCCTCCAAATATTCAACCTTAGGGCAGAAACCGGGCTCAATTCATAAGCTACTGGCGGTTACTAAGGTAACACCAGTATTGAAGACAAGACGTCATGGACCCAGTGACGCACTGCACTAAACTTCCCAACCACTCAAGTTCTTTTAAAAGAGCTTGTTTCATTCTCACAGGGAACCCTGTGCAATGTATCGACCGCTCATTGCGAGCTATGTCGATACCTAAACAGGAGACACCTCCCCAGTCTCCAGGAGCGGATCAAAACGCACTATTGAGTCTAGAGCTAATCGGCTCCAAACGGTCAACCTAAATTGACCAAAGGATAGTCAACAAGGTCAAACTACTCAGAGTCAATGCTCCGCGGAATATAGTGGTTTCCCCGGGTCGTTATGTCCCGACGAGGTGTGATGGTTATAAAACGGTTTCGTGATCGGGTGAATTTGGACAGGAAAAGGGTTTGTGAGTGATTAAGCTAAGGAATCTACAATGAAATAGATTAAATAAGCTATATGAACAAGACTTGAAATTAGGAAAAACCAGAAACGTTCAAAACTTAAAACGCGTACGTTCACGTTTAAATAAAACGTAAACGTACAAAATTAAAAGTGAAAACGGAAATCTGAAAACACCCAGGGGGTGAAAATGACTTTTTTACAAACTAAAAGATAAAAGACAATTTTTAGAAAAAGAAAATAAATTTTAACACTAATTAATTATTTAATATTATATAAATACTAATTAACTCTAATTATTAAGATTTAAAACACTTAAATATAATATAATATTAATTAAATACTAGAAAAATGAAAATAAAATTTCTAAAATTATAAAATAACTAAAAATAAGTTTTAAAATTAAAAATATGTATTTTTGTCGTTTTATGATTTTTCTATTAATTAATTACTAATTAATTATTAATTATCTAATTAAACTATTTTAAATTAAGAAAAATAGCAAATGAACAGTAAAAATTATAAGAAAATTTCTAAAATTATTTTACATTATATAAAAGCTAGGAAAAATATAAAAACTATGTTTCACTTAATAAAAACTAATTATGCTATTTTAAACTTAATTATTAATTAATAATTAATAAAACTAATATTAATTCTAATAAATACTAAATGATAAAATAAAAATCTGAGAAAATTATTATAAATACTTTAATATAAGAGGAATTTAAGAAAAATATAAAATAGCTAAGTACTTAATAAAAATTTAAAAATGAAAATTAAAATTAAATTACATTAAATAGAAACTATCACTTAATATTAAATTAACTTTTTTGGATTTTCTTTTTGGAAAACTATTTTACAACTAAAAACATGAAACTTTTATAAAAACAAATTTTTAGGAAATCAGAAATAAGCTAGAATAAGCCAAAAAGTTGAGATAGTTGACTTTTTAAGCAAATAAGCTCAAATGAGCTTGTGTGGGGCCCACTATGATTAATCCTGGTTCAATTGAGTGTGTTGGACATGTATAAGCAGGATTCAAGTGAATAAGCTCATAGGATAAGCTTATAAGCCAAAATAAGCACATTCACAAACCAAGTACAACACAGAATTGGGACAAAGTTTTTGGCCTAATTCAGGTGGGGTCCACAGGGTTTCAGATCAAACTAGTGGTCAACTTTAAGAGCCTACCAGGGGGGAAGTTGAAAGGAACAAAAATGGTGGCATGAGGAACACTGAGGTGATCAGAAACCACCACCAAAGTGGTGGTGGTAGGGTGGTAAACTGCTGATGCAGGGCAGGGGTATCCCCTGCAAGTGTCTTTGGGGCAAGCTGGGGCCTACCAAAAAATTAACAAAAATTAGATGATCATGGGAACATAAAATTGAGCTGGGGGACTATCTATGGAAACAAATTTCAAGCCCTAATCTAAAACACAAAAATCAGAACAAATCCCCTAAGTTTTGCAAAATCTGAGAACTTAAAATTTTGACTTTTGATGAAATCTTGATAAGTTGACTAATTTGAGTTTCTACTGCCTCTAAATGATTAGTACATGTTTATAAGTGACTATGAAACTGAAAATGAGTAATGTAACAACTTGTGCAAGTGGTTGATGGCTTATGCAACCCCAAAAATCCCAACAGTGACTGTTATGAAGATCAATGGTTGATTTTTGACTTTTGCTATAAAAATGACCAAAAGCTTAGTTGAGTGGAACTAGTTGTTGATATAAATAATTGATTGACTAAAAACATTATTCATATCTTCCGATATCTCTATGTTTTGATAATCACAAAACTTAAACTAATCAAACCAAAGATCATGACGTAAACACGTATTTAGTAATAAATAATCACTTTCACCAACTAATCACTTAAGGTATGAATAAACAAAGTGCTTAGTGCAATTTATGATCAAAGGGGTATTTAATTAACTAATACAAAGTTTATTTATTTATATAATCTTATTATATATTTTTGAAAAACACTTTTGGTAATAAGGAAAAATGTTTTAATCATACTAAATATATGATTTCAAATATTTAACCAAAATCAGTTAGTTTTTCACCAAATAAACTTTCCCCACTAAAAGACAAAGTTTCTGGCCGTTTCAGCTGGGCGGCCCCCTTAATTATAAAGGGCGGTCCCCTTAATTTTAAGGGGACCGGCCATGATTTAAGGGGACCGGCCACGCTCCTCTGTCAGAAACTTTTGCCTATAAATACCACCTTAAACCTGGATTTTTTCCTCACCTTTTTGCACAAAAACTTTCTGTTCTAGATCTTCATTTCAATCCTAAAAATCCTTTGATCATTCATTTCATAAGCCTTTGTTTCCAAGTGATCCAAAGCCTCATTCTTTCAAGTGCAAAGAGAAGAATACTTCTATTAGAAGTATTACAACTTAGTATCATCTTGCTATCTAAGTTGTTTATTTATAATTTGTTGTAAATCCTTTATACTTTGGTGAATAAGGTGTATGTATTAGTTATCTAGATTTAGTTGAAGAAGCTAGAATTGTTGATTAGTGTGAAGTGTAACTTGAAGTGAAGAAGAAGGGTTAGATAGTAGTGGTGATAGGAGATTGTAGCAATAGGATCTTGTAGTGAAGAAATTAAGGATCTCTAGTGGAGAAGACTAGAAGACATTTGTAGATTGAAGTTGTGAAGACATTAGTGGCTTGAAGGTGTCAAGACATTAGTGCATTGAAGTTGTGAAGACATTAGTGGCTTGAAGGTGTCAAGACACTAGTGCATTGAAGTTGTGAAGATATTAGTGACTTGAAGGTGTCAAGACATTAGTACTTTGAAGGTGTGAAGAGAATAGAAGATTGGTGTGTAGAAGATTGGTGTGTAGAAGATTGGTGTGAAGAAAATAGAAGATTGGTGTGTAGAAGATTGGTGTGAAGAAGGTGTGTTGAAGTTGTGATTGTGGTGTGATATTCTTGTGGTGTGTTATTTGGTGTGTACAGTTTTCTCCGCCATAAAGGAGGTTTTTGATCTAGTGAAGAAAACTCTCGAGTAGGTGACTCGGGGAGTGGAGTAGGGCAAGGAAGGTGTCCTTGTAGCCGAACCACTATAAATCCTTTGTGTCTCGGTTTGATCTTTCCATCTCTCACTCTTTGATTTATTACTTACTTGCATTTCACACATAGTCATAATTGATTGTATTGTGCATATGTTGATTTCACATAAAGATCAAACTAAAATTCATTCATAAAACTAATCTTACAAAAACCAACCTAGTACATATAATTATATCTATACACTACTACACATATATATGCTTACATAAAATATATGAAATTGTATATTCTTTCCAAACATTATACTTAAGCATTGTATATATAAAACCTTTAATAAATCTTGTATTTATACTTTTGTAGTTAAGTGTTTTGAAATTGTACATTATACATAAGTAGTATTTATACAAAATCATAAATTAACTAGTATATATATTTATGTATTAAAGTGATTTGAAAGTTTTATCTTAGAAACTATCTTTTATAAAATAAGCAAAACGAAAAAGACGTAAAACTATTTAACCCCCCCCCCCCCCTTCTAGTTTTCCACAATTGGTATCAGAGCCACGTCTAACAAGATTTTTAAAATATACTGTATTTTAAAACTTGTAACGATCTATGGAATTCGAAAAATATCTAGAAGGAGAATTTACGCAAAAACCACCGTTATTTGAAAATGATCATTTTCTTGAATGGAAAAATAAATTTGAAAATTATGTGAAATCAATAGATCTTGATCTTTGGCATATTATTTCAATTGGTGATCTTAAACTAACCAAAATGGATTTTGAAAATCAATATAATAATCTTCAAATAAAAATTGATAAAAATACTAAAGCTAAATTACTTATTTTCAAAACTCTACCAAATGTTGAATATGAAAGATTATTTCCTTGTAAAACGGCAAATGATATTTGGAAATGCCTTTTAAAGTTTCACCAAGAGAAATGTAAAACCAAAGATGATAAACTTGATATTGCACATGAAATAGTTACTCTAGAAAATTTAATAGATAAATATTTAGTTGAAATAAACACATGTACTACTAATTCAAATGTGATCATTGAAGGTACCAATAATGAAGAACACATGTGTCAAATCCGAAGAAAGCATGTTAATAAATCATGGTGCAACAAGGACGATAAAGACGATGTAAATACGGAATACGTGAACATCCTAACAAATGTTAATACAAATAGTGATGACAAGGATTACATGCTCCAAGATCCAAGCAATACTACAAACAAAACATGGAGCGACATGAACAATGGAATTGATCACCGTATAGCAAGTGAAGATTGTACAAGTACAAATAAGGTACAATTCAAAACCAAACATTTTTGCTATGATCAATTTATATTAGAATTTTCAAAAATGGAAAATAACTTCAAACACTTTTGCAACATTGACTCAAAAATTATTTTTAAAAATAAATCTTCAACATCCGCTGAAAATAACTTTGAAAAAGAAATAATTTTAGAAGACAAAATGTCTAGACTTGAAAGTAATATTGAAATTGATCTTGAATGTAAAAATGGTCAAGACTATAAACATGAAATTAAAATGGAAAAGGAAAAAGCAAAAATATTGGCAAAATTCGAAAATAGTTCTAAATCTTTAAAATATCTACTTAACATTCAAAAGTCATTTTATGATAAAACCGGATTAGGATTTACGGCAGATGAGTATTTGACAAATACATCAAAACAAATAAAATTTGTTAAACCTAATGGAAAAATTTAGAACTATTATTATTTACATCCATTGATTATTTCTCTAGTCAAGAAAGTTATTGTTTGTTTGTTAAAACAAACAAATAATGAATTCTTGTACTTCTCGACGACATCCTCTTCATATGCATTTAAGTGCATTGGATGTTCGCTACTAATCAACTCGGACCCATGAGAATCTAGGTACTAAGCTCTCTGTCATGTGTAGGTAATTAACGATCAAAGGAACTACTTCTTTTTGGATCGCTCTATTCGCTTTCTTTCATTTGATGACCATTGACTTTATGGTGTGTTCGTTACTACCTCATGACGAAGGATTCTTGTTCTACCATTCTTAATCTGCACGACTTGTGATGATTGGTGCGACCGATAGTGTTTCTATGATCAAGTCTCCTTGATCCTTTTTGCATTGGGATATTACTTCGCTTCTTCAACTTGCTTTGGGGAAAACCTTCTTGACGTTTTATATTGCTCTCATGACCACTCTTAAAGAAGAGCTGGACCTGAGGTAAGTTTTCTTTTCAAAAACTTGCCTACATTACATTAAGATAGAGTATGCTTCAATTAGTATATTAATATGTTTTAATTTGCAAGTTGCTATGCTTTTAGATCATGAATACCAATATATGCATACATAACATTAGGATAATTAACCCTCTTATTGCTATGTCTATTATCATTTATTTTAGTTTTCATCTATATTGATAATCTTCTATGATCTAGAATAGAATACTTGTCATTTGTGCTATATGATCTTACTAGTTGCATTAATAGATGTGTTATAATTAAGACTTGCTAGTGACTCAATATTACAATGTGTCTTGTATACATGCATATATACATATGTCTATATTGCATTCATTGATGATTTTCTTTGACCTTTCCTATCTCATTGCATTTAGATGTTCAATGTCTACCATATCTCTTTCACATCTTTAGTTGCCATTAGAGATGATTACATGTGACAATGGGCTGAATCGATTCTCTTGAAGTATATCTTTCACCTGAAATTTCTTGATTATCAAAATCAATACATCATATTTAAAAACTTCTCTCTTTGAGTTAAAACCCTTCGAATATCTATTTTATGCTTTTTCGAACAACATGCTTAATCATAAGCTATCATAACATTATTTTGATCTTTATCCAGATAGAAACATTTTTCTTTTTGAAACAAAACAAAATTTGTTTCATTAGGATACAAACTTGAATGTATTTCAAAACATTAAGCCAAGTATTAGTGAATCAAGAAAACTTCATATTTGGTAATCTTCGATAGGTAAATTTAGGAACTCGATTTCTTCTAAAAGGAGAATGACTACTGGAGAATCTATTGACTAGAAATTCAATTTAACCTAACGGTTGAATTGCTTCTATGTGAGAAGTTGGGTGTGTGTAACCCGTAAAAACGGTCGTGTTTAGCCTGAATTGAGCACCACTAGTAATAGTCTCATACTCATTCTCCAACTTGATTAAATTGCACTTCCTATATATACCCAACGCTAGTTTACTTTTATGAACCTTGCTTCTCATTAGATTCTTTCGTTCCCAGATTTATGGCATTAAGTGAAAACTTACTTTCAAACATTGTTGAATAAAACTAAAAACATTTTGTTTAAAACATTATTATTTTCTCACATATGTCATAAACTTATGTGAAAATGACATCCACAATCTAATCAAATCATTTCATGAGAATCATGGTTTGCCCATATGGATCTTGTTTGTAACAAGTCTTGAAGTTCATATAATCATATCTTCCCACTTGTTTATCATAAACAATCTTAAATTTATTTGCACTAATCCTACTTACCATTATCTTCATATAGTTGCATACTTAACTAGTTTGCTTTATTGCTTCCTTAGTTACCAAACTTAATTGAAATATTAGTAGATAACATGATTATTAGGAATTAATTGTTCACTCTAATCATTTCTATGATATTCTCTACATTCATGAATAGTATGCTCTATATAGCCTCAAGAGTTGAACTTACTTGAATCCAAATCCAAAAACACAACCTTTTTGAAAATTTTCTGCCAAAAACCCATTTCTGACATTCTGGGAATCACCAGATGGGCGGCCCCTTTAAATCATAAGGGCGGCCCCCTTAAATTTAAGGGGACCGGCCTCCATTTAAGGGGACCGGCCATCTGATGGTCGGGGATACTGTTTTCTTTATCACTTTTTGACCCATTTCAACATATACTTCCCAAAATTCACAAACATATTTTGTCCCATACTATCCCTCAAATTTTCCTTCCTAAACCACACTTCTCATACACTATAAATATTCTCCTCCCACCATTAATGCCATCACACCCAAACATGTCATCTTCCAACAACCAAAAACCAAAGATTTCAAGAACCGCAAGGATCTCCGTCAAACCCGTTTGGAGGAGGAAACTTGATTCTTGTCATAACCCTTGTGATGTTGTTTCAAGTCAACCAACAACTCAACCTCAAACCTACTCAAATGAGTCATCCGACAACCTATCTTCCACTAATACCCTCATTAATGCTTCCTCTTTTGATGAGCATGCTCAATCCCAAAACAACAATCCTAACATCTCAATCAACACTTCACATATTGCTCATTCAACAAAGACATCATCCACTCATGAAGAACCTCTTCCACCCATATCATGTTTTCATGATTACCCAAGCTCAAACATGTCTCCACTACCTAGAGTACCACCACCACTTCCTACAACCTCACATGCCACTCCAATGTTGCATGTGCAAACCTTCACCCAAGACAACTATCATGCTCCACCACCATCACCTTCCTCCGAACACTTGAAGTTCGTTGAGGAGCTAAAAGAGGCACATGAGCTTAGTGCTCTTTTAGCATTACATCTTGCTCAACGCAATTTGGATCCACCACAATCAAACTCACCATCATCACCTCATAACAAAAACCAACTTGAGAAGCATGTTAACAATTGCCCTTGTTGCATCTTCCTTCAACAACAAACCATTGCTTTGAATGAGCACTTCACTTGGATTGAGTATCTTCTTACTAGATCTCAACAAACCCCATCACTTGAACAACATCACAACCCTCAACCAACAAACCCCACTTCAAATCCACCACCTCCAAGCTCTACAAACTCACCAACACCCATGGAACCAAGAGTTTACCTCCACTAAACCACCAAGCATTTGATATGCTTATGTTTTCTCATTTTCAAATAAAACTCCTCAACCATTTTGGGATTCAAGAAAGTTTGGTGACACTCCTTGTTGGCACTATAGGATGTTCTATGTTATTTAGAATTCTATTTGTATTGCCTTTGTAACAATGATTATGGGTTGACATAATCATTTCTCTATTATTGAATGGTTTAATATATGTTTCTTATTCCCTTGTGCCATGATTATTACTTGTTAATATTATGCTATATGTATTTGCTTGTGCCATGCTTGTGCTTCTAATATTTTTCTTGCAAGAATTACTTTCTCGAAACCTTGGTGCCCTCAAACGAGGGGGAGCATACATCAAGGGGGAGTTTTCTACCTGTTTAAACTTCTCTCACAAAGCTTATTCGGCCTAACCTTTTTGATTCTACAAAAAGGGGGAGAAGTGAATGTAAACTTACTAAATACTTGTCTAAATATTAATTTTTGGATTTAATAAGTTTAGGTTTTGTAATCATCAAAAAGGGGGAGATTGTTGATATAAATAATTGATTGACTAAAAACATTATTCATATCTTCCGATATCTCTATGTTTTGATAATCACAAAACTTAAACTAATCAAACCAAAGATCATGACGTAAACACGTATTTAGTAATAAATAATCACTTTCACCAACTAATCACTTAAGGTATGAATAAACAAAGTGCTTAGTGCAATTTATGATCAAATGGGTATTTAATTAACTAATACAAAGTTTATTTATTTATATAATCTTATTATATATTTTTGAAAAACACTTTTGGTAATAAGGAAAAATGTTTTAATCATACTAAATATATGATTTCAAATATTTAACCAAAATCAGTTAGTTTTTCACCAAATAAACTTTCCCCACTAAAAGACAAAGTTTCTGGCCGTTTCAGCTGGGCGGCCCCCTTAATTATAAAGGGCGGTCCCCTTAATTTTAAGGGGACCGGCCATGATTTAAGGGGACCGGCCATGCTCCTCTGTCAGAAACTTTTGCCTATAAATACCACCTTAAACCTGGATTTTTTCCTCACCTTTTTGCACAAAAACTTTCTGTTCTAGATCTTCATTTCAATCCTAAAAATCCTTTGATCATTCATTTCATAAGCCTTTGTTTCCAAGTGATCCAAAGCCTCATTCTTTCAAGTGCAAAGAGAAGAATACTTCTATTAGAAGTATTACAACTTAGTATCATCTTGCTATCTAAGTTGTTTATTTATAATTTGTTGTAAATCCTTTATACTTTGGTGAATAAGGTGTATGTATTAGTTATCTAGATTTAGTTGAAGAAGCTAGAATTGTTGATTAGTGTGAAGTGTAACTTGAAGTGAAGAAGAAGGGTTAGATAGTAGTGGTGATAGGAGATTGTAGCAATAGGATCTTGTAGTGAAGAAATTAAGGATCTCTAGTGGAGAAGACTAGAAGACATTTGTAGATTGAAGTTGTGAAGACATTAGTGGCTTGAAGGTGTCAAGACATTAGTGCATTGAAGTTGTGAAGACATTAGTGGCTTGAAGGTGTCAAGACACTAGTGCATTGAAGTTGTGAAGATATTAGTGACTTGAAGGTGTCAAGACATTAGTACTTTGAAGGTGTGAAGAGAATAGAAGATTGGTGTGTAGAAGATTGGTGTGAAGAAAATAGAAGATTGGTGTGTAGAAGATTGGTGTGAAGAAGGTGTGTTGAAGTTGTGATTGTGGTGTGATATTCTTGTGGTGTGTTATTTGGTGTGTACGGTTTTCTCCGCCATAAAGGAGGTTTTTGATCTAGTGAAGAAAACTCTCGAGTAGGTGACTCGGGGAGTGGAGTAGGGCAAGGAAGGTGTCCTTGTCGCCGAACCACTATAAATCCTTTGTGTCTCGGTTTGATCTTTCCATCTCTCACTCTTTGATTTATTACTTACTTGCATTTCACACATAGTCATAATTGATAGTATTGTGCATATGTTGATTTCACATAAAGATCAAACTAAAATTCATTCATAAAACTAATCTTACAAAAACCAACCTAGTACATATAATTATATCTATACACTACTACACATATATATGCTTACATAAAATATATGAAATTGTATATTCTTTCCAAACATTATACATAAGCATTGTATATATAAAACCTTTAATAAATCTTGTATTTATACTTTTGTAGTTAAGTGTTTTGAAATTGTACATTATACATAAGTAGTATTTATACAAAATCATAAATTAACTAGTATATATATTTATGTATTAAAGTGATTTGAAAGTTTTATCTTAGAAACTATCTTTTATAAAATAAGCAAAACGAAAAAGACGTAAAACTATTCAACCCCCCCCCCTTCTAGTTTTCCACACTAGTTATGGCTTAGGCTGAATGTCTAAACAATTTTTATCAAAAAAACAACAACAACAGCTCAGCTGTCAAGCATGATCCAAACAGCCCCTTAATGACTGAAAATGGAATTTTATTTAGGCAGTTGAGATTCTAGGCCATGAAACTTAAAAGTTAAATCATACTAAGCTATACTAATCATATTTAAACTAAATCAAACACTACTTGATAGCAGAACCAACAACTATAATATATGGAAAATTTACACTACAATTTAGAAATTAGGACTTACAATGATTCCAAGCACTGTTGTACTGAGCCAAGGATTACCCTAACCTATACCTCCCATGAGGTTTCTAATACCATACACTTCAACAATTTAATAGGATCCAGCAACTTTCAACACCATAACAAGAAATTGAATTTATAACTAAAATCACAAATTTGGAAATTAAAACTGAAAACCTTACATTAATGAGTAAAATGAGTTTTAAACACTGATAACACTTGTTACAAGGATTTTCAATCAGAAACTACAATGAAAATACATCATTAAACTACTTCGACATAAAACCTACACTACAACTATTCTAAAAAACTAAAACTAATAATAATTCTTCATTTTCTTTTTCTTTTATAAGCCCTGGAAGGTTGGCTTGACTTTCCCACTCATTTCTGACCCTTGGATGGGTTTCAAGAGATCACAGCCATTCAAAATGGTTTTGGCACCAAAAGGGTGAAAGGCAGATAGTGGTGTTTGGTGAGGTAGTTGGTGCAATTAATGAAGAGGGGGGATGTATGTGAAGAGTTGGTGAGGGTTTAGTGGAAAAGGAGGAGGGGGGAGGTGGACAAAAACCTGGTAATTAGGGAAGTGTTAGGGATGATGAACAGTAATCCGTGGGTGAGGGTTGACTGTGGTCAAAGCCAGGGTTGTTTTATTATTAAAATTGGGTAGGGATTGGGCTGGTTGTGTGGGCTGAGGGGGTTATTGGATTAGGAATGGGGTGATGGTTGGTGGGCTTGGAATTTGGCAGGTTTGGTTTTTGGGTTTACATAATAAACAAGGTCCATTTGGTTTTGTATATAATCACAAGGACCAATATTGTAAAAACTGAAATTCCAAGGGGCTGTTTTGCCAAATCTCTGAAGTACAAATAAGAATAATTCCTGCCAAGTTTCAATAGTATAAGGACAAAAAGTAACATTTTTCATTTTGAAACTCACAGGGACCAAAATTGTCATTTTTCAAAAATCCAGGGACCAAACATGTAAACTTTTCAAAACTTTCACCCAGGGATTAATTTTGATAACTTTTTATTTTAAAGGGACTTGGGTTGACTTTTCTTGCAAAATAAATGCTCATGGACTAGTCCTGCCAATTACTGAAAGTTGGGGGACTGAAACTGCCAATTATGCAAACTTTGTACATTTTTCATCTGTTTTTACTCATTTTGCATCTAAAACATATAAAACACAATTTTGAAATATTTTCAGTATTTTGATGCATTACTGAGTGTTTTTGTATGTTTTGCAGTTCAGATTTGACCAAAAATGATGAGTGTTTGAGCACTCATCAATCCCCCACACTAAATTATTGCTAGTCCCTAGCAATAACTGTTTTGAAAACTTGATGGATTTTAAACTCTTTACCAAAAGCCATCACTTCTGGAGTAGCCAGGTGTGAGAACTGTGGTACACCTGATAACCGTGTGATTTTGAGCAAAGCACCAGCTGTCAACGGATTTGATTAGTCTTTACCAAAAGCCGTTTGCTTCTGGACTATCCAACTCTTGATGGAATAGTCAACATCTTGGTGAGCTGATTACCAATTATGGATTTTCCACTGCCTTTACCACAAGTCATAATCTTGCGGGCTAGCCAACTCATTCGCTTTATGGGATATGGTGAGTTGAGGTACCATACAATTTTGGGCAAATTGCAAGCCATAAACTGATTTGATATATCTTTACCAAGAGCCGTTTGCTCCTGGATTAGCCAATCCCTTTTGTCGGTTAGACAAGGTGGACTGATTACCACAAAAAATTTGAAGCACCAGTGAAAAATTTTTGAAAAATTTTTGAAATTTTGGCTAAAAACGGGGGTATTATATAGTAAAATGTGATAAAATTCACTAGAATAGCGAGTACCCCCCCCCCCCCCCCCACACTTAGGATGAATATTGTCCTCAATATTCAAAATCCCAGCTATTATGCCGACATTTTGAACGTAAAAGGGCAACATTACAAGCTAAGCGTGGAAAACACCATTTTGTTTTTTCACTTCATAAGTAACCATAGCATGGGGGATTCCGCCACACTTAGGGTGAAAACCCTATAAGCATGCTACTGTTTTTGTTTACCGAGTCGCTAGCTTGACTCGACCCCGAATTCATTTGTCCTTGGGGAAGCATGATGTGGAAGAAGCAATCTCAATCGGACTTTCATTCAAGGTGTTTGGACAAACATTTGAAGTACGTGAAAGTTCCACACCGATGAGATATAATCCCGGCTCAAAATAATGGTACATGAAAATGCCGGGATCAAAGATGGTATCTTCATTCCCGAAGGAGTGAAGAAGAGAAGAAGTCACCTTATAGGTGAAGAAGAGGAAGAAAATCATGATGAAAATCATGAGTTGATCTTCTTCCTCGAGAGGAGGCTCATTAGCCTGAGTTTGGATTTCAAAGGTTAAGCTCGTAAACAACCCGGGAGGGTGGGTGGGAATTTGCAAATTCTCATAATTGAGAGCATCTCCCCCCGGGCTATCAAACTCCGGAGGAGTCCTGACATGATGAGTGAGTTCACCGGAGAACTCCTCATGAAGAGAATTATTCACAAGATGTGAATCTGTGAACTCATGTTCCGGAATAGACTCATCACAATCCTCAATCTGAGTACCAAAGAGTGGATTATCAGAAATCGAAGTGAATTCAGATTCGAATTCAAATAGAGGATTGGTGAGAGTAGTATTGAATGTTTCGGGAACAAAGAGATTAACATTCTCTATTGGATTGTCGGGATCAGAAGTGAGTGATGGATCATGATATAGGAGACTTTCAATTTCTCCCAGATCGGCTTGGAAATCGAGGAGACCATCATCACTTTCCAATGAAAGTGGATCGATGTGAGCAAGTTCATCAGCGAACTCCTCAAGAAGATGATCAGCATCAGAATGTGGAACTGACGCCTCAACATACTCGATGTCTCCATAAGATGTGCAATCATCGCTAAAATCTGAGAAAGTCTCAAATTGATCTTTAGGACACTCAATGGGGGAAGGTAAATCACACACATGATCCAAAGTTCCCTGTGACTCTCCTGGGATTGGGACAAGGATCTCAACACTAGACTTTATTAATTCGTCCGATTCCTTATTAGGAACAGTGCTAAGATGCTCATCCCCCATGTTCAATGAGTGAGTGTGAACTTCAGGTGTGATAACAGACTGAGGGAGTGGAGAGGAGCTAGCATTCATGGATTGTACAAGTTCCATTTGATCTTCTGCTAATGATTTCTCCGTCTCATTATTTTCTCTCTGATTTTCCATGGAAGGAATCACAAATGATGAATTTGATGAACCCGTACAAAATTTAGAAATATCAAGGGTAACTTCATCATCATCATCATCGTCGAGAAGAGCAGCACGGCGAAATATGGCACGTGTTTTAGCTGCTTGTTCTAAGACTAGCAATTCTTCCTTGCTCAATTCGTTTCTAGCTGCTCGTTCTTCGGCAAGTAATTCTGCCATAGATTTCTCACGAGAGCTTTGAAACGATGAAGTAGCCAACTCCTCCTTAAGTTCTTTCAATATCTCAAGAGCCTCTAGTAAAAGGTCTTGCCCAATTTCAAGAGGAGTTGCTTGGCTTATTTGGTACTGTGGAGGGTGGTCTGAAAACGAATAGTTGTAATTATCACAAGGAAATGGATTCCCTGTTTGACAATCAGAGCTAGTGTGTGGACCTCCACAATACTCACAACAGTAAAACTGATGTGGCTGTGAGTCGTATGTGTTAGAGTTATAATTGTTATCAGGATACTGCTCATAGACAAGCGTGTTTCCCAATTGACAATCATAGCTGTAGTGTGAACCACCACAGTACTCACAACAGTAAAACTGTTGAATCTCATGGTGTGGTAGTTGGTGGAATAAATCAGTCGTGTCATGGTAGGAATAGGGATCTTGGTTATAGACAGACCCGTTTCCTGACTCTACCATGTCACAACCGGGGCAAATACCACCATTATAAGAACTACCACACCACTGGTAAACCGGAAAGTGTGGATGAGACATAGAAAGAATCAAAAGGTTTGGGAGGGGTGGGGATGAAGAATCAAAGATGTGAGAGGGTAAAGGTGAATATTTTTGGGTTTTTGGATAGACATTTTGTACAAATAGGAAAGAAAATGTTTTTGTGTTTTTGTGTTCGTTGAAAACTGAGTTTAAAATGTTTTCGTGAACGGTTTTGTTTTGAAAACAAGAAAATATGAACAAGGGATGGGTAAATATACAATGGATGTATATCCCAATTCACTAATCAGAAAAAACCGTTTAGATTAGCGCGCACACCTCCCCGGCAGCGGCGCCAAAATTTGATCGGCACCAAACGGTCAACCTAAATTGACCAAAGGATGGTCAACAAGGTCAAACTGCTCCGCGGAATATAGTGGTTTCCCCCGGTCGTTATGTCCCGACGAGGTGTGATGGTTATAAAACAGTTTCGTGATCGGGTGAATTTGGACAGGAAAAGGGTTTGTGAGTGATTAAGCTAAGGAATCTACAATGAAATAGCTTAAATAAGCTATATGAACAAGACTTGAAATTAGGAAAAACCAGAAACGTTCAAAACTTAAAACGCGTACGTTCACGTTTAAATAAAACGTAAACGTACAAAATTAAAAGTGAAAACGGAAATCTGAAAACACCCAGGGGGTGAAAATGACTTTTTTACAAACTAAAAGATAAAAGAGAATTTTTAGAAAAAGAAAATAAATTTTAACACTAATTAATTATTTAATATTAATTAAATACTAATTAACTCTAATTATTAAGATTTAAAACACTTAAATATAATATAATATTAATTAAATACTAGAAAAATGAAAATAAAATTTCTAAAATTATAAAATAACTAAAAATAATTTTTAAAATTAAAAATATGTATTTTTGTCTTTTTATGATTTTTCTATTAATTAATTACTAATTAATTATTAATTACCTAATTAAATTATTTTAAATTAAGAAAAATAGCAAATGAACAGTAAAAATTATAAGAAAATTTCTAAAATTATTTTACATTATATAAAAGCTAGGAAAAATATAAAAACTAGGTTTTACTTAATAAAAACAAATTATGCTATTTTAAACTTAATTATTAATTAATAATTAATAAAACTAATATTAATTCTAATAAATACTAAATGATAAAATAAAAATCTGAGAAAATTATTATAAATACTTTAATATAAGAGGAATTTAAGAAAAATATAAAATAGCTAAGTACTTAATAAAAATTTAAAAATGAAAATTAAAATTAAATTACATTAAATAGAAACTATCACTTAATATTAAATTAACTTTTTTGGATTTTCTTTTTGGAAAACTATTTTACAACTAAAAACATGAAACTTTTACAAAAACAACTTTTTAGGAAAACAGAAATAAGCTAGAATAAGCCAAAAAGTTGAGACAATTGACTTTTTAAGCAAATAAGCTCAAATGAGCTTGTGTGGGGCCCACTATGATTAATCCTGGTTCAATTGAGTGTGTTAGACATGTATGAGCAGGATTCAAGTGAATAAGCTCATAGGATAAGCTTATAAGCCAAAATAAGCACATTCACAAAACAAGTACAACACAGAATTGGGACAAAGTTTTTGGCCTAATTCAGGTGGGGTCCACAGGGTTTCAGGTCAAACTAGTGGTCAACTTTAAGAGCCTACCAGGGGGAAGTTGAAAGGAACAAAAATGGTGGCATGAGGAACACTGAGGTGATCAGAAACCACCACCAAAGTGGTGGTGGTAGGGTGGTAACCTGCTGATGCAGGGCAGGGGTATCCCCTGCAAGTGTCTTTGGGGCAAACTGGGGCCCACCAGAAAATTAGCAAAAATCAGATGATCATGGAAACATAAAATTTAGCTGGGGAACTATCTATGGAAACAAATTTCAAGCCCTAATCTAAAACACAAAAATCAGAACAAATCCCCTAAGTTTTGCAAAATCTGAGAACTTAAAATTTTGACTTTTGATGAAATCTTGATAAGTTGAATAATTTGAGTTTCTACTGCCTTTAAATGATTAGTACATGTTTATAAGTGACTATGAAACTGAAAATGAGTAATGTAACAACTTGTGCAAGTGGTTGATGGCTTATGCAACCCTAAAATTCCCAACAGTGACTGTTATGAAGATCAATGGTTGATTTTTGACTTTTGCTATAAAAATGACCAAAAGCTTAGTTAAGTGGAACTAGTTATGGCTTAGGCTGAATGTCTAAACAATTTTTATCAAAAAAACAACAACAACAGCTCAGCTGTCAAGCATGATCCAAACACCCCCTTAATGACTGAAAATGGAATTTTATTTAGGTAGTTGAGATTCTAGGCCATGAAACTTAAAATTTAAATCATACTAAGCTATACTAATCATATTTAAACTAAATCAAACACTACTTGATAGCAGAACCAACAACTATAATATATGGAAAATTTACACTACAATTTAGAAATTAGGACTTACAATGATTCCAAGCAGTGTTGTACTGAGCCAAGGATTACCCTAACCTATACCTCCCATGAGGTTTCTAATACCATACACTTCAACAATTTAATAGGATCCGGCAACTTTTAACACCATAACAAGAAATTGAATTTATAACTAAAATCACAAATTTGGAAATTAAAACTGAAAACCTTACATTAATGAGTAAAATGAGTTTTAAACACTGATAACACTTGTTAAAAGGATTTTCAATCAGAAACTGCAATGAAAATACATAATTAAACTACTTCGACATAAAACCTACACTACAACTATTCTAAAAAACTAAAACTAATAATAATTCTTCATTTTCTTTTTCTTTTATAAGCCCTGGAAGGTTGGCTTGACTTTCCCACTCATTTCTGACCCTTGGGTGGGTTTCAAGAGACCACAGCCATTCAAAATGGTTTTGGCACCAAAAGGGTGAAAGGCAGGTAGAGGTGTTTGGTGAGGTAGTTGGTGCAATTAATGAAGAGGGGGGATGTATGTGAAGAGTTGGTGAGGGTTTAGTAGAAAAGGAGGAGGGGGAGGTGGACAAAAACCTGGTAATTAGGGAAGTGTTAGGGACGATGAACAGTAATCCGTGGGTGAGGGTTGACTGTGGTCAAAGCCAGGGTTGTTTTATTATTAAAATTGGGTAGGGATTGGGCTGGTTGTGTGGGCTGAGGGGGTTATTGGATTAGGAATGGGGTGATGGTTGGTGGGCTTGGAATTTGGCAGGTTTGGTTTTTGGGTTTAGATAATAAACAAGGTCCATTTGGTTTTGTATATAATCACAAGGACCAATATTGTAAAAACTGAAATTCCAAGGGGCTGTTTTGCCAAATCTCCAAAGTAAAAATAAGGATAATTCCTGCCAAGTTTCAATAGTATAAGGACAAAAAGTGACATTTTTCATTTTGAAACTCACAGGGACCAAAATTGTCATTTTTCAAAAATACAGGGACCAAACATGTAAAATTTTCAAAACTTTCACCCAGGGATTAATTTTGATAACTTTTTATTTTAAAGGGACTTGGGTTGACTTTTCTTGCAAATTAAATGCTCAGGGACTAGTCCTGCCAATTACTGAAAGTTGGGGGACTGAAACTGCCAATTATGCAAACTTTGTACGTTTTTCATCTGTTTTTACTCATTTTGCATATAAAACACAATTTTGAAATATTTTCAGTATTTTGATGCATTACTGAGTGTTTTTGTATGTTTTGCAGTTCAGATTTGACCAAAAATGATGAGTGTTTGAGCACTCATCAAGAGCCATGAGATCATCCATAAATCTCAACAGGACACACTTCCAAATATGCTTATTGTTTCACACAATGTGGAAAATAAGATAAAATATTTAGAGTCCTACGCATTATCCTTGTGGTATTGCCAGAACATCCGAGTGATATGAAAATATTCACGATGAAGATGGAAATCCTTCTAGAGCGAACATCTTTCAAGCTCTTGGTAGGTGACATGTGAGATCCATCTTGGATCAATGATCAAGTGACAACTGGAAAGCAACAATAGTGCGATTCAACATTGAATCAAACTTGTTCCAGGATATGGATTGACGGGATACTTTTGCAAAAACCTTTCAGTGTGCTCACAAACTAATTTTCGAGCACATTGATTGTGTATAATCTTTCAAACAAAAGTATTTTTGATGGAAATGTGATTCAAGATATAAAACTCTCGTCGTGTCTCAAAAATGTTTATTATATGACACGCGAGTGATTTCGATAAATCAATTTCTCATCAATCAGTGAATATCAATTCACCGATTCACTCTATCGTGTTGTCTGCTTTGAGACGTTCCGGTATGAGAACATGCTTAGTATGAAGATTCCTAAGTGGATTCTTTGGAAGATTCATTACTACAAGCGGGAAATTCCTGTCAAGGAGAGTCTTCTTTAATAGAGACTCTACCTGATCACAGGTCGGTTTTCACAAAACCGGAGGGTAGTCTGTCCTCGCAAGAACAAATGACAAAGCCATATTCGTTCTCTATCTTTATTGCTAACTGTTTTAGTTCAGGGACACATATAAAGATGGCGTTGATGGTTCCTATTTCCAGCTGAATCGGGTCAATCCATACCTCATGCTCACACATCCTACTTGCTATCATTGTTGATCATGAAAGTTAAAGAGACTACCAACAACGTTTTCGCAACTCTGATGAAAAGTCTCCTAATACAGAAGGGTGTGAGCATGACGGTCCGAATGTCACTACATCACATGAAGGAAATACGACTAAGGATGAGCTTGGAGATTTACTGTGGCTGATGATCTCTAAGAAACTCAAAGATCACACATCTCAAAGGAACTCAAATCACAAGTTCATTGCTTGATGTACAAAGTGTGCTGAAAAGTGAAGAATCAGAACCTACAAGCTACAAGATCTAAAGAATGTTTAAAGATCAACGAGCTTAATTTCCAAAGGTGATCTCGCTTAGGGGGAGATTGTTAGGAATACAAATATTCCTATAAAAGACTCAGTCACCTAAAAGTTGTAATAGCATTAAGATAGCTTGTAGTTAGTTTATTATTTAGTTAGAATTAGTTTAAGTAACATCGTGGAAGAAGGACGGGTCTTTACCCACTGTATGCCTGATCCACAGCCCGGGTGTGGGTGTTTTCTTTATTTGTATAAATACCCCTCTCCCACCAAGGGAGAGGGTTGGACCTTCTCATATTATCAATCTAATCTTTCTAGTTTTCTCTCATCCTCTCATGGTTCCCACTTTTCTTTCTTTCTCTTCTACTTTAACGATACACTTCCACCATGGATTACATGTTTGTGACTTGATGTTTATCCTACACTAACTACACCTAGGAAGGACACTAGGGACACTAGTAGCGGAATCCCAATTAAGGACCCCTCATCATCCAAACACGTCCACTTTCTCAATGTTGTCACCATTAAGCCAATAGATAAGAATATAGAAGAAAGTGACAAGGATGAAGTTGGAAGAAATACTGGACATAAGGATGAGATTAAGGAAGTTAAGGATATTAAGGAAGAAAAGTTAGAGAAAGTAGAAAATGTAGATGAATACTTTGATAAGTTACCCACCAAGGAAGAACGGGAATACAATAAGGATCTATTCGATGACCCCGAGACACCATACATCCTTGGTTCACCACTTATCAAAGCGGGTGATCCCTCTAACATCAACATACCATGCAACATTGGGCATATGCATGTGTGGAAAGCTTACATCAATCTTAGGTCTCCCATAAACATTATGACTAGGACCTATTATAATTGGGTAATGAAGAAGCAACTTTGATATAGGATGATGCCTAACACGGGGTGGATGAGCAACTTTGTAGGAAGAGTGAAAGGATTACATGTATTTGTAGGAAACTTCATTTATGTTACCGACTTTGTGATTGTAGAGGATATTCGTCCGGTAATAGATGGTTGCCTAAGTCAAGTAGTGTTCGGAAAACTGTTTGTTGAAGCCTCTAAGATGAATTATGACCCGTCCCTAGGGATAGTTTGATTCAAAGATGAGAACGATGAAATTGCTTACCAAATGCCCTATAAGATTGAACAATTCCGTCTTCTATCAAACCTTGAAAAGGAACACAAGCAAGCGGTTTACTATAGGAATGATGAGGATAGACGTAGAGGAGTAGATTATGTCATGAGTAGAATATTCGGTTTCTACAAGGAATGTTTGCAACTAGGTCCAGAATAAAAAACTAAGATTGAAGATGACATAGAGAATGTGACCAATGATGAGGTCACGTAATAGCCCATAACCTTGAGCCTAGCTACAAGACTCGTAAATAAAGAAAAGTGCTTCTTGGGAGGCAACCCATGTTTTGTGTGTTTTTATTTGTTTGATTTTTTATTTGGTTGATTTTATTTGTTTCCATATGCATGTTTTATTTTTATTGTTGGTAAATCATGTTTCAAAGTAAATTGTAAAAATGCTTTATTTTGTTTTTAACTTCGTCTTAATTACATATAAAGGTATTTTGCAAAAGCTAAGTGTAAGGGAAATCCAAATTTGTTTATAAGAATGAAAATGATCATGATTTGCTACAATATTAAGAGAACATGTATATTAGTATTTGTTAGAGTCAAATGCTTGTATCGAGTCATAATGATGTTTTGCAGGATTTTCCAGGAAATAAGGCATAAGTTTTTCCAGAAATTTTCCGGAAACTTAACATAAAATTTTTCCAGGAACATTCTGACCGCGTCAGGAGTTACAACCTAACGGCATCAGGTACTAAAATTCTGAAAAATTTTGCGAGTTTTGTTTAAACCGGAGTCTTAAAGTTTTTGTTGATTCTTTAGTTTTATAAACTCCAGAAAATCTGCAAACATTCATTCTACAAGCATTATATCTTAAGTTGTTTTCTAGGATTTGTTAGTATATATAGATTGCCGCCGATTTTACGCGAGGTTTGCCTTGATTGTTTTCTCAGGTTTAACAGGTTATATATGACAAGAAGATGATTTATATTTCTGTAGGGAAGCTTTCAAAGTTCATTTTCTTGGAGGAAGATCTAACCTTGTTGACACACTATCCACACCGAACGAATCAGGGGAGTATTTGTTTTCATTCTTTTACCTGCATTACTTTTACATTCTTTAACTGAACATTGGGGACAATGTTCATCCTAGGTGTAAGGGGAGGGTAAATGATGATACCTTATAGGATACAATTGCACTTGAGTTTGTTTGTTTGATAGTAGGTCTGTAATAAAACTAAGAGAAATACTTGTTAGTGCAATTTTAGCGCCAAATTTAAATTTTTTTTACAACATTTAGGAGTGAAACTTTAGCCTTAACAAGCGTCTCATGGATAGGAGTTGTATGAGTAGCACAAAAACATACCACTTAAAAAAATTTTCCACCCAAATATGTGAGGTTCGCCTTTAGATTTGATAGGAAAAGCATTCATTATTATTGCTTATGAGTGTACCGGTAGCATTTAGATTCTAGAACTTGCGTTAGTGATGCATCCCGAGACCGCTAGTGAGACTACATTCGTGTAGTAGGATTTACTACATGATAAGAGGCATTAGCATCACCCTTGTGTTTAAACCTGTATCATAATTACTTGACCATTTAAGTCATATTACTTAACTAGCGAAGTCAATTAATTTTCCCACACCTTAGCGTTGTACACATTTTTAATACACGATACCCCTAGTGCACCCCTCTGAGCCTATCTTTTCCTTTCTAACTTTAAGCATTTTACTTAAAGGAAGAATTTGTTACAACCCACCCAAATGTGCAACCAAATCGCCTTAGCCTTCCGTGTTTGCACTCATCTTTAGTGCATTATTGTTATTTGTTTAAACCCTTAGTTAATTATCTAATTGATTACATGGTTGCTAAGTCGAGTCATATCTTGTACATATTGTTTTGGTACGACTGGAACTCATGGGTAAATTACTAGTGTTATTGAGTAATGGGGAAGAACATCAAATTATTACTCCCATATGTGAATTAATCTTAAAAAGTACTCCAAGTGTTTTGATTATCTTGATTCGAGTCATTAGAGTAGTTTATTATAAAGTATGTAAAAGTTCAAGTGTAAGGGGAATGCAAATTCCCTACGATGTATTAATTTGGATGGTAGGGTAAAAGTGTATGCAAAAAAAAAGAAAATAGAAAAAAAAGAGAAAAAACATACGGACTACCATCCCGTTTCATTCTATGTTTATTTTTAAGTTTTTGTTATTTTTGATTTATAAGTCGAGTCGAGTCTTGGCTTAGCAACGCCATATTGTACATGTAATTAACCAAGATGATTAACTCGCCACCAGTAAATATTGCCTTTATCCAACAAAACCGTGTTTTCCATATCCCTACACCCAACGTTATAACCCTTTAAAAGACCTCTTTGATAGTTTATCCTATGTGCTTACGCCAAGTGGTGGAGGTTTGATCCTTTCCCAAGCCTATGGTAATCTATTTGCTATGACAGGTAGTGAGAGATGTTTTCCATTTCCATATTGTGATATATACTTTATTACACCCGAGAGATGTGAGTATCTAAGCACTATTTGTGAGGTGCTAGTGTATGACCTCCGTGCTTGTTTTTGGTTTTTAGTGGAACAATTATTTATTGTAATTACTTTTATATTAGTGTTAAATGACCCCGAACTTGTATTTTGATTAGAATAAAAGCGCATTTGCTTGAGGACAAACAAATCTCAAGTGTAAGTGTATTTGATGAGGCGAAAAGTGTACCGCTTTTAAGGGGTCAATTAAGCCCGAATTCGTGATTATTTGATCAATTATTGCCCTAAATCATTCCTTTAGTCATTTTAGGTACTTTTGAGGAGAAATCTGGAAAAGGAAGCATTTTTTACGTTTTTGGAGCATAAAAGTGATGAAAACGGCAAAGTCTCAAATTCCTTGCTAGGAACAGTACCTGACGACGTCAAGGATTAAAACATGAGGGCGTCAAGAGTGATAAAAAAGGTAGAAGTGGATATTATAAATTGACGACCCAAAGTATTTTCAATGTAATTGGCCTGACGGCGTCATCAAGGCCGTCAGGGTCAAAATGCAAGTGACGGCCCAGAGCATATTTCTACATGAAGGCGTCAAGACTGGATCTAGGCAATACGACTCTTAACTTGGCGGCGAATTGACGGCGTTAGAAGTTAATACATGACGCCGTCAGGATGCTTTGTCTATATATATTTTTCCAATTTTTCATTGTAAAGTGTGGAACAAGTTGTGGAATATTAGAGCATAAACCTTAGGTCGAATTTTCTGCTTATTGAAGGGGTTTCAAACCCTTCTTTCTTCCATGTTTGAATAAAGATAAGTTCTCCAATAATCATTCAATATGTCTATGTGTTGTTTGATTCTATCTTACGCTTTTCTTTCTTTTAACATGTTAGGCTAGGTTTTTATTGTGTTTGCTTAGATATAGTGAAACCTAGATGTTGATTATTGGTTGATTGTTTGTTTATAATTGTTACGGATGATTGTATTCAATGTTAGGCTTAAGAAAACTAGCAGACTTCCATTGGTAACTTGCTTGAACGTCTTAAGAAACATGATCGGAGGTGTACTACGATTTTTGGTTGTATTTAATGCATAAGTGAATACTAATGATCCCATGTTAGGAGCTTTTAGTCGGCTCGACATAGGAGTGAAGTAGGATCTTATAAAGTTAGGGAATATTGTACACGGCCCTACGACTAGTATTAAGGAATATAACCCATCATCCATGCAATTGTAACAAGCTAATCAACCGGTAAATATCTAGGGAGTAATGACATCTAAGTAAACACATCTTTTCTCATTATTGTTTCCACCACATTAGTTTAATTTTCATTTCTTTTATTTTACTTTGATTGCATCTTTAGTTAATTGGGTTAGTTGACTAGCAACTAATTCCGCCCACTCCTTCAAAACCCGAGATTTTACTTGCTTTTATAAAACATAAAAAAATACAAAAAGAATCATCCCTCACCTCTAGACCTAGTTTAGTGGGCTTTCTAATCCTAGCAACACTATTCCTGAGTTGAACGATCAATCCCCCGGTACTTGTCACTATACTATACTACAACGATCAGGTACACTGCCTGGCGGGGATTGCAAGCTTCTCAAGATCCCTTGAGAGGTAAAACCTGTTGCGAGGGCGCAATCCCGCGTATCAGACCGTCCATGTATTTTAGCCTACACCCCGTTTTTCTTTCTTCATAACATTCAACAACAAACCAACACACCATTTAGTGCAGAACGTGACGAAACCTGAACCTCGCTCCCCTAAATCTCACTTATCCAATTTCAAATCAATTCCAAGTCTTCCAAGTCAAGATTACCAATCACGAATACATACTAATCACTCTATTGTAAGTTAATTCATCCAATTTCTTTTGTTTAATTCGAATTAAGCAATTAAGGTTCACATAAACATGAAAATCAAAATTTGGGGATTCTCATCTCTTTGTTAAATTAACAACAATTGAAAGCAAATTCAAACAATGTAGCACCAACAATACTCAAATTTACAAACCAATTATTTTACTTTGCTAATTTTAAAAAATGAGTCAAATATGAGATCATCCCCAATTCGAACTCAATGTTGTTAATCTAGTTTAATCACGTAACAAAAACGTAATTATACATTGTTAATACATGTCAGAAACGTTTTCATAACCATGCAACAAAATGAATCGCAAATTTCAAAAATTAAAAGGGGTATTATGGTATATGGGGTTGTTTGGGATAAGTGTTAAGATCCTTATTTTGATAACTTAATATAAGTACAATCTTGTATCACACAATTGAGTCCAAATTAAAATCTATATTAATAATGTCAAACTATGACAACTACGTCAAATCTTCTCTAATGATTGATTCACTTGTTTCATAAGTACAATTATGCACCACACTTACGATTTTGACTACATTCATACTCAATTTTATATTCCAAAAATCTCATTAGAACCTCATCCTGAACCTGAGTTTATTCAAATATTTAAAGAGCTTGAAAATGGACATATTCATGAGGGACGTTTCATAAATCCCTTATACAAAGATAAGGAACCCATCAAAAGAGCCTTTCACATAATAGGTTTTGATTGTCTACTAAACATAAATGAAACCATTTGTCCTCGTTTTATATTAGAATTCTACAGTGGAGTCAAAATCAAACATGATCAGGAGTACTCCATACATCTTAGGTGTAACATAGGTCACTATGGATTCTCCATATCTCTTGATCAATTTGCTCAAACTCTTGGAATTCCATATCATGGGCAATGTTCCTATTCTGAAGTAGCCGATCTTGACTCTCTCTACGAAAATCTAGAAGAACATGGTCCTTATCGGAAATTCATTCCTCATAAAGATAAAATAATCAAATCTCTTTGCAAATCCTCCTCCACCATTCATCTAAACAATATTCTATTAACTGAACTTTGCCTGCCTTTGCAAGCAATGGCAGTCATCTTGCGCGAGAATGTATTTTGTCTTATGAATGAAAGTGAGTATGTACCAGCATCTTGTGCTCACATGCTTTACTTTATTCTTGCAAGATAACCTTACAATATTTCATACTTCTTCGCTAAGCGAATGATGCATCTCGGGAATACCAACAATAAGTTGATGCCTGATTGATGCTAAACCACCAACTTATATTGATCAAAGAATGGTCAACAAAGTCAAATAGTCTAGATCAATGCTCCGGGTAATATAAGGTATCACCGGATCGTTAAATCCCGTTGAGGTGTGAAATGTAACTTTAGCGTGCTTTGTGATCGGGTGATTATTCACAGAAAGGGTTTGTTGTGAGAATTATTTGGAGATTATTAACAGAAATAGCTTAGGAAAGCTATTTGAATGATTACGGGAATTGAGGTTCAGAAGGAATCACTTAAAACTTTAAAACCCGTACGTTTGCTGAAAACGTGAACAAACGTACGGAAAAGTGAATAAGGTGATCTGGAAAGGCTACTGGTATGAAAATTAACTTTTTACAAAACTAATGATGAGAGAAAATTTTTGGAAATTTAAAACTAATTTTTACACTAATTTTATAATTACTATTAATTAAATACTAATTTTCTACTTATTTTTAATTAACTAAATTAACCTAAATTATAAATAAATATGAAATTAACTTGGAAAAACAAAAATTAAACTTAGAAAAATCTAAAATACTATAAAACTAATTTTAGAAATGAAAATATATTTTTAAGACTATTTAATTAATTATTACTAATTATTAATTACTTTTTAATTATTTAAATTAACCTAAATTCTAATTAATTATTAAAATACACTAGAAAATTGAAAATAAAATTTGGAAAATCAAAAATAACTAAAAACTAATTTTAAAATTTAATTTATATTTTTCTGATTTTCTAATTAATTATTATTAATTATTAACTATTTATTAATTACTAAAAACTATTTTAAATTAAGAAAAATACTAAATGATGCAAGAAAAATCTGAAAAAATTACAGAAATTATTTTTACACACCAGAAGCCTAGGAAAATTATAACAATGAAAATTGCTTAATAATAAGCTGAAGAATAAGCCAATTGGCTTAAATAGAAGCTATCACTTCTATTAAGTTGGGCTTATTTGAGATTTTCTTTTTCAAAACTGCTTATTATAAGTTTTTAAGCAACTTTTGTGAAGTAGGTTTGACTGTGGTCAAGGAAATAAGCACTTCAAGTGCTTAAACCCTTGATAGTTGACTTTCTTTGACCAAGAGTGGAAATAAGCTCAAATGAGCTATTGTGGGGTCCACCTTGGTGAAAACTGATGAAAATAAGTACAATGAACAAGTTTATGCAAGTAACACACAAATAAGCAAACAGAATAAGCCACAAACTCAGAATAAGCACTTTGCTTATTTAGATTCTGAGACAGAATGGGACAGACTTATGAGGTCAAACAAAGTGGGGTCCACAGGTCTTGAGGTCAAACAAAAGGTCAACCCTTAATCCCTGGTAGGAGGGGGGTTGAATGGTACCAAGTTGGAGGTGTGGGACCCACTGGGTTAGCCACAAACTACCACCAAAGGTGGTGGGTGAGATGGGTTGCTGCTGAGACAGAGCAAGGCCTTGCCCTGCAGCTCAGTTTGAGCTTAAGCACAAGCTTGAGAAAAATTTACTAAAATAAGACAACCATAGGGACATGTAGTTCTACTGATAAACAATGATCACAACAAGTTTCAGATCCTAAAACCACCCACAAAATTCACAAAAATTCATCCCATTTTGGGAAAAATCCAACACTTGCACTTTTAACTTTTTGAAATA
This sequence comes from Artemisia argyi, assembly GCA_030686995.1. Classification (NCBI taxonomy): domain Eukaryota; kingdom Viridiplantae; phylum Streptophyta; class Magnoliopsida; order Asterales; family Asteraceae; genus Artemisia; species Artemisia argyi. The sequence continues at coordinate 160,304,936 of CM060693.1, forward strand.
CTTTGGTACTTTGACTTTGATGAAACTCAGATGCTTTTTATTGTTTGTATATGTTATGATAAGCTAAATAAAGATCAATTTTAGTAAAAGTACCAACTTGTGAAAAGGTTTTATGAGTTTTGGACTTCAAAGATCACCACAGTTAACTGTGGTGATTATTTTCTTGTGATTTTGACTTTTGCTGTGTTTTGGAACAAAACTTTGGTTCCTCTGACCTTATATCCACCCAATAAACTTAATGAAACACAGAGTTGCTCAGATAAACAAGCAGAACAATGCAAACAGCCTACAACCAAACACTCCTTAAAAAGTAGTTTATGATGAAAACTTGATTCAAACAAACATGAAACACAACCAATTGATTACAACTAATCTAGTAAGTAATAATTAACTAAGAAAAGCAGAAATTAACTACTGAAACTACTTGTTACTGAGAAAATGAAATTTGTGCTTACAAAGCCTTCCAAGCTAGGCTGCCAAGGACCAAAGAACCACAATTTCCAATCCTATATGACTTCCACAAGTCCCTAACCCACAGCCATCCTTTATTAACTGTGCTCCAAGCTTATTCAACCATTGATCACCAATTTTTTTATTTTATTTTTATTTTTTCAGATTTATTTCTATTTAATTGAATTTTGATTATGAGCAAACTAGAAACTTGTGAAACCGTTAAAAAACTTTCTAAATGAGTTACTAAGGGTGTATGATTACTGAGAATCACTTGTGGAACTAAGATGAGTGTTTAGAATTCTTAACTTAAACTTGAAAATTGAAAATGAGATAGAAACTTTAAAACAGAACTTTCATTGATAAAAAAGATTACAATACATTAAAGTAAACTGAAAAACACTAAAACTAAGGATATTACACACTTAGGCTCATGTATGAGCTACAATATATATAACGAAACAAAATTAGGTCTTTTATCTTCCCACATGGTTCCTTTTTGAATTCTGAGAGTCCCAAAGTGCTTTTTGTTGACTCTTGACCAAATCCCATCCGTTAATTTTATCCTTGCTTCATCCTGGCCTTTGAATTAAAAATTGGCGCCAAAAGATAAACGGGGCAAGATTGAGTGGAACTAGTGAGCAACATTTATTGTGGTGGTGTGGGTTGGTGTGGTAGATGAGGGGGAATTAATTGTGGGGGCTGGAGGTTGGAAAAAGATGAGAGGAGGGGGGAGTTTCCCTGGTTTTGCGCTGTGATGTTGGGAAGAAGATGATCAAAGGGTCGTTTGACCCTTTGTTGACCGTTTGACCCTGGCTTTTTATTATTTTGAGATTGGGCTGGGTAAGTGGGCTTAGGGGTGTAGGATTGGATCATGGAATTAAGGTTTGGTTTTGGGTTTAGATATAATAAGGAAGGGTCCGGTTGGTTTGTAGTTAACAAGGACTAATTTTGCAACTTCCCAAAACTCAAGGACTGATATTGTAATTTTCCAAAGTGCATCCAAGGACCACAATTGTTATAAATTCAAAGTTCACAAACCGTTTTTTCCATTTTCCAAATTTCAAAATTTCCCAGGGACCTATTTTGCCATTTTTGGATTTTTAGGGACCAAACTTGTAATTTTGGAAAACTTGTTACCCATGTGTAATATTTTGTGAGTTTTGACTTTCAAAACCTTGGGTTGACTTTTCCTTTCAAAATAAATGCGTAGGGACTAAATTTGACAAGTTTTGAAACTTGGTGGACTGAAACTGCTAATATTGCAAACTTTGATCGTTTTTCCTTTGTTTTTGCACATTTTGCATTTAAAACACATAAAACACAATCCCTGGGATAATTTAAGTATTTTGATATCTTTTTGATTGTTTTTATATGTTTTGGCAGTTTAAATACATCAAAAACGATGAGTGTTTGAGCACTCATCAATCCCCCACACTAAACTATTGCTAGTCCCTAGCAATCTTTTTAGAAAACTTGATGGGTTTTAAACTCTTTACCAAAAGCCATCACTTCTGGAGTAGCCAGGTGTGAGAACTATGGTACACCTGATAACCGTGTGATTTTGAGCAAACCACCAGCTTTCAACGGATTTGTTTAGTCTTTACCATGAGCCGTTTGCTCTTGGACTAGCCAGCATCTTGACGGACCTAGTCAACATCTTGGTGAGCTGATTACCAATTATGGATTTTCCACTGCCTTTACCACAAGCCATAATCTTGCGGGCTAGCCAACTCATTCACTTTATGGGATATGGGGAGTTGAGGAACCATACAATTTTGGGCAAATTGCAAGCCGCCAACGGATTTGAGTTATCTTTACCAAGAGCCGTTTGCTCCTGGATTAGCCAATCCCTTTGTCGGTTAGACCTGGCGGACTGATTACCACAAAAATTTTGAAATAAAGTGAAAAATTTTTGAAAATTTTGGCCAAAAACGGGGGTATTAGAAGATATATTTTGATAAAATTCGCTAGAATTTCCCCCCCCCCCCCCCCACACTTAGAAATGAATAGTGTCCTCAATATTCAAAGTCCCGGCTGTTATGCCGATTCTTTGAACGGAAAAAGCCAAGATTCGAATCTAACTGTGGAAATACCAATTTTCACTTTATTTCTATATATACACTTTTTTTTTTTTTGAAACTTATATGCATATATACATTTTTCAAACAGCGGGGGGTTGGCCATTCCCCCACACTAGGTGGTAGAAAATAGAAAGAATTAGAGATACGGATGAAAACCCGTATTATGCTATTGTTTTTGTTCATCGAGTCGCTAGCTTGACTCGATCCCCGAATTCAATTGTCCTTGGGGAAAGTTTGGAGATCCGGGACAACCATGGATGGTATGTCCTCTCCAAAGTAGTGCTTTAAATGATGTCCATTCACTTTGAAATTAGGACCGTCATTTAGAGATAATTCGATGGTGCCATAAGGATAAACCTTAGCGATAGTGAATGGACCAGTCCATCGGGTTTTGAGCTTTCCCGAGAAGATCTTGAGTCTAGAGTTGAAAAGAAGGACTCGATCACCAACGTTGAAAACGCGGTTTTTGATTTTTGAGTCATGAATCTTCTTTGTCTTTTCTTTATAGATCAAAGAGTTCTCGTAAGCTTGATCACGAAGTTCGTTTAATTCGTTTAGTTGAACTTTTCTATGATCACCCGCCGTTTTGAGGTCGAAATTGGCATGCTTGAGAGCCCAATAGGCTTTGTGCTCAAGCTCGATCGGAAGATGGCACGCTTTCCCGTACACAAGTTTATAAGGCATACACCCAATGGGTGTTTTGTAAGCCGTACGGAAAGCCCAAAGTGCATCATCTAATTTATCCGACCACGATGCACGATTTTCACCTACAGTTCTTTCTAAAATTCTTTTGATGCCCCGATTGGAAACTTCGACTTGTCCACTCGTTTGAGGGTGGTACGCAGTAGAAAGACGGTGAGTTACACCGTACTTTTGCATGACTTTGTCAAATTTGTCATTACAGAAGTGCGTACCACGATCACAAATAATAGCACGTGGAGTTCCGAATCGGGCAAAAAGAGCTTTTAGGAATTTCACAACTACTCGGGCATCATTTGTGGGTAAAGCTTTCGCTTCAACCCATTTTGACAAGTAGTCAACTGCCACGAGTATGTATTTGTTGCCGTGAGAGGATGGAAATGGCCCCATAAAGTCGATGCCCCAGATATCAAAGATTTCACAAACTTGAATTGCATTTTGAGGCATTTCATTCTTTTGTGAAATGTTCCCGTTTCGTTGACAAGCGTCACAGGATTTGACCAATTCTTGGGCATCCTTGTAGATCGAGGGCCAATAAAAGCCGGAATCAAACACCTTTTTGGCGGTGTAGTTGGGATTGTGGTGGCCCCCAGTGGGACCAGCATGGCAAGCCTTTAAAATTTCAGCGGCTTCCTGACCATACACACACCATTGGATGACTTGATCCGCGCATATTTTAAACAAGTAGGGGTCGTCCCAGAAGTAATGTTTGACATATTTGAAAATTTTATTTTTTTGTTGGGACGACATCCCTTTCACAATGAAGTTACCCGCAAGATAGTTTGCAAAGTCGGCAAACCATGGGGTAATCGAGTCTCCACGAAATGAAACCACATTGAGGGTCCCGAGAGGAAATGTTTCATTTATTTCCTTTTTCTCGAAAGCATTTTGGTGAGGGTTTTCAAGACGGGAGAGATGATCAGCAGCTAGGTTCTCAGCTCCTTTTTTATCACGAATAATGATATCAAATTCCTGAAGGAGGAGAACCCAACGGAGGAGTCTCGGCTTTGCATCTTGTTTTGCAAAGAGGTACTTCAAAGCCGAGTGATCCATATACACTATGCTTTTGGTCAGAATCAAGTATGGCCGGAGTTTTTCAAAAGCATACACCACAGCTAATAATTCTTTTTCAGTGGTGGTGTAATGACTTTGAGCCTCGGTCATAGTCTTGCTGGCATAGTGTATAGGCTGAAAATGTTTTGTTTTGCGTTGCCCCAAGACTGCCCCTATCGCATAATCACTAGCATCACACATGAGCTCGAAGGGCAAGTCCCAATCGGGGGCAACAAGAATCGGTGCCTCGGTAAGCCTTTTCTTTAATGTTTCAAAGGCCTCGATACACTCGGGGGAGAAGATAAAAGGAGCATCCTTTTCGAGGAGATGGGTCATAGGCCGGGCGATTTTAGAAAAATCTTGAATAAACCTACGGTAGAAACCGGCGTGACCCAAAAAGCCACCTTTCACAGTCGTGGGATGAGGTAATTTTGCAATGACGTCCACTTTGGCTCGGTCAACCTTAATCCCGTTCTTTGAAATTTTATGGCCGAGGACAATGCCCTCTTTGACCATAAAGAACCTCTTCTCCCAATTTAGACATAACTTTGTGTCTTCACAACGTTTTAGCATGCTGTCTAAATGGGAGAGACATGATTGGAACGAATCCCCAATGACCGAAAAATCGTCCATAAAGACCTCCATACTTTTCCCGATCATGTCAGAAAAAATGGCCATCATACATCTTTGAAACGTGCCCGGAGCATTACATAAGCCAAATGGCATACGTTTATATGCAAAAGTTCCATAGGGGCACGTAAAAGTGGTCTTTTCTTGGTCTTGCGGGTCAATGGGAATCTGAAAGTAACCCGAGAAACCATCGAGGAAGCAATAGTACTCATTCCCCGCTAATCTCTCGAGCATCTGATCCATAAAGGGCAGAGGAAAATGATCCTTACGGGTGGCGTCATTCAATTTATGATAATCAATGCAGACGCGCAAAACCGTAACCAAACGAGTTGGAATTAACTCATTCTCCTCGTTTATGACAACAGTAATGCCACCCTTTTTTGGAACACAATGAATTGGGCTGACCCAAGGACTGTCCGAGATAGGGTAAATCAATCCGGCATCAAGAAGTTTTAAAACCTCTTGTTTGATAACCTCGTGAATTTTTGGATTCACCCTTCTTTGATGTTGGACCGCAGGTGTGAAGTCATCCTCCATTAATATCTTGTGAGTACAAAACTCAGAGTCGATGCCCTTGATGTCGGAGAGACGCCAAGCAATTGCTCGTTTATGAGACTTCAAAACCTTTATAAGAGCAGCCTTTTCCTCAACACTTAAGTCTTTAGCAATTATGACGGGTAATTTATCATCACCCTCCAGAAATGCATATTCAAGATGAGGCGACAAGTCCTTAAGTTCAACCACGGGAAAGTCATCAGTTTTCTCAACATTTTTGACTTCCTCCTTATGAAGTGTGCGTGGTAGAACAGCAAGAGGAGAGGGGTCTTCGTTTAATAACTTCTTAAGCATGAGAACATCCCCCTCGAGGTCAATCTCTTGGTTATCGATTCCATCAGGAATCGAATCACTGTTGAGATAGGCCTCAATTTCTTCTAAGATGAAGTCACTTCCCTCAAACGGAGTGAGGGAAGGAGAAGAATTGACAATAATGGGGTGAGAGGATGGAGTGAAGTTTTCACTCGGAGAATCATCGACAAAAGTTAAAACCTCTTGAGCGTACTCCTCAGATGCAACATCAATGATATCAATTCGGTTAACCATTTCAGCGTCATAATTAGAGGAGTACCTCGAAGTTTGATCGAGGATAAACGTTACTGCTTCATTACCAACATGAAGAGTTATTTCCTCTTCGTGCACATCAATTAACGCACGACCCGTCCTTAAGAATCCTCTCCCAAGAATGAGAGGAACTCGTGGGTCAGCATCGAACTTAACAACAACGAAGTCAGCGGGGAAATGGAACTTTCCTACTTTCACGAATACGTCTTCAGCAATGCCGAGAGGACGAGAGATTGAACGATCGGCAAGCTCAAGAGTCATGCACGTAGGAGTAAGTTCAGGAAGAGAGAGTTTCTCCCACACTGAGTAAGGCATCAGGTTGATGCTAGCGCCAAGATCGGCCAAGGCGAAGCATTCAACCATCCCAGGGAAAACACATGGAATGAGAAATCTCCCAGGGTCTCCAAGCTTCTTAGGAAGCTTCTTTAAGATAACTGCTGAGCAGTTTTCGTTCAATGGAGTCTTTGCCATTTCGTACAATTTTTCCTTGTTGCTTAACAAGTTCTTGATCATCGATGCGAATTTGGGCATCAGGATGATAGCATCCGCAAGGCTAACGTCAAAATGCAAATCTTGAAAGATTTGATAAAACTTATCCATTTGGTGACTAGCCTTTTCGCGGAGCTTTTGCTCATTAAGTCGTGATGGGTATGGTATTGAAGGTTTGGATTTAGGGTTCTCAACAGGAGTTATTGGTGGTTCAAATACAACTCCTGGTTTGGATTTGGTCTTTGGAATAACCTGAGGGTGGACATGTGCGGTACTTCGTGGGCTAGTAGATTGCACCTTGTCCGTGGTTGCCTCAGGCTCAATTTTCACTTCCTCGGAATAAAGAGGAGGAGGAATAGGAGGAATTGGTGGTTCTTCATAAGCTTTACCACTACGTGTAGTAATAGCTTTGAGTTCACCCTTGGGGTTGACAACTGTATTAGCAGGGAGACCTCCTGATGTAGAGGGTGGAGTGAGATGACTCATAAGACTGGCAAACATATTCTCAATCTTGTTTTGAGATTGATCAATTTTGTTGTTTGTTTCCATCAACTCACTCTTCAGCTCATGACCCTGTTTGGCTATTGATGATTGGAAATCATTCTTCAAATTTGAGATTTGATTTTGCATTGCCCTCATTTTGGTCTCATTAACCTTGATGTAGTTATTAAGCTCGTTTGGGAGGGGTTCTTGATAACTCGGAGCTGAATACCCTTGATTACCCCTTTGGGGTGGGTACTGATTGACGGGGGCAGGATTTTGATTTTGCATATTAGGCCCCCTTGGTGGATTAGGATTAAACCTATTTGGATTTGGAGGAAACCCGGGTGGTCCACCCTGGTTGCTAGCCCGGTAATTTGGTTCCACTTGAGGGCGGTATTGGTTACCTCCTTGGTTAGAATTGCCAGCTATTGCATTTACTTCGAATGGATTGCCTTCGGTGGCAGTGCAATTGTAATATGAGTGTGGACCACCACAAGTGACACAAACTTCTATCTTTTTTACTTCAGCTTGTGGAGAAGGATGAGGAGAAGAAATTTTCTAGCTTTTGGTGAGAACCAATGCATGAATTGCTTCCGTGAGTTTGTCAAGTCTAGCATCGGTGCTAGACTGAGCCACGGGCGATGAGGTAGAAGGAACAACATTCCCTTGGGAAACAATCGGTTTGCTTCGTGGAATGCGGACCTTAGATTTATTCTCAATGATCGCTAAAGCATCCTTTGTGGTATGATTCAAGAAATTACCTCCAGCGGAGGAATTGAGAGAGTCTTGATCGGATTGGCTCACACCGTTGTAGAAAGTATCAAGTTGCATGAGATCGGAGAAACCGTGGTGAGGGCATTTTCGGAGCAATTCCTTGTAACGATCCCATGCCTCACTAAAGGATTCATCAAATTTTTGCGTGAATTTCATGATCTCATTCTTAAGACTCGTGGTTTTGGAAGGAGGAAAGAATTCATTTACGAACTTCTTATTCAAATCTTCCCATGTTTCAATTGATCGAGGGGGTTGCTTATCAAGCCAAACCCGGGCAGCCCCATCGATAGAAAAAGGGAAAAGAAGAAGTTTGATCGCCTCTTCAGGGACATTTTTACATTTGATGGTGGATGTGATTTTATTAAACCATCGAATGTGATCTTGAGGATCGTCCCTCTCAAAACCGTAGAATTGACGTGAGGTAGCCAGGTTTATCAACCCTGTTTTAAGCTCAAAATTATCGGCCATGATTGCCGGAACAACGATAGCATCTCCGTAACCCTCTACGGGTGCTTGGAGAAGCTCATTCATAGTGGGTTCAGCCGCCATGATGACAGCTGAAGGTGCAACAGTACGGATCTCAGAAGCGACTGTTGGTGCAGAACGTCTACGGGGTCTTCGAGGTTTCCGGACAAGCTCACGTAATGGGCTAGTGGACCTTGAAGAACGAGTGCGCATGCACTAGGGATAAAAACTTTTTGGACAATATTTTTGTTATCGTCCCGTAATCTAGAATCGTTTCTCCTTAAGAATCACCTTAAAAGAAAACCGAATCAGAAAACGTTACGATATGTTTTGTTGTTTTTTACTTTTTTTGGTGTTTTAACACTTTAGGAAAAGTGTCAATGACTTTTTGTGTTTTTGATTTTGAAAATTTACACAAGTGGTGGTATTTGTACAGTGAGTGAGATGAGATAACACTAATCTCGAAAGACGCTGCAGAAACGCGCACACCTCCCCGGCAGCGGCGCCAAAAATTGATTGATGCTAAACCACCAACTTATATTGACCAAAGAATGGTCAACAAAGTCAAATAGCCTAGATCAATGCTCCGGGTAATATAAGGTATCACCGGGTCGTTAAATCCCGTTGAGGTGTGAAATGTAACTTTAGCGTGCTTTGTGATCGGGTGATTATTCACAGAAAGGGTTTGTTGTGAGAATTATTTGGAGATTATTAATAGAAATAGCTTAGGAAAGCTATTTGAATGATTACGGGAACTGAGGTTCAGAAGGAATCACTTAAAACTTTAAAACTCGTACGTTTGCTGAAAACGTGAACGTACGGAAAAGTGAATAAGGTGATCTGGAAAGGCTACTGGTATGAAAATTAACTTTTTACAAACCTAATGATGAGAGAAAATTTTTGGAAATTTAAAACTAATTTTTACACTAATTTTATAATTACTATTAATTAAATACTAATTTTCTACTTATTTTTAATTAACTAAATTAACCTAAATTATAAATAAATATGAAATTAACTTGGAAAAATAAAAATTAAACTTAGAAAAATCTAAAATACTATAAAACTAATTTTAGAAATGAAAATATATTTTTAAGACTATTTAATTAATTATTACTAATTATTAACTAATTATTAATTACTTTTTAATTATTTAAATTAACCTAAATTCTAATTAATTATTAAAATACACTAAAAAATTGAAAATAAAATTTGGAAAAATCAAAAATAACTAAAAACTAATTTTAAAATTTAATTTATATTTTTCTGATTTTCTAATTAATTATTATTAATTATTAACTATTTATTAATTACTAAAAACTATTTTAAATTAAGAAAAATACTAAATGATGCAAGAAAAATCTGAAAAAATTACAGAAATTATTTTTACACACCAGAAGCCTAGGAAAATTATAACAATGGAAATTGCTGAAGAATAAGCCAATTGGCTTAAATAGAAGCTATCACTTCTATTAAGTTGGGCTTATTTAAGATTTTCTTTTTCAAAACTGCTTATTATAAGTTTTTAAGCAACTTTTGTGAACTGGGTTTGACTGTGGTCAAGGAAATAAGCACTTCAAGTGCTTAAACCCTTGACAGTTGACTTTCTTTGACCAAGAGTGGAAATAAGCTCAAATGAGCTATTGTGGGGTCCACCTTGGTGAAAACTGATGAAAATAAGTACAATGAACAAGTTTATGCAAGTAACACACAAATAAGCAAACAGAATAAGCCACAAACTCAGAATAAGCACTTTGCTTATTTAGATTCTGAGACAGAATGGGACAGACTTATGAGGTCAAACAAAGTGGGGTCCACAGGTCTTGAGGTCAAACAAAAGGTCAACCCTTAATCCCTGGTAGGAGGGGGTTGAATGGTACCAAGTTGGAGGTGTGGGACCCACTGGGTTAGCCACAAACTACCACCAGAGGTGGTGGGTGAGATGGGTTGCTGCTGAGACAGAGCAAGGCCTTGCCCAGCAGCTCAGTTTGAGCTTAAGCACAAGCTTGAGAAAAATTTACTAAAATAAGACAACCATAGAGACATGTAGTTCTACTGATAGACAATGATCACAACAAGTTTCAGATCCTAAAACCACCCACAAAATTCACAAAAATTCATCCCATTTTGGGAAAAATCCAACACTTGCACTTTTGACTTTTTGAAATACTTTGGTACTTTGACTTTGATGAAACTCAGATGCTTTTTATTGTTTGTATATGTTATGATAAGCTAAATAAAGATCAATTTTAGTAAAAGTACCAACTTGTGAAAAGGTTTGATGAGTTTTGGACTTCAAAGATCACCACAGTTAACTGTGGTGATTATTTTCTTGTGATTTTGACTTTTGCTGTGTTTTGGAACAAAACTTTGGTTCCTCTGACCTTATATCCACCCAATAAACTTAATGAAACACAGAGTTGCTTAGATAAACAAGCAGAACAATGCAAACAGCCTACAACCAAACACTCCTTAAAAAGCAGTTTATGATGAAAACTTGATTCAAACAAACATGAAACACAACCAATTGATTACAACTAATCTAGTAAGTAATAATTAACTAAGAAAAGCAGAAATTAACTACTGAAACTACTTGTTACTGAGAAAATGAAATTTGTGCTTACAAAGCCTTCCAAGCTAGGCTGCCAAGGACCAAAGAACCACAATTTCCAATCCTATATGACTTCCACAAGTCCCTAACCCACAGCCATCCTTTATTAACTGTGCTCCAAGCTTATTCAACCATTGATCACCAATTTATTTATTTTATTTTTATTTTTTCAGAATTATTTCTATTTAATTGAATTTTGATTATGAGCAAACTAGAAACTTGTGAAACCTTTAAAAAAACTTTCTAAATGAGTTACTAAGGGTGTATGATTACTGAGAATCACTTGTGGAACTAAGATGAGTGTTTAGAATTCTTAACTTAAACTTGAAAATTGAAAATGAGATAGAAACTTTAAAACAGAACTTTCATTGATAAAAAAGATTACAATACATTAAAATAAACTGAAAAACACTAAAACTAAGGATATTACACACTTAGGCTCATGTATGAGCTACAATATATATAACGAAACAAAATTAGGTCTTTTCTCTTCCCATATGGTTCCTTTTTGAATTCTGAGAGTCCCAAAGTGCTTCATGTTGACTCTTGACCAAATCCCAGCCGTTAATTTTATCCTTGCTTCATCCTGGCCTTTGAATTAAAAATTAGCGCCAAAAGATAAACGGGGCAAGATTGAGTGGAACTGGTGAGCTACATTTATTGTGGTGGTGTGGGTTGGTATGGTAGATGAGGGGGAATTAATTGTGGGGGCTGTAGGTTGGAAAAAGGTGAGAGGAGGGGGAGTTTCCCTGGTTTTGCGCTGTGATGTTGGGAAGAAGATGGTCAAAGGGTCGTTTGACCCTTTGTTGACCGTTTGACCCTGGCTTTTTATTATTTTGAGATTGGGCTGGGTAAGTGGGCTTAGGGGTGTAGGATTGGATCATGGAATTAAGGTTTGGTTTTGGGTTTAGATATAATAAGGAAGGGTCCGGTTGGTTTGTAGTTAACAAGGACTAATTTTGCAACTTCCCAAAACTCAAGGACTGATATTGTAATTTTCCAAAGTGCATCCAAGGACCACAATTGTTATAAATCCAAAGTTCACAAACCATTTTTTCCATTTTCCAAATTTCAAAATTTCCCAAGGACCTATTTTGCCATTTTTGGATTTTCAGGGACCAAACTTGTAATTTTGGAAAACTTGTTACCCAAGTGTAATATTTTGTGAGTTTTGACTTTCAAAACCTTGGGTTGACTTTTCCTTTCAAAATAAATGCGTAGGGACTAAATTTGACAAGTTTTGAAAATTAGGGGACTGAAACTGCCAATATTGCAAACTTTGATCGTTTTTCCTTTGTTTTTGCACATTTTGCATTTAAAACACATAAAACACAATCCCTGGGATAATTTAAGTATTTTGATATCTTTTTTATTGTTTTTGTATGTTTTGGTAGTTTAAATACGTCAAAAACGATGAGTGTTTGAGCACTCATCAATGCCCTACGGGATGTTTCTGACTCGTCTTTTTAACTACTTCATGGATACTTACTCTTATCTTCAAAATCCTCTCTATCTATCCTATCATCGATTCATGTCACCCATTTCCGAGGAGCACATAACATCATTTGTGAACTTCAAAAGATTCCCAATCAATGATACATTTGATCAAGAACTAAGAAGGTTTGAAGAGAGACGCGTCAAAGAAGACTGAAGCCAATAATTATGTGCTTGCTATATTTGAATTGGATGATGTGTTTTAGTGATTATATTATAACTCAAAATGTTTGATGATTGATTTTCAATTTGTTATGTTTATCCCTTGTATGAACTCGACTTACTTTCATTAGACTTGAATGCTTGGTGATAATGTTATTGGCTTATTTAAACTATGCATAACATCTTTCACAGTTAAATCTTTGTTCATGTTGATCTTGGATATATTTGATTGAAGTATATGTGCAGGTTGCAGAAATGAGAAATTAGGCAAAAATCTGGGAGTCCACTACCGACGGTCCCTTATCGACCTGGCGGTCCCCAAAGTAATAAGGGGCCGTCTCATGTTTAAAGGACCGTCCAAGTGGGATCACGGATTTTTGCACTATTTTCTTCATTTCTGCAATCCTAAACCTATTGCATGTTTATCACCACCTTGCCATGTTTAGTTAAACAATTTGAAGTGCTTAAAATCTCCTAATGCATGCTTTGCCCAAATCACAACCATGCTTGATTATTTAAGCCTCCCTCATCATCTTCAACCTCATCACAATCATCTTTCAAATCAACTTCATCACCCACAATGGCCTCATCTTCCACCCCCTTGCCAACAACAAACAAAGAACCCACAACACAACAATCAAACAAAAGGCCTAAGCTCAAAATCATTCGAACTCAAACAAATTTCAATGACCTCACACTCTATGACACCACTCCATCTCCTAAGTCACCACCATCATCACCTCAAGCACCTAGTGCACCACTCAAAACACCATCCACCAATGGAACATATCACTCCTCCTCTAAGACATCCTCTAGTTCAAAGACAACCACATCACCTTTCTCATCTTTTGTCAGAAACTTGTCACCCTTGCTCACCCAATCTAGTTCGGGTGCTTTCACTCCATTTGTGAGCAATCAACCATCATCTCTCACTCACTCTATCTCATCTCCAAGAAACCAACATCCTCCTCCAACAAATTCATCTAATAATACCACCACTTCACCAAATGGGCCTTTGGAAAACATCCCTCAAACTCCACCATCTCCTCCAACCCTTGGTAATCATCTACCCTACTACTTTGCTAACAACCACACTGTGGGGTGTGCTTGTTGTTATCACAATTTTCATCTCATCTCTACTCTTTGAGATGAACCACATATCATGTTTGGTCACATTGAGTATCTCATTGCTCAACAAAAATGTGCAACCAACTCCCCTTGCTTCAATGCCACCATCGGCAACTCCTTCGACTCTACTTTCATCCTCTCCATCATCCACACCACCCTCTGAATAGATATTCTCAAAAATCTAGTCACGAATAATCAAGTGAAAGTTGTGCTTTGGACCGAACATGCAATGGGAGTTAACTTGTTGTAGTAGTTTATGATTTATGTTGTTGTTTCTATGATGTGTTGATTGTGAAATTTTTATGGTAGTAATTGTATAACTCTCTTGAATGAATGAATGGATGATTATGTTTTAGATATGATAATGTGTTGTGATATTAGTCATTGTTAAACATGAAAATGGACTAAAAATATCTAACCTTAAAAATGAGAAGTTACTTAAAACACAACACTTTAGCCAACCAGGACACCTACTGGTGGCGGTCCTTTATTGTGTTGGCGGTTCTTTAAGTGATAAGGGACCATCCCCAGTAGTGCTCAGAATTAAAAACATACTCTGTGTTTTTCTATCTGACTTCTTCACTACATAATTGATTTCACATCCTTACCATATTCTATATATGCATGCATATGCTTTGTTCTAACTCTGTTTTGTAGCACATCACCATAGTTTGATTCCCTAGTGCCCTCATTAAGGGGGAGCACTTAGCTAGGGGGAGCTTGTATTTCGTTGATCACTCCAACGATTATCTTTCAAGAACCCTCGTGTCTTCACTCCTCAACAACCATGACACACCTTTTTGATTCTACAAAAAGGGGGAGAAGTAACGGGAAAACTCATTAAAAATTTATCAACGCATAATTTTACTTAAAATGAGTTTATATTTTGTAATCATCAAAAAGGGAGAGATTGTTGATACAAATAATGTCAAAAACGTTATTCACATTATTCAGTTTCCTCATGTTTTGATAATCACAAAATATAAAGAAATTTTACGTAAAGTTACGGTTTATAAGTTTTTAATCGAGGAAACTAGTTACTTCTACGTAGCTGCTTCAACATCACTTCAGGTATGAACAGACTTTATACCGTCATTAGTTAAGTGATCAAAGATTTTTATTTTCATCTAAACTTACATTTTTAAGTTTAACAAAACATTTTTACAAAAGTATTTTTGTAATTTCAAAGAAGCGTTTTATTAAGAAAATAAATTCAAATTCAAATCTCCCAACAGCTAGTTTTCCCTCCAACCTTCACCAGATAGTTTTTCACCACGTCTGGACAAAAATGGGAGCGTTTGTCGGGGCGGTCCCGTAAAGGGGTCGACGGTCCCTTAGTGATAAAGGACCGTCGCCTATTTAAGGGACCGTCTGCTCCTTTGTGTCGACTATGAATACTGGACTGTTTTCTTTCAAAAATAAGACTATTCACACACACAAAAATTTTCTGGTCTTTGTTCCTTTTATTCTTTGATCACTATAACATGTCGGTATATGTTTATGTAGAATACTAACTATGTAGGAAACATGTTCATGTTGTGATTTGTGAGGCGTAGAAGGTGAGGAAGAGGAGAGGAAAGAAAGGAACCTTGAGAGAAAAAGGAAATATTAGATTGAGATTAAGTGAAGGTCCAACCCTATCCACATGTGGAGAGGGGTATTTATACTTACAACATAAACACCCACACCCGGGCTGTGGATCAGGCATACAGTGGGTAAAGACCCGTCCTTCTTCCACGGTGTTACTTAAACTAAGACTAATTAACTAATAAATAAACTAACTACGAGCTAACTTAATGCTATTACAATCATTAGGTGACCGAGACTTTTACAGGAATATTTGTATTCCTAACAATCTCCCCCTAAGCGAGGTCACCTTTGAAATTAAGATCTTTGGTCTTTAAGCATTCTTTAGTCTTTGTAGCTCGTAGGATCTGATTCTTCACTTTTCTACACACTTTGTACTTCAAACAAGCGAACTTGTGATTTGAATTCCTTTGTGATGTGTGATCTTTTGAGCTTCTTTGAGATCATCAGCCAAAGTAAATCTCTAAGCTCATCCATAGTAGTATTGCCTTCATGTGATGTAGTGACTTAAGGACCATCATGCTCACACCCTTCTGTATCTGGAGACATTGCATTAGAGTTGTGGATCAAGAGACTTTTTCATCAGAGTTGCGGAAACGTTGTTGGTAGTCTCTCAACATTTGTTGTAGCAAGTCTCTCATCTTCATTGATAGTGAGTAGGATGTGTGAGCATGAGGTAAGGATTGACCCGATTCAGCTGGAAATATGAGCCATCAACGCCATCTTTATATGTGTCCCTGAAATAAAACAGTTAGCAATAAAGATAAAGAACGAATATGGCTTTGTCATTCGTTCTGCGAGGACAGACTACCCTCCGGTTGTGTGAAAACCGACCTGTGATCAGGTAGAGTCTCTTTTAAAGAAGACTCTCCTTGACAGGAATTTTCAGCTTGTAGTAATGAATTTTCCAAAGAATCCACTTTGGAATCTTCATACTAAGCATGTTCTCATACCGGAACGTCTCAAAGCAGACAGCATGATAGAGTGAATCGGTGAATTGATATTCACGGATTGATGAAAAATTGATTTATAGATATCACTCGCGTGTCATATAATAAACAATTTTTGTGACACGACGAGTGTTTTATATTCAGAATCACATTTTCATCAAAAATACTTTTGTTTGAAAGATTATACACAATCAATGTGCTCGAAAAATTAGTTTGTGAGCACATTGAAAGGTTTTAGCAAAAGTATCCGTCAATCCATATCCTGGAACAAGTTTGATTCAGTGTTGAATCGCACCATTGTTGCTTTCCAGTTGTCACTTGATCATTGATCCAAGATGGATCTCACATGTCACCTACCAAGAGCTTGAATGATGTTCGCTCTAGAAGGATTTCCATCTTCATTGTGAATATTTTCATATCACTCGGATGTTCTGGCAATACCACAAGGATAATGCGTATGACTCTAAATATTATCTTATTTTCCACATTTTGTGAAACAATAAGTATATTGGAGTTGTGTCCTAACGAGATTTATGGATGATCTCATGGCTCTAGACTCAATAGTGCGTTTTGATCCGCTCCTGGAGACTGGGGAGGCGTCTCCTGTTTTAGGTATCAACATAGCTCGCAATGAGCGGTCGATACATTGCACAGGGTTCCCCGTGAGAATGAAACAAGCTCTTTTAAGAGAACTTGAGTGGTTGGGAAGTTTAGTGCAGTGCGTCACTGGGTCCATGACGTCTTGTCTTCAATACCGGTGTTACCTTAGTAACCGCCAATAGATTATGAATTGAACCCAGTTTCTGCCCTAAGGTTGAATATTTGGAGGGCTATTTCTTTTCACCCTTTCACATTTCATTAGATCGAGGGTGCATGAATATAAAGTAATTCACGCTCGGATGAACGGCACCCTTTACTAGGAACAACCGTCTTTTTGGCGACGTGTTTTCCTTAATTTTGAAAACCGGGTTGCTATCTGAAGTAATAGCAAACCATACTTTTGAAGTCCGGGTTGTAGCCTGAAATGACTACAAGCCATATGTTTGAAGAATGTTTTGAGATACGACATGTTTTTGAAAACAACTTTATTTGAAACCGAAAAACTCTTGCTCAAGCATATGTATGATTCCGTGTCATTATTGAATGACATTTCTAGAAACGTACATAATATCGATTATACAAGAGACATGTCGTGAGAAGAATATTTTTGGATTTTTTTGTGATTTTTCAGATTTTTATGCCTTTTATAGATTTTATATTTTTCTATATTGGATACTATACAAGGATATGTGAAGCAACCCCTTTACTCCTCTTGATCTTCCTGAAGACAAATGAGATCCTCAGATGTGAGACTCTTCATACCAAGGCGTGGGAGAATGAAGTGAAAACGTTCCCTAGAAAGTGCTTTGGTGAAGATATCGGCTAGCTGGAACTCAGTCCTCACAAAGTAAAGTTCCACAATTCCTTTCTCAACTTGCTCCCTGATGAAGTGATGTCGAATGTCAATATGCTTAGTCCTTGAATGCTGGACATTGTTGCAGCAGAGTGCAATTGCACTTTTGTTGTCACAGTACATGGGAATCTTATTGCACATGAAGCCATAGTCAAAAAGTTGAGATCGCATCCAGAGGATCTGAGCACAGCACGATGACATAGCAATGTATTCAGCTTCAGTGGAGGAGATAGATGTACTCATTTATTTCTTTGAAGACCAACTGACTAGCTTATTCCCTAAAAACTGTGCACCCCCAGATGTACTGCGACGAGTGTCTTGACATCTCGCATGATCAGCATCTGAATATGCTGTGAGAGCCATAGAAGTTTCTTTAGGGTACCAACGGCCCATGTGGATTGTTCCTTTAAGGTATCGAAAGACTCTTTTGACAGCTTCTAGATGTTTCTTGGTGGGTTTGGATTGATACCGAGCACAAATGCAAACTGCAAATAGAAGGTCTGGTCTGCTTGCAGTGAGGTACATTAAGGAGCCAATCATGCTTCGATACATGGTTTGGTCGACCGGAATTCCCACATCATCTTCGTCAAGTTTTGATCTTTCAATCATAGGAGTATCAACTGAATCACAGGAGTCGAATCCAAATTTCTTCAAAATTTCATTGGAGTATTTGGATTGATTGATGAAGATGCCGTTGGGATTTTGAGAAATTTGTAGTCCTAGAAAGAATGACATTTGACCCATCATAGACATTTGGAATTCGGAACTCATCTCTTGGGAGAAACGATCACATTCGGTGGGATCAGATGAGGCAAAGATGATGTCATCAACATAGATTTGTACATGTAGGAGGGTTTTGCCCGTTTTTCTGGTAAAGAGTGTAGGATCAACAACGCCTTTGGAGAATTTGTTAGCCAGAAGAAATTTAGACAAGGTGTCGTACCACGCCCTAGGTGCTTGTTTAAGCCCATAGAGAGCCTTCTTTAATCGATACACGTGATTAGGGCGTTCTGGATCCACAAAACCTTCGGGTGGAGATACGTACACCACCTCTTTCAGATCCCCATTTAAGAATGCGGTCTTGACATCCATTTGATAAACCACCATGTTTTGACTTGCAGCATTTGCGAGAAAGATCCTTATGGCTTCTATTCTAGCAACTGGGGCAAAGGATTCTTCAAAGTCTATACCTTCTTCTTGTCGATATCCTTTTGCCACAAGCCTCGCTTTGTTTTTCAATACATCTCCATGCTCATCAAGTTTAACCTTGAATATCCATTTGAGAGCAATGATCATAGCACACTCGGGATGTGGTACCAGTTCCCAGACATCCAGTCGGTCAAACTCATGAATTTCGTCCACCATTGCAGTGAACCATGAGTGTTTGGACATTGCATCCTTGACGCTTTTTGGTTCAGCTTTAGAAAGAACAGAATTGAAGAAGCACCACAATGCGTCGGTTGCAAGTTGCTTGCGGGTAGATACTGGACGCGAAGGGTTTCCAATAATGTTGTCAATAGGATGATCATTGGTCCATTTTCTAAGGTATTCATGGGGTTGAGAATATGGAACTGAGGTAGCCATGTTAGATTCGTCAGAGGATGTTACATCATTTGATGATTCAGGGGCAAAGATGTTAACAAACGGCTCATTATCAGGTGGAGCAAAAGGATTAACTTCAGATGTATTATCTACAGTTGCCGCTCGCTGTACAGGTGAAGGTTGGACATTAGAAGTGCTAACCGATTGACTGATGGTGGGAGCTTCAGAATCCCATGACAATGAAGTGGATGGACCGTTATTGTCATCTTGATTATTCACCACCCCATCTGGTGGTTGAACCATTGTAGCTTCAGGAGCATTCATCGGTTGAGGTTCAAAGTATTCATCAAACATAGGGTCAAACAGTTTCTTCCAATCTTCACTTGTAGGAGGTACAAAAGGAGCAGCAGGGATGTGATTCTGTACAAGCCTGGAACTAATTGGTCCAGGAGACAAAAGGTTAGGTACGGGTCCAGAACTTGATTGTCCAGGAACCGGTTGCTCAGTCAGCTCATCGAAAGTAACGTGGATTGTTTCCATTATGTCTCTGGTACGTTTGTTGTAGATTCGGTACCCCTTTCGCTCTGGAGCATAGCCAACGAAGAAACCAATGTCGGCCTTGGCCTTGAGTTTCCCAAGGTCTTCACTGTCATTAGTTGGATAGCAAAGTGCACCAAAAACTCGAAGAAACGAAAGATCGGGTTTTCTGCCATGAACCAGTTCATAGGGAGTCTTGCAGTGGAGAGGATGTATCAAGGATCGGTTCTGTGTGTAACATGCGGTGGCAATTGCCTCAGCCCAAAGAAACAGAGGAGCTTTGGAGAAGATGAGCATAGTCCTTGCAGCTTCAACTAAGGTGCGATTGCGTCTTTCAACAACTCCATTTTGTTGAGGAGTTCGTGGAATGCTCTTTTGATGACTAATCCCGACACCTTCATAAAAAAGAGTAAGTTGTCTGTTCACAAATTATGTTCCATTATCAGTACGAATGACTCTAACTGTTTTGTTGAGGCGGACATGCAACATCTTGATGAGTTTGATGATGGTTTCCGGAGTTTCATCTTTTGATCGTAGAAATTTTACCCATGTGAATTGAGAGTAATTGATTCGCCTCAAACAGTCAGATAATTATTGATCAGCCACTTGTGAATGGCCAACTGTAATAGTCAAACAGCCGAGGCAAATGCTTCCGTGAAATACAGTGTTTTCCCGGGTCGTAATGTCCCAACGAGGTTGTGATGATTAAAAACGAATCTGTGTTTTGTAAATGTGAACAGGGAAGGTATAAAAGTGTGTGTGTGTGTTTTAGACTAGGGTTTATTAACTTAAAATAACTTAGGTAAGCTAATGGAATGATTACGTGAAAGCTAAGTATTAAAAACGTTCACCAAATTAAAATCAGACGCGACTGCGTACTGAGAAAAAGGTGAGTTTTAAGACAAAATAAACTACAAGGGTTAAAATTGACAATCCTATAAACTTAAACTAAAAATAAAATTAAAATAAAAAGAAAACTATTTTTTAGATTATTATATTATTTATTATTAATTATTTAATTAATAACTATCTAACTTTTTAATTAAAACTTAATTTAATTAAAACTAAAAATGATTAACACTACAAATTAAACTAAAAATTTATAAAAATATTTTCTAAACTTAAAAAGGAACTTGAAGAAAGTATAAAAAATAAAAATAAATAAAAGTATAAAAAATAAAAATAAATATTTTTGTCTTTTTATGTATTTTCTATTAATTAAAAACTATTAATATTAATTAAACTAATTAAACTATTTTAAATTACAAATAATATTAAACTAACTTAGAAAATTATGAAAAATTTTATATATCTAATTAACCATCATGGGAATCCTAAAAAAATATAAAAACTTTATTTTATATATTTTTAAACTAGTTAACTAATTATTATTCTATTTATTAATTAATATCTAATTAAACTATTTAAATTATGAAAACTATTAAATGAACAGTAAAAATTCTAGAAAAATTACTAAAATTATATTATGACTATTAGAAGCTAGGAAAAATATAAAATATAGGTGTTACTATATAAAAACTAATTATGCTATTTATAACTTATTTATTAATTAATTACTAATAAAACTATATTTAATTCTAATTAATATCAAATGACAATATAAAAATCTAAGAAAATTATTTAAATTACTTTAATATATAAGGAAATTAATAAAAATATAAAAATACAGATTACTTAATAAAAATATAAAAATGAAAATTAAAATTAAATTGTATTGAATAGAAACTATCACTTAATTTTATATTTGTTTTTCTTGATTTTTATTTTACAAAACTATATTATATATAAAAATAAGTAACTTTTGTGAAAACAAATATTTTATAGCTTAAAAATAAGCACTGTGGAAGCTTATTGCTTCCACAGTTGACTTTGGTTGACTGAGATGGTAAATAAGCTCAAATGAGCTTATGTGGGACCCACTTTGGATATTTCTGGTTCTAATAAGATATTTGGACTTGTCAAAGCTTAAGTAGGTTAAATAAGCTCAGTAGAAAAGCTGTTAAGCCACAATAAGCTAATCCAAAACCTGAAATGCAACACAGAATGGGACAAAGTTTATGGACTTATTTAGGTGGGGTCCACAGTGGCACAAGCCAAACAAGTGGTCAATATTTATAGCCTACTAGGAGGGGGGTTGGGAAAACCTATTTAGGAGGTGTGGGGCCCACTGAGATGGTCACAAAACACCACCAAAGTTGGTGGTGTAGGACTGAGCTGCTGATGCAGGGCAATACCTTGCCCTGCAGTTGTGTTTAGGGGTGAGTGGGGCCCACTTACAAAAATCCTAAAAATATAAGCTAAGTGAGAACTTATACTAGAGCTGGTAGAGTATTGCTAGGAACAAGTTTGAGCTCTTAAAACCTTCTCCTAAATTCAAAACAAATCTTGGAAGTTTTGTCAAAACCTGAGATGTGCAAGTTTGACTTATTTGAGTTTCTAACTTAATCTAGCTACTTATTAAGATGTAATAAGCTATATAGAACCTATAATAAGCTAAAGATGCAAGATTTAAGCTAATGGGTGAGTTTGTGAGACAAATATCCTTGACAGTTAACTGTCAAGGAACATGGAATTGGATTTTGACTTTTGCTTTATATAAGACCTGAGTTTTAAAGTGATTACAACCTATTATGACCTAAAGTAATCTAAGTGAACCAGAAATAACAATAAAAACACAACAATCAGTGGTACAAACCACTGAACCAAACACACCTTTAATTATTTCAATGTAGGATTTTCAAAGCTAGTAATGAATTTAAGCTACAATACTGATTCCTAACTCTATATTATGACATTGTAAGATCAAATGAGCATGAATTAACTACACCACAAGCTTAAAACTCAGAATTGTCAATAATGAGTTTTCCACAGTGATATTTTTGGTTTTAGTACAAATGATTTCTAATAAACAAACAACCTATTATAATTAATAATAACACTTAATCTAAACTCTGAAACATAAAAACACAAAGATTGAACAACTAAATTACTTGAACAGTTAAATGGTAAAATAGATTTCAAAAACTTACAATTGACTTTTACTGAGACACAATGAACCAAGGATCCAATGACCAGCCTAATACCTCCCAAAAGGTTCTAAACCAGATACCTTCCATAGCTCATCATTTTCCAGCTTCCATTCATCACTAACACTAATTTTTTATTTATTTTATATTTTCTTGATTTTCTATGAATTTATGAGTTTAACTGATAAACTGACTTATAAGATATCAAAAAGCTTTTGTAAACTTTGTCAGAGCTTAATTTAGCTTATGAGATCAGATAACAACAACAACTAACAACATTCAACAACTTGAAATTTTTGGAATGAAATGTAAATTTGCATAAACTGAGATAGAGCATGAAACTTGAAATTGGGATTAGGAAAAGTTCAAATTACACTAAAGGATCATGTTACAAGCTTTTAAATTAAGAAATTACAACTGAATGGCTTATTACACTACCTACAACTATAATAAGCTAAAACTACTCTAATAATCTTTCATTCATGCTTCTCTTCTGCTTTATAATGACTTTTGAGGTTCCCACTTGGCCACTGAGCAAATCCCACCAATTGTGAGCCCTTAGATTGGTCAATTGCATCCTCACCATTCAAAATGCTTTTTGGCGCCTTTTTTCTATGTTGTCAGATAAGTTGCGTGTGAGGGTTTTTAGGGAAGTTTGGAATGTTGTGTGAGGTGGAGGAGAGGTAGGAGAGGAGTGGGGATCAAGTTTGACAGGTGGGGGGTTGAGGTGGAAGGTGGTATGGTTTAGCAGAGGAGGTGGTGGTATTGGGAGGGAAAGAAAACGGGTAGGGGTGGTTTTGTTTTGTGTGTTGACCGAGGGTTGACCGGGGGTGGGCTGGTATGATTTTGGGCCTGGTGGACTTGGATCACAAAAACAAAAGGGGTGGGCTGGTTGTTAGTGTAAGTTTGGATTTGGTTTAAATAATAAAATTAGGTCCGTTTGTTTTATTTTATGCACAAGGACCAAAGTTGTAATTTGGATAAAGTTGAGGGGTCTGATTTGGCAAGTTTCCAAATATACTATAAGGACTAGATTTGCCATAAATGAATAGTACATGGGTATTTTTGATAGATTTCACTTTTAAAATACCCGGGGACTATTTTTGCCAATTCACCAAACTTCAGGGACCAAACATGTAATTTTACCAAACTTCACACCAAGGACCATTCCTGCAAAAGATTATTAGTACAAGGACCAAAATTGATTTTCTCAAAGTTTTTAACATCCCAGGGACCATTTCTGTCAATTTGCAAAGTACAGGGACTAAACTTGTAATTTTGTGAAACTTTGCACCAAAGGACTAAATATGTAACTTTATGATTAAAAAGGACCTTTGGTGATATTTTCATGTTTTTAGAATTACCAGGGACTAGTTTTGCCAATTTATGAAACTTGAGGGACTGAAACTGCCAATTATGCAAACTTTGTACGTTTTTCATCTATTTTTGCATATTTTGCATTTGAAACATATAAAACACACCTCTAAGATATTTTAAGTATTTTGATACATATTTGAGTGTTTTTGTATGTTTTGGCAGCTCAGATTAGTATAAAATGATGAGTATTTAGACACTCATCAATCCCCCACACTAAACTATTGCTAGTCCCTAGCAATCTATTGAGAAAAACTTAATGGATTTGAAAAACTCTTTACCAAAAGCCATCACTTCTGGAGTAGCCAGGTGTAAGAACTGTGGCACACCTGATAACCGTGTGATTTTGAGCAAATCACCAGCTGTCAACGGATTTGATTAGTCTTTACCAAAAGCCGTTTGCTTCTGGACTAGCCAACTCTTGATGGAATAGTCAACATCTTGGTGAGCTGATTACCAATTATGGTTTTTCCACAGCCTTTACCACAAGCCATAATCTTGCGGGCTAGCTAACTCATTAGCTTTTGAGGATAATGGGGAGTTGAGGAACCATACAATTTTTGGCAAATTGCAAGCCATAAACGGGTTTGAGTTATCTTTACCAAGAACCGTTTGCTCCTGGATTAGCCAATCCTGTTGTGGGTTAGACATGGAGGATTGATACCATTTATTGCGTTCTAAGTGAGAAAAAATTTTAAAATTTTGGCTAAAATGGGGGTTCTTGATGGAACATGTGTTTAAATTCGTTAGAATAACGAATATCCCCCCACACTTAGAACTGAATATTGTCCTCAATATTCAAAGTACCGGGTGTTAAACCGAACTTAGAACGTACGAAGGAAATACTCTATAGCCTTTATTTAAGATGTATATACATACAATTATTATTTTTTTAGATAAAACTTATTAAATAGAAGCTATCACTATATGTACATTTTTTTTTTTTTTTTTTTTTTTTTTTTAGAGATATATATATACAACATGTGGGGCATCTCCCCCACACTAGGGTGTTACACACGGGTGAAAACCCATGTTTTTGCTAATGTTTTTGATTCCCGGGTCACTAACTTGACTCGACCCCGAATTTATTTGATTCCTTTTCTCCCAAACTGTCAGGTTTATCACGCAAGCTAACCGCTTGTGAACGGTTAACTGTAATAAAGAAGTCCTGAACAGACCTGGAGAAAAAGCAAGTTAAAAATCTATGGGGAAGTAAGTGGAAGAGACAATCTCAATCGGACTTTCATTCAAGATGTTTGGATAAACATTTGAAGCACGTGAAAGTTCCACACCGATGAGACAAGTAACCGGCTCATAATTTATAAATGAGAATGCCGGGATCAAAGATAATATCTTCACTCCCGAAAGAGTGAAGAACAGGAGAAGCAACAGGATATATGAAGAAAAGAAAGAAGGTCATGATGAAAATCATGATTAACTCCTCATCTTCAATAGGAGAATTCATTGTTTCATGAATCTCCTCATTTAAGCTCGGTTGATCCAGACATATTATGGGTATGTCTAGATCAAAATAGAATTTATCATACTCCGGAGGAGATATGATATGAGTGAGTTCACCGGAGAACTCCTCAAAGGTGAATGATTCGTATTCGGGATTGAATTGAGTGAGTTCACTGGGGAACTCCTCAAAAGTAAATGATTCATAAACGGGAAGAGAATTATAAGAATGAGAAGTGGTGATACCACTTATCTTCTCTTCCGTTTGATCAAAATGGAACGTTTGCAATTCAGGAATAGAATCATTGATCAAAATCTCACTATCCTTGACGGGGATAGGAGATGAAATAGGCTTTTCGCCAAATTTTGATTCGCCTCAAACAGTCAGATAATTATTGATCAGCCACTTGTGAATGGCCAACTGTAATAGTCAAACAGCCGAGGCAAATGCTTCCGTGAAATACAGTGTTTTCCCGGGTCGTAATGTCCCAACGAGGTTGTGATGATTAAAAACGAATCTGTGTTTAGTGAATGTGAACAGGGAAGGTATAAAAGTGTGTGTGTGTGTTTTAGACTAGGGTTTATTAACTTAAAATAACTTAGGTAAGCTAATGGAATGATTACGTGAAAGCTAAGTATTAAAAACGTTCACCAAATTAAAATCAGACGCGACTGCGTACTGAGAAAAAGGTGAGTTTTAAGACAAAATAAACTACAAGGGTTAAAATTGACAATCCTATAAACTTAAACTAAAAATAAAATTAAATTAAAAAGAAAACTATTTTTTAGATTATTATATTATTTATTATTAATTATTTAATTAATAACTATTTAACTTTTTAATTAAAACTTAATTTAATTAAAACTAAAAATGATTAACACTACAAATTAAACTAAAAATTTATAAAAATATTTTCTAAACTTAAAAAGGAACTTGAAGAAAGTATAAAAAATAAAAATAAATATTTTTGTCTTTTTATGTATTTTCTATTAATTAAAAACTATTAATATTAATTAAACTAATTAAACTATTTTAAATTACAAATAATATTAAACTAACTTAGAAAATTATGAAAAATTTTATATATCTAATTAACCATCATGGGAATCCTAAAAAAATATAAAAACTTTATTTTATATATTTTTAAACTAGTTAACTAATTATTATTCTATTTATTAATTAATATATAATTAAACTATTTAAATTATGAAAACTATTAAATGAACAGTAAAAATTCTAGAAAAATTACTAAAATTATATTATGACTATTAAAAGCTAGGAAAAATATAAAATATAGGTGTTACTATATAAAAACTAATTATGCTATTTATAACTTATTTATTAATTAATTACTAATAAAACTATATTTAATTCTAATTAATATCAAATGACAATATAAAAATCTAAGAAAATTATTTAAATTACTTTAATATATAAGGAAATTAATAAAAATATAAAAATACAGATTACTTAATAAAAATATAAAAATGAAAATTAAAATTAAATTGTATTGAATAGAAACTATCACTTAATTTTATATTTGTTTTTCTTGATTTTTATTTTACAAAACTATATTATATATAAAAATAAGTAACTTTTGTGAAAACAAATATTTTATAGCTTAAAAATAAGCACTGTGGAAGCTTATTGCTTCCACAGTTGACTTTGGTTGACTGAGATGGTAAATAAGCTCAAATGAGCTTATGTGGGACCCACTTTGGATATTTCTGGTTCTAATAAGATATTTGGACTTGTCAAAGCTTAAGTAGGTTAAATAAGCTCAGTAGAAAAGCTGTTAAGCCACAATAAGCTAATCCAAAACCTGAAATGCAACACAGAATGGGACAAAGTTTATGGACTTATTTAGGTGGGGTCCACAGGGGCACAAGTCAAACAAGTGGTCAATATTTATAGCCTACTAGGAGGGGGGTTGGGAAAACCTATTTAGGAGGTGTGGGGCCCACTGAGATGGTCACAAAACACCACCAAAGTTGGTGGTGTAGGACTGAGCTGCTGATGCAGGGCAATACCTTGCCCTGCAGTTGTGTTTAGGGGTGAGTGGGGCCCACTTACAAAAATCCTAAAAATATAAGCTAAGTGAGAACTTATACTAGAGCTGGTAGAGTATTGCTAGGAACAAGTTTGAGCTCCTAAAACCTTCTCCTAAATTCAAAACAAATCTTGGAAGTTTTGTCAAAACCTGAGATGTGCAAGTTTGACTTATTTGAGTTTCTAACTTAATCTAGCTACTTATTAAGATGTAATAAGCTATATAGAACCTATAATAAGCTAAAGATGCAAGATTTAAGCTAATGGGTGAGTTTGTGAGACAAATATCCTTGACAGTTAACTGTCAAGGAACATGGAATTGGATTTTGACTTTTGCTTTATATAAGACCTGAGTTTTAAAGTGATTACAACCTATTATGACCTAAAGTAATCTAAGTGAACCAGAAATAACAATAAAAACACAACAATCAGTGGTACAAACCACTGAACCAAACACACCTTTAATTATTTCAATGTAGGATTTTCAAAGCTAGTAATGAATTTAAGCTACAATACTGATTCCTAACTCTATATTATGACATTGTAAGATCAAATGAGCATGAATTAACTACACCACAAGCTTAAAACTCAGAATTGTCAATAATGAGTTTTCCACAGTGATATTTTTGGTTTTAGTACAAATGATTTCTAATAAACAAACAACCTATTATAATTAATAATAACACTTAATCTAAACTCTGAAACATAAAAACACAAAGATTGAACAACTAAATTACTTGAACAGTTAAATGGTAAAATAGATTTCAAAAACTTACAATTGACTTTTACTGAGACACAATGAACCAAGGATCCAATGACCAGCCTAATACCTCCCAAAAGGTTCTAAACCAGATACCTTCCATAGCTCATCATTTTCCAGCTTCCATTCATCACTAACACTAATTTTTTATTTATTTTATATTTTCTTGATTTTCTATGAATTTATGAGTTTAACTGATAAACTGACTTATAAGATATCAAAAAGCTTTTGTAAACTTTGTCAGAGCTTAATTTAGCTTATGAGATCAGATAACAACAACAACTAACAACATTCAACAACTTGAAATTTTTGGAATGAAATGTAAATTTGCATAAACTGAGATAGAGCATGAAACTTGAAATTGGGATTAGGAAAAGTTCAAATTACACTAAAGGATCATGTTACAAGCTTTTAAATTAAGAAATTACAACTGAATGGCTTATTACACTACCTACAACTATAATAAGCTAAAACTACTCTAATAATCTTTCATTCATGCTTCTCTTCTGCTTTATAATGACTTTTGAGGTTCCCACTTGGCCACTGAGCAAATCCCACCAATTGTGAGCCCTTAGATTGGTCAATTGCATCCTCACCATTCAAAATGCTTTTTGGCGCCTTTTTTCTATGTTGTCAGATAAGTTGCGTGTGAGGGTTTTTAGGGAAGTTTGGAATGTTGTGTGAGGTGGAGGAGAGGTAGTAGAGGAGTGGGGATCAAGTTTGACAGGTGGGGGGTTGAGGTGGAAGGTGGTATGGTTTAGCAGGGGAGGTGGTGGTATTGGGAGGGAAAGAAAACGGGTAGGGGTGGTTTTGTTTTGTGTGTTGACCGAGGGTTGACCGGGGGTGGGCTGGTATGATTTTGGGCC
Organism: Artemisia argyi; assembly: GCA_030686995.1. Taxonomy (NCBI): domain Eukaryota; kingdom Viridiplantae; phylum Streptophyta; class Magnoliopsida; order Asterales; family Asteraceae; genus Artemisia; species Artemisia argyi. Next base: position 160,334,201 of record CM060693.1, read on the forward strand.
TGGTGGACTTGGATCACAAAAACAAAAGGGGTGGGCTGGTTGTTAGTGTAAGTTTAGATTTGGTTTAAATAATAAAATTAGGTCCGTTTGTTTTATTTTATGCACAAGGACCAAAGTTGTAATTTGGATAAAGTTGAGGGGTCTGATTTGGCAAGTTTCCAAATATACTATAAGGACTAGATTTGCCATAAATGAATAGTACATGGGTATTTTTGATAGATTTCACTTTTAAAATACCCGGGGACTATTTTTGCCAATTCACCAAACTTCAGGGACCAAACATGTAATTTTACCAAACTTCACACCAAGGACCATTCCTGCAAAAGATTATTAGTACAAGGACCAAAATTGATTTTCTCAAAGTTTTTAACATCCCAGGGACCATTTCTGTCAATTTGCAAAGTACAGGGACTAAACTTGTAATTTTGTGAAACTTTGCACCAAAGGACTAAATATGTAACTTTATGATTAAAAAGGACCTTTGGTGATATTTTCATGTTTTTAGAATTACCAGGGACTAGTTTTGCCAATTTATGAAACTTGAGGGACTGAAACTGCCAATTATGCAAACTTTGTACGTTTTTCATCTGTTTTTGCATATTTTGCATTTGAAACATATAAAACACACCTCTAAGATATTTTAAGTATTTTGATACATATTTGAGTGTTTTTGTATGTTTTGGCAGCTCAGATTAGTATAAAATGATGAGTATTTAGACACTCATCAGTAATCATCAACAATAACCAGCACATATTTCTTTCTATTGATACTTTGAATCCTCATTGGTCCACAAAGATCCATGTGAAGAGTATGAAGAACTTCCATGATTGAATTGACAGTTTTGGGTTTATGGGTGTGCTTTTTGCTCTTGCCCATTTGACAGGCGGAACACAGATGGTCTTTCTCATACTTAAGTCTGGGCAAGCCTCGAACAAGATCCTTACGTGTAAGTTCATTGATGGTACCGAAGTTCAGATGGTTTAAACGACGATGCCACAACCATGATTTGTTCTTGGATGCTTTAGAGAGCAGACAAATTGGAGAGGACCGTAGCATATCTTCGATGGAGATGGTGTAAAGATTAGTGCCCCGACTCCCCTTGAGAAGATCAACACCATCTAATTCTCTAACAAAACAGGTGTGCTTTCTGAAGGCGACTTCGAGATCTGAGTCACAGAATTGACCTACAGAAAATAGATTGTGCCCAAGTCCTTCCACGTAGTAAACTCTGGATATAACACTATCTCCAAATACGTAATCACCATAACCCATTATAGATCCAAAATGGTCATTCCCAAATCTAACCGTACCAATAAACTTTTCCACGAAATTCTTGAGCCGCGAGCGATCTCCAGTCATATGTTTTGAGCAGCCTGAGTCCAAATACCAAAGGACGATTTGTACGACCTGCATTTGAAACCAGACAATCGTGGATAACTGAAAAAGCTGGAGCCCCACACACAATTGGGGTCCGTTTGGTTAGAACACACAAATATTGGATTATCATACGTAACAGATATCTCACTGGAGTATTCACATTTTGATGCACTAGAACTAGGAGTGGTATTCATTGCTTCTATTGGAAATAGTCTACCGGTAGGTCTCCACTTCCTAATAGGCACAACTCTAGAGTTAGTGATCCTAGTCACTGGGCACTTTTCCCTCAGAGTGAATTTCCTTCCAGTAGGTCTCCATTGATAACCACCATTAGTGAAAACTTTTCCTGTTTTATTCCATACTTGTTTTGCCCGTTTAACACTAAAAACATTCATAGCTGGAGATTTCATAGTGGATTTAAGAAAGGACACAACACATGCATCATGATTACCATAAAATAAGCATTTGTTACAAGTCTTACAAATAGCATCAGAATTCGAATTAATTACATCATTGTTAACACAAGTGTTTGAATCAACTCGATTCCTTTCACTAAGCATCGCTTTATTGTTCCTAGATGATTCTTCTACTTCCTTCATAAGTGTACTCTTAGCCGGCAAAGTCCTATCATTCTTTGTATTGCACTTAGGCTGTGACTTGCTAGCATTAGATACACCTTTTACTCCTGTAGAAGCAATGACGGGAACATTAGTCTGATTAGTTGCTACTTGTTTACTGGTGATCAAGATGGAGGATTGTGACATGGTTTGGGGAAGGTCAACTGTGACATGCTTGTTGCCACTGAGAGGGTGCGATGCAATTGTCCTATCCGACTTGTTATCATTCTTGGGGCATGATCCTATGGCATATTCTAATAAATCCTGGGCTCTATTAGTGAGGAAGCACGCACCAATAATAACATCATCAAGTGGTTTAAACATCCTCTCATCTTCAATGGTTTCTCTAAGTATGGCCAGACAATCCTTAAGATTTTTAAGATAGTTGTTATGAACTAACTTATTGTTCCTAAGGGGAAGAGAAACATTCACAGCATCACACGCATATTTATTACAAGCATGTACATTGGAAATTGCATGATCACATGAAACAACGGGCATTTTACCCTTCACCATGGTCTTTAGATTCTCAATTTCATTTAACAAAGAAGTGACTCTTTCATTGTTTTGGTCACGTGTTGTTTTAATAGACTCAAACAATTCTTTATAGCGTTGTTTAGCGTTTGACATTTCAGCACGAAGCCACTCATTTTCAAGTTGTAATTCATTGATAATGCCCTGTTTTTGAAAGTTTTGAGAATCTATCGACTTCTGGTAATTGGTATTGGTCACATCGCTTATGTTCGATTTTAATTGTGCAATTTGGACCTTCAACTTCCGAATCGTGTTTGAGTGAGCTTGAATTACTTCATCCTTTTTGGCTAATTCAAAACATGTATCAAACTCAGGAGCATCCGAAGATATCTTGGCATTTGATATTTTTATGCTTTCTTCTAGATGTTGATATTTTAATTGTAGGTTCATATTATCAACTTCTAGTTTTGAGAAATTCCTGACCATGTTATCATGATCGTCATTTTGAATTTTTTCAGTAAGTTTGTAATTCTCCCCCTCAAGCTCAATCACACGATTTTGGAAGACATTCAAAGTAACCGACATTTCATGGAATTGACGAGCAGATAGTGCAGAGTCGGTAACAGTATAAAACACATCTTTTGCAATGCAATTAGCAATCAAATTTTCATTCATGATGAGAATGTTTTTCCTGTCAATTTCACTGTATTTGAGATCAATAGCTAATTGTTTACCCTCACTTTCCACTTCATCAAAAACCTTTTTCATTTGAGTCACATCATCATTAATGGTGTTTTTAAGGCCCTCAAAATGTTCTTTGAGAAGTTTAAAAAATGGCATAACTTCAGTTAGGTAACACTGTTTTGTTTGCTCAAAATCCCTTTCCCCTTCTGTAATCCCTGTAGGTGTAATTCTAATTTTACAGGTTTTCTCAAAGTCATTGAACAATTGACCTAGCACATAAAGCCCAATTAGAGTATTACATTGTGTGGGAAGAGTGAAAGGTACAAGGTGCCTAGGTGTGTTCAGGGGGTAATTAGTTGGGTGAGCAATTCTAAACATAGTGTGTGTGTTACCTACAACTCTTTCAGCTTGCATTTTCTCAATGTCAATATTCCAAAACACTTTTTCAGGAAGAATTCTCTTTTGAGGAACAAAAATTGCAGTTTGATTGTCATTCGCATAATCATAGTGAAACACAATATTCTTATCAATGCATTTAGGATCCTTTAAACGTTCAGCAAGTTTTACCCTAGTTCTATCCTCTGCCTCATTGATGTGGTCATAGGATCGTGTATCAGGAGGGGCATGATTAGGTTCAAGCATAGTGGTTGCATCATATAATGCAGGTTGTGCACCTAGACCAATTCTAAGGTATCTTGCTTTGGGTTTGGAGGTATCATGTTCACTAAATTCATCACTTAGTTTCCTATGTTTTTCCATCATTTGAGCAGATTGAATGGTTTGGCCCTGTGTATACAACTTATCTTCCAATTTATTTTTCAACATTTTTAGTTTTGAGAAATCATTTAGAAGTTTAGTTTCTTTATCTTTGAATTCTAGTTTGATAGAAGTCAAACCTTTTTGAACCTCTAGTTTTTGTTTGATGGTTTGATCCAATTGGTTCTTTAAAGAAACTAGTTGCCTTTTCAATGATTCTTGTTTGGAATTGTTTTCAGATATGTACGCACGCAGTTGCCATTCCATTTTCTGCTCACGTTCATTCAGCTCAAACTTAGCACGCTGCTCATAAATATTCACTTGATCCTTAAGGGTGTTAATTCTAGTGATCAGGGAATCATCAGGGTTGTATATCGTGTGCTCATGTACCTCATGTTCACTAGAGTCAATAGACGGCATGTCACTTGGTACAACTGGCGGTCCTTTGTCATTCACATACATTTCATATGGGATATTATTGGTATTGCCCATATCAGTGATGTTTGTGTTGACAATATTCTTGAGTTGTACAGAGTCACATGCCCCCTGTACAGTTGTAGGATTATTCAGATCATGATTAGGAGATGTTGGTACCTCAGAGATAGCAGACGTGATGGATGAATCAGGATGCTGTGAAGAGGATGCTGCTGCAGACAGATTAGCCATGAAAATTGTTTGAGCAGTTGGTTCATCATCCACGTCTGAGTCAAATGCATCACACTCTTCAACTTGAAAGATATTTGGGTCATTAAGAGCCATGTCCTGAACAGGCTGATCATCCACATCAGCATCAAAGGTGTTCCCATCATTACCAGCCAGAAAGAGCAAAGCTTCTTCATCCAACACAGTCCCATTTTCTTGTGCCTGCATCAGCAACATCTTGTCTTTGAAGTGCTCAGAGTTTTGGGGACGTTTTGGAAGAGTGCAATTCCTAGCAATATGGCCCAACCCTCCGCAGTTATAGCATTTCGGCTGCTTAGCTTGTGCTTGAAGAGCATTCCCAACTCTGTATTGCCCATTCTCTCTACCAGCATTTCTTTGGTTGAAGTTCTGTCTTCCCTGCACATTCTGCACCACCACCCGACCATCTTCAATGACTGCCTGATTACGTAGATTAGATGAGACTCTGAGTTGGTTGTTAGTAGATGGAAGTGTAGCCCTGAACTGTTGGACCAGTAGAGAGACTTGGTTGGAGAGATTATCAATCATCATGTCAGTGTGAGAATACCCAGAATCAAGTTGTGTATTCAAAGCAGATGGTGAGGGAGTTGATGATTGACTATTGGTTGGAGTAGACCTGGAGGATGATTGTGATGGTTGAGATTGATCATTAGAGGTTTGATTAGATTGTTGAACATTGGAAACAAAAGCAAGAGATTCATTTGTTGCAGACGGATTGAGTTTTTCTCGCATTAGCCGGTCATAAGCAGCATGTTTCTCATGTTGTTGGAGATATGCATAAAGCTGTTCATGATTGGTATGCCTGAGACCCTTGTTGAGCTTAATAGCTATGACAAACCTATCCCATTCAGGTGCCATGTTGTTCACGAATTTGGAATTAAGCTGTATGTTGGGCATTGTCATCTTGATGGCTCTCATATCATTGACCAGCTTGTGAAATCTGACGTAATAGTCAGTGATGCTTTCACCTGGATTCATTTTGAAATGCTCAAATTCATCGTATATCTGTGACTCACGATCTTCTTTAGTTAACTCAGACCCTGCAAGAAGCATTTTGACATTATCCCAGACCGTTTTTGCTTCAGTGTTGTAGTTGATAAGTTTGTAGACATCTTTGGGAAGCCCTTGAATGACGATGTTTGATGCTCTGATGTCTGCATCATAGCGTTTCTTTTCTTCATCAGACAACTCATTGTAAGTGTGAGGTCTCTCAGGACCAAATACGGCCGGTAGTAGATCAGTTGCTTCTGTAACCGTGTCTCTAGTAGTACCCACTTGAAAGGGTCCCTCATCGATGGATTTCAAGATGTTAACCCCATTTTCTTTACCCAGACAGTACAAACAAATCCTTTGAGCCCATGATTCATAGTCAGTTCTATCCAACATCGGAGGTCGAGTGTCAGACCCCGCAGCTTGAATGTCATCAGAAGATGTCGACATCACAAATTAGAAATAACCAAAACACAAAGTGGGAGATACTCGCAATGTAAGGTACTAGTCGCAGGAAAGTATAACCACAACTTGACCTAACCGCAGGGCACTAACCACAGGAAATACCTAACCGCAACAAAATCCAGCCGCAGAATGATCTAAACGCAACCTAAGAAAACCGCAAACCAAAGATACTAACCGCAGGACACTAACCGCAGAAGCTACCAAACCGCAGAAACATTCCAACCGCAGACTAATCTAATCGCAACCTACGTAACCCGCAAACCAAGGATACTAACCGCAGAAGGTACCAAACCGCAGAGAACACCCAACCGCAGAAAAGCTAATCGCAATAGACTAATCGCAGTAACAATGGTCCAAAACTGTCGCTGTCTTTGCGTTTTGTTTGTATTCCCAAAATGGTAATCGCAGCAAGCTAACCGCAGATATCAGAACTTAACCGCAACTAAGCAATGAAACAGTGGACTTAACCACAACAAAGAAAATCCGCCCAAAATCAACTCCAAACTTCAAATAGATTAAGGAAATGGTAACACAAACTAAACTACAATGTTCTACAAACACTAATGAACATAAAAGTACATCACTAACATGTATAACAACACTAGAAAGATAAAACCAAGATGTTTTCCAAGAAAATGACTTCACACTCACAAAACCACTCAAAACATCATCAAATTTGATTCTACAAGGCCCTAAGATGAAACCTTGGCTCTTGATACCAATTGTAGAATACTAACTATGTAGGAAACATGTTCATGTTGTGATTTGTGAGGCGTAGAAGGTGAGGAAGAGGAGAGGAAAGAAAGAAAGGAACCTTGAGAGAAAAAGGAAATATTAGATTGAGATTAAGTGAAGGTCCAACCCTCTCCACATGTGGAGAGGGGTATTTATACTTACAACATAAATGCCCACACCCGGGCTGTGGATCAGGCATACAGTGGGTAAAGACCCGTCCTTCTTCCACGGTGTTACTTAAACTAAGACTAATTAACTAATAAATAAACTAACTACGAGCTAACTTAATGCTATTACAATCATTAGGTGACCGAGACTTTTACAGGAATATTTGTATTCCTAACAGTTTATAAGTGATTTCCTCTTCCGTCAAGTGCAAGAGAAGAACTCTCGACAACTATGAAGATTCAAGATGTTATAGATGTCCACACACAACACGTAACATGTGTTACGTGATAGGATTGATATCATTGTTTTTCGACTTGTGTGTGAGTCGAGGATGGGGTATAAACTTGGATGGTGATGTAGTTCCAAATATTGTATTTGTGTGAGCTTGGATAGTGATGTAGTTCCAAGAAAACTTGTAACTAGATTAGTTCATGTAATTCTTATGAGGAGAGTAATGTCCTAAAGTGTAGGTTAGGATTTGTTGTGTCATTATGTAAAGACTTGGATCGGGGATGATCAAGTGTGATATGTATGTAAAGACTTGATTCGAGTGAAGAATCAAGTGAGTCGTGTGTGTGAAGGCTTGGTTCGAGTGAAGAACCAAGTATGTCTAACAAAATGAAGACTTGGATCGGGTGAAGATTCAAGATGGAAAAGAGTGCTTGTTCGTGTGGCCACGTGGGCCTTTGGAATAGATTGTTTCTAGCTATGAATAGAACTCGACATTATGCTTAGTGTCGTTAAGCCTTGTGTAAGCATGTGTATGGATTGCTCCGCCTGAAGTAGTGTGTTGATATAGTGATTGATAACTCTCGAGTGTGGTACTCGGGGAGTGGAGTAGGACGGAGAGTGAGCTTCGTGCCGAACCACTATAAATCGCCGCGTCTCTTTGGTTGTGTTCTTTCCTTACTCTTTACTTTACTTGTTTGTTTACATTCCTAGTTTCTAATTAGATATCACATAACAAGTAGAATTCAATAAGTTTGCAAAAGAAAAATAACCGGACCTAAAAACGGCGAAACGTTTTATAAAGCATAAAATGAGCGGTGAAACTATTCAACCCCCCCCCCCCCTTCTAGTTTCTACAATTTCTTTTCTTTCTTAATGACATTATGATTAAGCCATAATCAATTCTTTTATTATTATCTACACAAAACAAATCCTCCAACCATTTCAAAAGTCTCCCAAATCTTATCCCTAACATTCTCTTAATATTCCCTTACACCTTTAGTACTTCTATGTACTTCATGTCTCCTACATACCCACACCATATCTTCAAAACATTCTCTTTACAAAATTCCATTTCAACCACTAGGATTTCACCAACACTTCATCCTCTTCATCCAACCATCCATTTCAAATACAAATAAACCCTTCACCACAAACCACCTCACTTCTTACTCTCCAACATTTAAAATTTGAATTTTGAATCCAATATAGGCTCCCCATCACCTCACTCTTACACCCATCATATCCTTATCAAATCCTTCCAACTCACACACAACCTTATCCCTTCCTCCCACTCTCATAACATTTCAAATTTGAATCCACACATAGGTTACCCATCTTATCACCATCACATCCCTCTCTTTACATCCAACTCATCTCCAACAACTATATTTCAAATTTGAAATTCAAAATTTCCCTCTCATAACTCACCCTCTTCTCCAAGGATCGCATATTCCCTTGGATATTCTTTTCTCACCTAACCATGGTTACTCTTCTTACCCAACCATGGTAACATCTTAACCCTCATCCACCATCCACTCTTTCTTACCAAAGAAAGCATATTCATTTGGCACATCCTCTTCTTAACCTAACCATGCTTTCTCTTCTAACCTAACCATGGTTCAACCTAACCCAACCTCACTATCTCATTTCCCTCTCACACCATTTGAATTTCAAATTCAAATATTCCCTCTCTAACATCAACACTTTATTTCCAGGTAAAGGAATATCGCATGGCATATTCTTTCTCTCTTTTCTATGCCATGTGAGGAATACCCAAACTTCCCCTATCCAATTATCCCTTCTAACCTTCTCTCTTTGATAATTGGCTTAACCTAAAACACTTCACAAAACCTTTTTACAAATTGGCTATTTGAGTTGGTAGACATTTGAAATAAATAATGTAAAGGTCTAAATGTGTGAAGTATAATTGGGGGTTTAGCAAGGTTGAGTATTTACAAAACCAAGATCCCCAAAAAAAAATCCACCAGACTTGCTGGCGCGCTGCTCGCGCCAGCGACCCGCCGGCCCCGGTAAATTTTTCCCGACTTGGGATCTTGGCCTATAAATACCCACCTTTTCCTCTTGTATTCTTCACCCATTACCATTATTCTTTCTCTCATATATTCTTTCTCTCAATCCTCTAATTCTATATTGTGTTCTTAATCTTTCATACTAACATCACTTGAAAGAACACATCTCTTGCAAGGGAAGAATCACAAGAACCTAATCCACTCTTGTGATTGTGTTGAGGGTCTTCTTCTCTATACCCTTTCTAATAGAATCGAGTCTGTAGATTAGGTTAGGACTTGACTAAACTATCAAACACTTATTCATTCAATTTGGTTGTAAGGGAAGTCTTGTGTCGAGGTGACCAAGCCTAGATCATTGGGGGATCTAGTTGGGGTTTGATACTTCCGGTGGGAAGTCTTTTTGGTCTTAGTGGTCTTTATGGTTAAGTCAAATCACGAGTCCTTGAGGGTGGTTTCCGAGGGCGGAATACCATTGGGAAGTAGCTCTTCTTAGTGCGTGCCGATCTTGGTGCATATCGGTGGAGTGAAGTTGTAACGGTTTGTAGTCCACCAAAAGGATTATACTTAATGAATAGTATAGTGTCGTGGATTCGCAACTGGACGTACGGATGGTATAAACCCTTCATCCCGAACGAGTATATATTGTGGTATCTCTTTACTCGCTTTATATACTTATGTTGTGATTGTGATTTTTGTTGTTGTAATATAAACTACTTGGTACTCTTTGAGGCTAAGAGTTTTTAAACGCCTAAAAAGCCTAAGAGAACGTATTCACCCCCCCCCCCCCCCCCCCGGTACGGTTCTACAGTAACATAGAGCATTCTTAGCCCTATGTATATGCTAGTAAATTTTACTCAGAGTTTGCTTTATAAATATAGTTCTTGTAGATATTTCCAAGCTCTTGGAGTTGGCCCTGTTCTATTTATTTTTAACGTCAAAATTTTATTAAATAAAAGGCTACTAGCAAGACGCTAGAAGCTAAAGAGAACAATTACATATCTAAAACAAAGCAACCTATTTTAGAATCTTCCCGATGCTTTAACTGCGAGGGCTACAAAAATGATGAAAAAACTTTTGCCAATTACGAAGACCAAGAGTAGATAAAAATCCCCACTCACGAAGGCATAGCCACCTGTTTTCACTCTGGAGTGTCTTTTATGCCCCAAACAAGCCCTGGGGAATTAAAATAACAAGAAAACATATAAAAGCATACCAAACATCAAAAGAGATCGGAACTCCCAGCATCAAAAATCCAAAAACATCAACCCAAACCATAACTCGTGAGAAGCATGGAGATTTAAGCCAATCTAGCCAATTGCAAATCATGTGACCCCTATGATGCAGCCAGGAAAAGAAGATAGCCGAATGTTGTTGAAAATATCAATTTTCCTCATCAGATCGAATAAAAAGTGACACTGTTACGATACCTGCAAAGCCACCAAAGAGAAGACGCAAAGATAACAGCTAAACAACAAGACTTCTCTTTGGCCGCATGCCACGAACTGAACCAAACCCTCCAATGCTCATACGATGTAAAAGAAGGAAGAGGGATATCACACCAGTTACATACCAGCCTCCAAATACCTGGGCAAAATCACACTCAAAGAAAATGTGATTAGATGATTTCACAGTACCATTATTAGAAGGGCATGAGATTGTTGGAATGTCAATACCACGAGAAAATAGATTCAACTTATGAGGCACGCGATCCAAAACCATTCTCCAAATAAAAATATTAACCTTTCGAGGAAGAGTATTATCCCATATGGGAAGGAGCCAAAGAGGGGGAGAAGCTTTGCATCAATAATGCGACGAGATTCCCTACAGAAAAAACTCCAGCGGTCCTTGTGTATATTTTCTAGCTTATATGAAAAAACTCCATCTTGGTTCAACAAAAAGTTCGAACCCATATGAAAAAGACTTGTATATTTATCAGAATCGAGTTTGAACTTAGACGATCATTGTCGAGTCACTTCCACTCATGAGTGTATATAGCTTTATCTCTCATGGATAAGCTACTGGCTGAGTTTTCGAAAGAAAGTAGTTCACAAGAATTATATTAAAACTTTAGAACATTTTATGTTTTTGCCACTAGCGAGCTCAGTTGAAAAAGATTAAAAACATGTTAGTAAATGCTTTTGTTTTGTCATGGTTTTATTATTTACTCTTTCTTGTCCTAATCGTCTAGTTAAAGCCAAACTTAGCCTAGACAAAAAGGAAAATTGTTCCAAAATGATGGGCCAAATGTAGGGAATTCAATCAATATAGACCATTGGGTTGGGTCAACACTTCTCTATGGTGGGATATGAATGGTTCTCAAGTACTACATAATGAAAGGTCATCACTTTGTTGCTTTTTTAACATTTGTGTGTGTTAGAAAAAGCTTTGACAATGCTATTTCCTTTGTCTTCTTTCTTAGTGATAAAGATGTTACAACCTTTGTTTAAAAACTCTTTCTATATGCGGACTCTAGACCTTGATTCATAGTCGATACTACATCCATTTACTTGGTAGAATTCCGGACGGATAAGGCTCGTATATCCTCAAAAAAAATTTAACTAGTCGTTCTTCGTGAGAAATAGCTCAAATGTATGTTAGCGTCTGCCAAACGGCTGATTCAATATATGCTACAAGTTTGTTTTGTGATTATTGTTTTGGACTTTATCATTTAGATTTATGTGAATATAAGAAACTTGGCATGAATCTTGTGAATATATTTGTACTTTTCAAATGCTTTTTTGCCTTTCATTTTCATTTTCATGTGGCTCTTGGGCCACTTTCTTCACTTGTGAGTTAGTTTATGAATATTGAATAGAATAGTAGTGACTAGTGAGTGTAGGATGGGATGTGGGGTAAGGTGGTGGGTAGACAAAGCCTTCTCCTTTATTCTTTGTTGGTGAGTGAGAGTGCATAGCTTTTAAGACAATTGAATGGCCTAACTTGGCATGTTGGCCCACATCCTGAATAGTGCTAATGCAAATGGGAATCAATTTGGCCTCAAATACACTAAAATTAGACACCTGCTTCATAATGTTGTGATATTTTAGTTGTTTGTTAAGATGTTTCGATTAACATAACGTAAGTACATAACCATACCTACTAGTTACTAAAGGTTTTCAAAAGTTTACGCCACATAAGAGAGTTCGAGGTTAGCTCCACATGCTTGATTGCTAGAAGTTCTGATTCGATATAGCTATATGTAAATTCGAGAATAACTGTCAAACACACTTTCTTAGCAATACTCCACAATCAGCTTAACAAAAGAATTCTGCAACTTGTATTGTACTACTACCACTTGCTAGATACCATCAATTTTAAAATTGCCACTTGGAAAGTTACATGTATGTCTTAACTATAAGGTAAGAGCAGTTATCATAACTAATCAAGCAATCTATAAGAACTTATTGGTAAAATGTAACATCTACTCTTTGTATATTATGCATCTTTTTTTCTCCAAAAGTTCGAGAAGGGACAATGACATTTGCAAGCATCTTTTGTTATGTTCTCATACCCAAAAAGAAAACATTGAAGCATCCTCTTTGCTCTTCCTTTTTATCAAGCGCATCTGCCTGCAACTTACTATGTTCAAGCCTTGGTAAAAAAGTGGCATCATAAAGAAGCTTGTTCTTTCTAGATAAGAAGGCGACATTAACCGTCACTTGTCTACCACTCATTGCATGAAGTACCAGTTTCCATAGCATTGATGGCTTGTATTTTTTTGCCTATGCTAGCTGTTTATACCTACTGCCAACATCAGTAAAGAATCTGTCCTAGTCTTCCTTTTCTATCCATCCCATGAAGTGCTGTGCAGCATCATTTTGAGAGAATAACATGTCAGAAAACTCACTAACATCATAAATGGTTCCATCCGCAACTGATTCTTGCAATGCCAAGCCTAGCACAACAACAACAACAACAAACCCAATCCCGCCGGGGCAAGGAATGCCAAGCCTAGCATGCCTGCCTAATCCTATTGTCGGCACAACCAGAGAGGGTGGAGTCGCATGTAAAACAGCTTGTATATGGTCCAGACAGAACTATGGAATCAAAGTTGGCGTAAGGTAGGGTAGGTGTGTATCTGTATTACTATTGACGTATCACGACGCAAAGTCATTTAATATAAGTTATCGCATAACATATATCTAGGGGGTTGAAATGAGCCGAGCTGCTCGTAAAAAGCTCGGGATCGGATCGGTTAAAAGCTAGTACGAGCCGAGCTTAAACGAGCTCGAGCCTTAAATTGAGGCTCATTTGTTAATCGAGCTCAAGCCCGAGCTTTATATACAAAGCTCGATTGGGCTCGCCATCCTAAACGAGCCTAAACGACACTAAGATATTTTAAAGATTAAATTTTATATAATACGTTATACATTTATATTATACACGAGCTTATTAACGAGCTCAAAATAGATGTACTACGAGCTAGCTCAAGCCAAACTTTGATTTTTCATTGGCGCATTGTAAAAACGAGCCAGGCCCGAGCCTTTAGAATATACCACGAGCCGAGCTCTAACAGGCTCGAGCTCGGCTCGGCTTGTTTCCACCCCTACATATATCTACTCGTTTCCACCCCTACATATATCTACTCTTGGACGTTTGGAACAACATGCAACCATAAACTGGTGGCTAAGTTAGTAAATTGGCTATTAGACGGACTGACGGAGTGCTTTCATCTCAATCGAATAGCAAATATAAATTTAAAATAGATGAACATACAGTACATTTATTCATTACAAATCTAAACAAGTCTCACTTGAATTAGTGATCTTCATGACATAACACAAATTAGAGATATCCTGAGATTAAATGATAAAGATACAAAAGGAACTGCAAATTTGGGAAATTTTGGAAGATAAAAGCTTCTTCTAAAGGTGAAAGGTTATCATTGATCTAGTTATTCACCGTGCCAGGCCCAAACGATTTCTTGAAGAGCAGGTCTTATGTCGTTTTTGAACATCTTCTGGTACTCTATTGGATCACCACATGATTTTGTCACTTCTACCAAATGATAGTTGGAAGCGATTTCAAATATTTCCACATCGATGGATAATGGCCCGTTTCGACCTTCACTTGGTTTCTTGAACTTTAGTAGGCCTCCCTTCTTCATATCTACTTCCATCTTTAAACTCGTGGCGATTTCTTCCATTTTGGATATTATATCCGATGCAGGTTTTGTGGAAGTAAATTTCACTTCATCCTTCTTATCATTTTCAACGAACAAACCAGATAAGTCGAACCCGGTTGATAGAGAGATGATATCGAAAGCATTAAAACTAGAAACCGTAGTGAAATCTGGCTTCTTGGGCTCAAAAAGAAGTTTGTCAGCATTAACCAAAGGCATTTCTTTTTCCTCGGTGCTCGTCATCTGCTTGGTGTCTAACCCTTTCCTGAACCAGGGGTTTTCCATGATTCTTTTTATGGAAATCCTGGTAGCGGGGTTTGGATCAAGAATTCTTTTCAGAAGTCTACGAACTTCTGGCAGAAATGAACTAGGGCATTTATAGTCGCCCTTGCTTATCTTTTTATACAACTGCATAATGTTCGAGTCATTAAATGGTAGTTGACCTGTCAGAAGAACATATAAAATCACCCCACAAGACCAAATGTCGGCTTTAGCACCATCATACCCTCTTCTACTAATTACTTCAGGCGCAACATAAGCTGGAGTGCCACATGTTGTGTGAAGTAATCCATCTAATCGCATGCATTCCGCATGAGCACTTAACCCAAAATCTGTTACTTTTAGATTACCATACTCATCTAACAGCAGGTTTTCTGGTTTCAAGTCACGGTGGTAGACACCTCGGCTGTGGCAGAAATCTACGGCACAGATTAATTGTTGAAAATACTTTCGAGCAGCATCTTCTTTAAGCCTTCCCTTAGCCACCTTGTCAAAAAGCTCACCACCTTTTGCATACTCCAATGCAAAGTAAATTTTGGTTTTGGTGGCCATGACTTCATAAAGCTCGACTATATTTGGGTGTTTAACCATTCCCATGACCGATATTTCTCGCTTGGTTTGATCAATTAGTCCAACTTTCAAAACCTTTTCTTTGTCAATCACTTTAATGGCTATATTCTCCCCTGAGTTTATGTCCCGTCCATGATAAACTTTAGCGAAATTACCTTGACCAAGCATTTTCCCGAATTCATACTTTTGCATCAAAACATTTCCCACGTTCTCCATATTTAAAATTAACGCTACTAAAATACTAAACACTTATCTCCTGCTACGACGGCTACTTTATATACACAAAGCAGGAGTCCTGAACTGAAGATCTAGCCGTCTTCGACAAGCTCGTGCTTCAAGACAACAGCAACCCCACACGTTGTAGCTTCATTGTGCATATGAGCATAAAGATTGAATGAGTTATAATGATTGAATCCGACTTCATCAAGGAGCACAAGTAGCTCATATGGGCTTGCAACCATGCAGGTTTTAGCGAAGTAATTACCAACGTTTGAACACATCATTCCGCATTCCCAGGTAGTTAATGTGAACTTCTGTAAGAATGAAAAAATCAAAGTGTCAATTCCTTCCTTAAAATAAGATGTAAAACACTTTTACAATGAAGATATATATAATAAAACACTATCATGTGATCAAACTACATTGACACATGCTAATCAAGAGACTGATTTCTAACAACTTAAAGTGTTGTATCTGATTGTTAATCAAAAGAAAGCTAACACAACACTTCATCCAGAGTTTTAGGCGTTTAGATGATGGACAGCATAATAATTATTGTGTTCGTGTGTTTGTGTCTAACCATGACAATAGAAGTATTTAAATCCTAGCCTCTTATAAATTCATTGAAGGGAAACAGAACAATCCAACCCATCCTATACCATCTTGTCTTGAGAAGATACTACCCAATTCCGGAGGAAATATAAACATCAATGCAACAGAAACAAAAACATTTACCTAGATTAAACGAATAGGATCTTTTCCATACCCCAGCCAAAATTCATAGGAAAAATATTTATATAAACCACCCTAATTCATACAAAGCATTTGCACCAAATATATTAGCTCATATCATCCAGATATTCAATTTAAAAGATGCTATATCCTAGACCAGAACCCATGACGAATCGTAAAATCTAAACATCATTGACCAAGACATAAATACGACACTTAGTAATCGCTGATTGATAATTTTATATATGTAAGCATATGAACTAGGTGTTTAACCTTTCAAGCTCAACCGAGTTTCAATCTTAATACTTGATGTTAAAAACATAAGCTTGAATTGAAAAGGACACAAGCTCGTTAAGGTTGTGAGATTTATACTCACGCTTGACTCAAAAGTCTACCCAATTAGCTCGAGCTCGACTATACTTAAATGGAACTGATTGTGAGTACTTTTTCAGTTAATCTCAAGTAGCTAGCGAGTTAGGTAGACTCATTTCACCTAGAACACAAATATATACACATATAGGTAATGCAAATTAAATCCTACTATAATCATTTCACAATACTGTTTGAGCTTATTTTTTGGCTTACGAGCTTATGTGGTTTCAACTTATGTTTCATAAGCCTATATATTATGGCTTATTTTGGAACTTAAATAAGATTATTAAGACATAATAAACATACAACAACTCATAAAATTCAAAAGAAGCCAAAAAAAAAAGGGGGGGGGGGGGGGGGGGGGGGGGGCTTATGCAACTTAAGCCGGGGTGTTTGTTTAAGCTTATATGTGGGCTTATGAGCTTATCAGATTTCGGCTTATATTTCATATAAGCCTCAATTTTCCGGCTTATTTTGATGTTTATTGACTAATCTAAGTTTATTATGACATAATAAACTTATATAAGCCCAAAGGTTACAAAATAAGCCAGAAAATCGGGGCTTATGAAATATAAGCCGAAATCAAATAAGCTCATAAGCACACATATAAGCTTAAACAAACACCCCAGCCAAAATCAGAAACACACACAGACACAAACCTTATCAGATCTTATACCTTTTCTTTCTTTTTCTTTTTTTTTTTTCTTTTTTTTTAGTGAATTGACTCAAAATTAAATCGATTTATCAATAATTCATATCGATCGATAAATACCCAATTTGAATTATAAATAAGATGAAATTGAATCAGAAATAAAGTGATAAAATACAACCAAATCACGAAATAATATTAAACAAAATTAATGAAAAGAAAGATGAAAGTATGAGGAGCATATACCTGATTGAATCAAAGATTCAGATACGTGAATTTGAAATTGAAAATAATTCAGAACGATTGGATTCAAAAGGTGTTATGAATTGAGATCCGTATATATAATGGAATGATGAAATGAGATTTGGGGAAAATGGGGAATCATATGATGTGATGCGAGGAAGATACTGTGTGTGTGTTGTATGGGACACGTGTCGAGAATGTACGGGTGGTTTCCAGATGTTTACACTTTATTATTATTATTGGTGCTGGTCTATCTTACTATCGTGGAGTTGGTCGTATAGGAATTTAACCCTTCAACGTTTAGGCTTTGTTTGTTTAAATTTCCTTAGGACACGGCAGTTATGATTCCGAAAACATTCATACCTTTAAAATCCACCAACAATATCATTCCACCTTATTTCACCTCATTCATACTTTTTCCATACCTCCCAACCCCATTTTAGTGACAACCATGTCTTTTTCATACCTCCCAACTTTTTTTTTTAATAATAAATTAAATTAAACAATTTAAATAAAACATAAATATTTCATTAATAATTAAAATAACATTACATAATATTTGGAAAAAAAATACATTATTAAATCTAAAAATCCGTAAGCCATCCATATGTCTCCGCGTACCCACGTTTTTTGTTGATAATGAAATCTCGCATAACCTGATTGGTTATGTGTTCGTGCGGCTCGTTGTAGAATTTCAGTGCCCAAATCATAGCCTTTTCTTTAGCATTTTCGATTTGTGTCTGCAGCAACTGGTGGGACAATTGATCCTTTGCACGTTTATCTGCCATGGCCTCATCCAACGCTAGTGCTTTCTTTGACGTATACTGCCCAATAAACTCGACAGCACTATTCTTTGTCGACGCCTCACTAGCGGTCTTTTTCCCTTTTCTTTTTGAAACAGGAGTTGTGTCGTCATTTAGATCCGGAATAACAGGATCAATATTGTCATTGCTTCCGGACCCATAAAAGCTAGATTCCGACGACTTTCTTCGTTTGTCGGAATGAGATGTCGAAGATACTTTTTCAAAACATGGTTGCTCCAACCATTTCGATTCATCCTTAACAACTCTTGACGCTTCAATATGATTAAACGAAGTGCCCTTATTCCTCTTATTATAATCAAACATGGCATTTTCCAAGACGTTGACATCGTCACACCCACTCTCACGAATGCTATTCTACAAGTATATAAATTAACACAAGTATATAAAAATTAACACAAGTATATAAATTAACACAAGTATATAAAAATTAACACAAGTATATAAAAATTACTTGTTGGATGTAAAGCCCGTTAAAGACTCCCATTGCGTGATTCAAATGTTTCCACTTTGTGTTTAACGAATGATGAGTTCGATTAGTATTTTTAATTGTGGCTTTGAAATGCTCCAAAATTCTTTCCCAAAACTTATCTCTTCCTTGTTCATTCCCGACTTTTTTACATGTCGAGATATGAATCCATGCTTTGGCCAAAGCAACCTCTTCGATCGACGTCCAACTCTTTTTATCCGCTTTAGTTTTCCCTTTACCCACTTGAACATCTTCATCTAAAAAAAAACATATAAAAAATATAACAATTAAATAACGCGTATAAAAATATATATATATATATATATATATATATATATATATATATATAGGGAATATATTAGCTACAATGCAATTGTAGCTAACTCCCTACAATTTGTATTATAATTTGTTGGTCTTTGTGGGTCCCAGAGTATTTTTAGTGGGTCCCTAAGCCTTTCTTATGTAATTTATATGAGGATTGTAGCTAACTTGGCTACAAAAATTGTAGCCAAGTTATCCCCATATATATATATATATATATATATATATATATATATATATATATATATATATATATATATATATATATACCAATTTGAGTTTGTTGTTGCGTTTCGGGAACAAACTCAACGTCATCATCATCGTCGTCACCATATAAAGGAAGTTCGCGTTCCACACTTGGTTCACGACGCGAAGGACCTTCACGGTAGTCAACAAACGGGTTGAAGTCACTCGTCATCGATGTTATAAACTGATCTAGGCTTGACTAGGACATAATAATAACAATAAGCAGCGGAATAATCAAAACACAATTGTTATTATTAACAAGGTTTCTCTCGTCATCATCTCTACTCTAACAAACACCAAAGCCCCAATGCTACGTGATCAAGTGTAGCACGGTTACATCTTAACAGCTATCTAATATAGTTGAGGCTTAACACAAATCAACTAACCTAGGCGTTTACATAAGCATACTCACGCCCTAGGTTTACACACACACACACACACACCTTTAATGACTACATTATGGAAGACACACATAAACCTATTCCCTGTATTCTGTTTATATAATACAGAATTAGGGTTACAATAATACTACGAAGGACTAAAATATAAATCTTCTTTTGCAAGCAAGTCCTTCTCCATATTTTGTAGTTTTCCTCTTTGTCTCCATAAGTCCCTCATGTTTCACATGTTTTGTCTTATCAACTTAATTGTAATTCCCAACAATCTTCCCCTAGTTGATAATGACAAAACTAATAAGCATGAACTTCCCCTGAAGTTAGTATGTCATGAAACATGTGACTTCCCCTTACACCATGCATATCATCAAGGATCTTCAAGCTGCAATCTTCAAAGTATTCTTCTTCCCCTTTTTGTCATCATCAAATAGGGGACAAATGTATGCAACCTTGATCTTCACAACCACAAATCAATATTACACGTCCAATCCATCTTTCCAATGTTTCAAAGTCGCCCACCATTAAGTTTTCCGCGTCTATAGATGTACTTGAAACAATAGAAATCAAAACCATCAGTAGTAATAACAACTAGCAGTAGCAAAAACCTTCACCTCGATGTAGCATATAAATAGTTAAACATTTAAACACTTAAGCTTCCCCTGAAACCCATATGTTAACCATTTGTTGAATGTAGGCTCCATGTAATGATTACTGATGAAGAAAACTAAGTATAACCAACTTGATGCTGAAGTAGAACCACCCAAACTTGTGTCTTATATATTGTACTAAAATTGACTTCGAACGTATACTTAACGTATAGGGAGATCGCAATCTCATGACAATAAACACTGAGCACAATAATGTAACTCCTTCAAGTGTTTGTCAATTCGTAGTCACCTGAACGAACGAACAAGTTACCTCATGCTGAAAAGGTATGATAAAATACAAACCTGTGAAACTCCACTTCATCGTCAAATAGGTGATAAAAACCTTTCTTCGTAATCAATTAAATAAAATAAAAACAAGCCTTTATAATCTGTTAAGAACCAAAAACCTTCTGTGTGTGTATTGGAACCAAACTTGTTCCATATCAAAATCCAAAACAAACTTATTGTCCAATAACGAACAATACTAAAAACCACTTGTCTTCCCCTCACTGCTTCGAACTCATGCCCATAACATCAATTTAAAAACCAAACAACAGCTTAATGAAGCATACCAAAAGTTTGAACAGTACACCTTCATTAACCAAGCGTGACCACCAATAATCAGAATAAAAATCAATATAAGCATATGTAGTACACGACAAGAATAATCTTGTACTTGTTACGGTCGATGAAGCAATAAAATATACATGCCCTTCATGGAATTAATTCTTTGCATAGAACCGACCCATTATCTTTTGTAGTACAAGGGCAAATATTCCATAATTTAATCACTCATTGGCCCACAATCATGAAAGTACGAGGTTCCCCATCAAATCAGCCAATCACCATGAGTTACATCGAGCAGTGGAAACAAAATAAGCATCAGTGGTAACACATGCGAGCAGTGGAAACCTTTTACGCGTAGCAGTGGTAACCATCGAAGCTGCAGTGGAAACGTATAACGCAGCAGTGGTAACTATCTGAGCTGCAATGGAAATGAATAACGCAGCAGTGGTAATATTAAGGCAGCAGTGGTAACATAAAGCGAAGCAGTGGTAATTAACATGAAGCTTAGCAGTGCTTATTGAACGCTTCACATGTTAAACAAAAGATATACTGCCTTCATATGTGTTACCAGCAATATCAGTCACACCAGTGAATGTATCCCCACATTTACTCAAAGTAGAGTTACAGCCTTACTTCAACACCATGCGTCCACATCAGTAACGTTCATATACCAGTAACCTTACATAAAAAAACCACGTCCTTGCACCAGTAATCTCAGTCTATACAAACGTTTAACCACATCAGTACCAAACAGCAACTACAATTCAAACCACCAAGCAGCTATCATCACGTATTCCTACTAGGGTTCATCGTCAATCCTAGAACTGACTCACCAAGACTAGTAAGAACAAATAGATCAAACCCTAACACACAAACATCTTCAGGGATTGGATTTGCTATCAAGCTGCTATTATAAACAAGTGATCACCTTCCTTGTTTTTAGTGAATTAGGGCTTGCAAAAACCCTAACCTTCACGTACCATGTGAACAGCAACAATAAAGTAACATACGAATCTAGGGTTTCTTTTGCAGTCGTCTTTTTTTTTTTTTTTTTTTTTTAAGTATAAAGACGACACTTTTTAGCCTTTAGTGACACTTTTTAGAGTCACTAAAAACCCTAAAGATTCGAAACAATAACCTTTCTCAGCAGCAGTTTTTGACACACCAGAACTTTCACATAAAAGCTCAGATTGAAGATCCCTCCGGTGGAAATCTTCATTGATATATAGAGAAGCTCCAGTAAAAATTTTAGCCCGATCCAACGGTTAACGAAGGAGATATCGCGCCTTGAAAACTGACCTGCAGAAAGTTGCGAAAATTGAAGCAAAAAAAAATTTTTCTTCTTTTCTTCGTTCTTCGACAAACCAAACCTTGTAAGATCCCTAAATCACAAGCCAACCTGGTCTCTGATACCACTTGTTATAAATTGATCTAGGCTTGACTAGGACATAATAATAACAATAACAATAAGCAGCGGAATAATCAAAACACAATTGTTATTATTAACAAGGTTTCTCTCGTCATCATCTCTACTCTAACAAACACCAAAGCCCCAATGCTACGTGATCAAGTGTAGCACGGTTACATCTTAACAGCTATCTAAGATAGTTGAGGCTTAACACAAATCAACTAACCTAGGCGTTTACATAAGCATACTCACGCCCTAGGTTTACACACACACACACACCTTTAATGACTACATTATGGAAGACACACATAAACCTATTCCCTGTATTCTGTTTATATAATACAGAATTAGGGTTACAATAATACTACGAAGGACTAAAATATAAATCTTCTTTTGCAAGCAAGTCCTTCTCCATATTTTGTAGTTTTCCTCTTTGTCTCCATAAGTCCCTCATGTTTCACATGTTTTGTCTTATCAACTTAATTGTAATTCCCAACAATCGATATGTTATATTGGCTTGGGTTCATTGCGGGTGGAGCTTGGGGATAGTTAAAAGATTGAGGGTATTGTTGATGCATCGGTTGGGGATAATATCCCGATTGAGGGTATTGTGGATACGCCGGTGGTGGACCTTACGGACGAACACGAGGACGGTAGCCATGTCCACGACCTTTTTGTGTTGAACCACCTTTTGATTTCCCACTTTCCATGCTTCACAAACTATATGTGTAAAAAGTGTTTGTGTTTATGTTTGTGTTTGGAAATGAATTGTGTTAGAAAATGAAATGTAAAATGTGTAATATATATAGGAAAAAAAAAATTTTCCGCCCAATGCACGCACCAACGTCTCTTTCAATAAATGCAACAGTCAAATTTTACACATGCAACGAGAATGCTTCGGAGGCAATATATGCCGTTGAGAGCTTGCCGATGAGGATGCCGGTGGGGTGGCGGCGGTGTTCACCGTCGGCATCACCATGCCGATGGGTGATGCCGCCCCCACTGCCACCCTTCTTAGGCCGATGCTAATGGGTGTAGTCGACCGTGTTTTCTTCATTAGCCTAACCGAATCTCAACCGGTTATCCTTAAATTTTTTCAAAGTTATGGTTAGCCTGTCATTCGAAAATTTTAATTTGTTTTGTGTGTACAGGTTTTTTTTATTAGTTTTTGTGGGGTATATTTTTTGTTGCAGTTGTGGTCACTTTATTAGCAAATTATTGTTGGAGGTGTAGCCTTAAAGGAAAAAAACTAAGATAACGCTGATGTGAAAGAAGTTGACCAAAATAGTTATAGTTATCATTACAATTAGCCTTAGATATAGAATGAATAGAGATCTTTAGTTTATTACGAGTATTACTTTTTGTTAACATCAAAATATATAAAACAAAAGCCGAAGACAAACATTAATAATCATCAACTATTATTACTTTATATTTTCAATTTCAATACCTTTTTACACTTAAATCACTAACTAAGAGCGCCCGGTGCTTTTGGTTGGAAGCTAGGGGTGGCATCATCGAAAAATGCCAACATATTGCGCAAGCCCGACACTGAGTTTGGCGTCACAAGGTCTCGTGTCGTGGTGACCAGCCCAAGCCGATCGTATTATTTTCTCTTATTTTGGACGTTGGATGACGGCAAAAAATATATAAATAAAAGACATCTATAAATGGTGCCTATACTTTTTCAAAAAAAATACCTACTTAGTCCAATTTTTACCCTTTAAAAATCTTATAAATACACCATTAATCTTCTGTTTTTACACACACTTCTATATTCATTTATCTTTAAACTCAACAACACCTCTCTTATTTCAACCTTAACAATATTTCACCTCTACTAAAATGAATCTCAATCAACAATGGGTCAACTACATGCTCGCCGACCCGCAAAATCAAATAACGATTTTCTCATATTCCTTTAACCCAAACATATCAACATCCGCAAATTCCATCACCTTAAACGCCAACCAACTACCATCATTCTACTTACCATACTAAATCCCAAACAAATTCCCCAACATTAACCCATTTGCCAATCAATTTACACCCGAGCAATTTCAACTATGGCAACAATTTCAAATCCAACAACAATTCCAACAAACACAAATTTCCCAACAACAATACAAACAACAAACAATATACCAACCCAAATTTTCCCAACCACAATCCCCACAACCCCAATAATCTGAAGTCGCGGGGTCATCGTCACTTAAAAAACATTTCAAAACCAAAGCCAAAAAACCTCGGGAAAAGAAAACTGATATAAAGTGTGTGAAAAACTAGAAGGGGGGTTGAATAGTTTACCGCTTTTTCGATTCTTATTTAGCTTAAATATCCTTTTAGAAACTTCACGTTTGCTTAAAGATATAAATATAACTTTATATGTTTGATTATTTGAAAAGCTTTTCATGTGAATAACAATTCTAACTTTACTTGTTTCATACTTTGAAAAGCTTTACTTGTGATGATCCTAACTTTGCTTGTTTTAGTTCTTTGAAAAGCTTTACATTTGTTTCAAGATATAAATACAACTTTACTTGTTTTAATTCTTTTGGAAAGCTTTATATGTGGTTAGCAATTATAACTAAAAGACAACATGTAATAAGCAAAGATAAAGAAAGAAACGATCAAACCACAACACGATTGTTTATCGTGGTTCGGCTACAAGGACTCTTTTTCCTTGCCCTACATCCACGCCCCGAGTTTCCAACTCGAGAGTTATAAGCACTAATCAACAAGCTCCTTTCACCGGCGGATAAAACCTTTACAACGTCACTTACACTTTTACCGACACTAAGCTAGATGTCGAGTTCTTTTACAAGGGTACAACCACTCCCATTCGTCGCTTACACTTTTACCGACACTAAGCTAGATGTCAAGTTCTTTTACATGGGTTCAACCACTCCCGTACGTCGCTTACACTTTTACCGACACAAAGCTAGATGTCGAGTTCTTTTCCAAGGGTACAACCACTCCCGTTAGTTCTTTTACAAGGGTACAACAACTCCCGACACACTACGTATTTTGAGGTCTAAAATACTAACCACTTACATCTATATACATGACACACATGAAGTATAAACTATCAAAGCTTATACATGACCAAGCTACCAAGACTTGCAACTTTAGAGTTGAAGCTTGTAACTTCTTGAATGATCTTGTGAAGTCCCTTGCTACATAAGAGAATCACAAATCAAAAGGTTACTGAGTTAGTTGAGAGAATATGTGAATATATGTCCTAAAAGGGTTAGCCAAAAATCAAGTTATGGCTTGGTATTTATAGCACACCACACTGCATGCTTGGCGGATCAGGCGGAACCCTCAGATGGGTTCTGCCCGTGTACCCCCAGGGTACCGCCGGGTCTGCAGTAGGTTTTTGCAATAACTCTTCAAACCAAACAAGGTCTTGTCTCATAACTCCTAGCAACCAAACAATGTCACATCACTTAAATCAAGTCAAACACAAAACTTGTAAGCAACATCAAAGCTAGTCAAACACATTTCTTTCCATAAATGCATAATGACAAAACTTGCCCTAAGTGTGATGTGACCTTACTATATTAAGAAATAAATATGATGTGACAAGACTCATTTTAGTTTAAGAAGTAAAAACAATGTTTTGTTTAAAAGGAAATGTTAACCTTAGTTAAACAAGACTTAAACACTTAAAGTGATGATTTACTTATAGCTAAACTTCATACTTTGTCATTAACAAAACTTAGCAAAGATCGTAAAATATAAATAACGTTTTTAGGCGATATTTGTATTAACAATCTCCCCCTTTTTGTTGATGACAAAACATAAACTTTATTTATAAGTAAGTCACTAGTTTTAGTGTTAAGTCTTATAAAGTTAGGTATAAAAACTTGTTTTTGCTAAGATGATGTGATATGCACAAGAAAAGAAATTTTTGAAACAAGTTTATCTCTAAATTCTCCCCCTTTTTGTCAAAACAAAAAGAAGAGTAGCGAAGCGGAAGTATGCACTTGCTCCCCCTTGGACGATACTCCCCCTAAATGGAGTGCCAAGAGAGGAGACATGGATTTTGAACCTACAAGAAAAAGGTTAGTTGCCGCACAAGACAAGTCATGAAAGCATTTCATGTCTAAAACACAACTAAGAGTTGTGAAGCGGAATAATGCAATTCTCATGCTCCCCCTTGAATATTACTCCCCTAAATGGAGTATCAAGGAAAGAAAACATGGAAAATGATCCTACAAAAAGAAAGTTAGTTTCTAAAACACAAGATATACAAGTTACCATAACAAGGTATAGTGCAATCACAATACTTTAAATGGTCAACAAACATTGCATATCTCATAGTAGGATAAAATTAATTTCATGTAAAATTTGACTTTTAGGAAGTCGAAGACGAGAAATGACATCCTACTTCTAAAAATAAAAGACCAAATAAAAAGAAACTAAGAATATAAAAATCCTACATCTATAAAAAGGAAACCATCACTTTCCTTAACGAGAAACATTCTTCCAAAACAAGGGTAAGGTTGTTTGAGAATAAAAGTAGGTGGTGGAGGATGTAGCGGGTTTCATTTTGAATGTTGTGGGGGTGACACGGTTTTGGTTTGTTTGTTTAAATGGTGAAACATTTTCCAAAAGAAACGGTTTTGTTTCATTTTGGAGACTCTAAACTTGAGGTGGTGTTGGTGCTCTAAACATGGTTTGTTGGTTTTAATGAGCAACATTTTCCAAAAGAAACGGTTTTGTTTCATTTTAGAGACTCTAAGCTTGAGATGTTCCACAATGTGGTTTAGGATAAACCCCATTTCATTGTTTAGAGGATCATGGATGTCTTTGTAGATAAGGTGAGACAACAATGGTTTTGGGTGGTGATATTCTTGTTGTGGTGTTTGGTTGTGGTCAAAAGACTCATTTTGGTCAAGCAATGACCATGGTTTTTCATTTGTGAAAGGTGGTGGTTTTGTTGGTCTTGATGGAAGATCATTGAGATGCTTCTATTTTCTTATACGAGGCAAATAGAGATTCAAAGTGTTGGGAAGGTTCATGTGGTGGTGGTAGTTGAACAAAGTGACAAAGGCTTGGTTTTCCGGATGGGTTTCCATGAAGGTTTTTGTAAATGGGGTGAAACTCAAATGATTGTAGGTGTGTATGACCTTGATCATTTGGAAAAATTTAGGGTCTAGCATAACGGTAAGCTAAACTCTCAAGCAATGACGGTGGATGAGGTGCATCATCCAATGACTCATTTGGTTGAAATATTGGTTGTTGTTGGGTTTCCGTTTCGGCAATGGTGTCAAAGAGTGACAATGATGGAGGGCTTGATGGTTTAGGTGATAGGTTTTAAAAGTTTCCAATAGTGGATGGTGATGTTGGTGGTGTATGAAAAAAGTTCTATTGGGGTAAATGTTGGTGATCGATGGTTGAAAAAGTTTTTGATGGTTGAAAAGTGTATATGTTTGTATTGCCATGTTTAGGAGAGGATGTTGAAGTATTGAGGAAATCTTGAATAGTGTTCATGTTGATGTTGCAAGGTATTGAATATGGTGTTGAGGTAGTAGGGTTAAGGAAGTTTTGGATAGGTGAAGAAATGTCAAGTGATGAGCTTGATTTGATGGTTTTGTTGAAGCAACAAGTTTTAACACTAATCCTAGTGGCTTTAGCTTGATGATTCGGATGAGGTGTTTGATTAAGTCGTCTCAAATCTTTGGTTTGCAAGAGTTTTGAGATTGAGAGAAGTAATGGTGTTGGTGTGAGTTTTGGGGTATTCTAAATTGATCAAACTTAAAAAGAATTGTGGGAAGTGGTGTTTGGATTTGATGTTCTACCATTCAAAGATTGAGGTATCAAATGATTTTCATGAACTTGTCACATCATTTGATGTCAATCCAATGGAATAGGGTGGAGTGAAAGACCAACATATGCACTCAATGCTTTGTGATCATGGGATGTGATTTGGTTGAAAATGTTCCAATGGTTTGAAGGATCCTTTAAAAGGGTTCCTTGGGTTAGTTATGTTTGAAGTTGAACTTTTAGCGGGAAGTGACTTCCTAATTGTTTTAGTGAGTGAGAGTTGTCCTAATATGGTTATTGGAGGTAAGGGAAGATGTTTCTCACTAAAGAAAATGGTTTGACACTTTACAAGTTTTGAACTTAAGAAAAATGACAAAAATTTTCTGCAGGTGTCTGGCGGAACCCTCAGAAGACACTGGCGGAACCCATTTGAGGGTACCGCCTGGTCCGTTGGGCCATTTCTGGAATTCCCAGAAAATACACTGGCGGACCCCAATTTTGGGTACCGCCAGATCCGCCAGGGGTAAAAAATTAGGCAGTCCGCGTTTTTGACCCGCGAGACGATTTTCAAAATTTTCGAAAACTCCTAAAATCAAAGAGATAAGGTATTTCTGGTTAGGCAATGCAAAAATTAGACATGTAAACATACATATCATGGGACTTTGACCTTGAGGTCGAGGATTTTACTATACTTAGTAAGAATTGCCATAAGCATAGAAAAAATGACAAACACCTTAAACATTGTCATTATGCATAAAAGTTCATACAAACATAATCCAACAAACATAATAAACCATGAAAGTGAAAAACACATAATTCACGTAGTTTTAACACAAAGACGATTCTAAAGCATTCTTAAGCCAAACACTCCTTAATCGTCTCATAACCGGTCTATCCTCTTATTGAGCTTGCTTAGGTACCTTCCAAAGCACTTGAAAATTCCTTTGGTTTGCTTGAACTCTTCGGATACATTTTCAATGACGGGGAGTTCTAGAAGGTAGTCTAAAGGAGGTAACTTAGAGTTAGGAAGTTTATCATCCTTTCTCATGTCAGATGATGATGATGATGATGGTGTAGGTGAGCGAGTACGTTTGCCCTTACCTTTGAAAACTTGTTTATCATTTAAAGGAACGAAGACGTGAGAAATGAGAGAATAGTCAAGGCACATTCCATTATCGTTAGGATGAATGGGTGAGATTGTTCTAAAGAGGCGGGTGAGAAGCATTCCATAAGGAAGAGCGGTTGTTCCTACCAAAGGTATGTCGACCATTCTTTTGGAGAGGTAATAGGCTAAGTTAAAAGGTTGACCGGTGGAAATGCTATAGAGCATGTAGCTAAGACAAACATTGATGTGATCCCGGTTTCCTATGGTGCTAATTTCATTGGTTCTAAGGAGTTCTTCCCATTCCTTTAATTGGGGCTTGAGTTCATTGAATTCCATACCATATGGGTCCTAGATGACCTCATTTCTGGTTCTAGTTCTCCTAGTGTTGGTGGTCCTAATGAAGATGTGGTCACGTAGTTCATTTTTGGACACAAGAGGGGTATCATAGGGATAGATGCGGTCAAAGAGTGTGTCAAGAGTTGAGAGGGAGTGCAAGTCGGAGTAGATGCAAGTACCATGGTTTGAGACACCTAGGATTTGAGCAGACTCGTTGAGAGTGAAGGAGTATTAATGACTACTAGCCCTAAAGTTAATAGACATGCGACCGTACTCATCCTTGGAGAGGGTGACGGATGCATATAATTCTAAAATGAACCTAGAACAAATAGGCTCGTCGATTTCTAAGAGATACTCAAAGTTGATTGTGGCAAATTCCGTGTATAGGTTTGTACCTTCTAAGAAGGATGGATCAGTGGTTCTACCCTTAGGGACATATCGTTTTTCTAAGGCTTTGAAGACAACGATTTGAGTTTGAGTGAGACCTTTGGTTTTGTGGTGTTTGGGTAGGTACTTGATGGTGTCCTTGTGGTCGTAGTGAGTTAGAGGAGGCATGATGATTCCTAGAAAATCAAAATTTCACATTTAAGTAAATGACTATTGTAATGTGTATGTTCTAGTGTGTGCCTATATGAAAACAATGTAGAGGTGCGGTTGACTTGACTCATTTTGATGCTTAAAAATGTTTTGTAATGCAAGTGATGTTTCAATAACGTTTTTCATTTGTTTTAACAATGTGGTGAACGGTGGTAAAGTATGGGTGATGACCGAGAGTGGATATGTGAAATGAGGTGGTGATTGTTTGACAACACTTAAAGCTTGGATATCTTCTTTGTGTTCTTCACTTGCTAGAAAGTGGAAGAGACGCATTTCATAATGAAATTCACTTGACTTTTGACGACATAGACAAATATGTTAATGAGAGTATGGATATGACAATTGCCCTTTGTTTCAAAGAGCGACACAAAGGTGAACATAGGTTTATGTATCATGAAAGGTGGTTTAATCTTAATAGGTTAGGTTATAGTAGGGATGACACACTTGTTTGGTTACATTGTGGAATCTTCTTGTGAAGATGACTAGGTGGAGTTATTGGTGAAGATGATATTGACTCTTGGTTTCTTTGAGAGCATGGAAGTGGTGGATGACTCGATATTGATATGACAAAGGATAACTCGGTTTCTCATTTCACATTGGTTGTTTGAGGTTCGAGTGATGAAAGGTTATGAGGAATATGCTTGAAGTTTTGCTCATTTTGTGAATCTTATGGGCTGATGGTAAGTTGGAGTTGTGAGTAAAGAGGTGTTTGGTTTTGAAATTAAAAATAAAATATCCTGTAGATTTGGCGGACCAGGCGGAACCAAAAAGTGGGTTCCGCCCGTATGGTCTGAGGTTGCCGTGGGATCTGCAGGGAAAACTCAAAAGGAATTTTCTTGATTTTTGTGGTTTTATCCTAATGTTCAAAACTAAGGTTTTAGTTCTTATGAGTCCTTGACTAAGCCTAGGGATGATGACTTCTTCTCATTCAAGAGGTTTTGTGAAAACGTTGATAGAATGGTTAACGTATAAGACTTTCTTAGTTAAGATGTTCCTCAATGAACATTTTTACCAAGACTGTAACACCCCCAATTCATGGATGCAGCGGAATTCGAACTGGGTGTTACTTGATGGCACAATAGTCACAATAATAGAAAACGAACTCCAATTGAGTCGTTTTTAAAAAGGTTTATCATTCAAATTATATAAATATCAGAGATTACAAAATGAGGTCCCAATTGGTTCCATGTTTACAAATCACATTAAGTGAGGTTTCGAATGATAATAAAATTTATAGCCCTCTTGAGTATCCGTGTCCTTCCGTGCCATCCTTGATCGTCATGAACCTGAAATACATGCTTGAGAGGTCAACACAAAGGTTGAGTGATATTCATAGAGTTTGTTAAATCGATTGAACACAATATGTTGGTAGTGTGAGTTATAGGCTCACACCAATGTTTGGAAAACAAAACAGGTAGGCTACGTTATTATACGCCCGGAACATGTATTATACACTAAGCTTATGAAACCATAACGTTAACGTGTACCAATATCGATCGGCAGATTTATCCCGGTAGGTACGTTGCTAACATACCTAAATCTCAAATATTAATGCATTTGTTTGAACTTAGTCAATACAAATGGGATTCGTCAATCCCAATAGGCCTATTATTAATATTCGCGCTCACTATTGCTAGTGACTAAATGGTTCATAATAAAGGATTTCGGTTTAGCAAGGTTGGTACTTAGTGATAATAAAACATCGTCGTGAAGCATACATTAGAAAGCATTGTATTCGATTTAGAAATAGCATGTATTCCCCCTAAGGATTTGTAAAACAATTAAGTAATGGAAAGTGGGGCTATGAACTCACCTTAAGTAAGATAGCAAGTAATGAATGTAACGGTTGAATCGTGAAGGTTTCTACGAGCAACCTATAATCGAATGTTGCGACTTAGGATCGGAGTAATGTCTAAGGAGACATAAACACGCCAATATATATCTTGCACTTAGTCCATGATGTGGTATGATGTATAGTATAAGTCTTTGAAAGAAAGATTCATGAAACATGTATGTTTTGTATATCGTTTACTACCGTTCGGGCCGACATAATTCAGAAGTCATGTTAGTAAGCGTTCGAGGAGCCAGGACACTTTAATTCGTAAATCCACAACTCAACTCGACGGCTTACATAATGAACTCCTCACATGAGGCTCCCTACTATTGTAGTAGTTGATGAAATATATAGATATAAGTTTTGATTCGAAAAGTTACATGTCCGATATTTGAATAAACTTAGGAAAGTTTATTAGTACATGAAGATTGTTATTAGGGGTAGTTTAATAAGTCTTGAATGATCATTTTCTCTTGGTAATATCTCATGGTTTCCTTTTAGGTGAAGTAGATCCAAATTGCTTGTTCATGTTATCGCCTAATTCATTGTTTCATGTTTACGCCTATGTAAGTTGTTATGGTCATTTCGTCATGGCCTAGCCATGACCCTTAGTCCTTGTTTCAAGGTCATGAGACACAACCTTGGCTCTATCCATGGTGGTGGTCTTGATTATAGGTCATAAGACCCCTTTGGTCTTCATAAACCATAACCTATATGTAATGACTTTGTCTAAAAATGGGCTGTTTAGAATTTGAAGAATTTTATCACTCGGAAAGCATTTTTAGGTCTCGAGCTTCTTTGTTCCTGAACGAAAACGTCGTTTCGGATAACTTTTGTGTTTTAACTTTTTGATGAATCGGACCAGAAGTGGGACTTTCAAAACCCAAATTTGATCAGAATGGTATTTGGCAGTTTTGCCGGAAACTTTGGTAATTTCAAATGGGCGTAACTTTTGACTCGTATACTCGTTTTGGGTGGTTCAAATTGCTATGGTTTCCTTGTTAAGTCCTCTACTGTAATATGTAATGATCCAATATCATAATTTTACCATTTTGGTCGTGGTTTTCCAAGAAAGTCACTAGTTTACTTGTTTTATGAACTTGTCTTATCAATCATGTACAATAACTTGTTTTACTCACTTTTATACATCATGGACATTAATACAAGACATAATATAGCACAAATAATATGTAAATAACATGAACATGATTATTTAACAAGAATCAAGTTAGGGTTTGGCTCACAACTTTTGGCTTTCAAAGATGAAAGGAAGTTAACATGTAAGGATAGGACATTGATAGACTTGCTTCAACCCTTTTTCACTTCATGCAATCTTTCTACCCTTGGTATTCTTGAAAGAGATGTAATGAAAGTTGAGGTGAATTGAGTGGATTTAAACTCAAGAGAAATCACCAAGTATATTAGGGATTGGAAGAGTTTTGGTGAATGATAATCTAGCTAGGGTTTCTATCTTGAAGAATCACTTGAACCATGCATGAAACTAGAAGGAAATGAGCAAAGGATGGTGTGGTTATGGGGTTGGGGATGCACGGCACCAAGAAGGGGGGAAGAGGGGCTATTTATAGTCCAAAAGAGGAGGTTAGGAAACTACTAGGAAATTACCAAAACTTGGTGACCAAGTTGTAAATAAATGATGATCTAAGGGTAATTTCATGAGATGAAGCCACATGGGATGACTCCCCCCCTCCTAGGTCGGTTTGGAGTGCTTGGAGAGCAAGGGTGTGCACTTTTCTTGGTATTATCCAAGATACTTGGTTAGTTTTGACTCCGGGAAATGCCAATCGTAAATGATTAAGCCTCAAAACGTAAAACCGGGTGTCGTAAAATTATGGAATTTGAAAGTATGGTTAAATATGTCCATATAGTCCATAATAAAATATAAAATGAGTGGTAGGATCTATCGGGTGCTAAAACCCTGCTAAAAGCTGGAAACACGGGTCTAAAACGCGTAATACGTAAAACGTACGAATATTGCGTAAAATTGAGAAAAGTAAAATGTTACTTTTCTAATGTGATAAAAATGATTTAAAATGACTTATAATGTCTAGACTGGGCTCAGTCTAGTGTCGGTTGGTATTAAATGTCTTTTAGACATCAAACCGTAAGCCTAAAAATCACGAAATGACTTATAACATCAAGGGATGATTTCTGGTCAATGGAGGAGGGAAAAATATGTTGACTTTTTCTAATAAGTTTGAAAACTCAAAACGTCTTAGAAACTCGTTTCGTGGTCTAACGGTTAATCGCCCATTCGGTTAAGCGTGCTTATGTGAGAGTAGTACCGACATGGGTGACCTGCTGGGAAGTCTTTGGTCATGTTTTTCTCAGTCATGATTAATTCTCAAATAAATCATGAGTGTGTCAAACATTTTTCTGATGCGGGGTCACTTAACGCGGTCGAGTTTCGTTGTACGTAGAATTTCTGAATGACGTTTTACCCTAAAACGTGTAATTCCTTAATAACTTTCACGAAAATGATCTGACGAATGTCAAACATTTAATTTGCCATGGAAATGATTTATCACTTGAGAATATCAAATAAAAATCAACTTTCGGGAAAGTTTCGGGAAAAATGAATAGTAAAAGTGAATAGTGAAATTTTCCGGGAATGGTAATTAACCTGAAATTGCGAATTGTTACAGTCTCTACCCCTTACGGGGAACTTCGTCCCGAAGTTCTTTGTGTGTCATATGTTGGAGTGGTGTCGATAAAGATGTGTGGTTACTTATGAGGACTATAGTCTGGGATTACCAGTGGTGTAGTTTGATTTGTCGTTTCAGTGTATGGTGTAGGACGAGGTTTACTTTTATGTAGGAAAGGTGTGGTAATAGTCGAATATCAAAGGAAATTGATATAGCAGTCGAATATTAATAGGAATTGATATAGTAGTTGCAATTATAGCCTAGTAAGTAATCGGTTGTTGTACCTAGTGTTTATTGACGTCATACTTATGTTATTTCGGATACAAATAAGCCCACTTGTTTATAATTCTTTATTTACATAGAGAGGCATCCCAAACAATGTAGATAAGGAAATATAAACTTATGGTTTAGTGATTTACAATGTCTTTATTTAAATGAAAAGGCATCCCAATCCATTCAAATAATTACAAATCACCCTTCACAACATTCGTACTTAGTCGGTGAGTTACAAGGTAGTGTATTACGAGATGATACTGGTGTTGCAAAAGTACAAGATGAATATTCAAACTTGTAAAGCTGATTAGGGTACTTGTGGTGTAGCTAAGGATGATTTGAGCTTTAAAAGTGCATCAACATCTGTTAATGAGCTTGTGGTTCCAACGATTGTAAAGATAATGATGTGATATGTTGACGAACAAAAGTGTGTAGTGTATGCTTAACATTAATACTCTAAGGTATAGATGTTGAGTTTGCTTTAAAAATCTTAAGAGATTTTAAAAGTTTATGATGGAATGGTATCCTTAGAACCTAAACAGGATAGTACTTCTACAGGATGAAGAGAAGAATTGATAACTATCCCAAGATAGTAGTTCGGATTATCTCATAAATGAAAACTTTCAAGAATGAAATTTGGTAGTACAAATAAGGTATTAAGATTTCGCTGAGTGGTAAGGCACTATCGTGTCTCTAGATCGTTTTAATGTATTCTGGTGGTTTATCGAGTTCAAGTAGGAAATCAACCTAAACATAACCCTAGTACAACTACTCTTAGTATTTGAAAATTTTAAGTCGAATATAGTTAGTCAGACTATATTCCACTGTCCCTAGGTTAAATATAGGTGACTAGTCTATATTTAGCCGAGGTTCGATAAAATTTTCAAATACCTAAATTAGGTATACTTGTGATATGTCCATTGCTTTCGGGAAACTGTCCACTAAACAAAGGCAACGTCAAACCCTTCAGTTGCAAGTCCCGCCATAAGAGACTTGTAACGTATGTTTTCACATTCCATTGCATAGAAGATAGTACGGGTAGATATGTGTGGAAAGGAAGTTGAAGTAATTCTAAAACAGTCTATACTGGGCTAGAATTACAAACTTTTAACAATGAAGGTTTCAGAAGAAAACTTTGATGGATGTAGAGAAAGTTCAGCTTTTGTCGATGATGGATTAGTTTGTCCTTTAGAAATTCATATTTCTTGTTTGGAAATCGATAGATTGTGATGGGTTTTTGATATCATATGAAATGATATTGATGAGGTGGTGGAATAATTCGAGAGACCATTGCACAAATCACAATGTCTCGGAAGTAGATTAGACCATTGTGTCATACAATGTTCGGGAAATAGAAAAGACCATCGTAATTCGTTAC
This sequence comes from Artemisia argyi, assembly GCA_030686995.1. Taxonomy (NCBI): domain Eukaryota; kingdom Viridiplantae; phylum Streptophyta; class Magnoliopsida; order Asterales; family Asteraceae; genus Artemisia; species Artemisia argyi. The sequence continues at coordinate 160,370,428 of CM060693.1, forward strand.
AATATCTTGGATATAAAATGTTGGAGTAGGAACATGGTTGGGAGAATGTAGTTGTGTCGAAATGCCATAGAATAGGCATGTGTAGATATGTTTAGATAAAATGATTGAAAATAACTCGAATGTATATATAAATATACTTATATGTTCATGTAGCATAAAATGCTTAATAAGTCCATAATCGTCTGGAGGATGGAAGACACGGAGAGCGGAAGGCTATAAAAATGGTTTTGCTTGTAGTGTGGTTATAGTTTAGGTCTCAATTAGACCCGTTTCTCTATAACCATGGCTCTGGTACCAATCTGTAACACCCCCAATTCATGGATGCAGCGGAATTCGAACTGGGTGTTACTTGATGGCACAATAGTCACAATAATAGAAAACGAACTCCAATTGAGTCGTTTTTAAAAAGGTTTATCATTCAAATTATATAAATATCAGAGATTACAAAATGAGGTCCCAATTGGTTCCATGTTTACAAATCACATTAAGTGAGGTTTCGAATGATAATAAAATTTATAGCCCTCTTGAGTATCCGTGTCCTTCCGTGCCATCCTTGATCGTCATGAACCTGAAATACATGCTTGAGAGGTCAACACAAAGGTTGAGTGATATTCATAGAGTTTGTTAAATCGATTGAACACAATATGTTGGTAGTGTGAGTTATAGGCTCACACCAATGTTTGGAAAACAAAACAGGTAGGCTACGTTATTATACGCCCGGAACATGTATTATACACTAAGCTTATGAAACCATAACGTTAACGTGTACCAATATCGATCGGCAGATTTATCCCGGTAGGTACGTTGCTAACATACCTAAATCTCAAATATTAATGCATTTGTTTGAACTTAGTCAATACAAATGGGATTCGTCAATCCCAATAGGCCTATTATTAATATTCGCGCTCACTATTGCTAGTGACTAAATGGTTCATAATAAAGGATTTCGGTTTAGCAAGGTTGGTACTTAGTGATAATAAAACATCGTCGTGAAGCATACATTAGAAAGCATTGTATTCGATTTAGAAATAGCATGTATTCCCCCTAAGGATTTGTAAAACAATTAAGTAATGGAAAGTGGGGCTATGAACTCACCTTAAGTAAGATAGCAAGTAATGAATGTAACGGTTGAATCGTGAAGGTTTCTACGAGCAACCTATAATCGAATGTTGCGACTTAGGATCGGAGTAATGTCTAAGGAGACATAAACACGCCAATATATATCTTGCACTTAGTCCATGATGTGGTATGATGTATAGTATAAGTCTTTGAAAGAAAGATTCATGAAACATGTATGTTTTGTATATCGTTTACTACCGTTCGGGCCGACATAATTCAGAAGTCATGTTAGTAAGCGTTCGAGGAGCCAGGACACTTTAATTCGTAAATCCACAACTCAACTCGACGGCTTACATAATGAACTCCTCACATGAGGCTCCCTACTATTGTAGTAGTTGATGAAATATATAGATATAAGTTTTGATTCGAAAAGTTACATGTCCGATATTTGAATAAACTTAGGAAAGTTTATTAGTACATGAAGATTGTTATTAGGGGTAGTTTCATAAGTCTTGAATGATCATTTTCTCTTGGTAATATCTCATGGTTTCCTTTTAGGTGAAGTAGATCCAAATTGCTTGTTCATGTTATCGCCTAATTCATTGTTTCATGTTTACGCCTATGTAAGTTGTTATGGTCATTTCGTCATGGCCTAGCCATGACCCTTAGTCCTTGTTTCAAGGTCATGAGACACAACCTTGGCTCTATCCATGGTGGTGGTCTTGATTATAGGTCATAAGACCCCTTTGGTCTTCATAAACCATAACCTATATGTAATGACTTTGTCTAAAAATGGGCTGTTTAGAATTTGAAGAATTTTATCACTCGGAAAGCATTTTTAGGTCTCGAGCTTCTTTGTTCCTGAACGAAAACGTCGTTTCGGACAACTTTCGTGTTTTAACTTTTTGATGAATCGGACCAGAAGTGGGACTTTCAAAACCCAAATTTGATCAGAATGGTATTTGGCAGTTTTGCCGGAAACTTTGGTAATTTCAAATGGGCGTAACTTTTGACTCGTATACTCGTTTTGGGTGGTTCAAATTGCTATGGTTTCCTTGTTAAGTCCTCTACTGTAATATGTAATGATCCAATATCATAATTTTACCATTTTGGTCGTGGTTTTCCAAGAAAGTCACTAGTTTACTTGTTTTATGAACTTGTCTTATCAATCATGTACAATAACTTGTTTTACTCACTTTTATACATCATGGACATTAATACAAGACATAATATGGCACAAATAATATGTAAATAACATGAACATGATTATTTAACAAGAATCAAGTTAGGGTTTGGCTCACAACTTTTGGCTTTCAAAGATGAAAGGAAGTTAACATGTAAGGATAGGACATTGATAGATTTGCTTCAACCCTTTTTCACTTCATGCAATCTTTCTACCCTTGGTATTCTTGAAAGAGATGTAATGAAAGTTGAGGTGAATTGAGTGGATTTAAACTCAAGAGAAATCACCAAGTATATTAGGGATTGGAAGAGTTTTGGTGAATGATAATCTAGCTAGGGTTTCTATCTTGAAGAATCACTTGAACCATGCATGAAACTAGAAGGAAATGAGCAAAGGATGGTGTGGTTATGGGGTTGGGGATGCACGGCACCAAGAAGGGGGGAAGAGGGGCTATTTATAGTCCAAAAGAGGAGGTTAGGAAACTACTAGGAAATTACCAAAACTTGGTGACCAAGTTGTAAATAAATGATGATCTAAGGGTAATTTCATGAGATGAAGCCACATGGGATGACTCCCCCCCTCCTAGGTCGGTTTGGAGTGCTTGGAGAGCAAGGGTGTGCACTTTTCTTGGTATTATCCAAGATACTTGGTTAGTTTTGACTCCGGGAAATGCCAATCGTAAATGATTAAGCCTCAAAACGTAAAACCGGGTGTCGTAAAATTATGGAATTTGAAAGTATGGTTAAATATGTCCATATAGTCCATAATAAAATATAAAATGAGTGGTAGGATCTATCGGGTGCTAAAACCCTGCTAAAAGCTGGAAACACGGGTCTAAAACGCGTAATACGTAAAACGTACGAATATTGCGTAAAATTGAGAAAAGTAAAATGTTACTTTTCTAATGTGATAAAAATGATTTAAAATGACTTATAATGTCTAGACTGGGCTCAGTCTAGTGTCGGTTGGTATTAAATGTCTTTTAGACATCAAACCGTAAGCCTAAAAATCACGAAATGACTTATAACATCAAGGGATGATTTCTGGTCAATGGAGGAGGGAAAAATATGTTGACTTTTTCTAATAAGTTTGAAAACTCAAAACGTCTTAGAAACTCGTTTCGTGGTCTAACGGTTAATCGCCCATTCGGTTAAGCGTGCTTATGTGAGAGTAGTACCGACATGGGTGACCTGCTGGGAAGTCTTTGGTCATGTTTTTCTCAGTCATGATTAATTCTCAAATAAATCATGAGTGTGTCAAACATTTTTCTGATGCGGGGTCACTTAACGCGGTCGAGTTTCGTTGTACGTAGAATTTCTGAATGACGTTTTACCCTAAAACGTGTAATTCCTTAATAACTTTCACGAAAATGATCTGACGAATGTCAAACATTTAATTTGCCATGGAAATGATTTATCACTTGAGAATATCAAATAAAAATCAACTTTCGGGAAAGTTTCGGGAAAAATGAATAGTAAAAGTGAATAGTGAAATTTTCCGGGAATGGTAATTAACCTGAAATTGCGAATTGTTACAAAGACGATGATGATGAATCACAATATGTCAATTAAGAACATAATGGATTGAATTGTCGCTGAAGTTGATGCTTCCTTTGTTGAAGGTATAACAATGTTGATAAGATGAATTCCGTTGTTGATGCGAGTTTGCTTGTTCAAGTGGAGCTTGTTGATGTGCTTCTCCATCCGATACTAATTTGAGAATCTTACGCATTTTGGAGAATCATTGGGTAAGTAAGTATAAAAGTGCAAGTACCACTTGTGCTTTTCTTATCAACTTATTACCGACATAATTCCATTTGGCATACACTATGGTTTCTATTCCCGTTCTTTTGGGAGACCATAATCCTAGTTGTGTAGTACCTTATGTTGTATCCAAATAGGCTCAACTAAAGAGTTGTTTTAGGATCTTCTTTAACACGAGCACATAGACGAAAGCTAAACATAATGTTGAATCTAAATGTTATGAGAACAAGTAGTCTTCCAAACATTTCTCTATGTTTAGTTTTTACCTACGGATTTACTAATCTCATTCTTGATAAGTCATCAATAACTTAACTATTGAGAACAAGAGAGCAACTAAGAATGTCTTTAAGTTAAAATCCCTTGCTTTTGTGGCTTGCTTTTATTATCAAAAAGTCTCTCAAGTATTGAGACAATACTCACTTGATTACTTTGAAATATCAATTTTGTTTCACTAGTTGTTTTATTCTAAATTCCAAAAATTGTTTTTGTTGAACTTGTTTAGACACAACTATGACCTATAAATCAAGTTTTATGACTTATGTCAATTTTACTTGATTCAAAGTTTGACTCAAGGTGAGAAGATGTTATTTTGTACTTTTACTCCATGCTTGTCTTGCCATCATTTGGACTTTCGACTAAGTCATCATCTACCAAAGATGATATCTTAGAAGGAGGGGATTACTCGTTAAATGTTATATTCAACGATTCCTAGACTCTTTGAGTTTTCTTACTTAAGACACTATGAACTCTATTTATTTTGAAAAAGTCCAAGAGGTACAACATCATGAGACTATGTGTCACATTTGATGTGTAAATCCTAGATGTTGAAAACTCATTTTCTTTCACACATCCTAATGTATGCTAATGTGATTTATTTCACCTTGTGTGTTTTATGTGAGAGTATCATAAAGGAGTGATTGAAGAAAAACACAATTAAAGACTCAAAGTATGGTGTTTGAGAAAATTGTTTAACAAAGGTTTGTTTTGCAAGCAACACAAAAGTGTTAGACATTTTAACACTTAGGAAATTCTTAGTTAGCTCACTTGTAAGCAAGAGTTGAGTGAGACTCACTCAAGAGTTTTTCGTGTTTATCTCTAGATGGTTAAAGAACCAAAACACCTTATATTTCCTACTAGTACTAATGACGAAATTCCTTGTTACATAGAGTCTAATCTTAGTTATTACTAATAGCAAGTAAACACATAATGCTAGAAACAAAAGATAATCAAAGCCGAGTTGAAGTAATGCGTACCTTTTAAATTGCATAAAAATGCTATCAAGAGGATAAGCACTTCGCGTAAAACTTGGTTTGACAACACGCTTTGAAACTCAATAACTCATGTATCCAAGAAGGTTAGATAATCATATAATGACATAGAGAATGATAGTCTTAATCCTTTTATCATGAGTTTCTATTAGAGATTGAGTTATCTCTAAATTTCTCTTCTAGGTTTGACAAATTTTACATGCTTTGTTTTATTAGTTGATGATGCTTATGAGTTAAATCCTAATCCGGTTTTATCTTTAAACAACCTTTGACTCCTCAACAATCTTTCAAAAGATTTTGAGCTTTCATCAAATTTAACTAATAATTTTTCCTTTCTCATTTTGCATTATAATCTTATGTTTGTAATCTAGACATAATTTACATTCTAGATTAATTTCAACATTACTCTCAATTCTAGACATTTTATCTTCTAATAAGATTTCCTTTTCAAAGATATTCTTAAGAGATTTTGAAGACTCATTCTTGAAGATAGTTTTTAGGTTCATGTTGCATAAGCGTTTAGACTCATTTTCTAGTTTAGAAAACTCTAGGATAAATTAATCAAAGCAAAAGCGTTTGGTTCCAAAGTGTAGCTTGCTTGATGTTTTATCTAGTTTAGAACCGCAAACCGGATGATTGGCTTCATCTTCATCCGTGTTATTCCATGAATCGTAAGCAAGTCCACTAAGAGCTCGTCATGAGTAATCATCTTCACTTACACCTTCATTTAAAACATTTAAACTAGTAGTACATGTATTCATCTCAACTAAAAATCAATCGATTAATATATCTAAGATTTCTAATACATTTGTGAGATCAACTTGATCATCTTTGGCTTGACATATTCCTTGATGAAAATTTAACATATTTTTCCAAACATCATTAGCCTTTTGACAAAAATACATTCTTTCATATTTGGTACTAAAGCTTTGTAAAGCATTGTTTTAGCTTTAGTATTTTTATCAAGTTTAAGATAGTTATCTTGGTTTTCAAAAACTTGTTTTCTTTGGTTTGAAATTACCAAAAGAAATAATATGCCAAAGATCTTGATCAATTGATTTCACATAGTTTTCAAAATTACTTTTCCATTCAAGTAAGTTTTCTTTTTCAAATAGCGGTTGGTTTTGAATAGGTTGCCCTTCTTTGAGATTTTCAAAATCCATGGATCGATCCAAGTTTTAAAATACATTCTATTTTAAAGATCTTGAGTAACGTAGCTCCTGATGCCAATTGTGGAAAACTAGAAGGGGGGGTTGAATAGTTTACTGCTTTTTCGATTCTTATTTAGCTTAAATATCCTTTTAGAAACTTCACGTTTGCTTAAAGATATAAACACAACTTTATATGTTTGATTATTTGAAAAGCTTTTCATGTGAATAACAATTCTAACTTTACTTGTTTCATACTTTGAAAAGCTTTACTTGTGATGATCCTAACTTTGCTTGTTTTAGTTCTTTGAAAAGCTTTACATTTGTTTCAAGATATAAATACAACTTTACTTGTTTTAATTCTTTTGGAAAGCTTTATATGTGGTTAGCAATTATAACTAAAAGACAACATGTAATAAGCAAAGATAAAGAAAGAAACGATCAAACCACAACACGATTGTTTATCGTGGTTCGGCTACAAGGACTCTTTTTCCTTGCCCTACATCCACGCCCCGAGTTTCCAACTCGAGAGTTATAAGCACTAATCAACAAGCTCCTTTCACCGGCGGATAAAACCTTTACAACGTCGCTTACACTTTTACCGACACTAAGCTAGATGTCGAGTTCTTTTACAAGGGTACAACCACTCCCATTCGTCGCTTACACTTTTGCCGACACTAAGCTAGATGTCGAGTTCTTTTACATGGGTTCAACCACTCCCGTACGTCGCTTACACTTTTACCGACACAAAGCTAGATGTCGAGTTCTTTTCCAAGGGTACAACCACTCCCGTTAGTTCTTTTACAAGGGTACAACAACTCTCGACACACTACGTATTTTGAGGTCTAAAATACTAACCACTTACATCTATATACATGACACACATGAAGTATAAACTATCAAAGCTTATACATGACCAAGCTACCAAGACTTGCAACTTTAGAGTTGAAGCTTGTAACTTCTTGAATGATCTTGTGAAGTCCCTTGCTACATAAGAGAATCACAAATCAAAAGGTTACTGAGTTAGTTGAGAGAATATGTGAATATATGTCCTAAAAGGGTTAGCCAAAAATCAAGTTATGGCTTGGTATTTATAGCACACCACACTGCATGCTTGGCGGATCAGGCGGAACCCTCAGATGGGTTCCGCCCGTGTACCCCCAGGGTACCGCCGGGTCTGCAGTAGGTTTTTGCAATAACTCTTCAAACCAAACAAGGTCTTGTCTCATAACTCCTAGCAACCAAACAATGTCACATCACTTAAATCAAGTCAAACACAAAACTTGTAAGCAACATCAAAGCTAGTCAAACACATTTCTTTCCATAAATGCATAATGACAAAACTTGCCCTAAGTGTGATGTGACCTTACTATATTAAGAAATAAATATGATGTGACAAGACTCATTTTAGTTTAAGAAGTAAAAACAATGTTTTGTTTAAAAGGAAATGTTAACCTTAGTTAAACAAGACTTAAACACTTAAAGTGATGATTTACTTATAGCTAAACTTCATACTTTGTCATTAACAAAACTTAGCAAAGATCGTAAAATATAAATAACGTTTTTAGGCGATATTTGTATTAACAAAGTGTACGCTTTGGAGCCGAAACGAAGAGTTAATTTTGACGGAATGTTACATACAAGTATCCGCGGATCTGAATGTCAGCTCAGACCAAAAAAAAGACACGTTTGTTACTAAGTTCTCAACCAATACAATCCGCAAGCCAAGCATAATTATTACAAATAATATACCAAGAACATATTGACGGAAAAATGGACTCCGTTGAACCGAGGAGTCGAGAAATTTAACTCGATTTTCGAACAAACCGTGAGGCTTAGCGGCGAAAATGATGAAGATATGAAGGTTAATAGGCTGTATTCATTCACTTGTTGTAAATGCCATGAAGTTTAATTCTTGTTCTAGTTAATCGACATATCTTTATTTTTACTTGCTTTATGTTATTGATCCATGGTAAATACATGCATCTTGGCCATTGAGCAATCCAACAATTAGTGTGTCATGATTTTATTGTATTATTGTGATTTGCATACAAAGTTGATGAAAGCCTAAACATTGTGTCGTGATTTATGTTATTGTTTTCCGTTGTTTGTAGTTTTTGGGTTGCCATTGTTTTGTGGCTTTTTATTATGTTTTTTGTTTTGGTTTGACATTGTTCAAGTCTTTTAAATAATTTTGTTTATTAGAGTAATTGTACTTATATCTATAAAATTGTAACCGAGGCTTGGATGCGAAAAGCTATGAAGTTAAAGACATAATGGTAAAATCCGACCTACTGGACACACATGTAGTAAAATGGCGTTTTCAGGTTCGTTACCTGGCTAATTTCAATGAAATTTGGATTGAAGGTAGACAACTCAAAGGGCTATAAATCTACAGAAGGAACTTTCAGTTAGGGAATATTCCTCCTATGACTTTTATACAGTTGAAGTTACTTGAAATTTTACATCAGCTTTTGGAAAATCTTGGAGGTTTTGGGTTTCACTTATGTCTTACATGGCCTTGAAGCAAGTGGGAGCCCAACTTTGCTATCTTGTGGTTGTCCATACTTGATCTTTTGGTTCTCATGATGGCTCAGGAGACCAAAGATTTTCATCGATTGAGGCCTTGCATGTTTGTAATTGTGTTTAATTTTATTACACTTTATATAAGATTGTGAATGTGTATAACTTGTAAAATGTTTTTCAAACATATACATGAAACACAAAACTAACGCTTAACTAAATGTATATGATTTTGGCTAAAATAAGAAGTTTATTTTGGATTTGAAACTTTATACACCTAATCATTGTTTATATAATAACAATTAAATGTTTTGCATGTTATTGTGATTGTATATTGTCCTTATTTATCTCATTTACTAATTACACTTGTAGGTAATATTATAATATATTCTAATAACCGGTTTTTCCGTTTTGCAAAAAATTGTTTTTTATTGGTTGGAGCCCCGTTCGAGCACTGTTCATCCGTTATATCAGGCATTCCGTTCTGTTTTTCCATTAATAACTCTAGAACCCTCTTCCCTCTTTTCCATTCCCTCTCACACACACCATTCTACTTCCACCAAATCTATCAACATCAACAACCAATACCCTAAACACACAATCAAAATAGAAAATCCAAGCACTGAGTCACATTTTTTTCCGGCGAGGCATACCCGGCCAGATCCGGCGCTGTGGATATGTGTGTTTGCGACTCTCACGCCAACACATATACTTTTATTTATTCTAAACCCGACCACTAAACTCATCTCAAAAATCCAAATCCAAGTCAGATCCACAAATGATCAGAATAATTATTCCAAAGGTACAATCTTCTTTTTTTACCGTTTGATTGATTTTTGCCTTTTCTTTTATGTTTTGGATATGTGTTTTGATGGACTTCAATTGGGTTTGAAAAATTTGCTTATTGCGTGTTGAAGCAGTTCTTACGGGTGTGGAGAATGAGAAATGGCGATGAAGATGAAGATGCGAAGAACGATGAGATTCATTATGAGAGGCCACTCTTTAGGTATATAAGTTTTTTTTCTGTATTTTTTTGTAAATTATGAAAATGAAAGATGGTTTTTTACACAATACGTTGGTGATGGTTTTTAGCTTGATGTCACACTTTGATTATCAGCATGGATGGAATAGAGTCAAGTGGAACGAGCAACATGAGTTTTGCAATGAGCGGGTGCATTCGAATAGAGGGACCAACGGAGATATAACTGAACTGGTACATAACATGAAAGATTGCATTTATTTTTAAATTGAATAACAAGCAAATTGTTAGAGTCTTAGGTTTAATACAGGTTGTTTGCCGTTTGGAAGTGGTTATGTAATATGGAAATTTTGAAACAACAAACAATTACTTGAACGTAAAAGCAATGGCAAACACTCCCTACATGAACGTAAAAGCAATACCAAACACTCCCTAAGTGACTGTGTCATATAATGAAATATAGACGAGGCTATCAACAATAGATGAGTTCACATTACTCGGGTATAAATTGTAACCGAACAGTCTGCTAGACATAATTTTTGGATTTTCATTTACTTTTAAATTAATAAATCAAACATATGTGTAAAGTAACTACACAGGCCAAGTGCTTTTTATACTTTCTTTGTAAAAAAACATATGATAATTTGCAATTAGAAAAAAAGCCCCCAGCATCCTATTATTTCTTGGCCACTTTTAAATCATCCCCATTGCCTTTTGTAAGTTAGCTTATTCTCTGGGAGTTCAATGATGTAGTTAGAATGAATACATATGTAATACCGAATGCAATAGTTTATTACTATGGTGAGTGACAGTTACCTTGATATTTAAAATTTGCTTTGGAGGTAATATAAATTGTGTATTTTCAAATTCCCAACTCTACAAGACAATACAGAACAAATAGAAGGATGAACGCCCATATGCAGCAGCCATATGTGTGGCACTTTCAGCAACCTGCCCAATCTTCAGTTGGATCGTCGAGCAGCCAACCAACAAGTTTAACTATTTAATTTTCTATCTCATGTCACCAATTGAATCATAAATTTTTTTAATTTTCAAAGTTTACACAAGTTTATAAGCCCACTGAAAATAGGTAGTATAGGAAATGTCGTTTGGATTTGCTTATTTTGTAAATATAAATGCAACTGAGACCATTTTAAAAATGAAGTATGATTTTTTAAAAGGGTGTTTGTTTAACCTTATCTTTTTGGCGGTTGAGTTATTTATTTATTTATTTATTTTTTAAAGCTAATAAGCTGAAGAAAGTTACAAGAGACGTGTCTTCTATATGTGGGCTTGATTTTATAAGAATTTGTTTGTGCTTGCAAAGAACTTGTGTGAATTTAGGAAACATGTGACAATGTTCACACGATAATGTGTTTCGGATTAAAGAGTAAGAGTCATAAAAGACTCGCTAAAGTTATGTACGTACTTGAGTATCGAAGCTTAACTCGCAAAGAATCCCATTAACCGACAACTCAACTAATAAACAGGTTTGCATAATTCTTTGATTATTAATATGTTATTTTTTAAAACTCCTAACAAGATAATAATGATAATTTTATTATTATTATTATTATTATTTGGATTAAAGGGAGTTGGAAAATTTCGTATCTTCGGTGCTAAAGATCTTATCCACGGGACCATGAATATTATGACTACGGTAAAATTACTTCTCTAAATTATGCATTTTTTTTGCTCATCGGGTTTTAGTTTGTAACTATTGAGAAAGTACAAGGAGAATAAGTTTGAAACAATTTCTTTATATTGATCAGGTGTATAGCAATATTCGACATTGCTGTTTGAAGTTGATAATCATTAAAGTGCACTCTCAATTGAGTGTGAACCAGTTACTGATACCGAAATCCACGTCCATCCATTGGAAACTATTTACTCGATCACGTTGCAGGTGACGAACTCCTTTTTTAATTACATGATACTAGATGTGGCAGAATGGGTGGGACGGGTTATGGATCACAATTGTTTTTAAACTTTATGGTGGCATATATGACATTGTATGTATATTAGGGTACTATCTTTTTATGCATACATATATGCAAAACACTATGAAAAAGGCCTGGCAGACGAGACATAACTTTAAGTGCGTTCAAAATGGGTCGTTCGAGTTCAGTCTACTAGCCAATAATTTTTTGTCCATTTACTTAAATTTTGAATATGCTAAACTGTACTAAATATGACTGAAACAAACATACTTTCAAACTTTCCTTTTTGCAATCGACTTCAGGCCACACGATCTTATGTATGTGGATTTTTGGGTCACCATTTGGGAAGAAATAAACGGTGTTTGAAAATAAGTTACCAAGCAGTCATCATTGCATCTTATCCGGAGTAATGGTACATCAGTCAGATATGCTCTCGCACCTGAAACCAAATATGTAACCGCTCTACGTCAACGACAGGTACCTGATTGTGTTAACTGTCTTTTTCAAAATCATATTGCTTCCCCAACTAATACTGCAATTGAACATTGACGGTTGAACAATCTGACACCGCAGGGTAAGTAGTACTCTATACGTATTTTCTATGTAGCATTTCCTTTGTGTTTTTTATATGATTTTTTTCGTATCGTGTATTTCTGAACCTTCATTTCCGTAAATGACTTTTGCCAACACAATCTTATGTAGAAGCACCTTTGTGCAAGAATCCAAGAAGATATAAAAGAAATACTAAAAATAAGGCGGGATATGATTGTCATGATGTCGTAAACCAAATTTCTAGCAAAACGTGGCATTATACCTATGGGAGAAAATGTATTTTAAGCCCATCAGCAAGATGAGGTGTGTTTAAGCGAGAATGTGTTGCTTAATTGTGCGATATCTTGAGGTAATCAACATTGGATTTATATTTTATGCAAACTATCTTTTAATGTTTCCTTGCAAACTTTTTTTTTCCAAACAAATTTTCAATCATCTTTTTCATACTGGTTTTGGACCATATAATGTCACACAATTAAGGGAAAATGACAGGTAGTTGATGCTTCAAACAAAAACATAGATGCTTTCAAGTTAGAGAAAGATGGAGTTGATGCTCAGGTCGATACACATCATGCTAAGAAGTGTCATCAAGACAATGTAATCCAAGTTCTAGAGACCCGTTTGCATTGGCTACAAGCTAAGCATATAAGGGTACATGTGTTTGAAGCTGTGTTAGTGTTATAAGGATTTTACAATTTTTTAGTGGTGTTTAACATTTGAAAATCAGTTTTTTCTGTTAGAGTGTAGTGGTTAGTTTTTAGTCTTGGATGGTTGGTGCTTAATGTTTGCGACTGATGTTGGTTAGGCTATTGTTTAAAACAATTTTACGGTCCTTTTATGCACAATTAGTTTGATTTTCTTATTCGCTTTATCAATCCTTTCTTTGCTTTGTAATTTCAATATTTCGTGGTACGGCTCTCATCCTTATGAATCATAGTAATGTATTGTTTTGTTGCATATTCTTATATGTATGCTATTCTTTATGCTTTTGAAATGGTGGTATTTAACACCTTTGTCTGATTCCGTCTTTCAAAAACCTTTTCATTTGAGCATTGTAATTGTACGCTAACGCGTCAATGGGCCAAATTCAAATTTTTTTTTTACCAAACTTATTTGGATTTACAAAGTTTCTTGCACACAACAACGGGGTTTAATCATGCTTGTAGACAAGAACTTAATTGGAACATTAGATTATCTATTAGTCTCTATAGACATACATCAATACAGCACTCACGCAGCAATGCGCGGGTTACCCCACTCGTTAGTCTCTATAAATTGAACAACTTGACACACAAATCTAAAACATTGTTTAGATACTTAAGTTAAGAAAAGTTTTTAACTTGTGAAGTGATTGTTGAATGCATGCTACATTCGTAATACATTTTTTGAATGAACATGATTTATCAAAATTTATGGCCATTGAGGTTCACCAGCGCTGACTCCGGGCTATCCAAAAGGGTAGTTTCCCTGGGATTAGTCGGCTCGCAATGTCGAGTCAGAAACCCAGAAAACCAAAAAAATTAAAAAAAAAATCTAAATACCCATCACAATTATTTTCTGGCTAAGCGTAAGACCTAGACCCGAGGTGATTATTATCTATTGTAAGACTTGGATCTATTTTCACATGTCTTCAAATTTGATGACTTAATCGAGTTGAGTGGTGAGATCCTCAAGTCGAGGCTATGATAGGACCATACATGCCAGCATGACACTAGTTGTGTGTCACTAGATGCCATGGGTCCTATTAGAATATAAGAATTGTACATGTAATGAAATTGTTGGATGTCACCTACCTATTGAATCTACCATTGCTAGCAGATCAACTGATGTGATGGTAGAAGCTCAATGAAACAACTTTTCGAACTTGTATCGCAACCTACCTAACTACACCTGCAACTCACTCCTTAAGCAACTCGGCCTTATTCAATTCTCGAAAAATAGAAATTGAATGAAACAACTTTTCGGACTTGTATCGCAACCTAAGGATTGCCCTTAAGGCTGAAAAAAAGTTGATCCATTTGGAACAAGCCTAGCCTGACGCCCCTGCTGAAACTGTTATTCTTGAAGTTCGTAATGCCTTCACTAGATGGTTTAACGAACAACAAGAAGTGGCATGCCTTATGCTTGCTAGCATGATCCCTATGATTCAAAAGAACTTAGAGGATTACAATGCATATGACATGCTATAGAACTTAAAACTATGTTTCAACAACATGCAGATCAGGAACTGTTTGAAACAGTTAAAGCATTCTATGCTTGCAAGCAGAAATAGGGGCAATCTATTAGCTCCTATGTCTTAAATATGAGAAGCTATCTAACCAATTGGAGCACCTTGGTTTTTCCATGCCTCATGTTCTTGGAGTGAACTTGATACTTACTTCACTTTCTATGGATTATGAAGGTTTTGTCATGAATTACAACATGCTTAGGATATGGAAGGTTGTTTCTGAATTGCGTGCTATGTTAAAGCTTTCTAAGAAAGGCCAGTCTAAGAAGGCTTCTGTGGTACTAGAGATCAGGAAGGTAATATCTAAAAAAACCAAGGTAAACAGTAAGCTACTCATGGCAAGGGAAAAGGAAATGGTAAGTTAGCTTATGCCCCTAAGAAGAAAATCCCCCCACCTGCAAAGAAAGAGCACCCGGCTTAGGACACGACCTACCATCACTATGGAATGGTAGGACATTGGAGGTGGAATTTTCCAACCTACCTAAATGAGTTAAAGAAGGGAAAGGTTGGCTCGACTAGCCATTCAGGTATCTTCACTATTGAACTATATATTTTCCTAATAAATCTTAGGTTTATGAAATAGGTTGTGATACTCACATTTGTAATAATTTGTAGGGACTTAGGGGAAGCCGAAAGCTTAAGAATGGAGCTTTGGTCTGTACGTTGGCAATGGCAATCGTGCAGCTGCCAAAGCTATAGGGAGCTTTCATCTTATCCTCCTTAGTAGACTTATGATTGTTTTAGACAATTGTCATTATACACCTACTATTACTAGGGTGTTGTTTTGCTTTCGTGTTTGTTGGATAATGTTTTTATTCATTGTTTCACGGATTATGGTATTTCAGTTTCTAAGGATAATGTTTTTTTTTTAATGCTACTCCTAAAGACGGTATTTTTGAAATTGATATGCATAATCTAATTACAAACGATCGTTCGATATATAACGATAGCACAAAGAAATTCAAGGGTGACTTTAATTCAGCATATCTATGGCATTGTCGTCTTAGCCATATAGACAAGAAGCACACAAAAAAGCTGCAACATGAAGGGCTTCTAGATTCAACCGAGTATGAGTCGTTTGATATATGCGAATCTTGTATATTTGTAAATATGACAAAGAAACCTTTTTCACATGTAGGTGAAAAGGGTAAAAGATCTATTTGGACTTGTACATACTGATGTACGTGGCCATTTTAAAATTGTGTCTAAAGAAGGTGCTAGCTAGCTACTTCATTAGTTTTACTGATGATTTTAGTAGATATGGTTATATTTTCTTGATTAAACATAAACATAAAGTTTTCTAACCATTCAAAGCTTTTCAAAATGAAGTAGAAAATCAACTTGAAAAAGCTCTTCGATCATATCAAGGAAGTGAATACATGAGTCAAGAGTTTTAGATCATTTAATGAAATGTGGGATTGTCTCACAATTTACTCAACCATACAAGCCACAACATAATGGTGTGCCTGAGAGGAAAAATTGAACTTTTCTTGACATGGTTTGACCAATGATGAGTTTAGCTACTTTGCCACAGTCCTTTTAGGCTATGCTCTTGAGTCTGTTGCTCTCATTCTCAAGAAGGTTGGTAAGAAACCATATGAATTATGGCATGGTAAAGTCTCTATTTTGTCTTACTTGAAGGTCTAGGGTTGTGGGGCTCAGGTGAAACCTGACACACCGAACAAATTTAAATCTGGATTTGTCAAGTGTATCTTTATAGGATAGCGAAAGGAAACAGTGGGTTTATACTTCTACTACCCAACTGAAAACAAAATATTTGGTTCTCAGTATGTTGAGTTTTTGGAGAAGAATCTCCTCTTACAAAAAGCAAGTGGGAGCATGGTAGATCTTGAAGAGATTATAGTACAAGATACATAAGTTTCTATTGACACTAGTGAACATCACAATGAGTTTGAACATGTTAATGTTGAAACACAAAATGATGCAACTACCATTCGTAAATCTGCAAGGATACCTCAAGCACCTGAAAGATATGGTTTTCATGTGAATGCTGAGGAAAATTAGTTAAGGGATCATGGTAAACCTGCTAACTATAAAGATGCATTGTCATATCATGAATCTAATAAATGGATCAAAGTTATGAATGCTAAGATGTAATCCATAAAAGATAATCAAGTATGGAGCTTGATTGATATCCTGCCAAACAGTAAAACTCTTGGATGCAAGTGAATCTTTAAAAAAGAAGACCGGCATGGATGGCAATGTACAAACCTATACAGCTCGTTTTGTAGCAAAAGGTTTTACTCAAACATATGAGATTGATTATGAAGAAACCTTTTCACCAGTTGCGTACACTAAAGCTATTAGGATTCTTATAGCCATAGCAGTGTTTTATGACTATTAGATTTGGCAAATGGATGTCAAAACCGTTATTGTCCTCCTAGACCGTTATTGTACTATTGACACGTGCAAACAGCTCATTGGTGCAGAGTAGTGCCGCATGCATTTTGCTATGATATGTTGATCGTGCCTCGTATGAATATTCCCATAATGACAAGAGCCAAGGATACCACACCACATCATTTTTGTCTCTTTTATGGGATGACTCCCACATGTGTCTCCCTAAATCATTGGATCACATCCACAGATCTCACGCAACCCTAAATGCATCTAAATACACATATATTTCATGAAAATAACCAAGTTCATCATCTTCAAATTTTACATACACTAAACCCTCGTCGTATGTCATTGTTACTCTGATTTTAGATAAATATTCTCTCGAGGTTCCTACCACTCATAGGAAACCGAACATACAACTAGTATAATATCACACCATAAATTTATACTAATCTTTGAGCTTTTGTCAACTGATTCGAGTTTGAATTCGACCTCATTTGAGTCTAGCTGATGAGGCGAAAAGTGTACCGCTTTTAAGGGGTCATTTAAGCCCGAATTCGTGATTATTTGATCAAATATTGCCCAAAATCGTTCCTTTTGTCATTTTAGGTACTTTTAGAGAGAAATCTGGAAAAGGAAGCATTTTGGACGTTTTTGAAGCATAAGAGTGAAGAAAACGGCAAAGTCTCAATTTTCCTTGCTGGAACAGTACCTAACGGCGTCAAGACTCTCCACATGATGACGTCAAGAGTTACAAAAGAGGTGGAAGTAGAAAATACACGTGATGATCCAGAGATTTTTCAAGCCTAGGATCTGACGGCGTCACACAAGGCCGTCAGGGTCCAAACACTAGTGACGGTCCAGAGCACGACTACACATGACAACGTCACAAATAGATCTAGGCAATACGATTTTTATCATGGCGGCGAGTTGAAGGCGTCACAGGCTAACACATGACGCCGTCACGATGTATAATCTATATATAGTTTTCCAAATTTTATTCATTAGTGTGCAACTTTGAGGGAATAAACCCTAGTCCGAATTTTATCAGCTTTTCAAGGGTTTCAACCCCTTGATTCTTTCATGTACAATTAAAGATAAGTATTCCTTCAAATCATTCAATATTTCTATGTGTTGTTTGATTATATCTTACGCTTGTCTTCTATTTAGCATGTTCGGCTAGATTTTGTTTGCTTAGATGTAGTGAAACCTAGATGTTGATTATGGGTTGATTGTTTGTTTATAATTGTTACGGATGATTGTATTCGATGTTAGGCTTAAGAAAACTGGCAAACTGTCCATTGGTAACTTGCTTGAACGTCTTAAGAAACATGATCGGAGGTGTACTACGATTTTTGGTTGTATTTAATGCGTAGGAGAATTCTAATGATCCCATGTTAGGAGCTTCTAACGGCTCGACATAGGAGTGAATTAGGAACCTATATAGTTAGGGAATATTGTACACGGCCCTACGACTAGTATTAAGGAATATGACCCGTCATTCATGCAATTGTAACAAGCTAATCAACCTGTAAAAGATATCTAAGGAGTAATGAAACCTAAGTAAACACAACTTTCCTCATTATTGTTCCCACCACATTAGTTTAATAGTTTCATTTTCATTTTTGTTATCTTATTTTGATTGCATCTTTAGATTAATTGGGTTAGTTGGCTAGCAACTAATTCCGCCCACTCTTTCAAAACCCGAGATTTTATTTGCTTTCATAAAAACATAAAAATACAAAAAGAATCATCCTTCACCTCTAGACCTAGTTTATTAGGATTTCTAATCCTAGCGACACTATTCCTGAGTTGAACGATCAATCCCCCGGTACTTGTCACTATACTATAGTACAACGATCAGGTACACTACCTGGTGGGGGTTATAAGCTTCTTAAGATCCCTTGAGAGGTAAAACCCGTTGCGAGGGTGCGATCCCCACATATCAAGTTTTCGGCGCCGCAGCCCGGGGAATAGTTATTGTCTGAGTTAGAATTTCTTTTTATTAGATCTACTTGCTAGATTCCTTTCTAGTAAGTTTTTTATTTTTATTTTTTAGGTTTTCTTTAGTCTATCTCATTTCTTCGTGTCTTTGTTCGTAACCATTACCATTCGACATCATGGAAGGTGGTAACATCTTTGAACCCATCAACCCACCACAACAAAACCACCCATAAAACCCACCACTAGCAAACCCACCTCCT
The DNA here is from genome assembly GCA_030686995.1 of Artemisia argyi. Taxonomy (NCBI): domain Eukaryota; kingdom Viridiplantae; phylum Streptophyta; class Magnoliopsida; order Asterales; family Asteraceae; genus Artemisia; species Artemisia argyi. The sequence continues at coordinate 160,389,635 of CM060693.1, forward strand.
AGGCCCCGAACTTTAGGAGAGTATTCCCGTCCTAGCCACCAAGGCTATCGAAACACTATTGAGCTCACTCAAGGAGCCAATGTGTCCCCTTGTGATCCGACACCATCCGGTTGATGCAAAGCGGATGTGCATTCCATGGACTTCGTTCCGAAGATCCTAATCAACATCTTAAGGATTTCTTAAAAATCGTAGATTCCATAGACCTTGATGTTGTAACTAGAGAGTCGACCCGATTACGCCTATTCTAATTCTCTCTACGTGATCAAGCTAGTCAATGGCTTGAACGTTTTCCCGCGGGATCCATCACCTCATGGGATGATCTCACCACTCGATTCCTTGCTCAATTTTTCCCACCGGGGAGAACTACGATGCTTAGAAATGATATCTTGATGTTCCAACAACGCCAAGGTGAAACCTTCTATGAAGCATGGACTCGTTTCAAGGACTTACTCCAAGAATTCCCTCATCATGGCATAGATCTTTGGCTCCAAGTCCAAATCTTCTATGACCATATCGATCTCTCCACGAGGCGAACCATTGACCAATCGGCCGGTGGCAAGCTACGTGATCTAAGTGCGGAAGAATCATGGGAACTCATAGAAGATCTTGCTCTCTATGACAACGAAAGTTGGAATGATCCCCGTGATTTGAACAAAACGGTCAAGGCAATATCTTTGCCTTCGAACAATTCTAGCACTCCTGACCGTAGGATCATGGAACTTGAGGACCAAATCAAGTTTCTCATGAAATCCTACGAAGCGCCCAAGCCTTCAAGCCAAGTGAACAAAATCACTTCTTCATGCGAATTATGTAGTGGTCCCCACGACACTCGTGATTGCGTGGAACTCCCCGGACAAGCTTTTGCGGATTACGCATCCTTGCGTACCGATGAAGTGCGAGACAAGTGGTACACTTTCAAACCCGATCCAAACCCTTACGGTGATTCCAACAACCCTTCTTGGAAAAATCACCCGAACCTTAGGTGGAAACAAAACCAAAACATGCCCCAAAATAATTCTTCCAACCCACCTAATCGTTACCAACCAAGCGGTCTACCCTCTAACCGTACCTTCAACAACAATCCTTCTAATAACTATGGTAGTACCAATAATCTTGAATGATTGATGTCCAAGTTTATGGCCTCTCAAGAAGCTCGCATATCTAAGTTTGAAGCCGATTTCAAACAAAAGTAAAGAAAGATGACTACTAAAATCGACACATTGATGAAAGTTCTCAATGACCGAGAAATGGGAGCACTCCCAAGCGACACGGTCAAGAACCCGAAACTAAACGTTAATGCCATATCATCGGTTTCGTCACCTACTTCTTGTCCACAATACTATTCGGTCAAAGCAATGAGCACGTGTTTCAAGCATACCCAAATTCTTCAAAAGGACCAATTGAATAAAATATCCGATATCAAACCGGTTAATAACATAGTTGAAACACCTCCTACATAAGACCTTGATGATGAATTCAAGGAGCTCCACCTTGAAAGCCCCGTCATTGATGTCTTAGCCCGTGCTCCCTACTATAGTGCCCTACTAGAAAAATATGAGAAATTTAAATTGGGTAAAAATGGGACCGCCTTCGTTCAAAACAAGTTGCCTAAGAAGCTTGATGATCCGGGTATATTTGTTTTGCCTTGTAAGATAGGAAAATCCAAATCTTTCGATACACTAGCCGACTTAGGATCAAGCCTCAACTTGATTCCCTTACTCCTTTTCACTACTCTTAAGCTAGGAAAGTTAGAGGAGACGAAAGTACTAATTGGTCTAGCGGATGGAAGTATTGCCCACCCAGTCGGAATGATCAAGAATGTAGTTGTTCACGTAGGAAAGTTAACTATATTAGCGGATTTTCACGTCCTAGATATGGTTAGTGATACTACATGCCCGTTGTTAGTAGAAAAAGTATTTTTAGCAACCGCTAGTGCCATGATAGATTGTAAGGAGTCTAAGATAGCAGTAGGAGAAGGTGAGACTTGGTCGGTTTATGATGTTAAGAAGCATAGCTACGATTGTGAGGACGAACCGACACCACATTGGGGAGAGATAAATAGGAGACCATCTAGATATGGGCCTTGGATAGAAAGAAACTTTATATGACCTCAACGCCCATTCTATCTAGAAAAAGATTTCATCGATAAAACACATTCGGTGGAACAACTCATAGCTAGAGATGAGAAACTAGACCCTTTTGAGGATCCCCTAGTCTTTAGGAAAATGATTGAGTTCTTAAGCGTAATGCCTATTAACCTAGAGATGAACAAGTGGAAAAGGGAAGAGGATAAGTGTAAATGGAAGTGGGACAAGCCACCTAAGGAAGGTGACGGATCATGGCATATGAAGTTGATTTTATATGATCCGGATGGAGAAAAGTTTGAGAGGTCATACCGTACCAAGAAAACCGATAGGAAGTTGAAACCCAAGTTTGATCCTAAAGATGTCCTCAACGAGGAGCTCACACATATAGGATAGCCCATGACCTTGAGTCTAGCTACAAGACTCGTAAATAAAGAAAAACGCTTCTTGGGAGGCAACCCTTGTTTTGTGTGATTTTATTTGTTTGATCATGTTTCAACTAAAATTGTGAAAATGCTTTATTTTGTTGTTTAACTTCGTCTTAACTTCATATGAAGGTATTTTGCAAAAGCTAAGTGTAAGGGGAAACCCCAAATTTGTTTCTAAGAACGAAAATGATCTTGATTCGCCACAATATTAAACGAACATGTATATTTGTAATTGTTAAAGTCAAATGCTTGTATCGAGTCATAATGATGTTTTGCAGGATTTTCTAGGAAGTAGGACATAAGTTTTTCCAGAAATTTTTCGGAAACTTAACATAAAGATTTCTGCAGGTCACTTCTGACGGCGTCATGGCTTAACTCCTGACGGCGTCACGTGTAAAATTCTGGAAATTTTGCGAGTTTTGTTTTTCTAACGGAGTCTTAAAGTTTTTGCTAATTCTTTAGTTTTATAAACTCCAGGAAATCTACAAACATTCATTCCACAAGCATTATATCTTAAATTGCTTTCTAGGACTTGTTAGTATATATAGATTGCCGCCGATTTTACGCGATGTTGCCTTGATTGTTTTCTCAGGTTTAACAGGTTATATATGACAAGAAGATGATTTATATTTCTGGAAGGGAAGCTTTGAATGTTCATTTTCTTTGAGGAAGATCTAACCTTGTTGACACACTATCCACACCGAACGAATCAGGGGAGTATTTGTTTTCATTCTTTTACCTGTTTTACTTTTACATCTTTTAATTGAACATTGGGGACAATGTTCATCCTAAGTGTAAGGGGAGGGTAAATGATGATACCTTATAGGATACTATTGCGCTTAAGTTTGTTTGTTTGATGGTAGGTGTGTAATAAAACTAAGAGAAATACTTGTTAGTGTAATTTTTGCGCCAAATTTAAATTTTTTTACAACATTTAGGAGTGAAACTTTAGCCTTAGCAAGCGTCTCATGGATAGGAGTTGTATGACTAGCACAAAACCGTACCATTCAGAAAAATTTTCCACCCAAATTTGTGAGGTTCGCTTTTAGATTTGATAGGAAAAGCATTCATTATTAGTGCTTATGAGTGTACCGATAGCATTTAGATTCTAGAACTTGCGTTAGTGATGCATCCCGAGACCGCTAGTGAGACTACATTCATGTGGTAGGATACCGTTTTTGATCCAGGCATCTCATTTGCCAAGTGGCCGTTTTCTCTGCTCTCCCCAAGGACGACTTAATTCGGGGATCGAGTCAAGCTAATGTGACTCGGATAACAAAAACAAGCGCTTCGTGGGTGGCAACCCATGCCTATCCAATTTCATCTTCTTATATTTCTTATTTCTAACACCTAATGTGAGGAGGGGGTGCCTCTTCTACTCTTGTGTTTCGTGGTTGTTTGTGATGTTTGTTCAGGATTGTCCATGATTTATGATGACTCTCGTGCTCGTTATCTCTTCACTTGGAGTCTCATTCATCGGTGCTATTTGGAAATCCTATATCCGTTAAATCTTATCGACTAACGTTTTCTTTGGCATAATTAATAAACGGCCTAGAATTTTGTTTGGATTGCCTTAACCCGTAAAACATTGAGGACAATGTTTCATTCTAGTCCGGGGGGGTGAATCTTCGATTCGATTTTGACCTTGCAGTTTTCACCATGTCATGTACTCGCGTAACTCCGTTTTTCCACCAAAAAAAAAAAAAAAAAAAAAAAAAAAAAAAAAAAAAAAAAAAAAAATGAAAAAATTGAAAAATTGAAAATTTCAAAAATTTTGAAGAAAAATGAATGAAAAGTCATGAAAAAGCACAAAAAAAAAGAGAAAAAGTTGGAAAAGTTGTGCGAAAATATAAAAACTATGAATAAGTGATTTGACACCTTGTTGACTTTCTTGCTGGCGAGAGTAGGAATAAATATTTTGACTTGACCGGGCGTGTTGAGCCCTAGCTTGTTCCCTTAACCAATGATAATCACATAAGCTTGTGCTAGTTTTGTACACAAGGAGCTATAAAATGCGAATTCTTTCTTAAGAATCTGCAAGTTCCCGTACTTGACTTTATACATGCGCAGCTTAAAAGCTTTCGCTAGTCTTTTACATCAGGAGCTAGAAAACGCGAATTCTTCTTCTAGAATTTGCAAGTTTCCGTATCTGACTTTATATACGCGTGGCTGATTATCGGCTAAGTATTCGCTGGTTTCATTATTTGGAATCTTAAATTGCGAAGAGCGAGAAATGATAGAGTTTATTTAGAAGTTAGATGCTAAACGTGGGGTAGTGGTTCTCTTTAGAGCTCATAAGAGGTACTTGTGGCTTTTTACTCCCATCAGAAACGTCACCAATATATAATAGATGTTTTAGGTTAATTAGTGGTATTTCGGTTTGAATAATATTTAGTTCTTTATTTTCTTAAGAGAATTTTTGCTTTAGAAGTTGGGTACATATCAAGGAACACCAAAAATAAGAGCCAAAAGTAAAAAAAAAAAAAAATCAAAAGTCAAAAGTTGATTATGCATGTGGTTTTGGAGCTACCCGATAAGCTTCCATTGATGTTATGAAAAAAAATCAAAGAAAAAAGTGAAAAATATGAGAAAAGTGAAAAAAGTGAGATATGAAAAATATGAAAGTTGTAGTAGTGTTGAATAAAGAGTTATGTATGTATCAATAAGTTGTTGGCGCGTGAGGTGCATGTGATAAGTGATTAGTAATCAGTCACATGAGGTGCACGTGATTGTACTCCGCAACTTATATTCTTGATATTGTATGTACCCCTAGTTCCTTGATGTGGACCGAATTTCTATTGCAGTAGTTCTTAAGAGAAAATGAATAACTACTTATCGTTTTAACTTAGGTGTCACTATCGGACTAAAAATTATTGAAACGAGAAAATATGAAGCGATTCATTTCTCAACAAAAATAAAATAATGAGATACAAAAACCTAGGACATGGGAGTAAGGAGTATCCACTAAGTAACTGTTATGAGTAGTGTTAGCATCTAATTTGTAGATAAGCTGTGATCTCGTTTTTACGCTTAGTTTGGGGACTTGTGAAAAATCAAGGATGACGATTTTTATCCGTATGGTCACTTCGTAAAAAGAAGTGTTTCTACTTGTCGACCCTTATAATTATTGCAAAAATAATGAAAGTTCAACAAAACCGTCACATGTATGATGTATGAAAAACCCAAAAATAGAATAAAGTGGAATAAATGAAAATTTTGGAAAACGGAGCATTTTCGGGAATAAATGATTTTATTACTTCTTTTGAACCTCCTTGCTACTTTTCAAAGTTAGTAGGAAGAGTTTTGAAATTATTTATCCTAAAAGCGTGAATTGATCACATTGCGTGAGGACACGGCAATACTTTAGTCGGGGGGATTTTGGTGTGTATTAATTGCACACCTTTTTATTACCAAATATCGACCCAAAAATGACTATTTGAGCTAACAAATGCCAAGAAAACACGTGTTTTTATATTTGTGATGTGCAGGTACGGATATTATGGAAAACAAGCAAAAACCCGGAAAAACGGGCACGAGAGTATGAAAGATTCAAAAGCCGATGCCGGGAAGCATTTTTCAAGACCGGATCATTATTCAAGCTCAAAGTGTCAAATCAACCCTTGAAGAATCAAAGTTTGTCAAGTTTAGCCCTTGGATAAAGTTCACTCAATTGGCAGATTTGGTCCTCGGAGTTTAACAAGTTACACATTTGGTCCATATAACTTTCATTACCAAATCTGAAATCCAAAACACAAAGCCTGGTCCAATTAATAATCCCAAAGCCCAACCATACACCACGGCCCATTCCCTTTACTCTTGACCCGGCCCCAAAATAATCAAACAATAATAAAAAATCTTACCCGTACTTACCCGCCCCCTTTTCATTTCATTCCCCAGATGTTACTGTTCACGCAAGAACCCTAGAAATATTACCCACCAATTCACCCACTTCCACCCAATTATTTACCCAATTAAGGGTAATATGGTCAAACCCCTGACACCTCTGACTACCCTGACACAAAGAATGTCACGTGGAAGCTACTTATTGGACCGAACGTGTCACCACAAGTATTCCAAGGCTATGATTGGTTCAAGGGCGTCATGAGGGATCTAGTGGAGTATATTCGTGAAAAGATGCCAATTCTAGAGCCTTCTGAAGACTCCCTGAGCTCGTGGCTATAAAAAGCTCCTCTCCTCCAACGATTTGAGGTGTTAGACTAGGAGTAGGAGTAGTATAATATAGCTTATTAGTGTAATTTTTAGCTTATTCTTAGCTTTCAGTTGTATTCAGTTCAAGTTTTTAATAAAAGTCTTTCTTTCATATTGATCTCAGCTTATTTTTCTCTTAATTGCTTAATCTGTTTTCAATTCAACCTATACCTAGCTTATTATAATCTAATTTTCAGCTTATTTTGTATTCTTATTTCAGCTTAATCCTGTTTTTATCAGCTTATTTTCTGTCTCATTTAGCTAAACCTTATTTCCATTTGTTACTCTTATTCAGTCTTTACCTTTATTTTCATAAAAATAAAAATCAAATAAAAAATCAGAAAAATATAAAAATATAAAAGATACAATGATAGTAATTAGTATAAGCTCACAGTAAGAGCTTATTTTCTTTTATTCATCTTATTTAAGCTTAAATAGCTTATAGTGAGGTGTTTTTGAGTCTTTGATCATTAATCAGTCAAGCACAAAATAAGGTGATTAGTAGCTGTGGTGGTGATAAGCTGATACTGAACCAAGTGAAATCAGCCTATCTAATGATAGGCAAGCATAGTGAACACCTCTCTTTTGAGCTGAGGTGAAATGAGGTAGCAAGTACTTTTTCTCTTAATTCATTACTGCATAATTTGAATCTGTGTTGCTGAGCTTTTGTTTGATTTCTGGATTTTCGATTGTTTAATTTGCTTTTGATAATGTTTGTTTAGTTAGTAGTATAAGTGATTTGGTAGGATTAGCTCATTTGCACTTTTTGGTAGCCATAACTGTTGTAAAGGGGGTGTTTGGGTCTACTAATTGCTATACTTAGTCGTATCTGTTTGGCTGATTTGGCTTTGTAGACAGTCCATTTACATGTAATAATAGATTAATATGGAATAATAATAGTAGGTTACTTTAGAAAATAGTCAAAGTCTTTATTAAAATTCATATACAGTTAGTATTATTAGTTATAGATAGTGGAAATGAATTGGTAGTTGCAAATTAGTATAAAGTACCTTAATACACTTTTATCATAGCTTAATTTTACTTATTAGAGTAGTAATCAGTATTGGTAATTCACATAAGTCAAAGTTCTTGTGCAATAAAAAGTCAAAACATTTTTGTTACTCAGTTTTTGGTATGAATTTTGGTTGATCTTGTAGTCTTCATTAGTGATTAGGATTTGATAAAGTTTGTTGATTTCTGTTCCTTAATAGCTAGTGTACCTCATTCAATCATAGAATTTTGGTTTTAAGCTTAATAGCTTATTTGGAATATGTCTTAAAGTTGCCTGTGTAGGGGCTTATCTCCCCTGCACCACAGTTAAATACCCACTCTCATGGTCTATTTTAGGTTAGTAGCTTATAGTCTTAGCCTTAGCTTTTTAATCTTATCTCATCTCTGGTTGGTAGTCTCTTAAATTCCATCAATAGTTTCTTGTTCTCAGCTTAATTAGTATAGCTTATCTGCCTTGCTTATTGGTAGCTTAGTCTAATTTCTGTTTGTTAATCTTGGGCTGCATTTGTTCTTTTGAGCTTACTATTGTGTTTTCATGGCTTCTCTGAGTTCCTCAATAGTTGTTGTAGTGTTGTGCATGGTTAGCTTATCCTTTAGCTTATTCTGTATAGGTCTTTGCTTAATTAGCTTATCATTGAGTGCTTATTGATTGATTCTTGTGTCTCTGTGCTTACTGCTGATCATTACTTGGCTTATTTGAGCTTGTAGTAGTATAATACAGTAGTGGTATTAATTTGGTAAAGTTTTGTGGCAAGTGCTTATTAATAAGCACTTGCCATAAGCTGATTAGGCCTGTTTAAGCACTTCTGCTTATTTGTTTTAATCCAAAATTTTTCTGCAAGCTCTCTATTATATTTTAGAATTTCTGGTAATTTTTCATAATTTTCTGAGGTCATTTGCTAATTTTCTTGATTTCTTTTATTTTAAATTCACTTTTAAATCACTTTTAAATACCAAAAATCAATAAAAAAATAGAAAAAAGCCCTGAAAAATACAAAAATAGTTTTGAAAATTCTTTTATAATATTCTAGATTTTCTAAAATAGTTTTCATAATTTTCCCACTATTTTTCATAATTTCTTTTATTTTTAATTACTTTTTAATTCATTAAATAGAAAATTAATTCTAGAAATTAAATAAAAAGTCAAAAAAATATTTTTCTTTTTCTAGAAATTTTCTTTTATCATTTAAGATTTTTAGAAACTTGTTTCACGTTCGTAGGATCATTTCTTGTATATAAGTCGCGTTTTATTTCGTACGTTACGTTATTTTCGCGTTTGAATTCCCGTTTTCACGTTTTTAACCTTCGTACATATCTAGCTTGTAAATTCTTCATATTTTACTATTTCTTAGCATAACTTGAAATCCAAAATCATATTTTTCACTTTCCCGCTTTTCACGACACGATTTCTCGATCCGGTTATTCACGATTCCATTCCACCTTCGCTGGGAAAACGACCCGGGAAATACTTTCACCGGTATTTCTTCGGAATAATTAATTACGTACTTAAAACGACTTTATCAAAATGGCGCCGTTGCCGGGGAAGGTGGACGTGAGTTTTGAATAGTCGTGTTGAAGAATCGTGTTGCGTTAAGTTTTTCTACTATCTTGTGTATATTTTCTATAAAAAATATAAAAATTTTAAAATAAAAAACATAAATAATCTTCTTATCCTCTCATATTTGATTCTTCTTCTCAATCCCTCTTACGTTTAATTCTCATGGATACGTTTTGTTCTTATTGTGAAGAACCGTTCTTCGGGGGGTTGTGTGTGTGGTGTACGTGCAGTGAATGTGGAGATAATATTCGAGATGGCGTTTGTTTGAATTGTAATTCTCATTCGTTCAACAATTCGTCTAATATTCCTAATTTCTATACACCACCACCACCGTCGTTTTATTGCTATAACTGTGGAAACCCGTCCGAAGAAGGAAGGCCGTGTGGAGGATGTTTTTGTGATGGATGTGGATACACCGATTGTATGTGCTATATGCCGAGTGCAGATACGTCTTACGCTTACGACTCGAGCTTCAATAATGTTCCTCAAAATGATTTTTATGAGCCAAATTCGTGCTACAACGGTGATTCATTTCAAAATCCATCGGGTTTTGAAAATTGTGGGGGATCGTTCGAAAATTCTTTTCTTGAATCAAATTCTTATTACGATTCTAATAATTTTTATCAACCCCCACAATCTTCCAATTTTTCTAATCAAATTTTGGAAATCAAATCCATGCTGGATGAGTTGAAAGAGATGGTGAATAGACGTTATACATCTACTCCCGAGCCGAATGAGAGATCGATGGAAGTACCTCGTGTTGAAGAAAGGAAATTCCAATTTTGCGAGTGTTGTTTATACGACGATGATTCCACGATCACGATCAATATAAATCCTCATAATGATTCTATCTCTTCTCCCGTGGAGCCCGTGGACTCTCTAATAATGGGGGACGAGCCTCTTGACACTATTCCGGCAACGGAATTTGACGAATTCAAAGAGTCAAGTGTTGAGAGCCTCGTTCCAATCCAAAGTGAGTCCGGGGAAAATTTTCACGGTGATTCTTCTTTCCATCCTTCTTTCACACCGGTTGAAGGGAGTGATGACGTTCTAGATGAGAACGATGATGACCTCGTTCCGAGGGTTCCCGAAGTATTCAATAAGACTTTCACGAATCCGATGTTTGATTTTGAATCGGATTTTAATCAAATTTCAAATAATCCGCTCTTCGATCTTCTTAGTGATGAGTCCAACATGGAACCCGAGGTTCAGGACTCACATGATTCACTTGATGCTCCTCACGAGAAGTTCTCCGATGAACTTGCTCATATTATCCCTCCAACGGAAAATGATCCTTTGTGTTTTGAGGAAGATCCAGACCCGGGGGGAGATGTTCTCAATCGTGAGAATGTTCTTATTGGTGATTTAACCCCGACCCTCCCTCCCGTGGTATTTGATGATAAAACTGATTTTGATGATGAAGAATGGATTTTAATTGTCATAAAAATCTTTCTTCCATTCTTCACATTTGATGTGATTTCTCTTATCCTTCACTCCACCGGGAGTGAGGATACCGTTTTTGATCCAGGCATCTCATTTGCCAAGTGGCCGTTTTCTCTGCTCTCCCCAAGGACGACTTAATTCGGGGATCGAGTCAAGCTAATGTGACTCGGATAACAAAAACAAGCGCTTCGTGGGTGGCAACCCATGCCTATCCAATTTCATCTTCTTATATTTCTTATTTCTAACACCTAATGTGAGGAGGGGGTGCCTCTTCTACTCTTGTGTTTCGTGGTTGTTTGTGATGTTTGTTCAGGATTGTCCATGATTTATGATGACTCTCGTGCTCGTTATCTCTTCACTTGGAGTCTCATTCATCGGTGCTATTTGGAAATCCTATATCCGTTAAATCTTATCGACTAACGTTTTCTTTGGCATAATTAATAAACGGCCTAGAATTTTGTTTGGATTGCCTTAACCCGTAAAACATTGAGGACAATGTTTCATTCTAGTCCGGGGGGGTGAATCTTCGATTCGATTTTGACCTTGCAGTTTTCACCATGTCATGTACTCGCGTAACTCCGTTTTTCCACCCAAAAAAAAAAAAAAAAAAAAAAAAAAAAAAAAAAAAAAAAAATTGAAAAAATTGAAAAATTGAAAATTTCAAAAATTTTGAAGAAAAATGAATGAAAAGTCATGAAAAAGCACAAAAAAAAAGAGAAAAAGTTGGAAAAGTTGTGCGAAAATATAAAAACTATGAATAAGTGATTTGACACCTTGTTGACTTTCTTGCTGGCGAGAGTAGGAATAAATATTTTGACTTGACCGGGCGTGTTGAGCCCTAGCTTGTTCCCTTAACCAATGATAATCACATAAGCTTGTGCTAGTTTTGTACACAAGGAGCTATAAAATGCGAATTCTTTCTTAAGAATCTGCAAGTTCCCGTACTTGACTTTATACATGCGCAGCTTAAAAGCTTTCGCTAGTCTTTTACATCAGGAGCTAGAAAACGCGAATTCTTCTTCTAGAATTTGCAAGTTTCCGTATCTGACTTTATATACGCGTGGCTGATTATCGGCTAAGTATTCGCTGGTTTCATTATTTGGAATCTTAAATTGCGAAGAGCGAGAAATGATAGAGTTTATTTAGAAGTTAGATGCTAAACGTGGGGTAGTGGTTCTCTTTAGAGCTCATAAGAGGTACTTGTGGCTTTTTACTCCCATCAGAAACGTCACCAATATATAATAGATGTTTTAGGTTAATTAGTGGTATTTCGGTTTGAATAATATTTAGTTCTTTATTTTCTTAAGAGAATTTTTGCTTTAGAAGTTGGGTACATATCAAGGAACACCAAAAATAAGAGCCAAAAGTAAAAAAAAAAAAAAAATCAAAAGTCAAAAGTTGATTATGCATGTGGTTTTGGAGCTACCCGATAAGCTTCCATTGATGTTATGAAAAAAAATCAAAGAAAAAAGTGAAAAATATGAGAAAAGTGAAAAAAGTGAGATATGAAAAATATGAAAGTTGTAGTAGTGTTGAATAAAGAGTTATGTATGTATCAATAAGTTGTTGGCGCGTGAGGTGCATGTGATAAGTGATTAGTAATCAGTCACATGAGGTGCACGTGATTGTACTCCGCAACTTATATTCTTGATATTGTATGTACCCCTAGTTCCTTGATGTGGACCGAATTTCTATTGCAGTAGTTCTTAAGAGAAAATGAATAACTACTTATCGTTTTAACTTAGGTGTCACTATCGGACTAAAAATTATTGAAACGAGAAAATATGAAGCGATTCATTTCTCAACAAAAATAAAATAATGAGATACAAAAACCTAGGACATGGGAGTAAGGAGTATCCACTAAGTAACTGTTATGAGTAGTGTTAGCATCTAATTTGTAGATAAGCTGTGATCTCGTTTTTACGCTTAGTTTGGGGACTTGTGAAAAATCAAGGATGACGATTTTTATCCGTATGGTCACTTCGTAAAAAGAAGTGTTTCTACTTGTCGACCCTTATAATTATTGCAAAAATAATGAAAGTTCAACAAAACCGTCACATGTATGATGTATGAAAAACCCAAAAATAGAATAAAGTGGAATAAATGAAAATTTTGGAAAACGGAGCATTTTCGGGAATAAATGATTTTATTACTTCTTTTGAACCTCCTTGCTACTTTTCAAAGTTAGTAGGAAGAGTTTTGAAATTATTTATCCTAAAAGCGTGAATTGATCACATTGCGTGAGGACACGGCAATACTTTAGTCGGGGGGATTTTGGTGTGTATTAATTGCACACCTTTTTATTACCAAATATCGACCCAAAAATGACTATTTGAGCTAACAAATGCCAAGAAAACACGTGTTTTTATATTTGTGATGTGCAGGTACGGATATTATGGAAAACAAGCAAAAACCCGGAAAAACGGGCACGAGAGTATGAAAGATTCAAAAGCCGATGCCGGGAAGCATTTTTCAAGACCGGATCATTATTCAAGCTCAAAGTGTCAAATCAACCCTTGAAGAATCAAAGTTTGTCAAGTTTAGCCCTTGGATAAAGTTCACTCAATTGGCAGATTTGGTCCTCGGAGTTTAACAAGTTACACATTTGGTCCATATAACTTTCATTACCAAATCTGAAATCCAAAACACAAAGCCTGGTCCAATTAATAATCCCAAAGCCCAACCATACACCACGGCCCATTCCCTTTACTCTTGACCCGGCCCCAAAATAATCAAACAATAATAAAAAATCTTACCCGTACTTACCCGCCCCCTTTTCATTTCATTCCCCAGATGTTACTGTTCACGCAAGAACCCTAGAAATATTACCCACCAATTCACCCACTTCCACCCAATTATTTACCCAATTAAGGGTAATATGGTCAAACCCCTGACACCTCTGACTACCCTGACACAAAGAATGTCACGTGGAAGCTACTTATTGGACCGAACGTGTCACCACAAGTATTCCAAGGCTATGATTGGTTCAAGGGCGTCATGAGGGATCTAGTGGAGTATATTCGTGAAAAGATGCCAATTCTAGAGCCTTCTGAAGACTCCCTGAGCTCGTGGCTATAAAAAGCTCCTCTCCTCCAACGATTTGAGGTGTTAGACTAGGAGTAGGAGTAGTATAATATAGCTTATTAGTGTAATTTTTAGCTTATTCTTAGCTTTCAGTTGTATTCAGTTCAAGTTTTTAATAAAAGTCTTTCTTTCATATTGATCTCAGCTTATTTTTCTCTTAATTGCTTAATCTGTTTTCAATTCAACCTATACCTAGCTTATTATAATCTAATTTTCAGCTTATTTTGTATTCTTATTTCAGCTTAATCCTGTTTTTATCAGCTTATTTTCTGTCTCATTTAGCTAAACCTTATTTCCATTTGTTACTCTTATTCAGTCTTTACCTTTATTTTCATAAAAATAAAAATCAAATAAAAAATCAGAAAAATATAAAAATATAAAAGATACAATGATAGTAATTAGTATAAGCTCACAGTAAGAGCTTATTTTCTTTTATTCATCTTATTTAAGCTTAAATAGCTTATAGTGAGGTGTTTTTGAGTCTTTGATCATTAATCAGTCAAGCACAAAATAAGGTGATTAGTAGCTGTGGTGGTGATAAGCTGATACTGAACCAAGTGAAATCAGCCTATCTAATGATAGGCAAGCATAGTGAACACCTCTCTTTTGAGCTGAGGTGAAATGAGGTAGCAAGTACTTTTTCTCTTAATTCATTACTGCATAATTTGAATCTGTGTTGCTGAGCTTTTGTTTGATTTCTGGATTTTCGATTGTTTAATTTGCTTTTGATAATGTTTGTTTAGTTAGTAGTATAAGTGATTTGGTAGGATTAGCTCATTTGCACTTTTTGGTAGCCATAACTGTTGTAAAGGGGGTGTTTGGGTCTACTAATTGCTATACTTAGTCGTATCTGTTTGGCTGATTTGGCTTTGTAGACAGTCCATTTACATGTAATAATAGATTAATATGGAATAATAATAGTAGGTTACTTTAGAAAATAGTCAAAGTCTTTATTAAAATTCATATACAGTTAGTATTATTAGTTATAGATAGTGGAAATGAATTGGTAGTTGCAAATTAGTATAAAGTACCTTAATACACTTTTATCATAGCTTAATTTTACTTATTAGAGTAGTAATCAGTATTGGTAATTCACATAAGTCAAAGTTCTTGTGCAATAAAAAGTCAAAACATTTTTGTTACTCAGTTTTTGGTATGAATTTTGGTTGATCTTGTAGTCTTCATTAGTGATTAGGATTTGATAAAGTTTGTTGATTTCTGTTCCTTAATAGCTAGTGTACCTCATTCAATCATAGAATTTTGGTTTTAAGCTTAATAGCTTATTTGGAATATGTCTTAAAGTTGCCTGTGTAGGGGCTTATCTCCCCTGCACCACAGTTAAATACCCACTCTCATGGTCTATTTTAGGTTAGTAGCTTATAGTCTTAGCCTTAGCTTTTTAATCTTATCTCATCTCTGGTTGGTAGTCTCTTAAATTCCATCAATAGTTTCTTGTTCTCAGCTTAATTAGTATAGCTTATCTGCCTTGCTTATTGGTAGCTTAGTCTAATTTCTGTTTGTTAATCTTGGGCTGCATTTGTTCTTTTGAGCTTACTATTGTGTTTTCATGGCTTCTCTGAGTTCCTCAATAGTTGTTGTAGTGTTGTGCATGGTTAGCTTATCCTTTAGCTTATTCTGTATAGGTCTTTGCTTAATTAGCTTATCATTGAGTGCTTATTGATTGATTCTTGTGTCTCTGTGCTTACTGCTGATCATTACTTGGCTTATTTGAGCTTGTAGTAGTATAATACAGTAGTGGTATTAATTTGGTAAAGTTTTGTGGCAAGTGCTTATTAATAAGCACTTGCCATAAGCTGATTAGGCCTGTTTAAGCACTTCTGCTTATTTGTTTTAATCCAAAATTTTTCTGCAAGCTCTCTATTATATTTTAGAATTTCTGGTAATTTTTCATAATTTTCTGAGGTCATTTGCTAATTTTCTTGATTTCTTTTATTTTAAATTCACTTTTAAATCACTTTTAAATACCAAAAATCAATAAAAAAATAGAAAAAAGCCCTGAAAAATACAAAAATAGTTTTGAAAATTCTTTTATAATATTCTAGATTTTCTAAAATAGTTTTCATAATTTTCCCACTATTTTTCATAATTTCTTTTATTTTTAATTTCTTTTTAATTCATTAAATAGAAAATTAATTCTAGAAATTAAATAAAAAGTCAAAAAAATATTTTTCTTATTCTAGAAATTTTCTTTTATCATTTAAGATTTTTAGAAACTTGTTTCACGTTCGTAGGATCATTTCTTGTATATAAGTCGCGTTTTATTTCGTACGTTACGTTATTTTCGCGTTTGAATTCCCGTTTTCACGTTTTTAACCTTCGTACATATCTAGCTTGTAAATTCTTCATATTTTACTATTTCTTAGCATAACTTGAAATCCAAAATCATATTTTTCACTTTCCCGCTTTTCACGACACGATTTCTCGATCCGGTTATTCACGATTCCATTCCACCTTCGCTGGGAAAACGACCCGGGAAATACTTTCACCGGTATTTCTTCGGAATAATTAATTACGTACTTAAAACGACTTTATCAAGGATCACCCTTGTGTTAAACCCGTATCATAATTACTTGACCAATTAAGTCATATTATTTGACTAGTAAAGTCAATTAATTTTCCCCACACCTTAGCGTTGTACTCATTTTTAGTACACGAAACCCCTAGTACACCCCTCCGAGCCTATCTTTTCGTTTCTAACTTTAAGCATTTTACTTAAAGGAAGAATTTGTTACAACCCACCTAAATGTGCAACCAAATCGCCTTAGCCTTCCGTGTATGAACTCATCTTTAGTGCATTATTGTTACATGTTTAAACCCTTAGTTAATTATCTAATTGATTACATGGTTGCTAAGTCGAGTCATATCTTGTACATATTGTTTTGGGACGATTGGGACTCATAGGTAAAGTACTTGTGTTTTGGAGTAATGGGGAAGAACATCTTATATTACCCCCATATGTGTATTAATCTTAAAAAGTACTCCAAGTGTTTTGATTATCTTGATTCGAGTCATTAGATTAGTTCATTGTAAAGTATGTAAAAATTCAAGTGTAAGGGGGATGTACATTCCCTATGATATATTATTTTGGATGGTAGGGTAAGAGTGTATGCAAAAAAAAAAAATAAATAAAAAAAAAAAAAATAAATAAATTAATAATTCGAAAAATCAAGAAAAAGAAAAGAAAAAAACATACGGACTACCATCCCGTATTTTTTTTTTTTTTTTTTTTTTTTTTTTTTTTTATAGCTTAAGTCGAGTCTAGTCTTGGCTTAGCAACACCATATTGTACATGTAATTAACCAAGATGATTAACTCGCCACCAGTAAATATTTGTCACAACTCGTAAATTCTGGTCTTTTCCCGAACTTTCACATTCACTATTCATCGGTTACTATTCATCGATCACTATTCATCATTTTACTATTCATCATTTTTTAGGTCAGTTTGATATTCTGAGAAGCGTTTTAAAATTTTACTATTCATAAAACACTATTCACCTCCGGAGAAAATTTGTCATTTATACGTGAGTTGCGTCATTTCTGTATACGTACGATTATCAACCTAATAAACGTTATCTTATGAGCTATTATTTTAAATAATTGATCCGTCAATCCCAACTATGGTCCTAACATATTTTTATACTCATAATAATAATATAAAAATTATATTATTAATTTACCCGGTGTTTTCAAATCAACTGTTACGTTTTCCGGTCGGAGCTTATAACTCCGTCGGTTTGCGATATTTCAACCCAATAATTATTTTAACTTCCAATTCTCATCAGGAATATTATTTTATAATTTTTACAACTTCATTATATTTTATTTTATCTCATTACAATTTATTTTTAGTTAACTCGGTACCCGGTATCATCTAAAACTAATAATAACTACCTAAACTACATCAAAAGTCCAAGATATCTTACACAAAATCACCAAATTTCTTCCACTCTTTCCCTAAATGCAGCCCCCCCCCCCCCAATCCTCCTTAAAAAGTGGATCTTGTCCCTCTAAAATAAATCTATATACATTATTTTCCTCACATTTATTCATTTTCACATCTTACACCAAAACACCTAGCAAAAACTCATCTTTCCTTTCTCCCTTTGTGTATAATCGACCCAACCATGAACACAAGGAAGAATCCATCATTTTTCCAAGATCAAGTTTTTATCTTGTTCCTTTAGTTGTTCTTGTTTGGGTTTTGTAATAAAAACTCAAGGTTTCTTTGGTTTTACTCATCCAAGCTCACTAATCTTTCAAGTAAGTTGTCAAAACCATTTTGATAATTTATTTAAGTTCCTACAATGATCATATGAATTTCATACAAGGTTTACATGCATATGTTAGTATATACCACTCATTTATATATTTATATAACTTTTGATCCCTAGAAATAGATTATAGTTAGATCCTTGTTAGATCCACTTGATTTATGATGTTTAGGAACCCATGACACCCTAAGAAGGTGTATGGTACGATTAGACTAGATTTGTGGTGATTGAAAGTGGTTTGGTTGAAGTTGAAACAAGTTTGAAACTAGGAAAATGATTTTTGAAACTATATTTATACCTACTGTCCTTATTTTGAAATCGTGGGAAAATCAGTAGGTGGTGGGTAATTTTTGACCAAAGATTTAGAAAATACTTTCAAAAACGAAACTTTTGGCGAAAGAACGGATTAAAACGAGTTAATAACGAAGGAGATATGACTTTCCGAATTTAACGACGAAAACTAGTTTTCTGAAAAACTGCTTGCTGATGAACAGTACTCACGGACAAATTTGAGCATAAAACTTGATCTAGCCATCCCGACTTATCAATAATAGGTTAGTATGTTGTCCTACGATTCCGGGGATGTAAAGAACGTAGAAAACGAGCTTAAAACGACCAAGATAAACACTTTTAAAACTAGGCGAACTATATATATATATATTTGACAACCTCTAATAGCACATATTCTCTTAAAGTTATGGAAACACTATAAATCAACGCCAACACTTATTTTCAAACTACGAGTGGTATAGGCTTCATGTGCATGTACATTCATCGCATCCCCTCATAATTTAAGTAGGTCGTATCATTCGTTCATTATAGGTCGCGGTTAGAGATCGAACCTTATTTCTGTGTATCCACTTTATCATCGTAGCTATCGCACCAGGTGAGTCATAGCCCCTACTCTTTTAAATTGTTTTGTTAACTTTTTGGGGGAGAATACATGCTCGTTTTCACATGAATTACTACTTGACATTTTGAACTTGACTTGACTTTTGAACTTGACTTAAACTTTTGACCCTAATGTACCGTACGTACTATGACCTAAAGTCTCGCCATTTTTGGTGGAGCGTGCAAAGTCTCACCTTATTGGTGGAGCGTTCTTAACCCTAAAGTCTCGCCTTATTGGTGGAGCGTGCTAAGTCTCCTATGTTCGGAGCGTTCTTAATCTTATATAATAGTTGTATGATGTACTGTTCGTACATTCGCATTGTTCGACGCCTATTAGTAGTATGGATAGCGCTATTAGAGGTCGGCCAACCTCTCGTCCACTATGTTACGGGACGCATATTATTTAATTAGGGGCTTTGCATGGCATACATTATTATATATGTGGTGCTTATATTGTGACTTATTATTGACCACGGGTGCTTGACTATTAGACCTAAACTATTTAGCAGTGGGTTGTAAACACACAGGTTGCAAGTCTCTTATGGCGGGATTTGCAACTGAGTGGATTTACGATGCCTTTGCTGTGTGATCATTTTCTATAAACTTTATTTGTTAAACAACTCTATGAACTCACCAACCTCGTGTTGACACTTTAGCATGTATTTTCAGGTTTTAACCAATGGTACGCTACTGGAGGTTTTGGCAGGGTATGACATGGTCATAGAAGACTCTGATTATTTATATGGGGACCGTTTTAAACTATTTTAAGGGCCTACTTCCGCACTACTTTTAACAATGTAAATACAATATTTTTGACTTAACTATTTTATTCTAAATGATTGAAGTGAAAACCATTTTTGAACTTGTGTTGTAATACCAATTGAGTTACACCCCAGCTACATGTATGCTTCCGCTGGACCCGATTTTGGGGGTGTGACAGATTGGTATCAGAGCTTTGGCTATAGCGAACTAAGTGTTTTAAAACCTAGACTATAGCTACTTTTATGAAAAACTTAACCCTATGACCGTCACGTGCCTGCCTGCCAAGCTGATGCCTCACTTGTGGTTTGTTGCTGACTTAGGTGATGAGAATTGTGTCTCATTATCTGGTTTATTATATCCATTTATTCTAGTTGATTACTATCATTGTCTTTCATATAAGCATGTTCACGTATCATATATGTCACCCTGTTATGTTTCTCCTTGCATAGTTTCATCATTTGACCTCGAGTTTGGTCACCTGCCTTAGTCTTTCTGAACGTCTTGGTATTTGTGAAGGACATAGTATTAGTATAACTGAGCTGAGTATTTCAAAATTCATGGAACCTCGGTGGAATATAGCCTAGTCACCTATATTCAACCCGGGATAGTGGGACATAGGCTGACTACCTATATCCGACTCAGAAATGAATTTTGCAACACTGAGAATGGTTATAATAAAATTTGTCTGGATTGAATTCTCTACTCAATTTCCAAATGTTTCATTCATGTGTGTGTGTACCCTCGTTGTCAGAACGCTTATACTTTTCATCTCCTCGTAAACCGCCGCCTAGAAACATGTCAACTGGTCATTTCATCTCATGAATCTTCACCTTTATAACACTTCGGAGACCAACGTTAACAGAACTTCGGGACGAAGTTTCCTTAAAGGGTAGAGACTGTCACAACTCGTAAATTCTGGTCTTTTCCCGAACTTTCACATTCACTATTCATCGGTTACTATTCATCGATCACTATTCATCATTTTACTATTCATCATTTTTGAGGTTAGTTTGATATTCTGAGAAGCGTTTTAAAATTTTACTATTCATAAAACACTATTCACTTCCGGAGAAAATTTGTCATTTATACGTGAGTTGCGTCATTTCTGTATACGTACGATTATCAACCTAATAAACGTTATCTTATGAGCTATTATTTTAAATAATTGATCCGTCAATCCCAACTATGGTCCTAACATATTTTTATACTCATAATAATAATATAAAAATTATATTATTAATTTACCCGATGCTTTCAAATCAACTGTTACGTTTTCCGGTCGGAGCTTATAACTCCGTCGGTTTGCGATATTTCAACCCAATAATTATTTTAACTTCCAATTCTCATCAGGAATATTATTTTACAATTTTTACAACTTCATTATATTTTATTTTATCTCATTACAATTTATTTTTAGTTAACTCGGTACCCGGTATCATCTAAAACTAATAATAACTGCCTAAACTACATCAAAAGTCCAAGATATCTTACACAAAATCACCAAATTTCTTCCACTCTTTCCCTAAATGCATCCCCCCCCCCTAATCCTCCTTAAAAAGTGGATCTTGTCCCTCTAAAATAAATATATATATACATTATTTTCCTCACATTTATTCATTTTCACATCTTACACCAAAACACCTAGCAAAAACTCATCTTTCCTTTCTCCCTTTGTGTATAATCGACCCAACCATGAACACAAGGAAGAATCCATCATTTTTCTAAGATCAAGTTTTTATCTTGTTCCTTTAGTTGTTCTTGTTTGGGTTTTGTAATAAAAACTCAAGGTTTCTTTGGTTTTACTCATCCAAGCTCACTAATCTTTCAAGTAAGTTGTCAAAACCATTTTGATAATTTATTTAAGTTCCTACAATGATCATATGAATTTCATACAAGGTTTACATGCATATGTTAGTATATACCACTCATTTATATATTTATATAACTTTTGATCCCTAGAAATAGATTATAGTTAGATCCTTGTTAGATCCACTTGATTTATGATGTTTAGGAACCCATGACACCCTAAGAAGGTGTATGGTAAGATTGGACTAGATTTGTGGTGATTGAAAGTGGTTTGGTTGAAGTTGAAACAAGTTTGAAACTAGGAAAATGATTTTTGAAACTATATTTATACCTACTGTCCTTATTTTGAAATCGTGGGAAAATCAGTAGGTGGTGGGTAATTTTTGACCAAAGATTTAGAAAATACTTTCAAAAACGAAACTTTTGGCGAAAGAACGGATTAAAACGAGTTAATAACGAAGGAGATATGACTTTCCGAATTTAACGACGAAAACTAGTTTTCTGAAAAACTGCTTGCTGATGAACAGTACTCACGGACAAATTTGAGCATAAAACTTGATCTAGCCATCCCGACTTATCAATAATAGGTTAGTATGTTGTCCTACGATTCCGGGGATGTAAAGAACGTAGAAAACGAGCTTAAAACGACCAAGATATACACTTTTGAAACTAGGCGAACTATATATATATATATATATATATATATATATATATATATATATATATATATATATATTTGACAACCTCTAATAGCACATATATTCTCTTAAAGTTATGGAAACACTATAAATCAACGCCAACACTTATTTTCAAACTACGAGTGGTATAGGCTTCATGTGCATGTACATTCATCGCATCCCCTCATAATTTAAGTAGGTCGTATCATTCGTTCATTATAGGTCGCGGTTAGAGATCGAACCTTATTTCTGTGTATCCACTTTATCATCGTAGCTATCGCACCAGGTGAGTCATAGCCCCTACTCTTTTAAATTGTTTTGTTAACTTTTTGGGGGAGAATACATGCTCGTTTTCACATGAATTACTACTTGACCTTTTGAACTTGACTTGACTTTTGAACTTGACTTAAACTTTTGACCCTAATGTACCGTACGTACTATGACCTAAAGTCTCGCCATTTTTGGTGGAGCGTGCAAAGTCTCACCTTATTGGTGGAGCGTTCTTAACCCTAAAGTCTCGCCTTATTGGTGGAGCGTGCTAAGTCTCCCATGTTCGGAGCGTTCTTAATCTTATATAATAGTTGTATGATGTACTGTTCGTACATTCGCATTGTTCGACGCCTATTAGTAGTATGGATAGCGCTATTAGAGGTCGGCCAACCTCTCGTCCACTATGTTACGGGACGTATATTATTTAATTAGGGGCTTTGCATGGCATACATTATTATATATGTGGTGCTTATATTGTGACTTATTATTGACCACGGGTGCTTGACTATTAGACCTAAACTATTTAGCAGTGGGTTGTAAACACACAGGTTGCAAGTCTCTTATGGCGGGATTTGCAACTGAGTGGATTTACGATGCCTTTGCTGTGTGATCATTTTCTATAAACTTTATTTGTTAAACAACTCTATGAACTCACCAACCTCGTGTTGACACTTTAGCATGTATTTTCAGGTTTTAACCAATGGCACGCTACTGGAGGTTTTGGCAGGGTATGGCATGGTCATAGAAGACTCTGATTATTTATATGGGGACCGTTTTAAACTATTTTAAGGGCCTACTTCCGCACTACTTTTAACAATGTAAATACAATATTTTTGACTTAACTATTTTATTCTAAATGATTGAAGTGAAAACAATTTTTGAACTTGTGTTGTAATACCAATTGAGTTACACCCCAGCTACATGTATGCTTCCGCTGGACCCGATTTTGGGGGTGTGACAATATTGCCTTTATCCAACAAAATCGTGTTTTCCATATCCCTACACCTAACGTTATAACCCTTTAAAAAACCTCTTTGATAGTTTATCCTAGGTGCTTACGCCAAGTGGTGGATGTTTGATCCTTTCCCAAGCCTATGACAATTTATTTTGCTATGACAGGTAGTGAGAGATGTTTTCCATTTACATATTGTGATATATACTTTATTACACCCGAGAGATATGAGTATCTAAACACTATTTGTGAGGTGCTAGTGTATGACCTCCGTGCTTGTCTTTAGTTTTTAGTGGAACGATTATTTATTGTAATTACTTTTATATTAGTGTTAAATGACCCCTAACTTGTATTTTGAATAAAAGTGCATTTGCGTGAGGACAAGCAAATCTCAAGTGTAAGGGTATTTGATGAGGCGAAAAGTGTACCGCTTTTAAGGGGTCATTTAAGCCCGAATTCGTGATTATTTGATCAAATATTGCCCTAAATCGTTTCTTTTGTCATTTTAGGTACTTTTGGAGAGAAATCTGGAAAATGAAGCATTTTGGACGTTTTTTGAGCATAAAAGTGAAGAAAACGGCAAAGTCTCAATTGTCCTTGCTGGAACAGTACCTGACGGCGTCAAGACTCTCCACATGACGGCGTCAAAAGTTACAAAAGAGGTGAAAGTGGAAAATACACGTGACTATCCGGAGAGTTTTCAAGCCTAGGACCTGACGGCGTCACCCAAGGCCGTCAGGGTCCAAACACTAGTGACGGCCCAGAGCACAACTACACATGACGGCGTCACAAATAGATCTAGGCAATATGATTTTTATCATGGCGGCGTGTTGACGGCGTCACAGGCTAACACATGACGCTGTCACGATGTATAATCTATATATAGTTTTCCAAATTTTATTCATTACTATGCAACTTTGAGGGAATAAACCCTAGTCCGAATTTTATCAGCTTTTCAAGGGTTTCAACCCCTTAATTCTTTCATGTTCAATTAAAGAAAAGTATTCCTTCAAATCATTTAATATGTCTATGTGTTGTTTGATTATATCTTACGCTTGTCTTCTATTTAACATGTTCGGCTTGATCTCTCTTTTGTTTGCTTAGATGTAGTGAAACATAGATGTTGATTATGGGTTGATTGTTTGTTTATAATTGTTACGGATGATTGTATTCGATGTTAGGCTTAAGAAAACTGGCAGACTTCCATTGGTAACTTGCTTGAACGTCTTAAGAAACATGATCGGAGGTGTACTATGATTTTTTGTTGTATTTAATGCGTAGGAGAATTCTAATGATCCCATGTTAGGAGCTTCTAACGGCTCGACATAGGAGTGAAGTAGGATCCTATAGAGTTAGGGAATATTGTACACGGCCCTACGACTAGTATTAAGGAATATGGCCCATCATCCATGCAATTGTAACATGCTAATCAACCTGTAAAAGATATCTAGGGAGTAATGAAACCTAAGTAAACACAACTTTCCTCATTATTGTTTCCACCACATTAGTTTAATAGTTTCATTTTCATTTTTGTTATTTTATTTTGATTGCATCTTTAGATTAATTGGGTTAGTTGGCTAGCAACTAATTCCGACCACTCCTTCAAAACCCGAGATTTTACTTGCTTTCATAAAAACATAAAAATACAAAAAGAATCATCTCTCACCTCTAGACCTAGTTTATTAGGCTTTCTAATCATAGCGACACTATTCCTGAGTTAAACGATCAATCCTCCGGTACTTGTCACTATATTATAGTACAACGATCAGGTACACTGCCTGATGGGGGTTGTAAGCTTCTTGAGATCCCTTGAGAGGTAAAACCTGTTGCGAGGGTGCGATCCCTACGTATGACTAGCTTTGTTGAGCTTGGAGCCCAAGCTCGAACAAGTCGAGCTCGAGCCCGAAAAAGCAAGCTCAAAATGTTTAACGAGTCGAGCTCGAACTTATAAAGGATTGGCACGAGTTATTATCGAGCTTTTCGAGCTTTATACTGGTATATAAAGTTTTACATTATGTATATCAAGCTTTTCGCCGAATGTCTAATCTTAACTTATGTTCCACTTTTGGTTGGTATGAAAAAACATTATTAAAAGTAAATCGAGCTCTTCTAATCAAACTCATAACAAAATAAAACCTTTTTCAAGAGAGCACGTGCTTTCTTCATGAACGCTCGTCGAATTATCTAACAGAGCTCGAGCCAACCATGATAGTATCAAGTTGAGGCATGCCGAAGTTCAATTCAATTCGACGCTTTACTCCCTTAATTTACATAATTTTCTTAACAGACAACGGGTATGTTTGGCGAAAGTAACTGTTGTTGAAACTGGTGTTGGAGATGGTGCTCTTGCTGGAGATTATAAAAAGAGATTATTTTTATAAGCTACATGAAGTAGCCTTTTGTTTTAAGAGATTATGAAAGATTATTTTTTTTAGAATCTTTTATAAGTTATGTCTGCCAAACAAAGATTATTTTTTAATTAGCTTATTTTTAAAAAAAAAATAAGCACAATCTCACAACAATCTTGTGTGTCAAACATAGCCATGTATAAAAAACAAACACTAAGATTAAGTTGGTAGTTCATTTTAAACTTTTTCCGTTCAAAGGAATGAATACTCTTTTTTTTATTTATAGTTTTCAAATCGACTAAGCTACATACCTAAAGGCTTATTGCACAGTTAACTCCAAAGCTAAAGTTTGAACTTGTGTCTCCATTAGAAAATCATAAACCCTCGTAAATAGGCTATGAAAATATTTAAGGTGCGTTTAGTTGGAGAAAAAATTCTTTTGTTTTCTATCCTTAGTTTTGTAAAAAATTGGAAGGAAAATTTATCTCCACAAAACACATCAAAATATAGAAAACGCGTTTTAATTAATGTTTGTGTTTTCTATTTTGAAGATAGGGAGGGAGGGTTGGGGGTTAGAAAAAAAACAAGAAAAACAACTAAAAATTGTTTTGTAGTTTTTCTTGTTAGTATATTTTATTGAAAAACGCTTATTTAAATGCTTTCTTTGTTTTTCACAAAATATTTTATTGAAAATAAGCGTGTTTCTCTGTAACTAAACAGACCCTTAATTTTTATGGGTTTTGTTAACAACAAACCAATGGGTTGTGGTTAAGCATTCTTTAATTGACAAATTAGCATTAAATGAACTAATATATTCTTTAATTATACACATTTATTCGTTTTAAACAAGGAATGTGATGTTAAATATGGTACTAGTATGTTTTGAGTTTATTAATAGTTAATTTTTTAATAAAGGAATGCTTAATCACAACCTATAGAGTTGTTATTAGCAAAACCCAATTTTTATTGAGAAATTACTTTAAATTGTTTCCATTGAGCGAGTGATATTAACACATATTTTAATATTGTGTGAACTTGTAAGCTTTTTCTAAATATAGCATCCTTATTTCATTTTTTTTGAAAGTTATAAGCAAAATTATATGACACTTGGCGAGAATCTACGGCTCGACTCAATGAGTAAGAAGATGATTGTTCACTTGTATGGTACATGGTGGAGTGTGTTGCAGAGGATTTTAGCTCGTGTTATTCGATGGCAGTCTAACTACCACAAAACGATGTTTGATTAGGTGGAGTCTCTATTACATATTTACATGTGGGGGGACCGAAGCCTCGTGTCAATTGGGCAAGTTGAATGATGCTGTGCTGTGCACAATTGCACACACTTCTGTTCAAAAAAAAAAAAAAAAAATGCACACACTTGTTTTAAATATTCAAGAAGGAAAATAATTAGAAATATAGTAGTTAGCTAACTTAATTAAAATAAGATTCATGAGTTGTTTGACATTCAAACTTGTGATGCTTAATGGGGTGGAGAAATATTTTATTTAAAACTAACTAGGATGGTACCCGCGTGATGCGGCGGCGGGTACCCTGTGATTATATTTTCTGGTAATGTGTTGTTATGCGGCCATATTTTTTTAATGATTAATTTACAAATAACAATAATTTTATGGTTGGATTAGTTGAAAAACCCTTGCATCTTAACCTAGAGGTCAATTGTTCGATCCTCACTCCCTACAAAAGGCGTAAGTTCTTTCCTTAGATAGAACTGGAAGTAGCCTCTCTACCTTAGGTAGGGGTAGGCATAGTAAGGCGACCGACATTTAAATTTTTATTTTTATTTAAAAAAAAATCCATCTTTTTCACAGTATATATATCCCCTACATTTTCATTTTTAATATACACAATTTACATGAATCAAATATCAAAATTAGCCTAAAATAAACTATACCATACATATTATATACGGCTCAATTAGTAATTAGTCTAAAATCATTTTCAGCCTAAACAAACTTTAATCATCAATATCTATTAAGGCTCATGATAAAACTATTAAACAATTTGTGGTATCATTTGGCCAGCCCAATTAACAACGAAACCGTTATATAACTCAAATGTTAGGACTTATAAATACATTTACAAAACCTAAATTACCTCATTCCTGCCCTAATTTCCCTCACAAAAATACTCAGCCATGATTTGCAGCCACACAAACATCACATACTCTTCCTTTCTTTCTTATTTTGATAACCGAACATAACCAACAATCTATGTTTGCAAGAAAATTAGACCCTTTCCTTGAATATCAAACGAAAACTCTCTTTAAGGTTTTATGTTGTGTTGACCGTATGGTGGTTTTGAGATGGATTAGAACTAAGGTAGACGTAGATGTTGGGTTTTATTGTATACTTTCTGTTCGTGGACCATAGATGAAATAAGTTTGATGTTTGTTTTGGCTTGATTGATGATTGTTCTTTTCTTCTTTCGTTTCATATTCGTTTCTGTTTTGATATGTAACGGTACATTTTTTTCTTCTTTTATGGAATGCATTAATTGGTCGAGGGGGTGACTGGTTTGTGAATTTTGGAGCCGTCTGACCTTCATCGATCTTGTGGTTGCAGTGGCGGCGACTTGATCAGATCAGGGGCGACCGGTCCGGTCGACCGACCACTGTGCCCATCCTAATGGCTTTATTTTTAAGTACTTGACTTAGTAGCTTGATTAGCTTGTACATTATGGTTAAATGATTGTATATTTTGGTGAAGGGGTGAATTAATTAGTGTATTAATTATATGTGTTGAATAGATTGCTGATCTTAAAATCATTGTGCTTTACATAGTTGTGCTTTGTGTTTTATTACTTGTATTTACTTAAAAGTTATTGTATATTGTGCTTAAATGGTTGTAATTTTTAGTGAAGGGGTGTTTTTAATAGCATTAATGTTGTTTGGCAGAATTTTGGTCTTAAAATGACACCATACTGTTTTTTGTTGTACAATATGCTTACTTTGTTGTAATTCTAAAAATTAGGTGCATTAAAGTGTTGTAAACCATGCATTATTTTTTGTAAATCTAAAAATTTTAGAAAGAGAGTGCTTCATGCATTATATGTAGTATAGATGTCTTAAAAACCGATCTTTTAATCTATCCGGTCAAACTTTTATTTTTCAGTTCAACCATTTTAACTCACGATTAAATCTGTTGTTTTGTTTTCAAAACTAGTTTATAGCTCAATCAGTTGAACCGGTCGTGCGACCTCGCTTATCTTTTTCGCATTCAAATATTTGTTATACTTGTAAAGTCTAAACGTGCTTGGTTTTATTAAAAAGAACGTCACTTATTTAAACAGAAATCCATTTATTAATGATGTTTCGATGGACTCATGGACAAGAAGCATTTGACAAAATTGTTGTCACTTGTCATTATTAAACAAAACAAAAACATATGGCGTTTGTGGTTGTATGTGCTTTACAACCATACTAGGCTTGTATAACCTTTAATAAGTTGATTGAGATGGGTTTTTTTTATACTATGTAGTTTTTAAAATTAAACCATATTAGGCTTGTATAATCTTAAAAATTCATTGAGATGGGTTTTTCTTTATAGTTTTCAAATATTTTGGCAATAAAATTATCAATATGCTGTTAACATCACTATTGTTTCTGCGGTACAATGTTTAGAACCACAAGAACCAATTGGTCAAATGCCGTTATCAAAAATTTTTTTTTGAACGATTAATGCCGTTATCAATTACCAAGATTCATTGAATACAAACATGCAATGTAAATTAAACCATGTGTTGCGAGTAGTAAACTATTTTTGACAATTTTCTTCGGTCAGCAACTCAGTTGGATAGTTCGTGGTTGGAGAGAATTACAAGTGATTAAACAAGAGCGTTAGAGCATCGGTTTATCTCATTTTACACGGTAATAAACATACAATGTTTTATTGCTAGGTAGTTAAATACCGTTAAGAAAAGTTATACTATGAGTATATTTGGTAGCAAGCGTTTTGGAGTAACTATCAACTATTTGTTACTAGTAACTTTTTGTAGAATATGCTTATTTGGAAACAAGCTGTTAGAAAATTAGTGTGAATTAGTTAGGATATAAATTAAGGGGGGCTAATTGTAGTTTAGCTCAAACTTAAGAAGGTTAGTCATGTATTAGGAAATTTTCTAACCTTCTCAATTGTAGATTCCTTGTTCAACAAGGATTAAGTTTCTCCCCCCTCATTCTCTATAAATAAGGATGAATGGGTGAGATTTTATTTGCACATTCTTTTCTTGCTCACGTTTAATAAACCTATGAGTGTAAATATCTCGTGTGTGTGTGTGTGTGTTGGTGCCACTCGGCATTAAGGGATCATAACCCCTTGTCGAGGTCTTGTTGGAGTAGTTCTTGATTCGTGGTTTCGCTCTATAAACGGTTTGCTGGATTTCTTCCAACACAAGCAACTAGTATTCCTACTTTTTCCAAACGCTCCAATCAAAATGCAAGTTAGTATTTACGAGCAATTAGCGTTTTCACTTACTAATTATAACTATAGAGCTATGTTACCAAACGTTTTATCAAAGCAAACAACTAATGCTTCCTGCTAGTGATTACGACTTTCTACTACTGCTTACATTTTCTTTTGAACGGCAAATTTTATTAGAAAAAATCTAGCAAGAAGCTTGAAAATAGATTACATAATAGCAAGATTAGGATTTTGCATTCAAGTTATCCGATTAAACTTGAACTTACATCGATTAGAATACCAAGTATAAGATTGAGACACAATATCATCAAAAATGGTTGCCCTTCTAGGAGTGGTTGCACCAAATAATAGTTGATTTCGATAATTTCAAAACTTCCACCACATCATATAAAATATGCTTCAAGTACATTTTTCGTCTTCCTGTTTAAACAAAAGTCAACAAACCAAGCAAACCAATCTTCATATGAATGGAACTCTGGAGAAGAGAAACCCCACCATCTTCTAACTTTTGCCAAAACTGCTCGAGCCACCTAACATGAAAAAAGCAAGTGAGCCAACGATTCAACTCCCCTTCACAAATAAGACACATAATAGAAGGAATATCAATGCCTAACTGAGACAAATTCAATCTACTAGGCAGCTTATCCTTTTGAACTTTCCAAGCGAAAACAGATCTCCTTCACCCAACTTGTAGGCAATGTATCAGAACTAAGCAAGGAGTCATCCAAAAGATTACGAACCGACTTCATAGAAAAGTCACCAGAACCTGTTAGAGACCAAACCCATCGATCATTCATTTGGGTCGATCTTGTTGAAGCTAGACGGATACATAGCTCGTTATATTGCTCAGCTTCAATCCCTATCCTTGGCATGCGACGGAAAAAAGAAGTGACAGATTCGTGCCTCAATTTATCCGCAATGGAAATCTGTTTACCTGTCTTAAACAATAACCCATAAGATCTATACCTTGAGAATGTAGGACGTTAACTTCCTTAATGATGTCAAGCAAAAAAGATTGACGAGATATTTTTTTAGGGATGTCAAGAGCCCCCTGAATGCCATGAATAGCTTGAATACACCTTGACCACAATGAAGAATCTTGATATATGAAACGCCAAACCCACTTAATAAGAGAGCCCCGTTTAATGCAAAGTAACTAGAAACCCCAAGACCCCTTTTCTACTTTGAGATCAACACTTTGTCCAAAGAAATCACATCTTTATCTATGAAACTCCAATAACGACGAAAAATTCAAACGTGTAGCCATCAGGCTCGGGAGATTTATTCTCCCCATAGTCCCACACCGCCCTCTTAGTATCTTCATTAGATACCTCCCTTTCCAACCCTTCCACTTGATCCATAGATAACAGATTTGGAATTTGAGCTTCCAAATGGAGCCGAAACGACTTACTTTTGTTAAACCGATCAACAAAATGGGAATAGAATGCATGCTACTTAATTAGAATAAGATTCATAAGTAGTTTGACATTCAAACTTGTGGTTCTTAATGGTGTGGAGAAATATCTTATTTAAACCCATTGTCTTAAAAACCAATCTTTTTATCAATCTGGCCAAACTTTTATTTTTTGGTTTAACCGATTTAACTCACGGTTAAACCAGTTGTTATTTTTTTCCAAAACTAGTTTATATAGCCGGTTGTGCGACCATGCTTATCTTTTTCGCCTTCAAATGTTTTTTATACTTGTAAAGTCTAAACGGGCATAGTT
This sequence comes from Artemisia argyi, assembly GCA_030686995.1. NCBI lineage: Eukaryota > Viridiplantae > Streptophyta > Magnoliopsida > Asterales > Asteraceae > Artemisia > Artemisia argyi. The sequence continues at coordinate 160,421,618 of CM060693.1, forward strand.
TTATTAAAATGGTAGTTACTTATTTAAACAAACATCCATTTATTAATGATGTTGGATGGACTCATGGACAAGAAGCATTTGACAATATTGTTGTCACTTGTCATTATTAAACAAAACAAAAACATATGGAGTTTGTAGAGTTACTTTATTTTCCATACTCTAATTTTGGTACATACCAATGGACAAATCTTCACCATTCATCTAGTTTTATCTAATGATGGGGATTAACCTAAGATTTAGTTGGGAAACCTAAGTCCATGTCTTTTTTACTCTTTTCTTTGCCTTTTTGTCATTTTCTTTTATTATTCATTTATTTATTTTTTTATTTATTTTTTTGAGTCCTTTATATGTTTCACGTTTTTTTTTTCTTTTTTTTTTTACAATTCATTTTTTTCTTTTTAGCTCACTTTTTTTCCCTTTTTTTTTTTCTTTATTTCTAATAATTATTTATTCACTTATTTTTTTGGTTCACGGTTTTTTTTTTTTTTTTTTTTTTTTTTTTTTTTTTTTTTTTTTCGTCTGTTTTCATACGTTTCTTTCCGTTTTCGCCCGTTTTAATACGCTTTCGTCCGATTTCGTTTGTTTTCTTACGTTTACGTTTGTTTTGATACGTTTTCGTTCGTTTTAATACGTTTTCATCCATTTTATTTGGTTTTCGTCTATTTTCATTCGTTTTCGTTCGTTTTCAGACGTGTTTTTATGTTTTCATACCTTTTTGTCCGTTTTCATCCGTTTTCTTATGCTTTCATCTGTTTTCATATGTTTTCGTCCGTTTTCATACGTTTTTGTCCGTTTTCTTTCGTTTTCGTCCATTTTTCATACGTTTTCGTCTGTTTTCAGACGTGTTTTTACGCTTTCATACGTTTTTATCCGTTTTCATCCGTTTTCTTATTCTTTTGTTCGTTCTCATACGTTTTCAACCATTTTCGTACGTTTTCATACGTTTTCATATGTTTTCGTCCATTTTTCATACGTTTTCGTCCTTTTTCTACGTGTTTTATGATTGCATACGTTTTCATCCACTTTTAAATGTTTTTAGCCATTTTTATACACTTCTGAATATCACAAGTGATATCATGTGATATCCAGAATATCACAATTGATATTCTGAATATCATAAATGATATTCTTAATATCACAAGTGATATTCTCTGATATTCAGAATATTACTTATGATGTTCAGAATATCACAAGTGATATTATGAGTATCACAAGTAATATTCTGAATATCACAAATGATTTTCTAAACATCACATGTGATATTCTGTGATTTTATGAGTATCACAAGTGATATTCTGTGATATTCGGAATATCACAAGTGATATTATGAGTACCACAAATGATATTCTAAGTACGTTTCATACGTTTTTGTCCGTTTTCATCCGTTTTCTTATGCTTTCGTTCCTTTTCATACGTTTTCATCCGTTTGCTTACGTTTTCATTCGCTTTCATATGTTTTTGTCCGTTTTCTTTCGTTTTCGTCCATTTTTCATACGTTTTCATCCTTTTTCATACGTGTTTTTACGATTTCATACGTTTTTAGCCGTTTTTATATGTTTCTGAATATCACAAGTGATATCCTGTGATATCCAGAATATCACAATTGATATTTTGAATATCATAAATGATATTTTTAATATCACAAGTGATATTCTATGATATTCAGAATATCACAAGTGATATTCTAAGTATCACAAGTAATACTCTGAATATCACAAGTGATTTTCTGAATATCACATGTGATATTCTGTGATTTTCTGAGTATCACAAGTGATATTTTGTGATATTCGGAATTATCACAAGTGATATTCTAAGTACCACAATTGATATTCTGAGTACGTTTCATACGTTTTTTTTTTCATTTTCACCCGTTTTCTTATGCTTTCATTCGTTTTCATACGTTTTCATCCGTTTTCTTACGTTTTCATTCGTTTTCATATGTTTTAGTCCATTTTCATCCGTTTTCTTTCGTTTTCGTCCATTTTTCATACGTTTTCATATGAGAATGAGATACACTACAAAGATCCATTCTCATGAAATGAATGATCAAAAGAAGCTAATGATAAAAGAGGTGTTTAACTGAAAACAAGAGATGTTATGATGCTTATGGTAGACTTGTGGTGGATTTTTCTATTTAATGGATACATTGTGCATGTTTCGATAAGTTTTACAGCGGAATTTAAAAATATCTATGGTTGAATCAACAAACTAAAAAAGTTATGGTTGAAGAAAGCACAACATCTTTATAAACAAACTGAAGAAGCTCATACATCTGTGATATCACCTGCGATATCGCATGATATCACCTGTGATATCACACATGATATCACCTGAGATATAATACATGATATCACCTGTGATATCCTATGTTTCTTACCACTGATTCAACAAAAAGAAGAAACACTATTATCACTTGTGATATTTCAAAAACATAGTTAATATTTATTTATTTGTTTTGATATCCTATTTAATGTGTGTTTTATCACCATATTTTATAGCTTCTAATAGTGTGAAATCCGATGGCGTGGCTTAATATGTGTTTGTTGTTATGTTTGAATTTATGTTTCAACTGGTATTGAAATCTTTTAGTTGGTAATATAAAATGCTAATAATAATAGTCTATGTTCTCTATACATAAAGGTGTTATCAACTGGAATATCCAACTAAGAACATGAATTATCACCAAAGATAATCAACTTCATATAAAATGTTAATGATTATGGTTTTGGTTCTCTACATATATGTGTTATCAATTGTGACACTAAACTGAGAATATGAAATATACATTCTTAAATGTGATAATGAATTTAATATATGAAAGAAATAATAAACATCACTTGTCATATTTTATCGCCGGCTCAACATTCGGCTTCGATATCGCCTGAACTTAAAAACATTTTTTCTTCACCTTTACATATGAGTGATATCACATGTGATAAAGTAATAAATATGACATTCATTTTGGTATTTTACATATAAGTAATATCACTGGTGATGAAGTAATAAAATTTAATTCTTGTATTATATGCATGGGTAATATCACAGGTGATAAATCATTAAAATGGACAAAAATGTATGAAAACGGAAAACGTATGAAATCGAACTAAAACATAAGAAAACATACGAAAACGTATGAAAACGGACGTAAACGGGCGGAAAAAAAAAAGAAAATGGACGAAAACGTATGAAAATAGATTAATACATATGAAAACAGACGAAACGTTTTAAAACATACGCGAATGTCTAAAAATGGATGAAAACGTAAAAAACAGACGAAAACGTATGAAAACGTGCAAAAACGTTTGAGAACGGACGAAAACGTATACAAACGTATGAAAACGGACGAAAACGTTTGAAAACGTATAAAAATGGACAAAAACAGACGAAAACGTTTGAAAGAGACGAAAACGTAAAAAACGGACGAAAACGTATGAAAGCGAAAAAAAAAGTGAATTTAGAAAAGAAAAAAAAAAGTGAATTAGAAAAAAAAAAAAGCAAAAAAAAAAAAAAAAAAGGGAAAAAAAAGAAGGAAAAAAAAGTAACGTCAATTGCAAAAGGAAGCAAAAAAAATACAAAAAATAATAATAAGATCGAGACACAAAAAAGAAAAAGAAAAAGAAAAAAAAAAAACATGGACTTAGGTTTTATGGTTTAATCTTAGGTTAATCCCCACCATTAGATTATACTAGATGGATGGTGGGGATTTGTCCCTTGGTATGCACCAAAATAAGGGTATGCATTTGAATTTTCCTCGGAGTTTGTAATTGTATGTGCTTTACATATTAGGCTTGTATAATCTTAATAAGTTGATTCAGATTGGATATTATTTATTTATTTATTATTTATCATTTTTTTTAGTTTTCAAAATTTATTTTAGCAATAAACTTATCTATATTATCATATATGTTGTTAACATCGTTGTTGCTTTTGCGGTACAATGTTTAGAACCACAAGAACCAATTGGTTAAATGCCGTTATCAATTACCAAGATTCATTGAATACAAACATGAAATGTAAACTAAACCATGTGTTGCGAGTAGTAAACTGTTTTTGACAATTTTCTTCAGTCAGCAACTAAGTCGGATAGTTCGTGGTTGGAGAATTAGTACAAATGATTACACAAGAGTATAAGAGCATAGTTTCTTAATAATATCTCATTTTACGTGGTAATAAACATACAATGTTTTATTATGATGTAGTTACTTGCCGTTAAGAAAAGTTATACTATAAGTATGTTTGGTAGCAACGGTTAGCGTTTTGTAAAAAATGCTTATTGGTGATGTTGCTGAATGTACAGCAACGCGGCCTTACAGCCTTTGATCAGTAGATTATTTAGAATTTCGGAAGATGGTCAAGGTAGCTTGCTTCCAAGCCACTGCACTAGATGCGCATGTAGTCACATTATTCCTTTTTTTAGACACTCCAAATCAAAAAGCTACTTCTAGTAGCATTTACGAGTAACTAGTGTTTTACACTTACTAATTATAACTATACAATTATGTTAACAAACGTTTTATCAAAACAAACAGCTACACTTTCTGCTATTGATTACAATTTTCTATTACTGCTTACTAATATTGTGTTTTGCTACTGCTATCTTCTCAAAACATACCGTACAATTACACTTCGAAACGGAGTAGTAAGAATTACTTTTGTAATTTATTCGTAAGATTTAGAAGGATTTAAATATTTAATAGTCGGGATGTAACATTATTGGTGAGTTAACTCGGTAGTTTTAACGTGTCAACTTGCCTGCTTGGGACGGCATTTCAGACCCCTTTGTGATAGCCTACCAGTATTCTTTCTTCATTCATGTTTTCTTGTTCTTACTTGAATATTACATCCCACCCCACCATATGTCATTATGAAAGCCAATAAATTAATTAAGTAAAATATATTATTATTAAAGTAGACAATGAGATGTTAACAATAAAAGCCAGTTTGTGATGAAGAACTAAATTACAACCAACACTTATATACAAAAAGCTGAAATATAGCCATCATGATTAATATATTCGTGAGATAGAGTCCATAGAGATACAGTATGGCAAAGATTATATGTTTGTTGTTCTTTGTTTTGTTAGAAAAAGCTATGAAAATGTTTATTAAAAAACTTTCACGTGAAATTTGATCACAATGAAGAATCAAAAGATTTTGCTTTATGTATAATATTACATTTCATAATTATTGCAATAAGCCAATTCTAAGAGATTTTATATAAATAAAGAGCTTATAAAATCCAAATATATATTGGTTTTTTCCTTTATCGAAATGATTATTTTTTGAACAAGAGATCTGATAAGTAAATTTAATAGTTTAACTAATTAAAAAGATACGTCTAATAGTTAATGGACACAATTTGCAAGTTAAGCAAGCCTTACGGTTGCAATTTGAAACGTAAACAAAGGTAATCAGTATACTCTTGACTAGTTTTAGAGTTGCCTTAGCTTTAGGCCCCGTGCGTGCTTTGCCTGACCTTGTGCGTTTTTGGTTTTTGGGGGCCTAGTTTTTAGCGTTGCCTTAATTTAGGCCCCGTGCGTTGTTTTTACTTTACTCGGTGTTGCCCCTTTGGTTGTTTGCTTGCTTGGTGCTTTGGCTTTTGTTTTCGTTTGGGGCTTTGCTTTGTGCTTTTTGTTCTTGTGCGCTGCCTGTGCCTTTATGTGGTTTTCTTGCTTGTTTCCCGATTTGTTTGCTTGATTACCTGCTTTCTGTTGCTTGTTTTTGCCTGTTGCCTCCTGCTTTTGTTGCCCTCACTGCTCGCACACCTGCACTTGCCGGAGGTCTCGTTGGAAGCAGTCTCTCTACTGTCGGGTTTACCGGGGGTAGGGGTAGGATCTGTCTACATTATACCTCCCCCATACCCTGCCCCGGCGGGATTGAGTTTGTTGTTGTTGTTGTTGTATACTCTTGACTCTTGAGTATTTATTGTATTAAATGAATTTTCATCATTTACAAGAATATAAACGAAAAACTTTGATACGTAACACCGCTGGGACATGGCAAAACAACGGTACTCGATTGGAAACGCGAATTTTTCCTGAGATATGGGGTTGCCTACTTACCTTATTGGGTACACGACTTCGAAGATTTTAGACTTGGATATTTTGGGTTAGGGGCGCTGAATGAGGCTCATCATCGCACCCCCTAAAATTATAAAATTTTATACTTGTTCCATGTTAAATTAATGACCATCTTTTTATTTTGATTTGTCACAATGTAAACATTCACTTCAATTATTTAACATGAATGACTTAAAAGGGCAAGATGACATTTTATTTGGTGCACACTTTAATGGCTTCACTTTCCTTAGACTATATTTAACAGACCATCATCTTCACGTAAACATCACAATATCATTTAATACATCATTACTATCAACGTCAAATCATCATTGAGCATGGGCTGAGCAAAAGTAATCGAAAACCAAACCGATCCAAACCGACTTTATTTGGTGCAGTTTTACTTAGTTCGGTTTGGGTCAAAATACGCCTATTCGGTTCAAAACTATCTAAACTGAGCCGATCTTACTCGGTTCCATTTCGATTTTGATTTTGGTTTTGCTAGGTTTTATTCGATTCGGTTCTCGGTTCACGTTTTTCCCTTAATCGGTTTTTAGTTCTTGTCGGGTCTGGTTTGACCTGTTGCTCAACCTTAATACAACACGTCACCACAGAATACCTCACACACTAATAAACAAAAAACAATAATAAAGAAATAAAAAATAATGGTGAGGGTGGTCACGAATATGTGCAAAAAATAATAGTGATAGGGGTGTCTTTTTGGTCATGGCACATGAGGGGAGTGATAAAGCCGGGTGATGGGTCACCCATTAAAACCACTTTTAGATTGTCTGCAATTTGGAATGTAGTATATATTATGTTATGGGTTTTTTTAACTTGTGGGCACAAGTTAGAAAAGCACATCATAAGTACACAAGGGCTCACAAAAAAATACATAAGGATTTATATAAAAGTACAGACAAATATATTTTTATGTAAATCTTTATGTACTTTTGATATGCTTAACTTATGCTTTTAAGCCACAAGATAGAAAAAGCCTTATGTTATTTTATATTAAATTATATTTTATGTGTAGTTAATACACAACATTGAATAGGCCGGTGTTTATCTTAACTACTTATAAAGATTGTATCATATCTCTTAATCTATACAATCTATAAAGTGAAAATAGTCAAAGCGAAATATGAAAAAGTTAAAAATTGTCAATGAAGTGAAATGTGAAAAACATGGCTAATAAAAGAAACTATTGTGAAAAAACGCGAGTTTGATTTATTTTTAAATGTTATACACGGTTACATCCTTCATGATTTTTAAATGGTAAGTTTAAATTGTTACAATGGCAAGTTTTACTTTTCTAAAATGTTTAAATGGTTACAGCTACATACTATGTACTACACATACACGATTACTGCTATATGCTACACATACACGGTTGACTTATAATCTATTTAAGTATGTATGGAAACTATTTAATCTATATACTATACATACACGGTTGACTTATAATCTATCTATATGCTACACATACACGGTTGACTTATAATCTATTTCATACGTTGAAAATTATAAAACTAAATATAGTAATGATTTCATAAGTTCTACTCCATTGCCTATATAAAAAACCATAATGTGCTATGCCATTCATTTGAAATCAAGTCGAATAGAAAATGAGTTTTGTTGTTTGGTTGGTTTTAGCTCTTTGGTAAAGAAAAATCATAGAATTCTACATTCTTTAGGGAACATGATTTTACCTATGCTTCTTGTTTTACATTTGCTTTATATTGTTATTACGTGTAGTTTTGTTGTTTGGTTTGTTTTAGCTCTTTAGTGTTGATGTTTGGCTTGAGATAAAAATGTCGAGTAGAAATTGGTAGAGAATTTGCTACAGTAAAGATGTAAATTCTCTTCGCACGTTATGGCTTTTGGTTTAAGTCTTGCATTGTTTTATACTTCTGGTATAATTTTCTCATTTAATGGAAATTATGGTCATTATTAAGATTTGTAAACTGTATTAGTTGCCAAAACACATAAATGTGAATATTCTCGATATTTGTGAGCATATTAGCGCTTTGCCATAGCAATTTGACTTATGAAACCACTTATAGTTGGTGCTTAATTAAGCAGTGTATGTGATCCTGAGATTGTTGCCTCGCATAAGGCTACGCTTTTGTTCTTGTGAGATGGTCTTCGACAAGTGATAATACATGATTAGTTTGATGAGACAATTTATCTATCCACATTGTTGGTTATATAATCAAAATTAATATGAAAATTAGAGTATGGAATGTAGGGCTGTAAACGAACCGGACGAACACGAACGGATCCCTGTTCATGTTCGTTCATTTAATTTTAACCGAATAAATAAACGGACACGGACGCTTAAACGGACGAATTTTCTTGTTTATGTTCGTTTATTAAGAAAATGAATTGTTCATGTTCGTTTATGTCCGTTCATTAAGACACTAAACGAACGTTAAACGAGCATAAACGATCGAACATAAATGAAAATAGACAAACAAACATAAACTTTATTGAATTCTTCACAATATATTATTTTATAAGTAGTTGCTTTGTTTAAACACATCAATTTTTAAATTATAAAATTAAAATATATGATATATGAACATAAATAGATAAATAAACATAAACGAACTTTAATGAACGCTTAATCGGATGTTCACGGACATAAATGAACGAACGAGACTTTTGTTCATGTTCGTTCATTTAACTAAACGAACGTAAAATAATGTTCATGTTCGTTCATTTAATAAACGAACAAACATAAACGAACTTTTTACCGAACGGTTCATAAAATGTTCACTGAACGTTCAGTTCGTTTACAGCCCTAATGGAATGCATTCTTTAAGTGCTTATCGGTTGTTTTGGCTTATGTTATGGCTTATGAGAACTAACCACAAATGTAAAAATGGAATAGGTTTAATCCTTACATTCTTGAGGAAAAATCATAGAATTCTAGCAAATGTGGCTTCGCAAAACTTTGGGCCATGATTTGAGTTGGTTCGAGAGTTTCATGTATTCTGACTTTTCAAGGATTTACATGTTAAATGACTATATAAAATGAGATAATCATAATCTATTTATTTGCAGCTACTCCCAAACCAATAATTATTCAACTAATAAATAATCAAACAAGTCTCGCTAAGCCTAAACAAAACTAATCAAACCTCTTAACCAACCTAATCAAACACTTGTTGTGCAGCACTTCAACAAACGCCTATTAATAAAACATGATAATATTGATTATTTTTATGGGTAATGCTAATTTTGTAGAGTTCTTTGTAAATATATAACTATTGGCAAAAGTTGTGCTTAATGTTGATTATTTCTATTGGTAATGACCATTTTTCATTATCACGAGATAGCATGGCCCGTGCGATGCACGGGCTTTGTTCACTGTAAAGAATAATCGGTTTTGCAAGGGTTATGCGTATTTAGTTATTATGCTTAGTTTTGACCAGGGTACTCGACTGAATAAATGAATTTGTTTAAGTAAGCTTTTGTAGATAAAATTGAAGTTGCATCTTTTGAAGGCAAAGGTTTTGCACGAATAAAATCAAGAATGAAACTGAGGTTTTGTTCTTTCTTTATCTTTTCGAATATTGAAAGAAGCTATGCTTCTATTGATCAATGATTAACAATTCTATATCAAAACGAAATAATAGTGAGATAGAATTCTATTACTCGTCTCAAAATGATTAAAAAGTTTTTAGTCTTGAGTTTCTTGTCTATCTCAGTTCTTAAACCATGAAGATATCATGATCAAAATTATTATTAAAATATGTGCTTAAAATGGTGTGCCAAGCTTTTTGAAGATTCAAGTAAAAAGATAGATGAACAAATTATTTATGTATGTGGGTTGTTACTTTAGGGGGGAGGGTATTAGCTTCGAAACCCATTACATGATATTAGTGGGCTGTTACTTTCTCGGCAAACTAATGCACTTGTCAAGTCAATCCAAAACTTCTGTTAAAAATTATCCAAACCACAACCATTATATCATTTACACTAAACCAACAATTTATATACTACGTACCAATTTAAATTCGTACCATGTAGAATTAACAGTTCACAACAAACAATTGTTTAAGCTCATTAACAATTTTTAACGAAGAAAGTAGTATATTTGCTTAATCAATTCTTGCCTTTTTCTGGAGTGTTAAATCAATATGGAAATTTCAAAAAGAAACAATACGAATCACGTTTTAGGACACTGAGAATCTATCAAAATGAGATGGAGGCCAATGAGGTTAAGTTGACCTTAGAACTTAACAACAGAAGTGTAACAGGAGTGAGGGATGGATGGCATTGTAGTTGAAATTTTCATGCCACTCTTTTACGCTAAGATATATAATGATTCCTTTAAGTATGTTAACTACTGATACAATTAAAATCACCACTAAAAAGATTAAGAAACTTATATTCTTATACGCAAGTCAAATATCATGTATATAGTATTATGACATTTATTTCCATATTTTCACTAAAGATGAAGAACCCAAAAATTCGAATATAATCATTTAGCCCATAATAATCCAAAATTTCGGTATAACAGTCAAGACCCATTAATCAATTAAAACCATAAACTATCCAATTATAACAACTTAAGGTTTAAGCCCAAGGTTTAAACCCATTTATTACCCCATTAGTCAAAAGAACTAAAATACCCTAAATCTTAGGGATACATAAGTCTAACTAACACAAGCCCTAATTCCTAATATCACCACCCAGCCACCAAACACAGTTCTGCTTCCAATCTTGATACCACCGTATCACTCCATCAAAGTTAATCAATAACCACCTTATATCTCCAAAGACAAATGGATCAAACACAAACCAAGTCATCCTTATATCTCCATTTTCATCACACGAACAACATCAATAATCCATCCTTATCACCCCATAAAACACACGAAATAATTCATCATTCCTTCCAACTCCGTTCGAACACATACGCAACAACAAAGATTATAGTCACCAAATTGTCAAAACTTATTCAATTTAAACTCGAATGTCAAACACTAAAACCGTACCCATCCTTTAGTTATATCTACACATGAACCAATTTTCAGATCTTGTATGATTTTTTTATGTTTGAATCTGATGCTGTTAACAGATGAGGTGGAGCCTTTCAAAAAAAAAAAGAGATGAGGTGGATGAGATTTAGGTTAGAAAAAGGAGTTGATGTGGTTGATTGTTGTTGTAGTTGTTAGATGTTGGCTGGCTTGATTTCGGGCTTGCTTATTACAGTAATTGTAGGTGGAAAGAATGGATGATTCACATAACCCAAAAGCCCTATTTATACTACTTCACCAAGGTGAAAGATATCTGGCCTCATTCAATGTTGAGAAGATGGAAGGGAAGCAGTTTCTTTATTCTTGAATGAGGCCTTACAGATGCTTATCATCGTTTTTTTGGAGTCTCTTAAACGCAGGCAACATCAATGAGACTTTACATTTTTTTTTTAATTTTTTTTTTGCTTGTATTTTGATGTAACTTTAAAAGCTCTTGAAAGCTTTTAAATAAAGCTCCACATTAACGAAATTTATTAGTTTAATCTTCAGAATAGAGTTACTTAGCTCGTAGCATACTGAGTTGTGGATTACTATACATAGAACTACAAAAGTATCAGTGAAGCAATCAAAGAGTTCGGTCAAGGAAGAGTCTACACCTCAAATGTCGTGTACCATGAAATTTTACGTGACGAGTAACATGCATTGTTAGTTATCTCGAAATTCATGTTATTATCAGTTTCACTAAATGTTTTTATTTGTTCTTTTATTTATGTTAAGAATTATTCTTTGAGTTGAATTATCGCATGTTACAACCTTTTGCAATTATATTTTGATATTTTCACGTTCATGTTTAAACATTACAAGAAACACTTACCACAATATCGCAACTACAAATGTTTGCTGCTAGAAAATTCCGTTGCTATGCACGGGTAGGGGTGATCACAATCCAAAAACCGGACCGGACCGGCCAAGACTGGACCGGACCGGCCAAGACCGGACCGGACCGAAGACCGAGTTAAGGAAAAACCATAGACCGAGACCGGACCGAATGTGGTCGGTCCGGTCCAAATAGACAAGTTTTTTCGGTTTTTTGGTCGGTTCGGACCGGACCGGACCGACCGGACCGAAGACCGAATTAACCAAAAAGCCTAGACCGAGGACCGGACCGAATGTGGTCGGTCCGGTCCGGTCGGTTTTGTCGGTCGGTCCGGTCTATCCGGTCTGTTTGCTCACCCCTATGCACGGGTACTCGCCTAGTCTCTTAAAAATTCATAATTTTTGAGTAATGTTTTTTTCCCTATTATAGCCCTTATTATAAATGGCAAGTTAGCACAAATTTAATTAATAACAGTTTCTAAAAAATTGTACTACTCTATAATATACAAAAACCACACACATCTTTTTTGTTCTTGTCTTAATTTATAGTTAATTACTTAATTTTATGGAAATGGAAATGACTGATCAGTAAAATGTTAGTGTTGAGGTTAGTATATTGTGCCAAAATATCATTATAACTATCTGCCGTTTTAAAATCTTGTTGTTATACAAGGGTAACCTTCTATTTAATAAAATAGGAAAATCTGCAAAAGTGTGACCTAAGATACCACTTATTTTCAAATTTCAACTTTATAGCATATTATTAAATCTGTGACTATTTATTTTTGCTTTCAATATTACCCTTCTTCACATATAATACAATTCTTACACATTGTTACATCATTGCTTGCCCCTTTTATTTTCAGTTTTATGCTTTTAGTTTCGTATAAATCATAAATAAAACTTATTAAGAAATTATTTTTATAAACTTTAACATTTAAGAATCAAATTTTTTAAAAATTATATATGGAGCAAAATTGATCTCAAATGAAAGAAGATTAAATTTTAAGATTTTTTATATAAATTGTGTAATAATCTTTATTATTACCCTGTATATATTTTATAAAGTGTGTAAATATATTTTTAAAAGATATAAAAAAGAATTGTAATTAAATTTCGCAATAAATTCTTAATAAATTCGAACAATAATATTGAGAAGAATATAAATTACTCCCTATGTCTCAAAATTATTGTCAGGATACAAAAAACACAAAGTTTAATAAAAGTGGAGCCACTACAAATTTTAACCACACAAATAGAATATTCCCTCACAAAATTCCCTTTTGTTACTAAAAATGGAAAGTGGGCTATTATTTTAAGGGGAGATGATTTGTGCATAATTTATTTTTGGCTATACACCATTAAATTACATTAATAATGCACACAATACAATACCGCTATGCATAATTTAGTGGTGGATGACAAATAAAAATTGTGTACAAATCACCTTCCTATTTTAAGACATCCTAAAAGAGAAATTTGTACTATAATTATGAGAGGGAGAGAGTAATTAATAAAGAAATAAAAATTGTGTTGGAGAAGATAAATTGTGTCTTAAAGTAGTGTACTTGTGTCAGAAGAGAGAGAAAATATTAATTAATATGTGATATTTTTTTAGTAGTATTCATAATATGTCATTTTTTCTTTTTATAAGTTATAAAACGCAATATATTTTATTAAGCTTTAATAAAAATTAACAAAATGGACATCAAATTAAAGAGTATAGAAAAGTATGTTTATCAGTATAATTTGTTTAATAAAATATTTGTAACTTTATATATACATGAGATCAAAAGATGATGGTTGTATAATTTGCATGAAAGAAAGTATTTTTTGTAGGTAATGACACAAGTGATAATTCACATTTAAAGTTGAGGATAATCTCGCTATTTCATAAAAAAGTCTAATAGTAGCAATATGTCACAAAGTTAAATCAAGTTTGAAATAAATGTCATTTTGAGAAACAATGTTGCAAATTTTCCTAAAAATGTGATTATGAATTTCTTAGTTACATAATTTATGAAGAGGTACGAAAACATAATTTTACACCTTAAATTTCACAAAAGTAATATGATATGTCAAAGTGAACTCAAATAGGTTCTCTCTCTTTTATATAAATAAATCTATAAATTATCATGAATTGGAGAAAACTTAAGCTACTCATTATGAATAAAAACACACTTAAAACACAAATAATGATTTGTTAGAGGAAAGAGGAGAATATTATTTCTTCTCTTCCAATGACTCAGCGCCATCTCATCCGGATAAACTACCCAATGGGTAGGTGTATCTATGCCCCACATAATCATGTTCAGTTTTTGTATAAAATTGTGTGATTGTAATAACCTCTTTTGTGAAAGATTCACATAACCAAGATGTCGTCTTCTGATTCATATTTTATATCTCTTTCGTCCCAAATTAATAGTCTATATTTACTTTTTAGGATATCTCAATTTAATTGTCAAGTATTAAACATAAATAAGGAAGTTTGATCAATTTTACTATATTACCTTTAAGTTAAAACGTCATTCTGTAAAAAAAATAAGAGAAAGAAAACAGTAATAATTATGTGTTTCTTAACTTGTGTATTTTTTTTCGAAAACAATTATTTTAAGACGGAAGGAGTAGTACTTCTGAACTTCTAGGAAATAACTTAGAATAATTTATATTGAAAACTATCTTTGTGACATCCTGATAAGCCCTGATAGGTTTTTAGACTTTGAGACGGGTTTGAGGCAAAGTTTATTGGGTTCGAAAACAGTATCGTTAGCTCACCCAAAACCTACTGCATTGACATTCCTATCGGCCATTGTCACTTGACCAAAAGTCGTTTTGAGCTTCAACTCACTAAGCCAAACAAAGAGATGTCGTCTGTGGGACGCTCACTTCTCAAAAAAAGGTTGGTGAACTACTGCATTATTATTGCGGCCAATTATGAGAAAAATAATTGAGGTCATATCATGGAGTTTAACATTTTTGTAACTGAAGATAATCTTTTTAATTGGAGCATATCTTTGTCTTATTATTATGAGTAGTTCGTTGGGCTAGTTCTGTTGACGAATTGGTTTTTTTGTTCTAAAATATCCTCAAGTTGGAGTGTTCATATGACCCTTTATTGCTAGGTCGCATTTCACATATATGAAGAGTCATGCAATATAATTTTAAATAATGTTTTAGCTCTACTATGCTATTATAAGATAGAGAGTTAAGTGATGGAACTAGGGTGAGTTTTAGTACAACCATTTATTTTTGCGCCGCAGTGTTAAATTTTAAAAAAAAAACTTGATTTTCGTAAATGCATCTGATCAATGAAATTGTGTTTCCGACATTGTTTAGTTTTCCTTAAATGCACCTGGTTATGTCCCAATTCCGTCCCTACAGTTCAGTAAAAAATATCTCAGTAAAATTATCTGACTATTACGAATGTATTCATGAGACAAAACCTCAATATCTAAGAAATTTAGTGAACAAAATCACGAATAGTTAAAGTATTCATGAGACAATATCTAAGAAATTTAGTGATCAAGATCAAATTTTCACTATTAAGAATACATTCCTAGTTACTTGGCACACAATATATTTGAAATGAAAACATTAGTCTTTTCAATTGACATAGTTTTTGTCACATTTTGGTAAACCATAATGGTCCATGAACATGTTCTTGTTAGATGATAGGTTAAGGATCAAGCCTAATTGTGAGCTTGAAGTCCATTAGGTTTTGGGTTATGATTGCTTGTTTAGCTGTTTGATAAGATATGTTATCACTATAAATACACATGTAATGTTACTTGTGTAATCACAAAATACACATGTAATGTTACTTGTGCGCTTCTTGGATCGGGTTCGTAAGATTGTTCGCAGCAATATATCGGCCCCGAGGGGTCACGATTATGTTTTCGGTAGAATAGGGTTTGCTATTCAGAAAGGGGTGGCGGCGCAGCTTGTTGCCCGCTTACCTACCACCTTGATGTAAATCCCAATTTTATATATTAAATTCCCACGTTCAATTAAAAAAAATAAAAAATAAAATAAAAGATCTATTTACTATTTAACATGTTATCGGAGCAGTCAGATCTTCAGTCCTAGGGGGCTACGTTCACCTATCATCTAACAGAAATTAGTACAGCTAAGCCCATTGTTTACCTAAGATATACTATATTTGGCTTAATGTGTTTTTGTATTGTTATTTGTTATCTAGTATTGAAATATAAATCACTCACATACAGGAAAGTGATTGTCTAGTATAGTATGTTGTATGTAATGTAAATATGTAATAATATTTGTTAGCTAAGCCCATTTTGGTTGGAAAATGATTGTCTAGTATAATAATTAGAGTAGGATAATCAGCTATAAAGAATGGGCTCAAGAACATATTGTTCAGATGTGTTTTGGCTTTTGATTGTCAATTAGTTAAGGTTTAATATAAAGAACCCTAAGTAATGAGATACTCATAATCAGCTTCATTTATCCGAACACTAGTAACTGATTATCTATTTTTGAGAACACAAAATTTAGTAATCACTTTTAAAATGCAATCCATTTCCCCTATATATATTTTTCAAGAATATATTGTAATATAAAGTTAAGTGTTTATGATGTATTAGTAACTTAAACTTCTGATACTATGTTGTACCAGAAAAAAGAAGTTGGGAACTATTGTTAGGCCTTAACCTATTATCTAACAATTTCAATGTTTCATTTGTCTTTGTAGTCATCTGATCTATTTTCACTTTTTAAGATTATGAACTAGACGAAAATAAAACTTGTAATCTCAAAATTGCTACATCTGGCACTTAGCATGTGGATTGTGGATTCAAACCTTTTAAACCCATAAAGCCCATGAATGAGACAATAGGCTTGAATGGTGAAGTGGGGAACACTCATTCTAAATCTGGTGGATATGCATCAACCACTTGTAGCACAACAATGCTAAACTTCAGTACAAAATGAGACAACCTTAAAGGCCAAAATATGAACCACAAACAACCTGAAACTCCTAATATTTTTGCCAAAAATAATTACACGGAAAATGACTAAATTTCCTAGTTTAATTACATGCAAAAGATCAAGTGTATTAGATAGCCAAAACGACTTTCCAGTTCGATCCAGTATTCCAACACTACCACCACCAAGGAGGTACCTGATGGTACAAAGACCCTGTAAAACCAGTAAAACAAAAGTTGTCAATGAAAGGGAATAAGTCCAAACGGTTCGAGCAAGTGAGCCCAGTGCTTTGTCGTAAAAAGAAAACGGATAAAATTTAAAGTTCTCACCATCTTGATCAGAATCATAATCAGAGTCATAAGTGTCATTCTCATAGGATCCAATATTCTGTGATTAAATAAGAAACAGATGAAAATTTTACACAACGAAATTTACAAAAGATTCAATTTCTAAGTGAACAAACTCTTGTAAAAGGTTTTAGTTCAACACTAATCATCGTTCTTGTAAAATGCCAAGAACACAATAATTTATTCATTACTTTGTAAAATACCAACAATTATGTTTATAAACGAATTTGAGTATTTAGTATTAACGTAGTTAGTTTTATTTTCAATTTATAAGATACTTTGTTTAAAAAGTCAATCAAGAGTTTATGATATAACATTATAATAAAACAAACACAAACCTTGTCGAATTTCCCAACCTCTGCAGAATCTGCCTCCTCGTCAACCTACTCAAAGAGCAATTTAAGAATCATATTAACATGAATTCTTTCAAAAACATATATTTGAATTAAAGAAACACCATCATTGAATTGACAATGTTCAATTTAATTTGAGGTTTGGAATATAAGTTCTTATTTTAGTAGCATCAGTCATTTCTCAATAACACTTACACATGAATACATTTGATCTTCTGATTCTTTAAGTAGCTTTTCGTTATGATCATCATCCACCTTCTTAGCTTTAAGTTTATATGATAGCTTTTCCTAAAACGGCATCACAAAAGTGTGAGTATTATATGTGTTCAAAGATCAGAAGAAAACCAAAAACACGATATCAAAACTTTTACAAGATTAGTACCTCAGAGGACATGTTTTTCCATGTTTCAAACCCTTCTCGATCCATTTCAAAGAAATTTTGACTGTCGCAGTCCTTCATAAAGCTTTCCCTGCAAACCAAGAGTACATGTTTTATTAAAAATCAGCACACCATATTTTAGCCAAATACAGCAGCATGTGTGCATCTCAACAAATGAGCAATCATTGTCCATATTTTTAGCCAAAACACAAGACAACACATTTTAGCGAAATAAAACAGAAAGAATACATGTTGGTTGTCCCACATTAGATAATCACTTTTCAAAAACAGAGCCAAACACCCCCGGTTTTGGTGAACAATTGCTATTACTTTCAAAATGTAGCATTTGTATTAAAAGTTATCTGCTTATTGTTCACTGAAATAAAAGCTATTTTGATTGAGCAGTACCATAAGGGGGTGTTTGGCTAACCTTCACAAAAAATCCAATAGCTTTAGCATAAAGACCTTTTTAGTTCTTCAAAAAGCTATTAAGCACTTTCAGTGAATGTTTTTGGGTAGCTAATTGTATTATAATACTACCATAAGCTAAATACCAATTCAAAACAGCTTATTGCACTAACAAATAATCATATAAAGCTCAGAGCAACCTCAAAACTACTTAAACAAACATTTTAAAAATATTAACTATTTGCAACTAGAAATCAAATAAAACATGATTAAAGGAGCCAACAAATACAACAATTCACAAAATTCATAAACATGAAAAACAAAATAAACGTAACTTATAACAGGGATTAAAGCAAAATTACATGAAGAACCGAAATTCTGATCTTGGTTGATCCTTAAACTTCTCAGCATCCCAAATCACATTCTCCACCTTTTCGGCTTTCAATTTCTTAACACCCTTTTTCATATCACATTCACATTCATGCATATCCACCAATGCAACCGCTACCGAAACCCCACAACTTTCACTGCACGTTAAACCTCTCTTAAAACATAAACACAATCATACATTGCAAATATATATGTAGCCTATTCTAAACACCTTAGCTACATTAAAAAATAATCAGGTACCAAAATACCAAAGCCGTATACGAGGGCGTGCGATGTGTGCTACCGCAAAGGGCGTCAATTTTTTAAAGGCCTCAAAATATATATTAGGGGCCTCAAAGTTTACATCCAACAAAAGTTGTGAAAGCTATACAATTTTATGTTGCATATATTAGTGAAAACTTAAGATAGATCATCAAAATACTAAGTATTTGGTCTCGATAGTTGGGCATAATATATTCTTGACCATCGTATTTACTATTTAGTTACGTATAAGATTTCGCACAGGGCCTCCGTTTGCTAAGCTACGGCACTGCAAAATACTTATCTTAAAGTGCTTATTGATACATAAACAGCTGTATCTAAATGCTCAAAACTATACCAACCAACCTAGTACGCTGTATCGGGTGTTTTATATGTATTCTAAAACACAACAAACGTAACATAAATAAAGGGAGATGTATACCATGTTTGAAAGGCACTGCCATCAGGACCACGACGCAATGCATTGACTCTTTTTCTACTTCTACTTTGATACGCCATTAATTGTGTTACTACTTTTTTAAGCTTTCTGTAAATCTTTATATTATTCCCTTTTAGGGGTATAAAATGTTTTGTTTGGCGCAAGATAGTGGAGGGAATATTAAGTTACTAAAATGCGCCGGCGGGTTAGTTGATATTTTAAGTTAAAAAGGTAAAAAAGTTTAAAAGGGGGTATTTTTCCGGAAAAATTTTTGGGGGAAACGTGTTTCCCGCGGTAAAGTTAACTATTTTTTTTTAAATATAAATAAAGAACGTGGGGAAATGGAGAACAGGTGGAGTGATGTGATTGGTTTCAGGGTTTTGAAGTATTTGCACGCGACCGTGCGCCGTCGAATACTTTACCTCGTAACATGCTAATATTGAAATGTTTGTAGTTTTCCAGTTTTGATATATCGACAAATATTTTTTCCTTAAAACGACTATTTTTGTATAATAATCGTCACTTTTTTCAGTTTTGGTTCGATCAGATCAAGATTGAATGCCAAACTCTGTGACCTATGAACTTTATGAAATGAATTTTAACAATGATATAATAATAAATCGATGGTGAAACCTAACTCCGTGCAATTTTAAATTATCATAGCCAACGACTAAAAGATGCTACATGACCAACATTTTAAGACTTAGGTCGACACTGTTTAATGAACCCGGCTAGCTCAAGCTATTTTTTGTTTATTTTATTTGACATAATGTATTTGGTGTTAAATTTTCAGTGTTTAAGAGTTGTTTAGAGTAGGGTTGAGCATCGGGTTAAACGACCCGACCCGAACTAATAAAAACAAAAATAGAAAATCATGAAAATCCTAAATCGAAACCGAACCGACAGGCTATCGGATCGGTTTGGTTTTGTGTCGGGCCTTTGATGCTCAGCCCTAGTCTAGACTAAAATTTAAAGGTTTAACACTTGTTTGAAAATGTTTAAGGACTGTTTGGATACATCTAAGAGCAGTGGGTGTTGCAACTATGGATCTGCGTTATGGGCTAACTTGGCCTGCGTTAAGAATGAGTTACAACACCGTTTTCATGCGTTAAGGCATGCTTTAACACCATAACGCTAAGTTAAAGGAGATGGTCATAGTGTTTTATAGAGAGATGTTATGGTTGAGTTATGATAAGAGATGTTTTTTTTAGTGTTAAGGTTGAAATGTTAAAGCTGATGTGTCACTGATGTGGCGATGTGTTAAGTTATAACTCGAGGTTACTACTCCCTACGGGTTGTTTGGATTGAACTTTACAAGTTTAAGAGCTCTTATGCTGGTGCACCCACGATTCAACCCCATTTATATAATCAAGTTTCAAGACGTTGCATACAACTAGAGGTTGTCATTTGAAACATATCGGCCAAATATGAGTCTAATTCTGTAAATAACTAGTATGAGATGGGTCTAGTTAAGTCTTCATAAATATTATAGATAAGTTTAATTGGATATTTGATAGAAAGTGCAATTATATAATAATTACCTAACCAGTCTAATAGATCAATTTTTTTTTCCAACTTTTTCATATTTTACTCAAAAACCAAGAAAAAATTTATTGTCAACTCGACCAAAACGCATATACACCCAGACCCATTTAGACCCATATTTCTAGAAGATCCATCTAAGCTTGAACCCGTTTAGGTTCAAACCATCTAAACATGTGACCCAACCCGACCCACTTATTTTACCACATCTACATACAACTCTCATATGTAACATTTATATGTATGGTTTATACATGTGTAAGTGTCAACTATTTGAAAGATAGATGAAAATATAGGAAAATTTTAAAACCAATACTTCAAAAATCAACATAAGAAAGTAAAACTAAAACTAGTTTATAACTCGTACTTCAATTTTGATATTTATTCGATTTTGTTGACCAACCAAATTATAAAATTATTTTACAATAGCTTACAAGAAAAAATAAATAATACTTGCGTAATTTTGTTTTTAAAACAAATGTGATTCAAAGTTGACTTTCATTAGTCAACTAACATGCTTAATTTTGCTGACTTGAAAAAACTAAGCGATATTATTGGTTTATCGAAGAACATTTGATTTTTGTTGCGTAAAATGTGCTTTAAAGTAGTGTTTTATTAGATAAAAGTTAGTTCAATAAGGTTTTATGCATCATTGCACATTGAGCATGTAACAAGACCACCCAATGAGTACACGAGTCTCGGGTTGTTAAGTTTAGCGGTTGTCAATGGTTTATGACAACGATTTAAAATTCGGGTTGGCCCGGCTAGTTAAACTGCGAATTGGCTTGATCACCGAAAGCCAGTTTTGAGAAAAAAAATCGTTTGAACCGCAAGTTAAATCATTAAAAAAAACTCAACCGGGTCGATTGAAAAACCGGCTTTTATTAAAAGATCAACTTGTTTGCATCACCATTTATTGAGTTTTAAAATGCTTTAATGCACACGATGGAAAATGTATACGAGATAGGGCTGATGACGGCTAGAAAACCGGACCGAACCAAACCAACTAAAACCGGACTGGACCGAAAATCTATTTGGCCCAAAGCACGGACTGAATTTTTCGGTCCGGTCAGGTTTACCTGTCTAATCTAGTCCAATCAAGTATAAAGCCTGTTGCGACTAAGTCTGGACTAGACCGAACAGCGAATATCTGGAAAAAGGCGACTGGAATATGTTCGCGGGATTTTTCGATTCGGTTAGCTTCGCAGTCTGTTATGTCAGCTACAAAGTAATAGTCGCTTGAAAGCAAAATCCAAATATCATCATTCAGGTGAATAAGCTAATTTAGTTAACTTGTATAGAACACACTTAAATAATATATTCAAATATAGCATCTGCCACTAAGGTTACAATCATAAAGACGTAAATACATCTTTTTATATAACACACTATGTAACTTACGTTTGACCTGTTAAGAGACTCAAACATGATACAATTGGAATCAAGACCAGCATAATCTGATCTAAATAACCAATATAACGAATTATTTTACACCATAAACCAACCAGAAGAAATCATCCACACCCCAAACCACAAATGAATAAAAACAAACATAAATAATGAAAAAAAATCACATACTAATGGTACCTCGTATTTAATGGCTCGGGAGGTTGCGGATTTGATTTCTTCTTGTTATGTTTTAAGGGTAGCGATACATGAATGAAACCAAACTTCTTCCTAGAAGAAAAGAACTGTTTCTCTATTCGTCCTTCTTTATCAACTTTCCTAGAATCATGAAATATAAGACCACTTTGTTCACGAAGCATATGACTCAAAGATACATCATGATCTCTTCGAGTTTGACTTTCAACATCATCTCGAACAACTATATCATCTTGTACGATCAGTTTTCTGCTCAAAATATCGCCAATTGAAACACTTGAACGTAAAACAGGCCTGGATTCTTTATTGATCAAATTTGAATCATCCCCAATCAATGGACCGTAAACTTTAGGAGCACGAAAAGGGTATGAGTTTCTGCTTTTTGGATTACTGGCTGACCTTCCTCGGAAAAACCCGTTTCTTGATTCAGGATTTCTTCCAATTGCATCATTTGTTCTAGGCCCTGATCATGAGCAAAAAGTATTTCTTTAGAAAGTATAGTATTAGGTGCCATTTTCAAACCATTTACTTATCAGTGGGTTGATTATGGACTTATGGTTATGTTTTATCTTTAACGAGTCAAGAAGATATAATAAAAAAGTTAGCTTACAGGGAAACATGCTAACAGGTTTAAAGACCTGATAGAGAATTTTTATGACAACAAATAAGTTAGGTTAGTAACTTTTAGAATCAAATTAGAAATTTTTTACTGCTTATAAAAGTAGTGAAAATGGCCAAAAAAAACCTTGCCCGACTCATTTTGACCCACACCAAATACTTTCCCTTACCTAACCAACTTAAGTGAAGTATTACCTAGAGCCTCTTCAAGGGTCTTTCGGCTGAACTTAACATCATTGCTTTGATCAAGCGAGTTCTTAAGAAACGCCATTGTAGACAGATTAACATCCTTCCTATGATAATCACTTCTCCTCAAAACCTCGTCAGCTTTTTCCGCCTTTTGAGCAAGTGCAGAGTACTCTTCATAAGAAAGTGTTATTCCTTCACGAATCAAGGGTTTATCGCCATCGTTTTCAGCAAGAGCCACAGCTTCCATAGCTCTTGCAGCTTCCTCCATCTTTTTAGCTGCAATTAATCTCATTTCCACCATCCTTATACTCATTTTTGTGTGCTCAATCTCAGAAGTCGCCTTGATCACCTCATATTGTGCAGCTTCTTCCATTTTCCTAAATTGTTGTGTTTCAAATGTTAATTTCTGTGGCCCATTTGAGACATCTATCGATTCTTCAATCACACGTTTAGTTTCTCCTTTTTCAGATAAATTCTCTTTATGGGATCTCATTTTTTTGTTTAAAGATTCAACAGAAGCACGAATCATAGCAAGATCATTAGTGGTCTTGCTTAGATTTGACTTTGCTTGTTTTAGCTCGGTTAATATGACCCCGGGTGGCAATGGGACTTGACACAATGTCAAACTATCCATTGACTTGTCAATGGGTGCCGTGGTTCCTGAATGTGGATTTGAATCCGGTCTTGTCATGATTGATGAATCTTCTTTCATTTGGTTGACTTTTAGTCCTTCCATAACACTTTTTGCTGACTCGAGTTCTCGTAACACCTCTAGCGTTTCTTGTTCTTTGTTGATCAGTTCTTTTTCTAGTTCTGCTGTTTGTTTCTCTACTGTTTCCATGTCAATGCCGTCAAACTCATTCTGTTTAACAGAACGATAATGTTAGCTTATATCTTGTTTTCTAGAAACTATATCCATTAGTTTAGATTTATAAGTTATTAGTATACGATATTGGAAAATTATTAGTCTATCGCATAAAACGGACTAAATGAGGTTTCGCTAGAAAGTGCAATAATCAGATAATAAGTTTCTCTTAGTGTTTGACAAAGATCATACTTTTGTGAAGAAAAACGGAGATGCGTATGTAAAATCAAAGTAAAATTCAGAGTCAAAGGCAGATGGATAGGTAATTTAGTTTTATCATCTTATACTAATATCAGAAGCAGAATAAACCAATATCACAAGTTTGAGTGACAACGATAAAAGCTAGTCATGCTCAAAATGGCCATCCAAACAACGTACTGACCTTTAATCACTGTACCTGGTTTTGCACAAACATTATAATTGTAAAAGGGGTAGGTTATTTGGTCCCCTTTTTTACAAGTGATACCTCCTTATTTTTATAAATTTTTTTATATTAAAAAACTATAAAACTGATAAAGTTTATTACGTCAAAAGTATTAAACTAACATAAATAGATAAGAAAAACTGATAAAAAACTATGTGGTACCGTAAACAAAAATAGCACAGAAGTAAAGGATGTAAAAAATGCATACAAAGATGGGTGGTACCAATAAAATAACCCAATATAAAAAGTAAGAAACAATATTCCAACTTTTTAAAGTGTGATATCTCTGTCAGATCTTTTGCGACCATTATATCTTTTGAAACTAAACTTGACAATAATAGGTACAAAAACACGCTTTTATTTAAAGCTAGTTGGATGTTCGTTAACTTATCTTGAAATAAACTAAAGGTGAAATAAAAGTTCAGTTAGATACTGATTCAGAATATGTCTTAATAACTTTGTTTCTTTTTTTTTTTTTTTTTTTTTTAAAAACTTTACTATGGATGAAATAAAAGTCACCTCGCGTTCATGATATGAGTTAACTCGTTCCATTCGTAATATTGCTAGCTACATTTCTTAATTTTACTAATTAAATCTGCTAAAATAAAACATAACTCAAATCAATATGCTATATTCTAAAAAGTAGGGGTGAGCAGAAAAACCGAAATATCCGAATAAACCGAAAACCAAAACCGAACCGAACCGAAAATAACCGAACCGAACTAATAACCGAACCGAATTTGCCAAAACCGAACCAAACCGAACTTTTAATTCGGTTCTCGGTTTGGATATGGTTTTAGTAATCATAACCGAAAACCAAACCGAAAACCGAATTCATATAAATTTATATATTTTTTATATATTTATATATATAAAAGATCAATAAAACATTATTTATATATATATATATATATATATATATATATATATATATATATATATATATATATATATATATATGAATAACAATACAATTTTATCATAATATTAAAAAATACTTTTTATGTTTGAAATAACTTTTTTGGCTAAATATATTTGTATATTTTTCTTTTTTTTAAATAAAGTGTGTAATTCGGTTAAACCGAAAACCGAACCGAACCAAACCGTACTAGAATTCAACCAAACCGAACCGAAAACCGAATTTGAATTCGGTTTGGTTTGGTTTGGTTCACGGTTTGACCCTAAAAAAACTTTTAACCGAATTAACCGAACCGAATTAACCGAATAACCGAAAACCGAACCGATCAACACCCCTACTAAAAAGTAGTGTGAATTTTACATTCAGATGTGTTTGGTAATGCTCATTAAAATTGTTTAAAAGTTTTTCTAAATTACAGAAGAAAAAAGTCTAGAATAATTAACGCCATGCATACTTGTTGTGCAAAAAATTAATAACATATCAACATACAGCTTAAAATAAATTAGAAACCTTAATTTTGAGAGTGTTTGTGTTTAAGCACTTTCTCAGCTTATCCCGTTACCAAAAATGCAATGAGTCATAACATCAAAAGGATACACGTAGTTTAAAGAAAAGTCTACATGTTTTCAAAAAGCTGGTTAAAAACTGCATATAAGTTGTTACAAATAATCTTTAACACAAACACACCATAAGAAACATATGAAAACAAATGTAAGAATGAGCAAAGAAACTAACACCGGCAAGTCGAAGAATATGCAGTGGAATCCATGAACCACTTCCACCAAACCGATTCACGGCCTCCTTAACTGACCCAAAAGGAGGCGATGTATCAATCTCAACTCTAGGATTCTCCATTTTTTCGGAACTGTGTACATTTTCCTCCATGTTTCAAAGCAAGCAATGGTGAAAAATGTAACTAATGAAGTAAATATATATGAACAACTTTGTTATGAATTATGAATATGATAATGATGGAAGAATAGGAAGGTTATAATTGTGTTGGAATTGTTAGCTGGTCCCATGCGTTAATAGCGGGTCGAGAAGGTGTGAAATTGAGTGAGTGTATACATATGTGTGTGGGAAAGCATGCAATAGTGGGAGGGACAAAAGTGAAAGACATGAAGGCACCTTCACTCTTTTTTTACACTTTACTTTTCTATATCATATGTTTATAAGATTTGAAATTTTTATACGAATTTTGTCGGTAATATCGGGTATGGATGACCAAATGGCTTGTAGTATAGCGGTATAGCTAGGTGATGCGACTCTTAACAAGTGATTATCTTTAGTGATGATGCGTTTGGTGGTCTGAAGATGGAGATTATCTTTAGTGATGATGCGTTTGGTGGTTTTGGAGATGGAGCATTTACCTTAGTACGAGTATTTACTTTTGTGGTAATATGTCTTGTCATTTAAAGCATTTTCGTTCTCAATTTAACTATTGAAAAAAAAAAAAAAAAAAAAAAAAAAAAAACCCTTAATTCACTAAACTTCTATCTAACACTATGTTTTGTCCACAAGTATTTATTGCAAATTGACAATGCTAAACTTTTTGTTAAACATGTCGTTGTCTATCAGATAACCATATGCAGTGTGAACTAGCATTAACTTGGACTTTTGATGAAGCCTCCATGTTTCTGCATTCCCTATTGCCATTGTGTGAGGTGAGGAGTTTTTATGCACAGTGGATATGGATATGTTTGTGACAAAGGAGGAAATGTAGTCAATTGTCTAGGATATCCTTAATTGCTTAGGTGAACTGGTGAAATAAGAAGTCTTAGGGGGGTTGTTTAAGCTTATAAGTGAGCTTATAAGCTTATTTGATTTCGGCTTATATTTAATAAGCCCATGACTTACGTAAGTTTATCATATGATAATAAATTTATATATGATAAACTTATATAAGCTCTCAAGTCACAAAATAAGCTGGAAAATTAAGGCTTTATGGAAACACAAATAAGCTTATAAGCCACATATAACTTAAACAAACACCCCTTTAAAATGACTTGTTTATACATGAATTGTACAAAGAATAGTAGTCTATATAGAAGTTTGTATGTTGTTTTGCTTATTTGTGTTGTTTGTGATGGTGTTTGGGATGTCCATTCACATCAACATACAATAATAGTTCATGTACATACTTGTTTGAAATTTTATATTTTACATTTTCAAAACTAATACTCCGTAATAATAATTGCCAAATCACATTAGACCGACAACGATACTTTATCGAGCCATGTTCAATACCACAAAGCTTGGTTAATAAGGATTACAGAGGTACCGGTGTAAGGTCGTGCTAAACAAAATGTTAATTTGGATCTATGTTCATTGCATCATGTGTGTCCAATTTTAAAATTTTAATTTTATTCTAATTATAGATATTTTAATTATAAATATTTATCAAATGTGTATTTTTTTTTGCTGGTTGTCTCGCTATTGTTTTCTGCTTGTGCATTTACTTATATATATATATATATATATATATATATATATATATATATATATATATATATATATATATATATATATATGCGCGCGCGCGCGTGCGCGTGCGTGTTCGTGTGCGTGTGCGTGCCGGTCTTCTACACCAGCCAGAGGTCTTCCTGGAAGCAGTCTCTCTACCTTCAGGTTTATCCTGGGGTAGGGGTAGGATCTGTCTACACCCCACCTCCCACATACCCCGCCCTGACGAGATTGGGTATGTTGTTGTTGTTGAATAGTAAACAATAAATTAAAAAAAAAAAAGAAGCAAAAATTAAATGTTTATTATTTATCAAACAATAAACAATAACAAAAAAATTGCTATTTACAGTTTATTTATAATTACAAACATAGTCCATAAAATATTGCAAAATAGGTCCTTACCATTTACTCTCGGTTACATAAAAAGTCCTTGAGTTAAATCTAGGATGTTTGTGTACAAAAATTACATAAATATCCCATCCGTTTTACGTGTATTGCAAAAAAAAAGTCCCTAAATTTGCAAAAAAATGTTTCTTTTGTTACTTGCGACTACATAAATAGTCTCGGCTAAATCTATGGACTTTTGTGTGACAAATACTTGCGACTACAGTTTTACAGACGCAATCCTTAGATTAAATATGAGAAGTGGTTGTGTGAGGGAAAATTACATAAATAGTCCTTGTAGTTAATTGTCAATTTCAAAAATGATCCTTGAGTTAAATTTAGGACATGCTTGTGCAAGAAAAAAAAATAGTTCATGTAAAACCTCGTGCCCAGCAACAGAGCGCGGGAAAAAAGGTCGTCGTTATGAATAAATGTTTGATTTCTTATTATCAAATTAAATAGAGCATGGCCTACGATATAGTATTAGGGATGTGCATTTCGACCCGAATCCCGGAACCGAACAGGAATCGTACCGGTACTGTACTGAAATGGTACCGATCCTCATATACGGTAGGGTACCGGGACTACGAAATAAGGTGAAAAAAATCGGGACCACTAATTCAGTACGAGAACGGTATCAAATCGGGAAATTCCTGAAAAAACGAGGAAAACCTGATTTTCCGGTATCGATACCGATACTGGTATCCAAATCTCGTTCGGTACGGTACCGGTACCATTAATTTATGCTCGGGAAAAAATCGATACCACTAATTCGGTACGGACCGATATGAGACCGATACCGTGCTCATCCCAATATATAGTATGTAACATAATAATTTTAGCTAGATACATTTTATACCGAAAAACTGATCCTTAAACGTATGCATAAGAATTAAGTAAGAAATGAAAAGGTACTCCATGTGCATTATATTTGGAAAATGATTGACAAACCATCAACATATTTATTCTAGACAAGACCACCCACCAAAAACTTTCGCACGTCAACGAACTCAAGTTACTATTCACCAAGTAGTGATCATTTTTAGTTCGAGTAATCCATAATTACCCGGAAGAAAACACAAATGCAAAGACACTTATTATAATTTGGGAATACCTTTTTTTCCCCGAAAAATACTAGATCCACCTACACTTTACAAAATTTTTCCCACACGCTGACGTGGCGGAGTGTTGATTGGTTGGTTTTCTGTGGGCCACAGAAAACCAACCAATCAACACTCCGCCACGTCAGCGTGTGGGAAAAATTTTGTAAAGTGTAGGTGGGTGTAGCACACCTCTTTTTCCCCTGCATGTACATCTATACTACTTATAATACACTAGACGAGTACCCGTGCATAGCAACGGGATTTTATAGCGACAAATAGTTTATTGATAAAAAAAGTTTATAGGTTATAAATGAAAAATAATAAAAGTTTGAAGATTTGGGAATTAAACATAATGTTATGAAACCCGGTTCGACCCGGGTGGTTCAACCGGTTGAACCGTTCCGGTTGAAAAACAGGTCGATTTAAACCGGGTCAACTTGTTAGGTTGGGTCGAAAATGGGTCAAATTAAACCGGTTCAACCCGTCGGGTTTGAAGCGTCCCGAGTCAACCCGGTTTGTTATTTGTATTAATTGTTTTAATTGGTTTTAAATGAAAAAGAATAAAAGTTTAAAGATTTGGGAATTAACGTAATGTTTTGAAACCCGGTTCGACCCGGGTGGTTCAACCGGTTGAACCGTTCCGGTCGAAAATTTGGTCGATTTAAACCGGGTCAGCTTGCTAGGTTAGGTCGAAAACGGGTCAAATTAAACCGGTTCAACCCGTCGGGTTTGAAGTGTCCCGGGTCAGCCCGGTTTTTGATTTTTATTAATTGTTTTAATTGGTTGTACAATGTGTATAAATCATTGTACTTTTAAGTAATGGGGTGTTTTAATAAGAGTATTAAATGCATTTCAATATTTCCTTATATACAGTTTTCAACATTTCACATTTCACTTTTCTTGACTTTTCCACTTTCACCTTTGACCATTTTTGCTTTATAGGTAGTACTAGCTTATAGACCCGTGGAATCCACGAGATTTTAAAGGGTTTTTTATTAAGAAAATGTAAGTACGTGAATAAAGTAAGAAAGAATAACGAACGTATACGTTATGAAATTTTCTTCTATCGGAAAAATAAGTTATAAGTGACTGAAAGTATAAAATGCAATGATTGTAAATATCTGTGTAACAAACGTTGTTTGCCTCTTGATCTCCAATATGTTTGTCTTGATAAGCAAATGCATGTAGTGAGCATTCTAACACTTCAACAAAAGGTCCATTCCGTCAACACCTAAAAAAAATCTAAGTTAAATAATTTTGGGATTTATAATAAGTGCACATAAGGAAAATGTCACAAAAGATGTAATATGTATACTATACATACCTATTGAGCGTTTAATCATAAACATTGAAAAACTTCTTTATATACAACATTTATAGTAGTTGTTGAGGAATTTATTGAACATCAAAATCAAAGATCAATAGACCTAAATATATACAATTATGTGTAATTGAAACATACAATTAAAATAAATAAATAAATATTGCATATTCAATGATCTATACATAAACATCATTAGCCCTAAATAGTATAATCATTAAAAAAACATATATATAAAAAAGAAATTATTAGAAAAAATGATAAAAATAGAAATTTACAATCGAAACCAAAAATAGGTTTGCCTCGAATCAGGATTATTGCCAGGTTTAGGGTTTGTCCAACAAAGATAATTAGAATAATCATTCGAACAAACTTACAATTGAATTCGAAAATAGCATTTGACTTGTATCATACAACATCCCGAATTTGCGGGTTTTTAGAGAGGGAGCAGAGCGTATATGAATTGATGATGGCTTTATTGCATACCAAAAATAGACGAAGATGTATGTGGCGTTACAATATTGGACGCGCTAAGAATTTGAACGCATTGATTTGCATTATGACCTACCAAAAAATGGATAGCTTTAGTATCAACATGAAAGTAGTAGCGCATAGGAGTGTTGTACACTTGAGAGCATTAAATATTTTAGGACAAATAGGAGCAAAGACATATTATCGCATTAATTATTTTGTTGCTTCATAGGTTTGTACATTATTCACGTTTATTAGAATAATAGCTTCTAGACCTGTGGTAACCAACGGGTTTTTAGATGAGATCGTGCAAAAAAACATTAGTGTTAAAACAAAGAAAGGAATATCAACTAATAAGTCAATGATAGTGTAGAGTACAATGCTTGTAACTAAAAATGTAATAAACGGCCATGCACGTGTGCTCCAATCTTGATAATGTAGATGAAAAGCAAATCTTGATAGTTTTGGTAAGGCAATGAGCATTTGTTGATAATCTAATAAATATAAGAAGAAAGTGTAAGTGAAACATTTTGTGTGATTGATAATATATGTAAAATCAAGAAAATAGCATAAATCACATCATATTCCAATTGGTACATACATATCAATACGTGATCATAGACCGTAAAGAACCTCTTTGTAGAGTACACTTTAGTGTTTGATAAATTACCATCTGGATCCGAAATAACAACCTTCAAACCCTTTTTGCTTTTGATGCGTGAAAGAGCCACGTATAACTTTCCATGTGTGAAAATAGGACGTTCAACAGATGGTGTTCTTAAAGAAATTTTGCATCAAGGAATAATAAGTAATAAGTAATAGCTTATATACCTGTGAAATCACGGGGTTTTTAAAGAAATTTTGCATCAAGAAATTATGTGTGAGAATAAAGTAAGAAAGAACACCGAACGTAAATAAGTTTCATTATTTTGTGATGGAATAATAAGTTTCATTATTTCGGGGTTGAAATGCACACAAGATCAAAATGAAATAATATTTATTCCTAGTATCATTATTTGGCTAAAGGCTTCCCCCGGTAAATGACCTAGTATCAAGTTTACAATCTGGTATGAGGATGATAGAAATTTGAAAACCAAGTCGCTTTTGTGATAACATGCATAAACCACATATAATGAATTCATGTATACCAATCCGTTACCATTGACCAGAATTATCCACCATGCACCCATGACCCCTTTTATTACGTCATCTTATAAATATGCAAGTGAAAATAAAAATAAAAATCGAAAAAAATAATAATTCAACTTTTATTCTTTAATTGAATTCCCTCAAATATCGATACAAAAACCATAATGAGAGTCTCTGATCAAAACGCAGCAGCAATCGATTGAAATCCATAACTATAGTAACTTCACCATCATAATCTCAATACCCTCCATCACAAAAGAGTGTACACGGGATGAACAACAGTAACATATAAATATGTGTGCTTCTGCATCGTGGCGCATTCTATCATAACACTGAGCAAGATGTTGAGCTCATTGAAAAGAAGCTCCCATTACCATGGCTATTAATGGCTCAGCAACCCTGCACAATTCGGTAAAAAAAAATGTGCAAAATGAGAACAAAACGTATAAAGTATGGCATAAACAGGTTTGCGTGTCGACCCGTTTAACCCATTTAACCTGCATAATAAAATATAAATAATTTTTAATTTAACATAAAAACCTTAAACGGGTTGACTCAACCCGAACCTATTAATTTTCGTGTTTGGTCGGAAATTGCCACCCTTAATGTTATCCATCTTACAACCTATTTCGGCCAATAATATCCATAAACATGAGAATATGACATTACATCAAATATCATTTTCATTACTAAACTTAGCAAACTGGTCATAGATCTGTGCTTAACATACAAGTTGATATTGCAATGAACTTTTATGGGTCAATATAACTTTATACTATACCCCGAATGAAGAAAACTTAGATTTTACTCGTAATGTTTTATTGGCATGTAATATTTAATAGTGAAGACTTAACATCTTAAACAAAAAAAAAAAAAAAAAACTTTACTAACCTCAGGAAGGTATGATGGTCATCAGGCCGAGGTGGCGGTAAGTCCTTATCAAGAAGCTTTTGTCGTGACTCATGAAAGGCTCTTTCCTCGTTTGCATTGCGTACATCATCTATCAAACCCGAAGGAACCCTCTAATCAGTTTTCCTCTTTCCCCTTTTCTTAAGTGAGCAGGGGAACTTTTTTGAAAACATGTGATTAACTCATATTTATAATAGGTATATTTCCATATCATAAAACGGGTTCAAATAAAGAATGTAGCTTAAAAGGGAACGGGTCAAATTGTATAAACTTTTCCCCGAGGCTTGTTTGAAAAAGCTTCTATTGTAGAGGTTATTGATAATATTATCATATGAAAAATTAATCAAATAACCATTGAAGGATGGCAAAATCATTACCTGAACAAAAGGCTATCATGGAAGGCTTGCTAACATGAATGGCGTTAAAGGCATACGACATCTATCACCTGAATGATTTCATTACTATTGTCAAACTCATCAAAAGAATTTATCAAATCAATGATATATCATTTAACCATTTTAACTAAAAAAATACATTAGTAATCAAATAAGTGTATGATGTTTGTGGTTAACTAACTAAAAAGATACATTAATCACCTTATTGCGAAACTTTCGGCAGCCGAGATACCACCATCCTTCTTCCTCTTGAATAAGGAAAAAAGTTCCAACAGCGAAGGACACAACATCCTACAACAGTACAACACAATTTTTATAAAATACGTTGAGTAAACAGATTGATGTTGTACTCTTATGTGTTAGCTATAACACAAAAGTGTTTTACACTTAAAAGTTTATAAGTAGTTTTACATACCCTATGAAGATCCAAAAGTTCGGCAATAATGCTCCTGTATGGAAACTTCTCTAGGAACTCTTCATGCTTCGAGAGCTTTGAGCCAATATATATCTTCGAGGTGGTTTTAGCACTTAGCATATTGATCCTTACCCGCCTTGGACGGCATACTACATTCATTACAATAGATGGTAAAAAAAGAATCTTGTATGATTTGCTTACATAGTATATTATTAACAGACGCCACTATGGGTGACCACTTCCTAAATGCCTCAATGTCATCCAAATCAGTTTTCAAAATGCTTTCCTTGCCGTTATGCATAAACAAATTGGTACCCCAGAAATCGTTTTGAACCGTCATTGAGCTGAGTTACAACGACCAGAAGTGCTAAGTATTTCACAGGATATCAGAATATCAATGAATTCATCAACGAATGTATCCATAGCATACAGTGAACATTATCATTAAAAAACATAAGCAATCTTGCACAAATATCATACACTTCTCAAGGTCCATTAGCTTTAAAGGTCTTTTTTTGCGCTTTACCATTTGTAGCGAAATTGTCCAATTCTTTTGACTCAATCACGTGCCTAATCTCATCTAACAGCCACAGTGTTCATGTTACATATACGTTATTTAGCTACTTACTGGTAAAGACTGGATACCTGGATAATGTATAATTCATGCTTAGTTTTGACAATTACATCTATTCTTTAGGTTCATACTTGGATAAACAAACAAACAAAAAAAAGTAAAAACTAAAAATCTAAGGCATAAACTACATAGAATCAGTTATACACAACTCCACTCAAACCTATTTTAGTATTATGAATTTATGATATTAGATTTTATAAAGGGCACTACTGGATAATTGTTAAGCCTATATTGGCGTTATATAATCTAGTAAACTCAATTAATTGTACAATATATTTATTGAAGTGAGAACTCCTTCTTATCTTTCAATGTAATTAACAGGAAACCAATCTGCTTTCGCGTTGCATTCACCTCCAACCCAGCCATTAATTTACACCTGTTACCAGTTTCTTTGTTGCCGAACTCATGTATTCAAACATAGCCGATAAATTCAAGATGACATTACAATTCACAAGATTCAAGAGCTGCATACCTTTTGATACAACATCATCACCAGCCAAGAAATTTAGCTCCATATAACATTCTGCATAATAAGAGGAAATAGTCGAAACATGATGGAAAAAAAACTATTGAAATGAATTTAGTTCATAAAAACAAAAGAAATAATTAGAAAGTTTAAATGAGATTTGTATAATTACCACTCCTAAAATGTAATGGACCCATCATTTGATCCATTTTGCATTGGAACAGGGCACACATTATTGACTTCTTCATATAAAAAGAGCTGGAGGAGTCTTGACAGTTGGTGCAGGAACTCCTTCAGTTCATTTTCTTTATGATACCATATGGTCTGTCATTAAAAAGAAATTAAAATCAGAAAATATATTACAAATTTAATTCAAGCACAATTAAATTGCACAAAACACACCAATTGTAAAAACTAATTCATGAATGCGGATTTCATCAATTTTTTACAGGGTTTTGCTACAACACAATCAAATTAACATAATCAAAGCAAAATATATTATAAATTAAATCGAAACAAAATAGCTGTAACATGTAACTTAAATCGAAACCCAAAAAAATGGAATTCGCAGGTTCAAACCAATTGTTCGGTGTGGACAACATAGAATTCACTTGCATAGTCATAGATCGAATCTAACCAATTTTCTCATAGAAAGAAACTGTTGTGGGTGGTTTTTTGAATCGGTAATAGAGATACATCAAAACTATTGTGGGTGGTTTATTGAAAAATACTTGTTTTTGGATGGAAAGGTAACTCGTTTGGGTATGAATTGTGAATCGTATGGTGTGAAAGAAGATATGGAAAGGATTGGATTTGTAGAATGGTTTTGAATTTTTGGATGTAAAGATAACTGGTTTAGGTTTGAACCTGCGTGTGTAACCCGTACCAAGCTCAATACAAAATCATCATACGTAACATGGTACTTTAACCACATTTTTTCCCAGCTAAGGAATTGTAAAAACATAAAGGTTCATAAATAATAGAGTTAAGTAACAAAGCTAACAAAATCATTGTGAATGATCGATGCATTCTATGTAATAATGTATGGTATTATGATACCTAGAAAACCACAAACACTAATTTGAAGTCCGTACAATAGAAGTCAACTCCTTTATTCTCCTTCCATTCTCACCTACAAATATAAGGTTCAATATCTGTGATTATCTTAACAGTGGTGCTTAAATTATCAGATAACATAATTTTAGAAAATTGAATTGGACTGGACATTTTCAACATCGATTTTTCAGTGTGTATGACTAAAATATGGCAAAACCTTTCTTAGCACATTATAGGTCTAAATAGAGACCAATATATGTTCATTTTGTCACCAAATAAAGCCGTACAAATTCAGTTCATCACCATCAACAAAAGTCAATTCTATGCAAAGTAATCCTCAAAAACAATGAGTAAACTTTTTTAGTTCTATGACGATGAAGCTACTAAAAAGAGTGCGTGCGAGCTTACCTTTGAGAGATACATAGCTTTTTTGAAGAGACGCAACACCAAATCACCAAGTATGACTCGGGTGAGCTGTACATAACAAAACCAACAATGCTTTAAGGATGATGACTACAACACTAAAATATACAAAGAAGATGTTAAAGATTTTAAAGCAACAACACAAGACAATATGACATACCTGAGATATGCATGTATCAAAATCAAGCGATCAATTACACCTTTTGGATTTGACACACATGCATACCAGTTGCTTTGCATATGACTGCAAAAAAAAATCATAGACAAAAATAATATTAGTATTCAATTTGAAATTTTAGGCACATATCCCCTTGTTTTAAGAGAGATTCGAGCATACCCAAATGTAAACACCTTGTGTTTCACATGACCTATTTTTAAACCACACCATTTGCCTTGCGTCATTGTGGACTATGATTCATCAACCTTTTTTGATCTCCTATAAAACCAAAAAACAAATTACTCGTAGTCAACACTGCACAAAATAGATATTAACTACAAAAGTTCTGGTTACATTTAAAAAAGGACATCAAAATAAAAGTTACAATCTGGTATATTGCAAGGCATTAGGCATGACATTTAAACATCTTAGGCATGACATTTTTGTTGCCTCATGATTCTTTATTGCCAAAAACTTCAACATTCTCGAAGCATATTGCTATTGTTGACACCATGGAATGTGATACAAAGAAGGGACTTATTATCTCAACTATATGATTCATTTATGCCTTTTATCAATCTTAACACTTATGTTTCTTCTAAACAACTGATCTGAACACATAGCGGTTTCCCTTAACACAAAACTCTCACCCATGCCAATACATAATTTACCAAAAAAAACTGCAAATTATTATTATTATTTTTAATCAAATTGATTTAAGACTAACCCAGTAATTACTAAATCCACCCAATTTGAAACTATAAATCTAAGAAAACACATAAAACCCAGATTAATGCAACTATAACTTTTACAATTAAGAAAAGAAGACCCAAATCAATTTAAATTAAATAAGTTAACTAAACTTATTACATGTTGTTGTGTAGAAACTGTCAAAAGCATCATCTATCTGGGTATCGCAACAACCTTCAAAGAAAAGACAAAATGAAAAACACCCAAATAACAGATACACTAAAAAAAATGAATCGGTGATGTCATAGAATGATGTTGGTGTTCTACATTCATACATAAACACTATAATAATTCAATTAATTAGTATAATCATTCAAACAAACTTACAATCGAATCCCAAAATAGCATTTTGAAGTTAACGAATTGTTCACAAAGATTTATATGAATTAATCATAGAAAACGCAATTGAACATGTAATCAGACACATCAAACAAATTGTACATAAAGATTCATATGAATTTATAACAAAAGAAATTAACGAATTGATATAAATTGGGCATAATCGAAAGTCAAACCTTTTAGAGCATCACACAAATCGAATCCTTTCCGTATTACAATCTTTGAGTGCTGGAACACACGTCTTTTTTTGAATGGGAGAGATTTGAAATATTGGAGAGGAAGATTTGATTTAAAACTTTTACTTGGGGGATAATGATTTGATTTTGTTTTGACTATAATTAAGAGTTGGTTACAAAGATCGGTGCCATTGAAGGAGTTAACAAAAATAAGTGTATAGTACGCAAAAATAAGTGTGTTGTAGGCAGAATATAATGTTGTACACATAAAATGAGCATAAAGGGAGTGTGCAATGGTGTATTGTACGCATTAAATCACCGACCAATTAAAATTAAGACACATCAGCGCATTGATTGCAAATGGTGCTTTATGGAGTTGTAAATTATTCTGGTTTATTAGTATAGATAGATAGATTTTGCACATTCTCTCTTATTTAATTTTTAAGATTTCCATATTTAAATTTTTAAGTAAAATACAAGTTATCAAACACAAAGAACAAGTATTTAAAGCACAATATTTTAAGGAACACATATCTCTTTCTTACAATTAATACACCCCATCACATATTAATACAAGTTATAAAACACAATACACAAGAATTTAAAGCACAATTATTTGTACATGTACTGCAATTCTGTCGACCTCCTTTAAAGACTACAAGGACCCATTTGATGTACCAAACGGACTCGAAAAATTATGAAACTTGCGTCATTGTTCTCGAAATAATTTTTTCAATAAAAACGAATATAAATACGTATAACTTTCACAAAGCCAATTTTTTTGGCAAATTCGATTCGTTTCGTGCTTTTTAGATTATGCCTACTCGATTTATTTGGCAAATTCGATTCGTCATTAATACAAATAATAATGCACATTATACAAATATTCAAGCCTGAACGGGCAACGGGGCAAATGGGATTTAGCCTGAACGGGCGCAGGTCAAACAGGCTCGAGCACGGGCTAAACCAAATTCTTAATATCCGTAAATTTATTGTAAAAAAAATATAATAAACTAAAATACGATTCTCCGAAAAATTATATTTCAGGGTACCCGCCGCCGCAACACGCAGGTTCCCTGCTGGTTATTACTAATGGGCAACTCACATAAATAAATATCACACTTAAAGTCAAAAATATCACACTTAAAGTCAATTCGAATTTAAAGTACTCAATTTATTATTATTATTTTTTTTAATTTAATGTATTTAAGCTATTTTTTTGTGATGTAAAGTTTTTTCAACTTTTTTAGATGATATCGATCATTTTATCTGATGAATTGGTAAACTTATGTGATATATCATTAAAACTGAACATTTAAAAGTCATTTCGACTAAAATTATGCTCGGTAATCCCTTTCAAAAATTAAAA
This sequence comes from Artemisia argyi, assembly GCA_030686995.1. NCBI lineage: Eukaryota > Viridiplantae > Streptophyta > Magnoliopsida > Asterales > Asteraceae > Artemisia > Artemisia argyi. Next base: position 160,461,186 of record CM060693.1, read on the forward strand.
AAAACCAACCTTGCATAAAAAAATAACTTCAATAGCATAAATTCAAGGAAAAAAAAGTTAAGTTAACCTAAAATTCAAATTAACCTTAAGTGTGATATATTTTTGTGCGGCAAATTATTAATTGTCAGATACTCTGGGTAAAATGTAATTAAAATATTTGATAAGCAATAGTTTTCATTTTAAATGTTTTGTGTGAAAATAACGACCATGCAGATTTTAGATTGAAATGACACTAAACGATTAGTAGTAACCTAACGTACTATTAAGTTCAAAGAAAAAAAAGAACCTAATGTATTGCTAAATTTATCTAAGAGTTAATTACATAAATTCAATATTGTTTGCCGGTTTTTGCAGATTTAGTCACTGAACTTTTTTTCACCATCTTCAGTAATTGAAGTTTCGAATTGTTACGGATCCAGTCCAATTCTGGCAAACCTCAGTGACCATTTATATAATTTGGCCAAACCACAATGACAATTTATGTAACGAAATTGAACTGGGTCCGTAACTATTTGAAACCTTAATGATTAGACGTGGTGAAAAAAACTGACCATTTATGTAATTCACTATTTATCTAATAATTATAAACAATTTAATGGTAGAAGAAAAATAATTGTGTGAAAAGGAACATAATGAAAAGGAGCGATGTGTAATTGATTTCCGTTAAAGGCATAGGCTTTTGCGTGATTGTAGGGATTAATCTCCGATTCAGCCCACCAACCAAATAAAGCCTTTTGAGTCAAATCAAATAAAGTTATGCTCAACAAAAATCTGACCAAATTAATCGTATGACAGTGAAAAATTAATTTTTTTTAACGGCAAGTTAGATACGTGACGCATCTGAGTGGCAGAACCCAACACGGATTCTTACCTAGAAGAAAAATCTAGTGAGGTTCGAACTTGAGACTCCCCAAAGCTCCTTAGAAGACCTCAGGTGCCCAACTGAGCTAAGCATAGTTTGGTTATCTTATCGTGAAGAAATAGTAATATATATATATATATATATATATATATATATATATATATATATATATATATATATATATATATATATATATATATATATATAGGGAAAATGTTAGCTACAATTAATTGTAGCTAGTTGGCTACAATTCCTTTGAAAAAACTTTTAATAATGTACAGTTCAGTCCCTGCAGTTAGACCCTGACACATATTTTCCCCCTGTCCCCACCTTTTTTTTCAAAGGAAATGTAGCCAATTGGCTACATTGTGTTGTAGCTATGTTTTCCCCATATATATATATATATATATATATATATATATATATATACATATATATATATATATATATATATATATATATATATATATATATATACTAGATTTCGAAGCCCGCCCGATGGGCGGGCATGACTTGTAATTATCGTTGTCATATTTTACTATGTCTTGTAATTTTTCAAGGAATAAATTAAGTAACGGTTTAAAATTTCATGTGGAATCGAGAATTATTGGTATTGGTTATTTTTTAGCCTCATAAGGTTGGCAACATATTATTAATGTTATGCCTAAGTCTTTCTTTCCATTTTTTGTACATAATAGTTTCTGTATAATGGCATGCATTCGTATACACTTTATCATTGGTAAGTGCGTAACATTCATTATTTAGTGTATGAGTTTGCTAAGAATTGAGAGACTAAAATTGTTTTGTTTGTCATAGTCAAAATAATAAATAAACAAATGACTTGAATACGTATTTAAAGCAAAGTAAAAGAAGGTATATATACATTTAAGAACACATGTTTAGTTTAATTGTTATGAGCAATGACTAATTATAATGACATACAAATTAAGTTGCAGTCTGTGTAAAACATGAAACACTGGACTTAGATTGATTATAGCATATGAAGAACTTGTTTGTAAACAATGTTTGTGGTGCAATTTGTGTAGTTACCGTCTTTGTCACCAAGTGAGTGTTCGTCTACAGCCACCATCTTTAGGATTTGATCCCTTGTAAACCTTATGTAATAATTTTCTATAACGAAAAAAGGTTGGTCATGAAGAAATTTAAAATGAATGAAGAGAGATAAAAGAAATAAGACTTCTTTGTAAACGACGTTTATTGATGAGTTTGGATAGTTTACGTGTTTGCCGCAACAAAGAACCTTCAATCATTTCTTGCTTTTAAATGTTTTAGGATTAATAAATTGATTTAAATATCAGACGAATGTTATAGGTTATGTACATTTGATAATACTAAATACGACAAATAAAATACTCTGTAACAAAAAGGGACATTATCTTATAACAAATTCGGTATATGTTGCATTAAAATAAAAACGTATTTTTTATGGTTAGTTGGTAGTTTGTGATTCGAGCCCACAGTGACACCTAATTGTGCTTATGCAAACCTCGAACCTTTGCTTTACCCAAATATTGCTTCTATTTTATTTCGGGCCCCTGTTGGTTAATGATGAGACTCGAACCCGAGACACCCTAAGGTTACCCTTGGTGACCAACTGAGCTAGCCGAGTTAATTAAAAAAAATAAAGAACATGTTTTACCCTCAATACCAAATATAATAAATAAACTTTCAGATGACGTGATATAAAGTGATTAAATAACTAAAAAAACGTTAAATGTTTAAATTTCATAAATAGTAAGACTAAGCGTAGTGGTGACCGCACAAGCGACCGTCATCTCAGCGTCAACTCAACTTTCTCTCTTAAACTCCACAAAGACCAAATACCTATAGCAAGGAGACCGCACGAACAACCAAAAAGAAACCCCACAAAAAATAAAAACACACACAAATTCTTTTATTTCTTCGGTTTATCAGTCGACCAAACAAATGAAAATATAGGAGAGACCGACCGCATGATTCGCTCTCAATAATGGAGGGACGCATCCTTAAATGGATGAATTGAGGAAACCGACCATAAAGTCGATCCTCCATTGCGATCAATCTAATAGTAACAACAAAGTTAAACATTTATATAAATCTTTAAATAACATTAATATAATGTTAAAAGATAAAACATGGATGATACAATAACATTGAATAACACAATGTTTATAACGATCATTAAAGTAAAACTGATGCGGTTATATGGGGAAGTGATAATCCAAGTCAAAAACTGATACATTTGATTGCAAAAAAGGAAGAATGCTAATGTCAAAGTGTAAAAAGTTAAATACAACAAAGAGATGGCTACCTGTCGTGAACCATTGTTTAGTGAATCATATTGTACTATTTAAGTGATGACCTACTATTAACATATACTCCGTAACACTAACCCTGCATAAATATCAAGGTAGAAGTAACCAAAAAAATCAGTATAGTTTAAGTCAAAAACTGAAAAAAGCTGGACATCACTGTGCCAAACCTTAGCTTTAATTTAGGTGAAAGTTTTATAAACTTTTAATGATTCAAACATATAGGATAATTTAATAGTGTTAATCATTAATATATATGTTGTGTAATAACCAAAAGGATGTTGACATACTTTGAAAATCTCTCACTGAACTAAATGAACAGGGAAGTATAACATGTAATATAAACTTAACATCCAACAAAGTGAGAAACAACAGCAAAAAATTATGATTGCTATGGTTGTGGAAAACAATATAACATACAATACACTACAATGATGTTTACAATGATTTGGTAAACTCTTACCTTATTGTGCCCATCTTAAGTTGTTGCTAATAAATATTAAATAATATACAACTCTAGTCATATGTTTGCTACACACTATGTAAAACGACCCAACATCAGATTTTTTCTCATCTTACATGCCCGTTAATCAAGTAATTGAGTGAGTCGTGATTAAATATTGCAATTGTTAAAAAGCACATTTGAAATTGCTTATTATAGTGTTTATCTGCTCACATCTAAGAAACTAAGCAGTTTGGGTAAAACCTTTGATGTTGAAGCAGATATGCATTTGAAAAGAAGCACTCCTAAGCATCTCTTAACATAAAGTTTGGTCGTTTTACAGAAACAAACATTTAGTCAGCAACAACGCTCTCTTCGGTCTTGTATGTGAACTTCCAACTACTGCTCTTGAAGGATGATAGACCGTCCTCATTGCCTTGCTACTGTTAAATATATCAATCCATGCTCCTATATATATATATATATATATATATATATATATATATATATATATATATATATATATATATATATATATATATATATATATATATATATATATAATCACTTTGATCATAACCTAATGCCAAACGCCCCCTTAGACATCAACCAAATTCATAATAACCAATGAGACATTTAACAGATAACCAAACAACATTCCCTGGTTCCCATGAAAAAATGTATGTGTAAGATGGATATCAAGTTTTATAATTTTTGAAGATGAGGTTGGCCTTTTTACCTGAGGTGGTTGACTAACAACGACGTGTATAGTGGTAACACAATAGAGAGCATATGCTTGTACTTGGCAATTAACCTGCACATTTTGATAATAGTTCAGTTTAGGTGACATTTTATCAATGTATTTGAATTATAAATATAGTAACTTATAATCCCATGCACCTAATAGCTCTTCCAGATGAAGTGAAGCAAATGGTCACGGATGCTTTCACCTTGATTGTTGCACGCACCTATAACTGTTTATTGCAACTTGAGGTCATATTATTTGGCTATTAAGGTTGGGATAAACAAAGTATGCTTCTGAGTTTTGATCCTCCGTCTGCATGTGCTTTGAACGAACTTATGACTTTAGCAAGTTCTGTCGCGATGTAGTCAAAAAGTACCTGTAGAAAACTAACGTCAGATCTTAGAGACCAAATATTGGGAAAGTAGAGATGGCAATTTCAATTTTCTTATGAATGGTAACGGTTGTGATTTATCTGGATTAATCAAATGGGTTAAAAGGCGCTCTAATCTTAATTTTAGCACATACAACCTCTTAATCCCTAATAGATTTCAATGCATCATATCACTAACATAAACATAGTTTAGCATATACGCTTTTTTATTGACTCATCATATACCCTTGTTTACATTTGAAGTAAACGTTTCTTATGACATTCAAAAATATTGTTTATGAAAAATGGTGAATCATACTTGTGTTGTTTATAAGACATCATAAAACGAATTCTTGAATCACTAAATATCATTTTATTCAACGGAGGATGCACCTTCATTTTCATATTTTTGAACCATTTGCGATAGACCTTTATAATTCATTATAGTTAATCTATATAAAAATATAAACAAAGATGATGAAATCAGTACACTGGATGGCTGGAACATGCTGAAAGAAATGATGAGCCGGTACGTAACCATCAAAGTAATTGCTTGAGAATAAGTACTATGGGCGGCAAGAGCTACCCTGAACAAACATAAATAATTTCAATATGATTCGTTTTAACGACATAAATTAAAGTTCAAAAAAGTCATCCAAATACTTTTTTTTGTTTTCACTATTGTATGTAAGCTTACCAAATAACTTATATAGACCCATGGTCTTGTTGATATGCAGCTTACCCACCCATTATGGTCTTGAACTGCCGAATCCCATCTGTAGCCACCACCGCGTGCAGTCTTAGTACTATGTCATTACTTTCCAACAGTTTCAACGCTCATATCTGAAAGCACATGGAAAGAAATGTTACCGAAGAGATTCATATAACCGAAAACATAATTACTGTGACTTCCACATACCCATTATCACACAAACAGATTACATAACATATTTTGATCTCGAATATAATGATTAAACTTTAAATCTATCCTTTTATGCATGATATAACTCTAATGGATTTATTAAGAAGCAGATGAGTAATATAAGTACTCTAGAAGTACATCATAAATAGCTTATATTAGGTCATTGCAATCATAGTACTGTCATTAGCTGTCGTCAGGTAATCTTATTAAGCTAATACAATACTGCGAGTTGAATTAGTTTGTGCCTTTGGTCGTCACCAAATTTGCTCATAGTATCTCCCATGCCTCTGGATTAATCAGTTTTGGTGTCTTTGAGCATAACCTGATCAGGAAACAAAATATGTTAACAAAAAATAGCAAACACTATCTGGTATATATAGTTTTTCATATTTGTTACTTACTCCGTCACTGGCCGATGATGAGACTCCAACATATCAATCAACCTACCAGGTGTAGCAATAATGATTTCAACACCTAAACACAAACCTGTGAGCATATTAAGCTATCTTCATATTACAATCATGTTTATGCAACCTGAAAAATCACCCATCTTATTTCTTTTCACATTTCCAGCATATTCCAAGCAATACAGTTACACAAAAGAATTGTGATTTATACAACTCATTACAAAAAAATCAACAAACTCTACAAATTCATTGTACCATTTTCAATATCGACCACCATGCTGGCTGCATTCTCCAACTGCCAAAAAGAATGGTATCTCCTTTACAAAAACCACGTCGTCACTAACAAACAAAACTGAAGGTGTCACCAGACAACCTGCTACTAAAGTCTGTAATTCTAAGCGCCCTTGTTGCTCGATATGATTCCAAGTCAGCAATCTCCAAAAGTGCTTGAGCTTCATTTAGTTTAGCAATGGCTGCCTCTTTACCTCCTTGCGGCTTCTTGTGCTTCATGCACATTAATATAGGCCCTTTTGGTATCTTTTAATACTTTTTCATCACTCACCGTTGCTGTTCAGATATTGAAATCAAAGGGTTAATAAGACTTGGATAAATCGGGGTTTTCACATCATTTATTAGAAAATACACCAACACTTTAGTAAAGGGGCTCGAATATACACCTTTCTTGAAAATAGGCTACTTTTTTGCATCATGTTTGCTCGCCAGTCTTCTAGATACTCGTTTTTGCTTTAGGCTTTTTTTAACAGATCGATTATGGTTGTTTTAAGCAGATGTGGAGGTTACAAATATTTGTTCCAACAACCATCTAAAAGTCCTAATATCACTAAAGCATTACGATAGAGTTTTTGAAGCCCTTTGACGATTCCACTTTAGCTTATCACCACCACTGCAAAAACCTCGAATAAAATCTAGCTCTATTAATAAAACATGTAGAATTAGTGCTTTAATCGCTTATGAGTTCTTTATTAACCATATTCGTTTGCATGATTCAACAAACATCCTATTAAAATCCAAAAACCATTCGTTAAGCTAATTTAAAGTGAAAACAACTAATATCTTACCTTAATATGTGCCACAAGAAAACTTACTTCCATGGAACATCACCAACTAACATCCAATCTCCATCTCTATCTTCATAATTAAAATTGAAAAAACCATTCGTTAAGCTAATTAATATCATAAAGTGAATTCTCTTAGAAACTATGTAAGAAACATATAATTGTAGCAAACCTTTTTACAGTTTGTTTATGATACCTGATGCATTAATTGTTTCTGAGCTTTTTCATTAATTGTATTCGCTTGTAAGATTCAACAAACATCTATTTAAATAGAAAAAACCCAGATGTTAAGCTAATTTAAAGTGAAAACAAATAATGTCTTACATTAATATAGGAGACAATGTTAAGATTATCGCTCAACGACAACATCTTCATTGGTCATCAATGTGAATATCACCAACAGAATTCACATGTACGTCGAATAACCCATGGGAAGCAAGTTGCTGAGATAGAAATCCTTAATAACGGTTATGAAACATAAATAATTAAATATCATGTTACACCACGACTGAGAAAAATAATGCATGATTCAATTGAAGGAGTGTCTTTGAATAGTGTTACCTTTACTTTTTAAGAAAACAAAACACCTAGTTAATGGATTACATATTGAAAAACCTACAAAAATTGAAACACCTAAAAATCAAGAAAAGGAATGCCAGTATCAACACTATCCAAATTCAATTCCACTTCCACACTCGTCTCATTCGCCATTCGTTTCACCGACCCAATTCGCTCCTCTACCTCCTTAACACCTAATAACAAAAAAAAAGTCCTTGCAGTCCCTATATTCAAACAAAAATATAGCACATTTAAAGTTATTGATCTAAAACAACGTAATTATTCTTTAGTCAATATGAACTAAATATTAAATTCAACATGGTATTTAAACTTTTAAAGTGACTGTTTATACAGAAAACTTCAAACAGCACAATAATTCTATGAATTATAGCTATATAACACTTACACTTTTACTCCATAAGTGGTCGATGATAGAAGCCATTGTTAAAACCCTAAAAAGGTTTTGGAATAAAGAGAGAGACATCTATAATTTTTTTAATCGACTTTTTATTTTTGCTATAGGGTTTTGAGATTTTTTATTCATAGCACGTTTTTTTTTTTTTTTTTTTTTTTTTTTTTTTTTTTTTTTTTGGTGAATTAGGTAAATAAATGAACCATTATCAGTATATACATACACGTTTTTTATATATTAATTATAATTAAAATTAATTTGGTGATCTTTATCAATTTTAACTTGTAAAACAAATATCAAAAGTTGTATTGCTCCATTGGTAGAGATGCTTGTTTATGTTTGGTTATTGATTGGAGACAATCCCATGTTCGAACCTCACTAACTCCACTTTTTAATTACTAATTTCAATAATAATGTAAAATTTTCTGTAATATAAAAATTTTCGATATTAATTAAAAAAAATTGTGAAATTAATAAATTAAAAAAAAATTGCTTGAATGTGATGACAAGGCTGATGACATGGCTGATAATGAATTACTGGGCATTGACTGGACAATGACTGGACATATCCTTCAAATGCCTCCTGTTATATATAATGTATATATATATATATATATATATATATATATATATATATATATATATATATATATATATATATATATATATATATATAACAGGAGACGTTTGATCATTTAATGCCAAATAAATATGGTCAATGCCCAGTCATCAGTTTTTGAGTGCCATGTCATCAGTAGTGTTAGCCATGTCATCACATCTCAATTGTAATTTTCGTGTCATCATATTTAATTTGTAAATTTCGTGCATATTAATTTTTAACAAAAAAACATTAAGTGAGGATTCGAACTCATGACGTATGAGATGTTATATGACATGTTTACCACTAGAGGAACTTAGTTTTTGAAATATATCTTACAAAACCATAAATATGATGTTCAACAAAAAAATTAATACCACAAGAATCCCCACAACTTAGGAAACTCAATAATTATTTTGTAGATATTACCCGATTCATTGATTATATCTCTAGAACCTCAAACTGGAACCCTAAAACACACATAAACGATCCATATATTATCTACAGAATTTTGAAAATCGCCTATATTCGAGTGATAAATCGTTATATAGTCATATATGAATGATGCTAATGTTGTTTTTTTTATTTAGTTTGTAATGGTCGGGCATGACTCAATACCAAATATTTGCTAATGTTGCAAGTATATAAATCATCCATCATTTATATTAAATCATCTTTTTTATGTATATTGATTATTTTTTAATTGTCAAGTACGCCTTTTTTTCTTCTAAAAACCCTAATGATCTTCATTATACTTTTATATATTGTTGATTTCTTTGCAGCCTTTTGCAGTTTATTGGTCATCTTCTTTGTTTATCTACAAATCACAAACAGTCATGTGCCAAAATTCCACATTCTGAAACTATTGAGTAATGCTCAGGTAATGTCCTAAAGATTTATTTATAAATTAATATTTTTTGATTGAGCTGGTATCATTGTCGGATTGCTGATGGAATCTTGGTTTGATTGTAGATTTGGTCGCAAGGGATGACTCGAATTGTTTTACTTCACTGTAACATGAAAGCAGCATCATAGGACTAATAATATTTTGCAGGTTATAATACAGTTTAATGATTCTTGCTAGATTAATTTTAGTCTTATAATGAAAAGTTTATTTAATTTAGTTTTGATGAAACCAGGTACAAAGCTTTCTTATTTTGATTTTTTTTTTCATGCTCCTTTATGGTTTGTATGAGGCTGGCCTGCAAGGACAGATGGGAGTCGAGGAACTTGCAACCGACTGTATATGGTGGAAGATTTTTGCCGCAAGTATGCATTATTATTTATTTAGAATTATAGCATCTTTTGGAAGGACTCATGAGTGTTGGTCTTCTCTATTCATAGGTAAAGCACATGATTTCACCCTCATTTTTTTTTCTTTTTGTAAGTACATTGTTTTCCTGAAGTTTTAATACTCCATATGCCCTTAATAACCATCATTCTTCTTTACTGTCTATACATTGTAGCCAGCTCTTAGAACAGCTTTGTAGACGCTGCTAAAAACAATAAGAATAAACTACCAGTGGTGTGCGACAACAAAATATTGATGGAATACATGCCCACGATGCCAGTTGGTGGACAAAATACAATTGCTCAGCAATAGATGTTTGATAACACAAGTGCTCCTGGGTTTTCCGCAATAAAAGTTCGGCATATGCATTCATATATATGTAAGGACATGCCAATGTCTGCACATCATAGTGCACATACATATATTCTCTAAACTGGGTATCCATGATTACACTATCAAACTACACAACATACAAATCATACCATGAATTTCCCTAAACTTTCTCTGTTGGCTGTTGCAGGTGCTAAAGAAAACCTAATGAATGTTCTTGCATTCCACTATAACAGAACAGACGTGGCCACCAAACTCTTGAAAGTTAGTGCAATTTTCCGCAACTGCTATGCGTAACATATGCATGTCAGTTTAAATTATTATGAACTGTTCCAACATGTTACTGTTGAGCAAATGGGCCCCTCATCAAGGTTGATTGTTATAGCTCATATTTAGATTACTGTTAGAGCTTCTAATGAAATACGTGGTACATTCATGAGTACTAATAATCATAATATTTACGTATAAATGAAAGGAATATGGTATAAGTGGTACAAAAATTTGCATTATATTAATATTCATGTTTTCTACCTTTTGGTATTGCAGGATGAGGAGTGTTTTACTCTTTGATTGGCTCCAAACGGTCAACCTATATTGACCAGGGAATGGTCAACAAGGTCAAACAGCTTAGATTCAATGCTCCGCGGAATATAGTGATTTCCCCGGGTCGTTATATTCCGACGAGGTGTGAATTGTTATCAAACGGGCTTGTGATCGGGTGAATTTGGACAGAAAGGGGTTTGAGATTGATTACACTACTGAGATATACAATGAAATAGCTTAAATAAGCTATATGAACAAGACTGGAAATTTGGAAAAACCAGAAACGTTTAAAACCTAAAAACGCGTACGTTCAATTTAAATTTACGTGAACGTACGAAAGAAAAAGTGAAAACTAAAATCTGAAAACCCTCAGGGGGTGAAAATGAATTTTTTACAAACCTAAGGATGAAAGAAAATTTTTAGAAAAAAAAATAAATTTTTACACTAATTAATTATTTATTATTAATTAATTACTAATAAAAGATTACTTAACTAATTTCACTAATTTAAATTATTAAAAATAACAAACTAACTTAGAAAATTAAGAAAAATTTTACAAATTTAATTAACCATTACAGGAATCCTAGAAAAATATGAAAAGTTTGTTTTATATGTTTTTAAACTATTTTACTAATTATTAAACTAAATATTAATTAATTACTAATTAAACTAATTAAATTATAAAAACTAGAAAATGAACAACAAAAATTCTAGAAAAATTCCTAAAATTATTTTATAACTTATAAAAGCTAGGAAAAATATAAAAACTAGGGTTTGCTTAATAAAAACTAATTATGCTATTTAATACTTAAATATTAATTATAATTAATTAAACTAATATTAAATCTAATAAATACTAAATGACAATATTAAAATTTGGAAAAATTACTGAAAGTACTTAAAGATAAAAGGAAATTAAGAAAAATATAAAATTGCAAGTTACTTAATAAAAATCTAAAAAGGAAAATTAAAAAGATAAATAAAATTAAATAGAAACTATCACTTATAATTAAATTGGTTTTTATGGAATTTTCTTTTACAAATCTATTTTAACACTAAAAAAAAACAACTTTTACAAAAAGAACTATTGTGGAACTTAAAAATAAGCTGTGTATAGGCTTATTAGCTTAACAGGTTGGTATTTAAGCTTGAAAATGAGATTAAGGCCAAGAAAAGCTAACACAAGAATCTATAAAGCTGATCACAGAAGCACAATAGGATAGAAACAAGTTGTTGGTACTTAGAATAAGCAATAACAACAAGTATGATACCCTGAATAAGCAACAAAATGCAATCAAGCAAAATCCAACTCCCACAGGCCAAACAGGCCCAATGGCTTGCTTGTAGACTTATGTGGGCCCCACTAAACAGATTCAGGAGACCAAGGAGGGGGGTGATCCAGTAAGCCAACTTGGTGGGCTTATTAGACAGCCAAGGTGCAGGGAATGGGGTTCACAGTGAGCTCTTAATGAGCTCATGAAAACGGCTATGAGGACACGTCTAATGTGCAGGCCTGGGTTATTGAGCTGTTTTGCAGGCACAATGTAAACCACCAAATGACTTAGAAAATTAAACTCATGCAACAAATACTAAACACTAGACTGCCAAATGCTTGTATAACTAAAATTAAAGTCTAACGCTAATTTAAACACCACTAACAGTTAGCTCAAGAAGGGGTTAATGGGGCTGCAGCTGCTGAAATGGTAAGTAACAGGGTCAAAATGGCACCCAAATGGCCACAAAATCCAACGTAAGCTAAAAAAAATTAAGTTCATATAACAAACTATTGGTAGATGCCAAATTCCAATCCTAAATCTAACTCTAACCTACTTAAAACTTGGATCATAGGAGACTTATTGGGACTGCAGGCTGCAAACAGTTGGGAATGAACATTGGCAAAAACTAGCTCAACTGATGGGCTAATAAGCTGACAATAAGCTGCTACAAACCTAGATAAGCTAAAACTAAACAAAGCTATACTACCTACTAACAATGAAAACTTAAACCCAATTCTAAATCTAACTTAGGTACAATAAATATGAAGATGAAAAGGAAGTTGCTTGACATGTTTCAAGGATTGGGTCAAAATGGGTACAAACAAGTTTATTGCCCTTAAAACGTCCAGGACCATGGTTGGGACAAGTGCTTAAGCATATTTGAAACCACTTTGAACTAATAACAACACAAACACAAGCTAGACATGAATCTAACCTAACTGAGTTTGGTGACAGTTTTAATGAAGGAATGGCTTTTGTAAAACACTAGAGATCTTGTGAAACTTATTGAAAATACTAAAAATGATTTTATAGATACTAATTTGATTAAAAGTGAGCTACACAAAACTGATTTAGCCACTAACATGGACCGAAACTGAGATGAACTACTAGTGCCAAACACCCCTTTACAGGGATGTTGTTTTGGAATTTTGACAGAAAAAGAGTTTCTAAGGCTAGAACTTGGAAGATAAAGGATAAATTAAACTAAATAAGAACTGAATAAGCAACAATGAACCACAAATAAGCAGCAAGTAAGAGGCTAAAGGCACTATTTCTAACAGTTAAGTGAAAACTTAATGAGATACCAATGCAATACTAGAATCGAACTAAAAGATGTCTAAATAGCAACTAGGTACATAAACAAGCCTACACAATCAGAAAATAAGCACTGAATAAGTAAATATAAACCATGAACAAGCAGTTATTTATAAGCCAAAAAGCACTAGTTTAAAGGAAATTTAATTAACATTCATTTAAAGACCGAGTACAAGGGAACTGAAAATAAGCTTAAAAATTGAAACTAATTAAAAATGTAAAACTAAAACTAAATCCTACTTAACTACTACTACTTTTCTACTGCCTTCAAAGGCTTACAATTCATTCTATTTATACTCAAAATAAAACTAGGGTTTCCCCCTCTCTTTTGTGCTTCCTGTCCTCCTTGAATGAACTTCAACCCTTGGATTGATAGGAGATGATCAGAACCGTTTGTTTCATTTTCTTGGCAGGAAAAGGGGTATTAAGCAAATTAGTGGGGGTTGGTTTGGTAGGTATGGAGCATTAAATGAGGAGGAGGGTTTAGGGTACAATAGAGGTGAGGTTGGTGAGGGTTTGGGGGAAAGGAGGGGTAGGGTTGCAGAGGTGATGATGGTGTTTGGTGTTGGCTATGGCAGGCTTTGGAGTAGGGGTTCACGTGAAGAGGGAAGTGGAGGATTTGACCATTATTGACCCTGGGGATTAAATAAAAATGGGGTGAGGGAGTGTTGACCTGTTTGTTTGACCGTGGGAGATATTGATTGGCTCCAAACGGTCAACCTAAATTGACCAAGGAATGGTCAACTAGGTCAAACAGCTTAGAGTCAATGCTCCGCAGAATATAGTGTTTCCCCGGATCGTTATGTCCCGACGAGGTGTGAATTGTTATCAAACGGGTTTGTGATCGGGTGAATTTGGATGGAAAGGGGTTTGAGTTTGATTAAACTAAGGAATATACGAAGAAATAGCTTAAATAAGCTATATGAACGGTTACGTGAAAGCTAAATACTTAAAAACGTTTAATATCTAAAAACGTGTACGTTCACGTTTTAAATAACGTAAGCATACAAAATAAAACGTGAAAACTGAAATCTGGAATCCCCCAGTGGGTGAAAATGACTTTTTTACAAACCTAAGGATAAAAGAAAATTTTTTAGAAAAAGAAAATAAATTTTTACACTAATTAATTATTTATTATTAATTAATTACTTATTAATACTAAATATTAATAATTAAAATACTTAAATACAATATAATATTAATTTAATACTAGAAAAATGAAAATTTAATTTCTAAAATTATAAAATAACTAAAAAAAATTTTAAAACTAAAAATATGTATTTTTGTCTTTTTGTGGTTTTTATATTAATTAATAACTAATTATATATTAATTACCTAATTAAACCATTTTAAATTAAGAAAAATAGAAAATGAACGGTAAAAATTATAAGAAAATTCCTAAAATTATTTTACATTATATAAAAGCTAGGAAAAATATAAAAACTAGGTCTTACTTAATAAAAACTAATTATGCTATTTAAAACTTAATTAATAATTAATTATTGATAAAACTAATATTAATTCTAATTAATACTAAATGATAAAATAAAAATCTGAGAAATTTACTAAAATTACTTTAATATAAAAGGAATTTAAGAAAAATATAAAAAAGTTAAGTGCTTAACAAAAATTTAAAAATGAAAATGAAAATTTAAATTACATTAAATAGAAACTATCACTTAAAATTAAATTGGTTTTTCTTGATTTTTCCTTTACAAAACTATTTTATACCTAAAACAAACACTTTTTGTGAAAACAACTTTTTTTGTAGCTTAACAATAAGCACTGTGGAAGCTTATTTGCTCCATAGTTGACTTTTGTTGACTAAATAAGAAAATAAGCTAAAATGGGCTTAAGTGGGACCCACTATGGGTGATTCTGATTCAAATGAGTTAAGCAAACATGATTAAGCAAGAAAAAGTAAGTGGGGTCCACAGAATAAGCAAATAAGTCACAATAAGCACTTGCTTATTGGAGGACTTAAACAGATTTGGGACAAACTTTTGGATAGTCTAGGGGGCCCACTAGGTTGATTGGGGGCACAAGCTTGGGTGCTATGGACAGCCACTCACCTTGGGAGTGCAAAGAACCATGAGGGGAACAATGGGGCCCACTGTGGGGGGCTGCAGCCACCACCAAAGGTGGTGGTTGTGTGGTGGTTTGCTGATGCAGGGGAGCTATCTCCCCCTGCAGCTGACTTTAGAGGACAATGGGGCCTAGTAGAAAAATCCCAAAAATGAAATAAGGCCTGATTCTTGAAGCCAAGGCGGGGGAGTACAAGTATGATCAAGTTTCAGAGTCTAACTCAAATCACAAAAATCATAGAAATTCCTACAATATTTGGAAAAATCTGAGATGAGCAAAGTTTGACTTTTGAACAAAACTTAGAACTTTGACTAAATTGAATTTTGGTTCTAAATTACTAACTGATTGTGATGTTTTAAACCCTAGAGATGTAAAATTAAGCTACTTGAACAAGTTATGAGCTAGATTGAAGAATATAGAACCAATGGATTTAACAGATTAACAAGTAGGATGGATTTCCAAATGATTTTGACTTCTGTGCTCAGGGGTGTTGGTTTAAAGCCTAATTCAACCTAGTTTTACCTGATGTAGTATATCCAAACCAAGAAAACAACAAAACAACAACAACAACAACAACACAGTGAAACTTACAAATCCAAACACCCCTATAACTGTAACTGTCTTGGTTTTTTTCAAAGTAAACATGAGATCTAGACCATACAACTGACACATGAGGTTATAATATATCATAACAAACTTATTCTAACACAAATCCATCACCAATAACATCAAGAAACCATAAATCAATACAAGGCTAAAAAATGGCAGTCAAGGGTAATTTTGAGCAACTATGGAAATTGATAAACAAACTACATATTTTAAGCAATATAACAAGTAATTATCACCAACTAAGCCAAGAAACACAGAATTCAGCAGACAATCATCTATGCTACAGTGAAAAGCAAAAATGTGAGAAAAACTTACAAATGGTAATTTCAAACTGAGAACAGTGTACCAAGGACTTTCATCACACCCTAAGGCTTCCCATGAAGCAGCTAAACCAAAAAGGAATCCAAAGTTCACCTTGCTCAGCTTTCAATCTTCCTCTTTCTTGATTTTTTTTTTTTTTTATTTTTAAGCTATTTATTTATAATTTTTTAGTATTTTCTGGACTTTGTGATGGGAACTGATTTATTTATTTATAATTTTTTAGTATTTTCTGGACTTTGTGATGGGAACTGATTTTAAGGCATTGAAAGATTATAGAGCTTGTTAGTGACTGAGGTGGGCTTATAGAACCATAAAACAACAACTTTTACACATTAAAGATTAATTTGGATTTTTCAATGAAATATGCTTAATTGTATTGAAACTGAGAAACATGAAATTGAGATTAAATTCAGTTAACAATATGCTTAAAAGATTGAATACAAGTTTCTTAAAACTGAAAATACAATTGGAAAATGAATATTAAACTAATACATTAACTACAACTACACCATGACTACTTAATTAACTACTGCTACACTAATATATCTCTTTCTTCTTTTTTTTCTTCCTTTATATATGCCTTGGAGTTTCTCTTTTGACTTTTCCCCACCTCTGTGAACCGTTGGATTAGTTATCATCAATCTTGGCCTTTAAAAGCATTTTGGGCGGGAAAATTATTTTGGCAGTTAGGGATTGCTTGAAGAGATTTTAGGTTAATAAATGTAGTTTGGTAGTTTGTGGGAACAAGTGATGGGTGTGGTGAGCTGGAGGAGGGGGAAAGATGGAGTGTGGCAGTGGTGTTGCAGGGTTCAAGTTGGGGAGAAGGTGGAAGATGGTCAACGTGGGTTGACTGGGGTTTATTATAAAACGGGGGGAGTGGTTTTGAGGAGTGGGCTGGTTGGGATGTTGGGCCAAGGGAAGTGAATGGGTGGGCTGGTATATTAGTGGATTAGGTTTTAATTTGGTTTGGATTGTAATAATAAAATAGGTCCGTTTGGTTTTGTTTGTTTATTCACAAGGACCATTTTTGTAATTTAGTGAAACTTGGGGACTGAAAATGTAATTTTCACAAAGTTATAAAAAGGGTCATACTTGTTAAGTACCAATAACCAAAGGACCATAATTTGTAATTTCCCAAAAATTGAAATCCCAGGGACCTTTTATGTCAAATTTGAAAGTGCAAGGACCAAAACTATAATTTCTCCAAACATTTTACCCAAGGACTAAAATTGAATTTTGTGACTTTCCAGGGACCAAAAGTGATTTTTCCTTCAAAAATATCCCACCAGGGACCAAATCTGCCAATTTCTGAAACTCCAGGGACCAAACTGTAAATTTCCAAAACTTTTCCAATTTTTCACCAAAGGACTAAATATGACAATTTATGATTTCAAAATGAACTTTGGTGACTTTTCTTTCCAAATAAATACTCAGGGACTATTTTTGTCAATTTTTGAAACTTGGGGGACTGAAACTGCCAATTTTGCAAACTTTGTACGTTTTTCATCTGTTTTTACTCTTTTTGCATCTAAAACATATAAAACACGATTTTGAAATATTTTCAATATTTTGATGCATTTCTGAGTGTTTTTGTATGTTTTACAGTTCAGATTTGACAAAAAATGATGAGTGTTTGAGCACTCATCAATCCCCCACACTAAACTATTGCTAGTCCCTAGCAATAAATTGTTTTGAAAACTTAATGGATTTTAAACTCTTTACCAAAAACCATCACTTCTGGAGTAGCCAGATGTAAGAACTGTGGTACACCTGATAACCATGTGATTTTGAGCAAACCACCAGCTGTCAACGGATTTGATTAGTCTTTACCAAAAGCCGTTTGCTTCTGGACTAGCCAACTCTTGATGGAAAAAGTCGACATCTTGGTGAGCTGATTACCAATTATGGATTTTCCACTGCCTTTACCACAAGCCATAATCTTGCGGGCTAGCCAACTCATTCGCTTTTTAGGATATGGCAAGTTGAGGTACCATACAATTTTTGGCAAATTGCAAGCCATAAACGGATTTGATGTATCTTTACCAAGAGCCGTTTTACTCCTGGATTAGCCAATCCTTTTGTCGGTTAGACAAGGCGGACTGATAACCACAAAAATTTTGAAACTTTAGTGAAAAATTTTTAAATTTTTTTTTGAAATTTTGGCTAAAAACGGGGGTACTAGATAGTAAAATGTAATGAAATTCGCTAGAATAGCGAAATACCCCCCCACTCTTAGAATGAATATTGTCCTCAATATTCAAAGTCCTGGCTATTATGCTGACATTTTGAACGTAAAAGGGCAATATTACAATCTAAATGTGGAAAACACCATTATGTATTTTCACTTTTGTAACCATAATAGGGGTAACTCCCCCACACTTAGGGTGAAAACCCTAAGTACATACTACTGTTTTTGTTTACCGAGTCACTAGCTTGACTCAACCCCGAATTCATTTGTCCTTGGGGAAGCATGATGTGGAAGATATAATCTCCATCGGACTTTCATTCAAGATGTTCTGACAAACATTTGAAGCACGTGAAAGTTCCACACCGATGAGATAAGTAGACCCATGCTTAAGATAGTATAAACTGTAAGCGGTGATGCCGGGGTCAAAGATAATGTCTTCATTCCCGAAGGAGTGAAGAACAGGAGAAGTCACCCGATAGGTGAAGAAAGGAATAAAGATCTTGATGACAATCAAGATTGATTCATCATCATCAGAAAGAGAATTCATGATTGGTGTATCATGAATCTCATCATTTAAGCTCGGATGATCTAGACATATTATGGGTGGGAGGGTTGGGATTTTGATATCAATCAAATTCTCAGGGTTGAGAATATTTCCCTCCGGAAAACAAAGATCAACTTTGTCTAGATCAAAGTGAAAGTTATAATACTCCGGTGGAGGTATGATATGAGTGAGTTCACCGGAGAACTCCTCAAAGGTGAATGAATCATATCAGGGGAGAGAAATTTGAGAATGAGAAGTGGAACTGCCACTAATCTTCTCTCCCATATGATCAAAACTAAAGGTTTCAAACTCCGGAATAGGATCATCGGAGAAAATGTCACTATCCTTTATGGGGATAGGAGATGAAATAGGTTTCATATTGAAAGCCTCGATTTTAGAAATGAGGAGATCGACATTCAATAATGTTGCATGAAGTGCTTCATCCTTGATTTCAGTGTCAATCTCAACATTCTCTTCTTCTAAGCTAACTAGCTTAGAAGGTAATTCTTCCTTAAAAACGATGTCTCCACAAGATAACAAATCGTCATCTGTAGAATCGGAGAACATCTCAACATGATCAGTCGGGAAGACAAGAGGAGGAGGGATATCACACATATGATCAAGAATTCCCTGTGACTCTCTTGGGATTGGGACAAGGTTCTCAACACTAGACTTTATGAATTCGTCCGATTCCTTATCAGGAACAGTTTCAAGATGCTCGTCCCCCATGCTCTAAGAGTGAGTGGGAACCTCAGGTGTGATAAGAGTGGGTTGAGATGGAATCTCAACTGATGGTATCTCATCTAATGAATCTTTATAGAATTGGAGAATATCAAGGATATCCTCATCATCACTATCATCAGGAATGAAACGGAATCGATAGCTAGATCTGGCTGCTTTTTCTTTTGCAATAGATTCCCTAACAGATTTTTCATAAGCATCTTGGGAATTTATTTTAGCAGCCTGTTCTTCAGCTAACAATTCTTCCATCGATTTTTGGTTTGGATTATCAGGGGTATGCGTTATTCCTCTCAAGTCTTTCACTAAATCCAAAAGATCAAGGAGAAGACTTTGAGGAATTGGTGGAGATGGTGGTTCGTCATAATACGATGTGTCAAAAGTGTTACAAGGAAATGGATTCCTTGTTTGACAATCGGAGCTGAAGTGTGGACCTCCACAGTAATCACAACAGTAAAACTGATGTGGCTGTGAGTCGTATGTGCTAAAGTTATAATTGTTATCAGGAAACTGCTCATAGACAAGCGTGTTTCCCGATTGACAATCAGAACTGTAGTGTGAACCACCACAGTACTCAGAACAGTAAAACTGCTGAGTATCATGGTGTGGTAACTGATAGAATGAATCAGTCGTGTCATGGTAGGAATAGGGATTCTGTTTATAGACAGACCCGTTTCCTGATTCTACCATGCCACAGCTGGGGCAATTGCCACCATTATAAGGATTACCACACCAATGGCAAATAATAAGGTGATGATAAGACATAGAAAGAATCAAAAGTTCATAGAGGGGTAGGGATGAAGAATCAAAGATGTGAGAGGGTAAAGGTGAATATTTTTGGGTTTTCGAATAAACATTTTGTACAAATGAGAAAGAAAATATTTTTGGGTTTTTTGTGTTCGTTGAAAACAGATTTTAAAATGTTTTCATGAACTGTTTTGAGAAAATATGAACAAGGATGGTAAATATACAATGGATGTATATCCCGATTCACTAATACGCAAAGCCGTTTAGAATAGCGCGCACACCTCCCCGGCAGCAGCACCAAAATTTGAATGGCTCCAAAGGGTCAACCTAAATTGACCAAGGAACGGTCAACTAGGTCAAACAGCTTAGAGTCAATGCTCCGCGGAATATAGTGTTTCCCCGGGTCGTTATGTCCCGACGAGGTGTGAATTGTTATCAAACGGGTTTGTGATCGGGTGAATTTGGATGGAAAGGGGTTTGACTTTGATTAAACTAAGGAATATACGAAGAAATAGCTTAAATAAGCTATATGAACAGTTACGTGAAAGCTAAATACTTAAAAACGTTTAATATCTGAAAACGCGTACATTCACGTTTTAAAAAACGTAAGCGTACAAAATAAAACGTGAAAACTGAAATCTGGAAACCCTCAGGGGGTGAAAATGACTTTTTTACAAACCTAAGGATAAAAGAAAATTTTTTAGAAAAAGAAAATACATTTTTACACTAATTAATTAATTATTATTAATTAATTACTTATTAATACTAAATATTAATAATTAAAATACTTAAATACAATATAATATTAATTTAATACTAGAAAAATGAAAATTTAATTTCTAAAATTATAAAATAACTAAGAACAAATTTTAAAACTAAAATATGTATTTTTGTCTTTTTGTGGTTTTTATATTAATTCATTACTAATTATATATTAATTACCTAATTAAACTATTTTAAATTATGAAAAATAGAAAATGAACAGTAAATATTATAAGAAAATTCCTAAAATTATTTTACATTATATAAAAGAGAGGAAAAATATAAAAACTAGGTCTTACTTAATAAAAACTAATTATGCTATTTAAAACTTAATTAATAATTAATTATTGATAAAACTAATATTAATTCTAATTAATACTAAATGATAAAATAAAAATCTGAGAAATTTACTAAAATTACTTTAATATACAAGGAATTTAAGAAAAATATAAAAAAGTTAAGTGCTTAAAAAAAATTTAAAAATGAAAATTAAAATTTAAATTACGTTAAATAGAAACTATCACTTAAAATTAAATTGGTTTTTCTTGATTTTTCCTTTACAAAACTATTTTATACCTAAAAACAAACACTTTTTGTGAAAACAACTTTTTTTGTAGCTTAACAATAAGCACTGTGGAAGCTTGTTTGCTCCATAGTTGACTTTTGTTGACTAAATAAGAAAATAAGCTAAAATGGGCTTAAGTGGGACCCACTATGGGTGATTCTGATTCAAATGAGTTAAGCAAACATGATTAAGCAAGAAAAAGTAAGTGGGGTCCACAGAATAAGCAAATAAGTCACAATAAGCACTTGCTTATTGGAGTACTTAAACAGATTTGAGACAAACTTTTGGACAGTCTAGGGGGCCCACTAGATTGATTGGGGGCACAAGCTTCGGTGCTATGGACAACCACCCACCTTGGGAGTGCAAAGAACCATGAGGGGAACAATGGGGCCCACTGTGGAGGGCTGCAGCCACCACCAAAGGTGGTGGTTGTGTGGTGGTTTGCTGATGCAGGGGAGCTATCTCCCCCTGCAGCTGACATTGGAGGACAATGGGGCCTAGTAGAAAAATTCCAAAAATGAAATAAGGCCTCATTCTTGAAGCTAAGGTGGGGGAGTACAAGTATGAACAAGTTTCAGAGTCTAACTCAAATCACAAAAATCATAGAAATTCCTACAATATTTAGAAAAATCTAAGATGAGCAAAGTTTGACTTTTGAACAAAACTTAGAACTTTGACTAAATTGAATTTTGGTTCTAAATTACTAACTGATTGTGATGTTTTAAACCCTATAGATGTTAAATTAAGCTACTTGAACAAGTTATGAGCTAGATTGAAGAATATAGAACCAATGGATTCAACAGATTAACAAGTAGGATGGATTTCCAAATGATTTTGACTTCTGTGCTCAGGGGTGTTGGTTTAAAGCCTAATTCAACCTAGTTTTACCTGATGTAGTATATCCAAACCAAGAAAACAACAAAACAACAACAACAACAACACAGTGAAACTTACAAATCCAAACACCCCTATAACTGTAACTGTCTTGGTTTTTTTCAAAGTAAACATGAGATCTAGACTATACAACTGACACATGAGGTGATAATATATCATAACAAACTTATTCTAACACAAATCCATCACCAATAACATCAAGAAACCATAAATCAATACAAGGCTAAAAAATGGCAGTCAAGGGTAATTTTGAGCAACTATGGAAATTGATAAACAAACTACATATTTTAAGCAATATTACAAGGAATTATCACCAACTAAGCCAAGAAACACAGAATTCAGCAGACAATCATCTATGCTATAGTGAAAAGCAAAAATTTGAGAAAAACTTACAAATGGTAATTTCAAACTGAGAACAGTGTACCAAGGACTTTCATCACACCCTAAGGCTTCCCATGAAGCAGCTAAATCAAAAAGGAATCCAAAGTTCACCTTGCTCAGCTTTCAATCTTCCTCTTTCTTGATTTATTTTTATTTTTAAGCTATTTATTTCTAATTTTTTAGTATTTTCTGGATTTTGTGATGGGAACTGATTTTAAGGCATTGAATGATTATAGAGCTTGTTAGTGACTGAGGTGGGCTTATAGAACCATAAAACACCAACTTTTACACATTAAAGATTAATTTAGATTTTTCAATGAAATATGCTTAATTGTATTGAAACTGAGAAACATGAATTTGAGATTAAATTCAATTAAAAATATGCTTAAAAGATTGAATACAAGTTTCTTAAAACTGAAAATACAATTGGAAAATGAATATTAAACTAATGCATTAACTACAACTACACCATGACTACTTAATTAACTACTGCTACACTAATATATCTCTTTCTTCTTCTTTTTCTTCCTTTATATATGCCTTGGAGTTTCTCTTTTGACTTTTACCCACCTCTGTGAACCGTTGGATTAGTTATCATCAATCTTGGCCTTTAAAAGCATTTTAGGCGGGAAAATTATTTTGGCAGTTAGGGATTGCTTGGAGAGATTTTAGGTTAATAAATGTAGTTTGGTAGTTTGTGGGAACAAGTGATGGGTGTGGTGAGCTGGAGGAGGGGGAAAGATGGAGTGTGGCAGTGGTGTTGCAGGGTTCAAGTTGGGGAGAAGGTGGAAGATGGTCAACGTGGGTTGACTGGGGTTTATTATAAAACGGGGGAGTGGTTTTGAGGAGTGGGCTGGTTGGGATGTTGGGCCAAGGGAAGTGAATGGGTGGGCTGGTATATTAGTGGATTAGGTTTTAATTTGGTTTGGATTGTAATAATAAAATAGGTCCGTTTGGTTTTGTTTGTTTATTCACAAGGACCATTTTTGTAATTTAGTGAAACTTGGGGACTGAAAATGTAATTTTCACAAAGTTATAAAAAGGGTCATACTTGTTAAGTACCAATAACCAAAGGACCATAATTTGTAATTTCCCAAAAATTGAAATCCCAGGGACCTTTTATGTCAAATTTGAAAGTGCAAGGACCAAAACTATAATTTCTCCAAACTTTTTACCCAAGGACTAAAATTGACTTTTGTTACTTTCCAGGGACCAAAAGTGATTTTTCCTTCAAAAATATCCCACCAGGGACCAAATCTGCCAATTTCTGAAACTCCAGGGACCAAATTGTAATTTTCCAAAACTTTTCCAATTTTTCACCAAAGGACTAAATATGACAATTTATGATTTCAAAATGACCTTTGGTGACTTTTCTTTCCAAATAAGTACTCAGGGACTATTTTTGTCAATTTTTGAAACTTGGGGAACTGAAACTGTCAATTTTGCAAACTTTGTACGTTTTTCATCTATTTTTACTCTTTTTGCATCTAAAACATATAATACACAATTTTGAAATATTTTCAGTATTTTGATGCATTTCTGAGTGTTTCTGTATGTTTTGCAGTTCAGATTTGACAAAAAATGATGAGTGTTTGAGCACTCATCAATATCAACCAGGGAAGGGGTTGGGCCAGGATATGGGATGTTTGGACCAATGGTATTGGTTGGGCTGGAATTTGGTTTTGGGTAGTGGGTAGTGAATTGGGGTGGTGTAGTTTATAAGTAAAAGGCCCATTTGGTTTTAAAATTGTTACAAGGACCAATGTTGTAAATCTGAAAAATATAGGGACTGAAAATGTAAACCTCCCAAATTTATCACAAGTACCAATTATGCCCAGTGTAAGTAGTATAAGGACCCTTAATGAAAATTTTTCATTTTAAACATCCAGGGACCAAATATGCCAAAATTCAAAACTGTAGGGACTAAACTTGTAATTTTCTCAAAATTTTCATCCAGGGATTAAAAGTGACACATGTGAATTCCCAAGGACCATATTTGACTTTTCAACCAAAAATATATGCTCAGGGACCAATTCTGTTAATTTTTGAAAGTTCGGGGAATGAAACTGCCAATTATGCAAACTTTGTTCGCTTTTCATCTGTTTTTAAACATTTCGCATCAGAAACATATAAAACACAATTTTGGAATATTTTCAGTATTTTGATGCCTTTTTGAGTGTTTTTAAATGTTTTGAAGCTTAGATTTGACCAAAAATGATGAGTGTTTGAGCACTCATCAATCCCCAACACTAAACTATTGCTAGTCCCTAGCAATAAACTGTTTTGAAAACTTAATGGATTTTAATCTCTTTACCCCAAGCCATTACTTCTGGAGTAGCCAAATGTTTCAGCTCAAGTAAGAACTATGGTCCACCTGATAACCATGTGATTTTGAGCAAACCACCAGCTGTCAACGGATTTGATTTGTCTTTACCAGAAGCCGTTTGCTTCTGGACTAGCCAACTCTTGATGGACATAGTCAACATCTTGGTGAGCTGATTACCAATTATGGTTTTCCACTACCTTTACCACAAGCCATAACCTTGCGGGCTAGCCAACTCTTTCACTTTTTAGGATATGGCGAGTTGAGATACCATACAATTTTGGGCAAATTGTAAGCCGTCAACGGATTTGATATATCTTTACCAAGATCCGTTTGCTTCTAGATTAGCCAATCCTTTTGTCGTTTAGACATGGCGGACTGATAACCACAAAAATTTTGAAGCACAAGTGAAAAATTGTTAAAATTTTGGCCAAAAACGGGGGTACTAGATAGTAAAATGTGATAAAATTCGCTAGAATAACCCCCACACTTAGAATGAATATTGACCTCAATATTCAAACTCCCGACTATTATGCCGACTCTTTGAACATAAAAGGGCAACATTACAAGCTAAATGTGGAAACATCATTTTTTTTCACTTTATTGGTAACCACAGCAGGGGTAACTCCCCCACACTTAGGGTGAAAACGCTATATACATGCTACTGTTTTTGTTTACCGAGTCGCTAGCTTGACTCGACCCCGAATTCATTGGTTCTTGGGGAAGCATGATGTGGAAGAGACAATCTCCATCGGACTTTCATTCAAGATGTTTGGACAAACATTTGAAGCACGTGAAAGTTCCACACCGATAAGATAATGTCTTCATTCCTGAAGGAATAGTATAAACTATAAGCGGTGATGCCGGGGTCAAAGATAATGTCTTCATTCCTGAAGGAATGAAGAACAGGAGAAGTCACCCGGTAGGTGAAGAAGGGAAGAAAGATCTTGATGACAATCAAGATAGACTCATCATCATCAGAAAGAGAATTCATGATTGGTATATCATGAATCTCATCATTAAAGCTCATATGATCTAGACATATGGGTGGGAGGGTTGGGATTTTGATATCAATCAAATTCTCAAGGTTGAGAATATTTCCCTCTGGAACACAAAGATCATCTTTGTCTAGATCAAAGTAAAAGTTATCATACTCCGGTGGAGATATGATATGAGTGAGTTCACCTCTTCAAAGGTGAATGAATCATACTCGGGGAGAGAATTATGAGAATGAGAAGTGGTACTGCCACTAATCTTCTCTCCCATATGATCAAAAGTAAAGGCTTCAAACTCCGGAATAGGATCATCGGAGAAAATGTCACTATCCTTAATTAAGATAGGAGATGAAATAGATTTCTCTTTGAAAGCCTCGATTTTAGAAATGAGGATATTGACATTCAATAATGTTGCACGAAGTGCTTCATCCTTGATTTAAGTGTCAATCTCATCATTCTCTTCTTCTAAGCTAACTAGCTTAGAAGGTAATTCTTCCATAAAAACGATGTCTTCACAAGATAACGAATCGTCATAAGTAGAATCGGAGGACATCTCATCATGATTAGTTGGGAAGATAAGAGGAGGAGGGATATCACACAAATGATCAAGAATTCCCTGTGACTCTCTTGGGATTGGGACAAGGTTCTCAACACTAGACTTTATGAATTCGTCCGATTCCTTTTCAGGAACAGTGTCAAGATGCTCGTCCCCCATGCTCAGAGAGTGAGTGGGAACCTCGGGTGTGATAACAGTAGATTGAGATGGAATCTCAACTGATGGAATTTCATCTGATGAATCTTTATAGAATTGAAGAATATCAAGTGTATCTTCATCATCACTGTCATCATGAATGAAACGGAATCGAGAGCTAGATCTGGCTGCTTTTTCTTTTGCTATTGATTCCCTAATAGATTTTTCATAGGCATCTTGGGAATTTATTTTAGCAGCCTGTTCGTCAGCTAACAATTCTTCCATCGATTTTTGTTTTGGATTATCTGGGGTATGTGTTATTCCTTTCAAGTCTTTCACTAAATCCAAAAGATCAAGGAGAAGACTTTGAGGAATTGGCTGAAGTGGAGGTTCGTCATAATACGATGTGTCAAAATTGTTACAAGGAAATGGATTCCTTGTTTGACAATCGGAACTGAAGTGTGGACCTCCACAATACTCACAACAGTAAAACTGATGTGGCTGTGAGTCGTATGTGCTAGAGTCATAATCGTTATCAGGAAACTGCTCATAGACAAGCGTGT
The DNA here is from genome assembly GCA_030686995.1 of Artemisia argyi. Lineage (NCBI taxonomy): Eukaryota > Viridiplantae > Streptophyta > Magnoliopsida > Asterales > Asteraceae > Artemisia > Artemisia argyi. Next base: position 160,489,051 of record CM060693.1, read on the forward strand.
TTCCCGATTGATAATCAGAACTATAGTGTGAACCACCACAGTACTCACTACAGTAAAACTGCTTTGTCTCATGGTGTGGTAGCTGATGGAATAAATCAGTTGTGTCATGGTAGGAATAAGGATCTTGGTTATAGACAAACCCGTTTCCTGACTCTACCATGCCACAACTGGGGCAATTACCACCATTATGAGGATTACCACACCATCGACAAATCAGAAGGTGTGGATGAGACATAGAAAGAATCAAAAGGTTTGGGAGGGTAAGGAATGAAGAATCAAAAAGGTAGGAGGGTAAAGATGAATATTTTTGGATTTTTGGAAAGACATTTTATATACAAATAAGAGAGAAAATTTTTTTGGTTTTTTTTTTGTGTTCGTTGAAAACTAATTTTAAAATGTTTTCGTGAACTGTTTTGTTTTTATATGATAAGAAAATATGAACAAGGATGGTAAATATACAAATAGTGTATATCCAGATTCACTAATCTTCAAATACGTTTGAATAACGCGCACAACCTCCCCGGCAGCGGCGCCAAAATTTGATTGAGGCAAAAGCAGTCAACTAAAGTCAACCACGGATGTGGTCAATATAGTCAAACTCCTGAGGCTTAATTCTCCGCGGAAGTATAGTGATTTCCCCGGGTCGTTATGTCCCGACGAGGTGTTAATTGTTATCAAACGGGTTTGTGATCGGGTGAATTTGGACAGAAAGGGGTTTGAGATTGATTACACTACTGAGATATACAATGAAATAGCTTAAATAAGCTATATGAACAAGAATTAGAATTTGGAAAAACCAGAAACGTTTAAAACCTAAAAACGCGTACGTTCAATTTAAATTTACGTGAACGTACGAAATAAAAAGAGAAAACTGAAATCTGAAAACCCTCAGGGGGTGAAAATGACTTTTTTACAAACCTAAGGATGAAATAAAATTTCTAGAAAAAGAAAATAAATTTTTACACTAATTAATTATTTATTATTAATTAATTACTAATTAAAGATTACTTAAATAATTTCACTAATTTAAATTATTAAAAATAACAAACTAACTTAGAAAATTAAGAAAAATTTTACAAATTTAACTAACCATTACAGGAATCCTAGAAAAATATAAGAAGTTTGTTTTATATGTTTTTAAACTATTTTACTAATTATTAAACTAAATATTAATTAATTACTAATTAAACTAATTAAATTATAAAAACTAGAAAATGAACGGCAGAAATTCTAGAAAAATTCCTAAAATTATTTTATAACTTATAAAAGCTAGGAAAAATATAAAAACTAGGGTTTGCTTAATAAAAACTAATTATGCTATTTAATACTTAAATATTAATTAATAATTAATTAAACTAATATTAAATCTAATAAATACTAAATGACAATATTAAAATTTGGAAAAATTACTGAAAGTACTTAAAGTAAAAGGAAATTAAGAAAAATATAAAATTGCAAGTTACTTAATAAAAATCTAAAAAGGAAAATTAAAAAGATAAATAAAATTAAATAGAAACTATCACTTATAATTAAATTGGTTTTTCTGAATTTTTCTTTTACAAATCTATTTTAACACTAAAAACAAACAACTTTTACAAAAACAACTATTGTGGAACTTAAAAATAAGATGTGTATAGGCTTATTAGCTTAACAGGTTGGTATTTAAGCTTGGAAATGAGATTAAGGCCTAGAAAAGCTAACACAAGAATCTATAAAGCTGATCACAGAAGCACAATAGGATAGACACAAGTTGTTGGTACTTAGAATAAGCAATAACAACAAGTATGATACCCTGAATAAGCAACAAAATGCAATCAAGCAAAATCCAACTCCCACAGGCTAAACAGGCCCAATGGCTTGGCTGTAGACTTGTGTGGGCCCCACCAAACAGATTCACGAGACCAAGGAGGGGGGTGATCCAGTAAGCCAACCTGGTGTGCTTATCAGACAGTCAAGGTACAGGGAATGGGGTTCACAGTTGAGCTCTTAATGAGCTCATGAAAACGGCTATGAGGACAGGTCTAATGTGCAGGCCTGGGGTAATTGAGCTGATTTGTAGGCACAATGTAAACCACCAAATGACTTAGAAAATTAAACTATGCCACAAATACTAAACACTAGACAGCCAAATGCTTGTATAACTAAAATTAAAGTCTAACGCTAATTTAAAAACCACTAACAGTTAGCTCAAGAAGGGGTTAATGGGGATGCATCTGCTGAAATAGTATATAGCAGGGTCAAAATGGCACCCAAATGGCCACAAAATCCAACGTAAGCTAAAACAAATTAACTTTATATAACAAACTATTGGTAGATGCCAAATTCCAATCCTAAATCTAACTCTAACCAACTTAAAACTTGGATCATAGGAGACTTATTGGGACTGCAGGCTGCAAACAATTGGGAATGAACATAGGCAAAAACTAGCTTAACTGATGGGCTAATAAGCTGACAATAAGCTGCTACAAACCTAGATAAGCTAAAACTAAGCAAAGCTATACTACCTACTAACAATGAAAACTTAAACCCAATTCTAAATCTAACTTAGGTACAGTAAATATGAAGATGAAAAGGAAGTTGCTTGACAGGTTTCAAGGATTGGGTCAAAATGGGTACAAACAAGTTTATTGCCCTTAAAACTTCCAGGACCATGGTTGGGACAAGTGCTTAAGCATATTTGAAACCACTTTGAACTAATAACAACACAAATACAAGCTAGACATGAATCTAACCTAACTGAGTTTGGTGACAGTTTTAATGAAGGAATGGCTTTTGTAAAACACTAGAGATCCTGTGAAACTTATTGAAAATACTAAAAATGATTTTATAGATACTAATTTGATTAAAAGTGAGCTACACAAAACTGATTTAGCCACTAACATGGACCGAAACTGAGATGAACTACTAGTGCCAAACACCCCTTTACAGGGATGTTGTTTTGGAATTTTAACAGAAAAAGAGTTTCTAAGGCTAGAACTTGGAAGATAAAGGATAAATTAAACTAAATAAGAACTGAATAAGCAACAATGAACCACAAATAAGCAGCAAGTAAGAGGCTAAAGGCACTATTTCTAACAGTTAAGTGAAAACTTAATGAGATACCAATGCAATACAAGAATCGAACTAAAAGATGTCTAAATAGCAACTAGGTACATAAACAAGCCTACACAATCAGAAAATAAGCACTAAATAAGTAAATATAAACCATGAACAAGCAGTTATTTATAAGCCAAAAAGCACTAGTTTAAAGGAAATCTAATTAACATTCATTTAAAGACTGAGTACAAGGGAACTGAAAATAAGCTTAAAAATTGAAACTAATTAAAAATTTAAAACTAAAACTAAATCCTACTTAACTACTACTACTTTTCTACTGCCTTCAAAGGCTTACAATTCATTCTATTTATACTCAAAATAAAACTAGGGTTTTTCCCCCTCTCTTTTGTGCTTCCTGTCCTTCTTGAATGAACTTCAACCCTTGGATTGATAGGTGATGATCAAAGCCGTTTGTTTCATTTTCTTGGCGGGAAAAGGGGTATTAAGCAAATTAGTGGTGGTTGGTGTGGTAGGTACGGAGCACTAAATGAGGAGGAGGGTTTAGGGTACAATAGAGGTGAGGTTGGTGAGGGTTTGGGGGAAAGGAGGGGTAGGGTTGCAGAGGTGATGATGGTGTTTGGTGTTGGCTATGGCAGGCTTTAGAGCAGGGGTTCACGTGAAGAGGGAAGTGGATGACTTGACCAATATTGACCCTGGGGATTTAATAAAAATGTGGTGAGGGAGTGTTGACCTGTTTGTTTGACCGTGGGAGATATCAACCAGGGAAGGGGTTGGGCCAGGATATGGGATGTTTGGGCCAAGGGTATTGGTTGGGCTGGAATTTGGTTTTGGGTAGTGGGTAGTGAATTGGGGTGGTGTAGTTAATAAGTAAAAGGCCCATTTGGTTTTAAAATTGTCACAAGGACCAATGTTGTAAATCTGAAAAATATAGGGACTAAAAATGTAAACCTCCCGAATTTATCACAAGTACCAATTATGCCCAGTGTAAGTAATATAAGGACCCTTAATGAAAATTTTTCATTTTAAACATCCAGGGACCGAATATGCTAAAATTCAAAACTATAGGGACTAAACTTGTGGTTTTCTCAAAATTTTCATCCAGGGATTAAAAGTGACACATGTGAATTCCCAAGGACCATATTTGACTTTTCAACCAAAAATATATGCTCAGGGACCAATTCTGTTAATTTTTGAAAGTTTGGGGACTAAAACTTCCAATTATGCAAACTTTGTTCGTTTTTCATCTGTTTTTAAACATTTCACATCAGAAACATATAAAACACAATTTTGGAATATTTTCAGTATTTTGATGCCTTTTTGAGTGTTTTTAAATGTTTTGCAGCTTAGATTTGACCAAAAATGATGAGTGTTTGAGCACTCATCACTCTTCGTGACTTGAAAGGAAGCAAACTTTCTGGAAGTGTCTTCAATATCCTATATTTAACCTTAACAAGTTCATAGTCTATGGAAGCCGTGATCCCTTCCTCATTCGTCAGGTATCTCTTTCCTAGCTCTACTAAATAAGTAAATGCAGATGTAGTTCTACTTCTGCTATATATGATCCTGACAAAAAACATAATATTAACACTTTATTCGGTTTAGGAACGTGAGAATCTGACATTGACAGAATGGGACCGGTTTGTATATAGGGAATACATTAGACTTTCAATGGAGGAAGATGCTGAAGATGCATCTAATGGTAGTGCAGATGTATGCGATGAATCTCTTGAGGTCCCCTTTTAATTGAGGCATTTTATGGAATTATACATTTTACATGTTGTAGATGAATACGATACCTTTTTATATGTAAGAGTGAACTACGCAATTTCTTTCCATTTGTATAATCAAGAACCTATTAGTGCTATGTAACCTTTCACAAATGTCGATATAACATGCTATAAAAAGATGTGTTCCACATGAAAATCCTTTGAACAATGTGATCATTATTATTATTAATTTCAGTAAGGTTATTGATGAAGACAAGCTTGAGTCATTGCATGTATGAATGGAGATTGATACAATTGTCAATTTCCATTAAAACCAAAAACTAAGCAACCAATTTATCAAAAATTTAGTGTGCGCCTTATAAAAGATAGATTACTGACATCTTCATGAAGGTATAGTCGCAGGATATTGAGCATTCCATTCAAGCTCAAACTTCTTGTGACCTTCAACAATAAAAAATATCTGCGTGGCTTGCAACAATTTAGAAATAATGTGTCAATAAGCTAGGCTCATAGTCACTCAAATGAAGATTCATCTCATTATTTTGCCACAGTGCTGTGAGCGGTCCATAATTGAATAGATTTGAGTTACACAAGGTGCCATATTAGTTGACGGATATTCTTAGTTGTATAAATGGTTTACGGTTGCTATGCTACTAAATTAATGGTTTAGGAACTGTACAAATGGTCATGGAACTATATAAATGGTTTAGGATTGCTATGTCAATTAATTACTGATACATATATGAACTAAATCAGTCTGTGCAGCCATTGTCATATTATTAGGATCAAGACTTACTGAATTAGGATGCCATTGATTGGTAGGAAAGTTAAAATCACAGTTCTGAAGGAACTACAAATCCTCCATCTCCTCGCGTCTCTTACTAAAAGGGAATTATGTGCAGTAAAATTCCCAAAGTTATGCTCTGCATTATTCGTAGAATAATGGTTCACATCATCAAAAGGGAATTTATCTTTCAGTTTGTCAAGTTGAGGTGTTACAATAGGTGCACGGTTAGTGTGGTAACCCATGTTAGAGTTCAAATTGTTTGGAGGTTCAGTGAGATCAAGGGACAAATAAGTTTCATGTGATAATGCATTTAGGAAAAAAAATCGAGGATTGACATTATGATTAATGCTATTTAGCGGATGTGATTGAGTTACTAGAATGAAAATATTTTTTAATCTCATTACAACGTAACGTAATGACGTTAGAATAGGATAAATGTAGCCTAATGATGTTAGGATAAATCCTGCAACTAAAATCCTGGACAATGTGTAGTGATTTATTTACGATAAATGTTGCGTAATGATGTTAGAATACGATTTATAAGTGATTAAATCAGCATATATGATCAAGTTATATGTAGAATATGCAGTAAATTAGGATAGGATTTCTAGATGTTTTATCTGAAGTGATTGAGTTCGTTCACGGACACAATATGTAGAAATTAACTAACAAAGAGCATACAATGATGATGGTAGGATAAGATATGATTTATATGTGATTTAATGGATGTGATTGAGTAAGTTCATGCTCACATATTCGCGATTGCTATTCTAGAGGATTGACGTTAGGATATGATTTATAAGTAGGCATGATTTTAGCATGAGAAGAATCAAATGACATCTAGAAATCCTATCCTAATTTAATTAGTTAAAGGATTATTTGGATTAGCAATATGAAAGAATGCTCAGTTTTCATAAACTAATTGTGTATAACCAATTTTTGCGTGGATTATTAGTAGTTGATTTGTTCTCGCGTCACTTACGAAATATAGACGTGCTGCTAATTTGAACTCTTTTATTTATTGAGATGATCATATAAAAAATTAATCAGTATTAATGCTACACGCAACAACTATTGGATGTTGCTAACAAACATCATTGATACTTTATTAGACAAGAGTCAAAATATATATAGTGGTGGTGGCGAATATTAGACATGCAATAATGCTTGGAACCAAAGTCATCAAATCATGGAGATAATGGTGGCGACGTGGAGTGGTGGCGATGGAGATGGTGGCGATGGAAAACGGTAGTGGTGTCTCATTCGTTAAATTGTACAAAAGAAAAACAATGTATGCTATTGCAGACTATTAGTATTTCTAGGATTTTTTTTTCTAAAACTTCTTGGCTTCATTTTTACATTTGATGATCTGTTTGCAGGGTGCCTATAACTATTTATATGCGGGATAAGAAGTATCAACGTACCTGATAGGTTGTGAATGAGTTGATCAATATACGTTCTGAAACTGAATGGTAAGGTGAACCTTTGTATAGTAGTTACTGTTCTCATCCGTTAAATTGTACAAAAGAAAAAAAGATTTAATCTGATTTTTCTTTCAAATGAATGAGCAGACCATGTTTTTTTAGGTTCCTTGAAGGTGATTTTGAGACTTATGTCTCTCATATGAAGTCCACTCTTTATAATTTATGGCAAGGACCCATGATGTACAATAATTATGTCGACAGTTGAACTCTCAGCAGATTGGAATGAGGACCCATGGCGAGGACCCATGCAAGTCCGTTCTGATGCAGGTCCACTCTTTATAATTTATGTCGATGACCCATGGCAAGGACCCATGCAAGTCTGTTCTGACTATTTTGCTGGTAAGATGAATATGCAAAAACCCGCCTATCAAACTGCTCAACTGAACAAACTTCCTGTTTTCAGCTCTTCCTTGGTTTTCGGTGATGTTTCTTGTGCAGAAGATTACAGCAGAAGTAAGAAAGAAGCTGAACAATCAGTGGCACGTGCTGTTATACTAAAATAGATAGGTAATTCTCATTCTTATCAGATTTTTGTTTATTAAGCCGTAAATTTTGCAACATTTCTGTTTTTCCTTTTTAAACTTGAATGCACTGAAATAAAACCTATTGCATGTTGTTATGATTTAATTTTAGGGGTTATCCTCCTTAGTGTACCACATTGTTTTGTGAATTGTGACTGAATTTTCTCTGCTGGTACTCATATACATCATTGTTACCATGTGTTGACCTGAATCAGGAATCATTTTGTTAGAAATAATCAAGTCCAAGTATAAACATTATACCAAAATGGACTTACAAAGTGCTCAAAATGACATCCGTGCGGTAGTGCAACCTATAATAGTTAATCCATTTTCAATGTCATCCCCTGATGTAGCACAAAAATATTATGTGGGTTCATCTTCTGGCAAGAAGCTGAACTGTAAAAACAATGTACCTACTTATACCGTCATACCAGCACCATCCTTGGGGCAAGTCACCGTTCCAGTAATAAATTCTTCTAACGTAGTTCAATCGGAATACTCAAAAGCATCACCTATGACAGTTTATTCACGTCCAGTGTTGTCTCCAGCTGTAGCACAAATGAAGGTACAACCTCTAGCAAGAATAGGAACTGTAAAATTAATAGAAATGCCCTAAAGAAAACGCGTGTTGACATTGAGTATGTTTTCATATTTTAAATATCTGCTTGGTTAATCATGAGTTGCATCTTTTTAGTTTGAGTTTATGTTTTGGTTTGGTTATGCAGATTTAAAATAAGAGGATACATGTGGTTTCGGTTTGTGTTATTTGTTCAATTTATGCGTTTCTCTTAATAATCATCTAATTACAGTAATTTTTTATATCGTAATTGTCTCTTAGTTTTAATGGATTAAAAACTGGATTTAGGTATTAAAAGAGATGGAAGAAGAGGTTGTTGCTTTGCGTCAGATGCAAGCGAAAGTTGAAAACAAAATGGGATGTTTGTTTCAGTTCATGTTTTCATACGGTTAGTGTTCGGTTGAACTGTTGTTAAGGGTTTAAGAAAAATATAAATGGAGCAGATTCAAGTTAAAGTCTATAAATATAACACTGAAACTTAGTGTGGAAGTGTGTTCTTGACGAAAATTTATGTTATTCGAATTTCACGTTCATGCGATGGGACCAAAAACGTGAATACCTGATTATATGGTGTTTCTGATTGTCATTGCAGACTGCTTCTAGCTGGTCACACATCTGAAATGAAGATAGTGTTTAGGTATGAATACATGGCATTGGAACAGAGGTATGAAATCTTCAAACTACTTATGACTTTGCCTGCGTTTCTTAATGACAACTATCAACATGAGATTATGGTGAATGACAGAAAACTATCGACAATCATTGTAAGATATGTGTTGGGTGTATTATGCATGAATGTAAATGTTTAAAATACATGTTTACGTACTATACATAAAAAATTAATTAAACTCCCCGTCCTTAAATATGAATCAAAATTTGCTAATACAATCAAAAGAATAATTATAAGTGATGACTATCTCTTTATTAATACAGTAAAAGATCATTGATATCCATACATAACTAAATAAAAATGTAAATTACAAGTCATGCCCGCCCATTGATATGCACACATACACACACACGTTCTTGTTAGTTTACGTTATTCATCAAAGAGTTAAAAGTTGCTACCGATTTAATACACATACATACACATATTCCATCAACAATACGTATTACATGAAAAAAGCAAACAGGAAACCTGAAAATATAAGCAATTGTTTACGATTTGATATGCAAACCAAGGTTTTCAAGATCGGGATCCTACCAAGGATCGTTTCCGTTTTTGCAAGATCGTGGTTCTTGTTAGTTTACATTATTCGTCAAAGAGTTAAAGGTTGCTAACAATTTAATACACATACATACACATATTCCATCAACAATACGTATTACATGAAAAAAGCAAACAGGAAACCCGAAAATATAAGCAATTGTTTACGATTTGATATGCAAAATTGCAAACTATGGGATTACATGATAATGAAAAGGTTAAAAGATGTGTAAATATAAGAACATAGTAGGAGACGGAGAGAAGTATAAGAAGAGAGAATTATATAAGCATGCGTTCAATCGGATCAAATAGACTTCTTGAAAACTTTATTAATTTCTTTTAAAAGTTGAAATTGTTAGACATGCTTGAAGAATTATAGATTCTTCATGAAATATAAGCAGGGATGGAGCCAAGGGGGTTCCCGCGAGTGCTCGTGCACCCCATGAAATTTTTCGATATAGTGTTAATTTTTGAAAAAAAACACCGATTTTTTCTAAAGTCATCTTAAATGCACCCGGTCCATCGAAATGTGTTTCTAGTATTATTGTTCAAATTTTTGTATGCACCCGGTCATATTTAGTCCTGGCTCCGTCCTTGAATATAAGAGCTCTAAGAAAATTATTGCTGCGTTCCCGAGTTTTATTTTGAAAGAAGAGAAAAGAATTGGAAAGAAAACAAAATGAATTCGTGTTCCAGAGTTTTTTTTTCTTCCCAAAAGTGTGATGATTTGGAAAGAAGTTATTTTAGGAAGCTTTTAATAAATGTAATTACTTAAATGACCTAATATAAAATATAACTTTTATATATAATAAATGGTATAATTGTAAAATCATTAGTTATCTCTTCTTTTCTCTCATAACTTGGGAACAAAATATAAAAAATAAAATTTCATTCATGTTCTCTTCTTTTCTGCCAATTTTTAACTCTTCTCTTCTTTTCTTTATTTCAAAAACTTGAGAACAGAGTGGGGTGAATTAAATACTCCTATATTCTCTGTCTCATAAAATATCAATAAGATATTTACATCAAGCTCGAGACAATATGTCTCTTAATAATCAACTTCATGTTTTGTGAATTTATTTATTCTACAATTCATGTCTTAAAGTACACAATTTTAAGGCTCTTATTTCAGTTTTGCACAAAGACTGATGTATATACAATAGTTTTTACACGTTGAAGTGTATGAACTTCGCATTTTAATGCTTTTCGTATTTGCAAGAATTAACGTCTTTTCATGTTGGCCAATCACTTCCTTGAGGGAACTTTTGGATAATAATTGATTTATGATCCTCATTATGCATAATAACCTGGGCTATATTGTATGTAAACAAATTTATCGACGTCCTTTTGTTTTTGTTTCAATTCCATATGATTCTAGACATGATATAATTTTTTGAGATATCATTAGCTATCTGAGGTTCTTTGGAACTTTCATGTCTAGTGTCTATTTATGAGATAATCATAGGGTCTTTTATACCTGAACAACCATCTTATTTTCATGCTCTACATTTTTTATCGATGATTTTATTTGAGATCGACTAGTCTACCATCCTTGAGGCACGCCATAATAAAACAATGTCCTTGTTGGACAATATATAATCAGAGCATGAGTAGCCAAAATTTTATTTTAGATTAATGTATATTTATGGCTATTGTATTATCCATGTAATAACAAATTCATAAAATTTCTTATGAGGATTAATAGAATATGATAATTCATTTTGAATTTGCATCTACTTCTTCTCTTCCTTTTAAGGAATTATCTTTCTTTTATATCTGTATATGTACATTTAGGCGGAGTAATTTGAGTATACAACACATAAAAAAAACTGAAATGGGATATGCAGGAATATGTTCATGATATAACGGAATTAAATACTGCCATTAATATATGATACCATGGGGTCACACAAAATAACACAAGATTACAGCTTGATATATTAATTGTAAATATATAAATGATCTAATTATACGAAATTGCATTGGGCTTAATAAGTAAAAGACTGTTTTAGGAGTAATGGGCTTAAACCAAGAACTAAATGGCAAGTCCATTTGGGCTTACATAGTGTGGCGACCCCTTGGGGTTTACGTCGGGTTGGGCTTAGTTCAATCACTTATTTAAGAAGATCAGTATATTATTAGATAATATATTATCTTTTAAATATTGTAATTATATTCTTTTATTTAGAGAGATTATCATGTTTTTCAATATGATGATTAACTCTTAAGAGACCTATAAATACAGATAGATAATTAGGGTTCACAAGTGTTACACAAAACCTTATATACTCCCTTCTCACCTCTTTAGTTTCGGCTGATGATGTGCGGGATTTCGCCCTCACAAAAGGTTTTACCTCTCAAGCGATCTTGAGAAGCTTGCAATCCCCACCAGGTAGTGTACCTGATCGTTGTAGTATAGTATAGTGACAAGTACCGGGGGATTGATCGTTCAACTCAGGAATAGTGTTCGCTAGGATTAAAATTATACTAAACTAGGTCTAGAGGTGAGGGATGATTCTTTTTGTATTTTTATATTTTTATATTTTTATAAAAGCAAATAAAAATCTTGGGTTTTGAAGGAGTGGGCGGAATTAGTTGCTAGCCAACTAACCCAATTAACTAAAGATGCAATCAAAATAAAATAAAATAAAACTTAAACTAATTTGTGGTGGAAACAATAATAAAAGAAAATGTGTTTACTTAGATTTCACTACTCCTTAGATATCTTTTACCGGTTGATTAGCTTGTTACAATTGCATGGATGACGGGTTATATTCCTTAATACGAGTTGTAGGGCCGTGTACGATATTCCCTAACTCTATAGGCTTCTACTTCATTCTAGGTCGAGCCGACTACTAGCTCCTAACGTAGTATCACTAGCAGTTGCCTACGCATTAAATACAACCAATGAATCGTAGTACACCTCCGATCATGTTTCTTAAGACGTTCAAGCAAGTTACCAAATGGAAGTTTGCCAGTTTTCTTAAGCCTAACATCGAATTCAATCATCCACAACAATTATAAACAAACCATCAACCAATAATCAACATCTAGGTTTCATTACATATAAGCAAACACAAGAAAAACCTAGCCTAGCATGTTAAAAAGAAGACAAGCATAAGACAAAATCAAACAACACATAGACATATTGAACGATTATTGGAAAACTTATCTTCAATTGAACATGGATGGAACAAGGGTTGAAACCCTTGTTGTTACAGAAAATTTGTCTAGGGCTTGCACACAAAAGTTCTCCAAAATTAGTTCCACACTTAATGAATGAAAAATAGAAAACTATGTATAGATTTTACACCTTGACGGCGTCACGTTGTGGTGTGTGACACCGTGAACTCACCGCCAAAACAAGGGTCGTATTAGCTAGATCCAAACTTGACGCCGTCATGTTGAGAATCAGCTCTGGGCCGTCACTTGTAAATCGATCCTGATGGCCTTGGTGACGCCGTCAGGCATTTTTGCATTGAAATAGTTCTGGGCCGTCATGTGTATTTTCCATATCCACCTCTTTTATCAAGCTTGACGCCGTCACTTGTATGGCCTTTACGCCGTCAGGTACTGTTTTCAGCAAGGATTTTGAGACTTTGTCGTTTTCTTCACTTAATCGCTCCAAAAACGTCCAAAATGCTTCATTTTCCGGATTTCTTCTCAAAAGTACCTAAAATGACAAAAGGAACGATTTAGGGCAATAATTGATCAAATAATCACGAATTCAGGCTTAAATGACCCCTAAAAGTGGTACACTTTTCGCCTTATCAAATACCCTTAAACTTGAGATTTGCTTGTCCTCAAGCAAACGTGCTTTTATTCTAATCAAAATACAAGCTAGGGGTCATTTAACACTAATATAAAAGTAATTACAACAAATAATCATTCCACTTAAAACCAAAAACAAGCACGGAGGTTTTACACTAGCACCTCACAACTAGTGTTTAGATACTCACAACTCTCGGGTGTAATAAAGTATATATCACAATATGGAAATGGAAAACATCTCTCACTACCTCTCATAGCAAATAGATTACCATATGCTTGGGAAAGGATCAAACCTCCACCACTTGGCGTAAGCACCTAGGATAAACTATCAAAGAGGTCTTTTAAAGGGTTATAACGTGAGGTGTAGGGATATGATAAACATGGTGTTGTTGGATAAAGGCAATTTTTACTGGTGGCGAGTTAATCATCTAGGTTAATTACATGTATAATATGGCATTGCTAAGCCAAGACTCGACTCGACTTAAGCTAATCAAAACTACAAACTATGTAACAAACATAAAATGAAACGGGATGGTAGTCCATATGTTTTTCTTTTCTTTTCTTTTTCTTTTTTTTTTTCTTTTTTTTCATACACTCTTGCCCTACCATCAAAAATAATACATCATAGGGGATTTACGTCCCCCTTACATTTGAACTTTTACATACTTGACAATCAACTATTCTAATGACTCGAATCAAGATAATCAAAACACTTGGAGTACTTTTAAAATCAACGCACATATGGGGGTAATAATTGACGTCATCCCCATTACTCCATAACACTAGTACTTTACCCGTGAGTCCCAATCGTCCCAAAACAATATGTACAAGATATGACTCGACTTAGAAACCTTGTAATCAATTAGATAATTAACTAAGAGTTTAAACAAATAACAATAATGCACTAAAGATGAGTGCATACAAGGAAGGCTAAGGCGATTTGGTTGCACATTTGGGGTGGATTGTAACAAATTATATCTTTAAGTAAGATGGTTAAAGTTAGAAACGAAAAAGATAGGCTCGGAGGGGTGTACTAGGGGTATCGTGTACTAAAAATGAGTACAACGCAAAGGTTTGGGAAAAATTAATTGACTTTGTTAGTCAAGGTAATTGACTTAAATGGTCAAGTAATTATGATACGGGTTTAACACAAGGGTGATCCTAATGCCTCTTATCATGCAGGAAATCCTAACTACACGAATGCAGTCTCACTAGTGGTCTCGGGATGCATCACTAACGTAAGTTCTGGAATCTAAATACTACCGTCACACTCATAAGCACTAATAATGAATACTTTTCCTAACAAATCTAAAGGCGAACCTCACATATTTGGGTGGAAAATTTTTCTGAGTGGTATGGTTTTTTGTACTAGTCATATAACTCCTATCCATGAGACGCTCACTAAGGCTAAAGCTTCACTCCTAAATGTTGTAAAAAAATTTTAAATTTGGCGCTAAAATTGCCCTAACAAGTATTTTTCTCAGTTTTATTACACACCTACTATCAAACAAACAAACTCAAGTGCAATTGTACCCTCTAAGGTATCATTATTTACCCTCCCCTTACACTTAAGCTGAACATTGTCCCCAATGTTCATTTAAAGAATGTAAAAGCAAATAAGGTAAAAGAATGAAAACAAATACTCCCCTGATTCGTTCGGTGTAGATAGTGTGTCAACAAGGTTAGATCTTCTTCCAAGAAAATGAACTTTGAAAGCTTCCCTCCAGAAATATAAATCATCCTCTTGTCCAATGTAACCGGTTAAACCTGAGAAAACAATCAAGGCAAACCTCGCGTAAAATCGGCGGCAATCTATATATACTGAAATACCTAGAAAACAAATTAAGATATAATGTTTGTGGAATGAATGTTTGCAGATTTTCTGGAGTTTATAAAACTAAAGAATCAACAAAAACTTTAAGACTCCGGTATAAACAAAACTCGCAAAATTTTTCAGAATTTGTGTACCTGAAGCCGCCAGGTTATAACTCCTGACGCCGTCAGAATGTTCCTGCAAAAATCTCATGTTAAGTTTCCGGAAAATTTCTGGAAAAACTTATGCCTTACTTCCTGGAAAATACTGCAAAACATCATTATGACTCGATACAAGCATTTGACTCAAACAATTACTAATATACATGTTCATTTAATATTGTTGTGGTTCATGCTCAATTTCGTTCTTATAAACAAATTTGGGTCTCCCTTACACTTAGCTTTTGCAAAATACCTTTATATGTAATTAAGACGAAGTTAAAAACAAAATAAAGCATTTTCACAATTTATTTTGAATCATGAGCCACAAACAAATAAAAATAAAACACTGATGCGTGGGAATTGCACCAGGCTTTACCTCTCGAGGGATCTCGAGAAGCTTACAACCCCCACCAGGCAGTGTACCTGATCGTTGTAGTATAGTATAGTGACAAGTACCGGGGGATTGATCGTTCAGCTTAGGAATAGTGTCGCTAGGATTAGAAAGTCTAATTTACTAGTTCTAAAGGTGAGGGATGATTATTTTTATATTTTTATGTTTTTTAGAAAGCAAGTAAAATCTCGGGTTTTGAAGGAGTGGGCGGAATTAGTTGCTATTCAACTAACCCAAAACTAAGATGCAATCAAAATAAAATAGTAAAAATGAAAATAAACTAATTATACTAAGGTTCTGAGCAGTAATTGGAGAAAATGTGTTTACTTAGACTTCACTACTCCCTAGATATCTTTTACACGTTAATTACTTGTTATAATTGCATGGATGACGGATCGTATTCCTTAATACCATTCATGGGGTGGCATACATAACTCCCCAATTCTATGAGCTCTTATCTCCTCCTACACCATGACCCAGCACAACTATAGGGATTGTAAACAGTGGCTCATGCATTAAATACAACCAATAAAGACCTAGCACGCCTCGGTTCATGTTTCTTAAGACGTTCAAGCATGTTACCATTTGGAGATCTGCCAGTTTTCTTAAGCCTAACATATAAATCATTCATCCAAGAACAAGAATAAACAAGTAATCAACACATAATCAATATCTAGGTTTCATTAGATCTAAGCAAACACAAAGGAGATCTAGCCTAGCATAATGGAATTGAGACAAGAACAAGATATAGACAACCAACACATAGACATATTGATTGAATTAGGAGAACACTTATCTCAATTACAATGCAAGGTATCAAGGGTTTGGAACCCTTGAAAAACCTGTAAAAGTTGCACCAAATTCGTCTTTAGGGTTTCTCCAAAACTTCTCCCTTTTTAATGTAAAAACTAGAAAACTATATATAGGAAAACTGGGCTGACGGCGTCAAGACAAACATGTGACGCCGTCACCTCGCCGCCAAATACTTCCTCGGACGGCCTTGATCTTCTTATGACGGCCTGTGTGACGCCGTCACCACCTACGGTATTTTATTCTTGGTACTTTGACGCCGTCAGGATGACTTTTGACGCCGTCACCACCTATGGTATTTTATTCTTCATGTCTGACGCCGTCAGGGTGTAACTCTTGACGCCGTCACCAAGTGCTTCCAGCATGGAAAATTGATACTTTTCCGTTTTCTTCACTTTTATGCTCGAAAAACGTCCAAAATGGCTTCTTTTCCAGAATTCACTCTCCAAGTACCTAAAATCACAAAAGGAACGATTTAGGGCAATATTTGATCAAATAAATTCGGATTCGGGCTTAAATGACCCCCTAAAAACGGATCATTTTTCGTCTCATCATATACCCTTACACTTGAGATTTGCTTGTCCTCAAGCGAATGAGCTTTTATTCTACTCAAAAGACAAGTTAGGGGTCATTTAACAGTAATATAAAAGTAATTACAACAAATAATCGTTCCACTAAAGACCAATAGACAAGCACGGAGGTCATACACAAGCACCTCACAAATAGTGTTTAGATACTCACATCCCTCGGGTGTAATAAAGTAATATGACATTATGGAAACGGAAGATATCTCGCACTACCTGTCATAGCAAAATAGATTACCATAGGCTTGGGAAAGGATCAAACCTCCACCACATGGCGTAAGCACCTAGGATAAACTATCAAAGAGGTCTTTTAAAGGGTTGTAACGTTAGGTATAGGGATATGAATTACACGGTTTTGTTGGATAAAGGAAGTTTTACTGGTGGCGAGTTAACAATCTTGGTTAATTACATGTACAAGATGGCGTTGCTAAGCCAAGACTAGACTTGACTTGAGCTAATAAATGAAAAATAACAAAAACACAAAATGAACATAGAATGAAACGGGATGGTAGTCCGTATGTTTTTTTTCTCTTTTTCTTTTTCTATTTTTTTTTCTTTTTTTCTTTTTCTTGATTTTTCGATTTTTCGATTTTTCGATTTTTTTTTTTTTTTTTTTTTTTTTTTTTTTTTTTTATTTGCATACACTCTTACCCTACCATCCAAAATAATACATCATAGGGGATGAGAATTCCCCTTACACTTGAATCTTTACATACTTTACAATCAACTAATCTAATGACTCGAATTAAGAAAATCAAAACACTTGGAGTACTTTTAAGATTAACGTACATATGGGGGTAATAAATGATGTTCTTCCCCATTACTCCATAAAATAAGTACTTACCCATGAGTCCCAATCGTCCCAAAACAATATGTACAAGGGTATGACTCGACTTAGCAACCATGTAATCAATTAGAGAGTTAACTTAGGGTTTAACAAATAATAATACTGCACTAAAAATGAGCGCATACACGGAAGGCTAAGGTGATTTGGTTGTACATTTAAGTGGGGTGTAACAAATTCTTCCTTTAAGTAAAATGCTTAAAGTTAGAAACGAAAAGATAGGCTCGGAGGGGTGTACTAGGGGTTTCGTGTACTAAAAATGAGTACAACGCTAAGGGTGTGGGAAAAATTAGTTGACTTTACTAGCCAAGTAATATGACTTAAACGGTCAAGTAATTGTAATACGGGTTTAATACAAGGGTGATCCTAATGCCTCTTATCATGTAGTAAATCCTACCACACGAATGTAGTCTCACTAGCGGTCTCGGGATGCATCACTAACGCAAGTTCTAGAATCTAAATTCTACCGGTACACTCATAAGCACTAATAATGAATGCTTTTCCTATCAAATCTAAAGGCGAACCTCACATATTTGGGTGGAAAATTTTTCTGAATATACGGTTATGTGCTAGTCATACAATCTCCTATCCATGAGACGCTTGCTATGGCTAAAGTTTCACTCCTAAATGTTGTAAAAAATTTTAAATTTGGCGCTAAAATTACACTAACAAGTATTTCTCGTAGTTTTATTACACATCTACCATTAAACAAAACAAACTCAAGCGAAAGTGCATATGTAAGGTATCATCTTTTTACCCTCCCCTTACACTTAAGATGAACATTGTCCCCAATGTTCAAGTAAAGAATGTAAAAGTGAAATAAGTAAAAAGAATGAAATCAAATACTCCCCTGATTCGCTCGGTATGGATTATAGGTTGCCAGGTTAAATCTTCTTCCAACAAAACGAACAATCAAAGCTTCCCTTCCAGAATATAAATCATCTCCTTGTCGAACATAACCTGTGAAACCTGACAAAATAGACAAGACAACCTTGCGTAAAATCGGCGGCATCCTATACAAGTTCCTAAATCCTAGAAAATAAAGTAAGATATAATGCTTGTGGAATGAAGTTTGCAGATTTCCTGGAGATTATAAAACTTAATAATTCACAAAAACCATAAGACTCCGTTAGAAAAACAAAACTGGTAAAATTTCCAGATTTTTGACTCCTGACGCCGTCAAGAGTAAACTCTGACGCCGTCAGAATGGACCTGCAGAAATTCTTATGTTAAGTTTCCGGAAAATTTTTGGAAAAACTTGGTCCTATTTCCTGGAAAATCCTACAAAACTTCATTGTGACTCAATACAAGCATTTGACTCTAACAAATACGAATATACATGCTCATTTAATATTGTGGAGAATCATGATCGGTTTGTTTCTTAAAAACATATTTGGGGTTTCCCCTTACACTTATCTTTTGCAAAAATACTTTTAGGTTGGAGTTAAGACTAGGCCAAACAACATAGTAAAGTATTTCCACATTTTAATTTAGAAACATGATCAACCAACAATAAAAATAAACATGCATACGGAAGCAAATAACAATCAAACAAATAAAATCACACAAACATGGGTTGCCTCCCAAGAAGCGCTTTTCTTTATTTACGAGTCTTGTAGCTAGACTCAAGGCCATGGGTTACTACGTGATTCGGGTGAGTTCCTCGTTAAGGACATCTTTGGGATCGAACTTAGGTTTCAACTTCCTATCGGTTTCCTTAGTATGGTATGACCTTTCAAACTTTTCTCCATCCGGATCATACAAGGTCATTCTAATATGCCATGACCCGTCACCTTCTTTAGGTGGCTTGTCCCACCTCCATTTACATTTATCTCCCTCTCTTTTCCATTTATTCCTCTCTATGTTGATGGGCATTACGCTTAATAACTCAATCATTTTCCTAAAGACTAACGGGTCCTCAAAGGGGTCTAGCTCTTCATCTCTAGCTATGAGTTGTTCTACCGAATGTGTCTTTTCAACAAAGTCTTTTTCTAGATAGAATGGGCATTGAGGTCCTATAAAGTTCCTTTCTATCAAAGGTCCATATCTAGATGGTCTCCTATTCATCTCTACCCAATGCGGTGTTGGTTCATCATCGCAATCATAACTATGCTTCTTAACATCATACACCGACCAAGTATCGCCTTCTCCTACCGCTATCTTGGATTCCTTGCAATCTATCATGGCACTAGCGGTTGCTAAAAATCCTCTTCCTACCAATAATGGGCATGTAGTGTCACTAATCATGTCTAGGACGTGAAAATCCGCTAATATAGTTAACCTTCCTACGTGAACAACTACATCCTTAATCATTCCAACCGGGTGGGCAATACTCCCATCCGCTAGCCCTATCAATACCTCCGTTTCCTCTAACTTTCCTAGCTTAAGAGCGGTGAATAAGGATAAGGGAATCAAGTTGAGGCTTGACCCTAAATCGGCTAGTGTGTCGAAAGCTTCGGATCTTCCTATCTTACAAGGCAAAATAAATATACCCGGATCATCAAGCTTTTTAGGCAACTTGTTTTGAACGAAGGCGGTCCCATTTTTACCTAGCTTATACTTCTCATATTTTTCTAGGAGGGCACTATAGTAAGGAGCACGCGCTAAGACATCAATGACGGGGCGTTCAAGGTGAAGTTCTTTGAATTCATCGTCAAGGTCTCGCGTAAGAGGTGTTTCAACTATGCTTTTGACCGGCTCTATAGTGGGTGTTTTATTTGATTGGTCCTTTTGGGGAACTTGGTTTTGTTTGAAACACGTGCTCGTTGATTTAACCGAGTAGTATTGTGGACACGTAGTGGGTGACGAAACTGAAGATATGGCATTAACGTTTAGTTTCGGATTCTTGATTGTGTCGCTTGGGAGTGCTCCCATTTCTCGGTCATTGAGAACTTTCAACAATGCATCAATTCTAGTGGTCATCTCGCTTTGCTTTTGTTTGAAATCGGCTTCAAACTTAGATATGCGAGCTTCTTGAGATGCCATGAACTTTGACATCAATCCTTCAAGATTGTTGGTACTACCATAGTTGTTAGAAGGATTGTTGTTGAAAGTACGGTTGGATGGTGGACCGTTTGGTTGGTACCGATTAGGTGGGTTGGATGAATTGGGTTGATTTTGTTTCCACCTAAGGTTTGGGTAATTTTTCCATGAGGGGTTGTACGAATCACCGTAAGTGTTTGGCTCGGGCTTGAAAGTGTACCACTTATCTCCCGCTTCGTCGGTACGCGTGGATGCGTAGTCCGCAAAAGCTGTTTCGGGGAGTTCCACACAATCACGAGTGTCATGGGGACCACTACATAATTCGCATGAAGAAGTGATTTTGTTCACTTGGCTTGAAGGCTTAGGAGCATCGTAGGATTTCATGAGAAACTTGACTTGGTCCTCAAGTTCCATGATCCTACGGTCAGGAGTGCTAGAATTGTTCGAAGGCAAAGATATTGCCTTGACCGTTTTGTTCAAGTCACGGGGATCATTCCAACTTTCGTTGTCATAGAGAGCAAGATCTTCTATGAGTTCCCATGATTGTTCCGCACTAAGATCACGTAGCTTACCACCGGCCGATTGGTCAATGGTTCGCCTTGTGGAGATGTCGATATGGTCATAAAAGATTTGGACTTGGAGCCAAAGATCTATGCCATGATGAGGGACTTTTTGGAGTAAGTCCTTGAAACGAGTCCATGCTTCATAAAGAGATTCATTTTGACGTTGTTGGTACATCAAGATGTCATTCCTAAGCTTAGTAGTTCTCCCCGGTGGGAAAAATTGAGCAAGGAAACGAGTGGTGAGATCATCCCATGTGGTGATGGATCCCGCGGGTAAACGCTCAAGCCATTGACTAGCTTGATCCCGTAGAGAGAATTGGAATAGGCGTAAACGGGTAGTCTCTCTAGTTGCAACATCTAGGTCTATGGAATCTACGATTTTGAGAAAGTCCTTAAGATGTTGGTTTGGATCTTCGGAACGAAGTCCATGGAATGCACATCCGCTTTGCACCAACCGGATGGTGTCGGATCGCAAGGGGGTCACATTGGCTCCGGTGAGCTCAATGGTGTTTCGGTAGCCTTGATGGCTAGGTCGGGAATACTCTCCTAAGGTTCGGGGCCTAAGGGGTTCTAGTGGTGGGTTTTGTTGTGGTGGGATGACGGGTTCAAAGATGTTACCACCTTCCATGATGTCGGATGGTAAAGAGTTACGAACAAAGGCACGAAGAAATAAGATAGACTAAAGAAGACCTAAAAAATAAAAAAAATAAAATCTCACTAGAAAGGAATCTAGCAAGTAGACCTAATAAAAAGAAATCCTAACCTAGACAATAACTATTCCCCAGGCTGCGGCGCCAAAAACTTGATGCGTGGGAATTGCACCAAGCTTTACCTCTCGAGGGATCTCGAGAAGCTTACAACCCCCACCAGGCAGTGTACCTGATCGTTGTAGTATAGTATAGTGACAAGTACCGGGGGATTGATCGTTCAGCTTAGGAATAGTGTCGCTAGGATTAGAAAGTCTAATTTACTAGTTCTAAAGGTGAGAGATGATTATTTTTGTATTTTTATGTTTTTTAGAAAGCAAGTAAAATCTCGGGTTTTGAAGGAGTGGGCGAAATTAGTTGCTATTCAACTAACCCAAAACTAAGATGCAATCAAAATAAAATAATAAAAATGAAAATAAACTAATTATACTAAGGTTGTGAGCAGTAATTAGAGAAAATGTGTTTACTTAGACTTCACTACTCGCTAGATATCTTTTACACGTTAATTACTTGTTATAATTGCATGGATGACGGATCGTATTCCTTAATACCATTCATGGGGTGGCATACATAACTCCCCAATTCTATGAGCTCTTATCTCCTCCTACACCATGACCCAGCACAACTATAGGGATTGTAAACAGTGGCTCATGCATTAAATACAACCAATAAAGACCTAGTACGCCTCGGTTCATGTTTCTTAAGACGTTCAAGCATGTTACCATTTGGAGATCTGCCAGTTTTCTTAAGCCTAACATATAAATCATTCATCCAAGAACAAGAATAAACAAGTAATCAACACATAATCAATATCTAGGTTTCATTAGATCTAAGCAAACACAAAGGAGATCTAGCCTAGCATAATGGAATTGAGACAAGAACAAGATATAGACAACCAACACATAGATATATTGATTGAATTAAGAGAACACTTATCTCAATTACAATGCAAGGTATCAAGGGTTTGGAACCCTTGAAAAACCTGTAAAAGTTGCACCAAATTCGTCTTTAGGGCTTCTCCAAAACTTCTCCCTTTTTAATGTAAAAACTAGAAAACTATATATAGGAAAACTGGGCTGACGGCGTCAAGACAAACATGTGACGCCGTCACCTCGCCGCCAAATACTTCCTCGGATGGCCTTGATCTTCTTATGACGGCCTGTGTGACGCCGTCACCACCTACGGTATTTTATTCTTGGTACTTTGACGCCGTCAGGATGACTTTTGACGCCGTCACCACCTACGGTATTTTATTCTTCATGTCTGACGCCGTCAGGGTGTAACTCTTGACGCCGTCACCAAGTGCTTCCAGCATGGAAAATTGATACTTTGCCGTTTTCTTCACTTTTATGCTCAAAAAACGTCCAAAATGGCTTCTTTTCCAGAATTCACTCTCCAAGTACCTAAAATCACAAAAGGAACGATTTAGGGCAATATTTGATCAAATAAATTCGGATTCGGGCTTAAATGACCCCCTAAAAACAGATCATTTTTCGCCTCATCAAACACGCATACGGAAACAAATAAAATCGAACAAACAAAACAAATAAAACAAATAAAACTTGGGTTGCCTCCCAAGAAGCGCTTTTCTTTATTTACGAGTCTTATAGCTAGACTCAAGGTCACGTGCTGTCACGTGACCTCATCATTGGTCACGGTCTCTAGGTCATCCTCAATCTTAGTTTTGTATTCCGGCTTCGATTGTAAATATTCTTTATAAAGATCGACCATTTTCTCAATTGCTCCTATAATCCTTTTGGCCATCTCTCTATTAATTTTATATTTTTGGCCCTAGGGTTAAGCAATTCTTATAGTAAAGGCTCCTCTTTTCCCATACATAATCCATGCCCTTTTTCTTATCCTCTTCATTAATGTCCTCAAAAGCACCGATGTTATCTATATCAATTCGAGGCACATAACGAAATTACTTCATTCTATTAGGCATCCTATATGTAATCCTATCAATTTCACTAGAGAATTGGACCGTTCCCTCAATCCGATCGTATTTTAACTTGGACTCTTCAACAAATGGCCTACCTAATACAACATGGGATAAGCGACAATCTATAACACTAGCCAAGTCCTCAACAACCATAAAGTCACTGATATAAGTAAAGTCCCCAACAAAGATATGTAAAACTTTAAATCTCCCGACAAAATTACAAACTCCGCCGGGGTATTTGACGTCCCTCCGAGGTTCAAGTCTTGTTTTTACTATATCATTATAAACACTTGAAGACATGATGTTGATTGGAGATTCAAAGTCAATGTCGGCATTATCAACATACTTATACCCAATCATACATGGTATCTTAACATTCTTAGGCTCACCTTTCTTAATCTTAGGGTCAATTTTAACAAAAGGAGGCCGAGGATTATCAACAAGATTATTATAGTAAGCGGTTTCCTCCTTAGTGGGATATAAATTGAAATAATCATCCTGTTTTGGATCTATCTCCCCTTCCTTAAGTTCCTCCACATCCTCAACAACAACCTCAAAATCATTAGGTCCTAGGTCCTCATTCGAATACAAGGTGGTCGCTAGGTTACTAAATGCATCATCGAGCTCAACATTAATCAACCTATTAAGTTCCCTAAGTTCCCTAATCTCACTCTCAATCTATTCACGCAACAAAGCAACTTCACTAGGTGAAAGGGGTGGATTCACGTTTTCCATAGTGGCCAACGGAATAGTCAATGAACATAGTTTACTAACAAAGGTACAAAGAAAAAGATAGACTAAAGAAAACCTAAAAATAAAAATAAAAATCTTACTAGAAAGGAATCTAGCAAGTAGACCTAATAAAAAGAAATTTTAACCTAGACAATTGATGCGTGGGAATCGCACCAGGCTTTACCTCTCTAGGGATCTCGAGAAGCTTACAACCCCCACCAGGCAGTGTACCTGATCGATGTAGTATAGTATAATTGCTGAGTGATCGCTCGCTATCTGGCTGGAAAAGGTGGTCCGAGACGTTCGTCTTCTTGACAAGTACCGGGGGATTGATCGTTCAGCTAGGAATAGTGTCGCTAGGATTAGAAAATCTAAAGACTAGGTCTAGAGATGAGGGATGATTCTTTTTGTATTTTTTATATTTTATGAAAACAAATAAAAATCTTGGGTTTGAAGGAGTTGGGCGGAATTAGTTGCTAGTCAACTAACCCAATTACTAAGATGCAATCAACATAAAATACTAAAAATGAAAATAAACTAAATTAAACTAAAGGTGTGAGCAATTTATGGGAGAATTGTGTTTACTTAGATTTCACTACTCCCTATATATCTTTTACATGTTAACTACTTGTTACAGTTGCGTGGATGACGGATTGTATTCCTTAATACCATTCATGGGGTGGCGTACTTACTTCCCCAATCCTATAAGCGCCTACTTCACTCCTATGTCGAGCCGGCTAAGAAGCTCCTAACATGGGATCATTAGAATTTGCTCATGGATAAAATCCAACCAATAAAACCTAGTACACATCGGTTCATGTTTCTTAAGACGTTCAAGCACATTACACAATGGAGATCTGCCAGTTTTCTTATGCCTAACATTGAAATCATTCATCCAATACAACTATAAACAAGTAATCAACACATAATTAACATCTAGGTTTCATTACATCTAAGCAAACACAAGATAGATCTAGCCTAGCATGTTGAAATCAAGACAAGCATAAGACATATTCAAACAACACATAGACATATTGAATGAATTGAAAGAGGACTTATCTCAATTGAACATGAAAGGTTTTAAGGGGTGAAAACCCTTGAAAATACAGTAAAAAACGACCTAGGGTTTTTAGGGTTCGGCCCTAGTATTCTCCACACAAGTTCCCCTTTAATGAATGAAAAATAGAAAAGTATATATAGTTTTTCTGAGGTGACGGCGTCAAGAACTAATCTCTGACGCCGTCATCTCGCCGCCAAATAATTTCTCGGACTGCCTAGATCTGGGTTTGACGCCGTCATGTGTATCTCTTATGCAGGCCGTCACCATATTAACTCTTGACGCCCTTATTGTGACGCCTTCAGGTTTTCACTGGGTCATCACGGATTTTACTCTTGACACCGTCAGGTTTTTCTTCTTGACGCCGTCAGGTACTGTTCTCAGCATGGAAAACTAAGTCTTTGCCGTTCTCTTCACTTTTATGCTCCAAAAACGTCCAAAATGCTTCTTTTTCCAGAAGTCACTCCCAAAGTACCTAAAATCACAAAAGGAACGATTTAGGGCAATATTTGATCAAATAAATTCAATTCCGGGCTTAAATAACCCCTTAAAAGTGTTCATTTTTCGCCTCTTCATAAACCCTTACACTTGAGATTTGCTTGTCCTCAAGCAAATGCGCTTTTTTTCTAATCAAAATACAAGTTAGGGGTCATTTAACACTAATATAAAAGTAATTACAACAAATAATCGTTCTACTAAAGACCAAAGACAAGCACGGAGGTCATATACTAGCACCTCACAAATAGTGTTTAGATACTCACATCTCTCGGGTGTAATAAAGTAATATCACAATATGGAAATGGAAAACATCTCTCACTACATGTCATAGCAAAATAGATTACCATAGGCTTGGGAAAGGATCAAACCTCCACCACATGGCGTAAGCACCTAGGAAAAGCTATCAAAGAGGTCTTTTAAAGGGGTTGTAACGTTAGGTGTAGGGATATGGAATACACGGTTTTGTTGGATATAGGCAGTCTTTACTGGTGGTGAGTTAACAATCTTGGTTAATTACATGTACAATATGGCGTTGCTAAGCCAAGACTAGACTCGACTTAAGCTAATAAATCAAAAATAACAAAAACATAAAATGAACATAGAATGAAAAGGGATGGTAGTCCGTATGTTTTTTTTTTCTTTTTCTTGATTTTTTCGATTTTTTTTTTTTATTTTTTTATTTTTATTTTATTTTTTTTTTCTTTGTGTGCATACACTCTTACCCTACCATCCAAAATAATACATCATAGGGAATGAAAATTCCCCTTACATTGAATTTTTACATACTTTACAATAAACTTATTTAATGACTCGAATTAAGATAATCAAAACACTTGGAGTACTTTTAAGATTAACGCACACACGGGGGTAATAATATGATGTTCTTCCCCATTACTCCATAAAATAAGCACTTTACCCATGAGTCCCAATCGTTCCAAAACAATATGTACAAGGATATGACTCGACTTAGCAACCATGTAATCAATTAGACAATTAACTTATGGTTTAACAAATTAACAATAATGCACTAAAGATGAGTGCATACACGGAAGGCTAAGGCGATTTGGTTGTACATTTAAGTGGTGTGTAACAAATTCTTCCTTTAAGTAGGATGCTTAAAGTTAGAGACGAAAAGATAGGCTCGGAGGGGTGTACTAGGGGTTTCGTGTACTAAAAATGAGTACAACGCTAAGGGTGTGGGAAAAATCAATTGACTTAACTAGCTAAGTAATATGATTTAAATGGTCAAGTAATTATGATACGGGTTTAACACAAGGGTGATCCTAATGCCTCTTATCATGTAGTAAATCCTACTACACGAATGTAGTCTCACTAGCGGTCTCGGGATGCATCACTAACGCAAGTTCTAGAATCTAAATGCTACCGGTACACTCATAAGCACTAATAGTAAATGCTTTTCCTATCAAATCTAAAGGCGAACCTCACATATTTGGGTGGAAAATTTTTCTGAATAGTACGGTTTTGTGCTAGTCATACAATCTCCTATCCATGAGACACTTGCTATGGCTAAAGTTTCACTCCTAAACGTTGTAAAAAATTTTAAATTTGGCGCTAAAATTACACTAACAAGTATTTCTCATAGTTTTATTACACATCTACTATCAAACAAACAAACTCAAGTGAAATTGTATTTGTAAGGTATCATCATTTTACCCTCCCCATACACTTAGGATGAACATTGTCCCCAATGTTCAAGTAAAGAATGTAAAAGTGAAATAAGTAAAACAAATGAAATCAAATACTCCCCTGATTCTCTCGGTGTGGAATAAGGTGGCCAGGTTAGATCTTCCTCCAAGAAAATGAACAATCAAAGCTTCCCTTCCAGAATATAAATCATCTTCTTGTCATACATAACCTGTAAAACCTGAGAAAACAGACAAGGCAACCTCGCGTAAAATCGGCGGCAATCTATATATGCTAACAAATCCTAGAAAGCAAAGTAAGATATAATGCTTGTGGAATGATGTTTGCATATTTCCTGGAGATTATAAAACTAATAATTCAACAAAAAGTTTAAGATTCCGTTACAAAAACAAAACTGGTAAAATTTCCAGATTTTACATGTGACGCCGTCAAGAGTAAAACTCATGACGCCGTCAGATTCGACCTGCAGAAATTCTTATGTTAAGTTTCCAGAAAATTTCTGGAAAAACTTCGACCTACTTCCTGGAAAATCCTGCAAAACGTCACTATGACTCGATACAAGCATTTGACTCTAACAAATACGAATATACATGTTCACTTAATATTGTGGAGAATCATGATCGGCTTTGTTTCTTAAAAACATATTTGGGGTTTCCCCTTACACTTATCTTTTGAAAAAATACCTTTGGATGAAGTTAAGCCTAGGCCAAATAACAAAGTAAAGTATTTTCATTACTTTAGTTTTGAAACATGATCTACCAACAATAAAAATAAAGCATGCATATGGAAGCAAATAACAAACAAACAAAATTAAAAATCACACAAAGCATGGGTTGCCTCCTAAGAAGCGCTTTTCTTTATTTACGAGTCTTGTAGCTAGACTCAAGGCCATGGGTTACTACGTGACATGGGTGAGTTCCTCATTGAGGACATCTTTGGGATCAAACTTAGGTTTTAACTTCCTATCGGTTTTCTTAGTACGGTATGACCTTTCAAACTTCTCTCCATCCGGATCATAGAAAATCATCTTCATATGCCATGATCCGTTACCTTCCTTAGGTGGCTTGTCCCACTTCCATTTACATTTATCTCCCTCTCTTTTCCACTTGTTCATCTCTACATTAATAGGCATGTGGAAAACTAGAAGGGGGGTTGAATAGTTTTACGTCTTTTTACTTCGTTATAAAAATTAGTTTTAGAGTTTTGCTTAGCTTTTAAAAAACTTAGATTCGATAATATGTGATCTCAAGTCTTGTACAATATAAACAATTAATACTGCACAATATATTATAATGATAAGTAATGAAATAAGTAAGAGATAGAAAGATCGAACCGCGAGACAAGAGATTTATAGTGGTTCGGCTACAAGGACACCTTCCTTGCCCTACTCCACTCCCCGAGCACCTAACTCGAGATTTTTCTTCACTATATCAACAAGCTCCCTTATGGTGGAGAAAACCGTACACACCAATATACACACCAATCTACACACCACTTTTCACACCACAACTTCGTCACACCTAAGTCACAACTTCTACACAACTTCTTCAAATCTATCTACTTCACAACTAACTACTCCACACCTATCTTCTTCACACCAATCTAGTACCTAGCTTATCTTCTTCACACCAAGCTACTAACTAATCACACAATCAATATCTAATACAACTATCTACAATCAAATATTCACAACAATCTTCACAAAGAATAATGTAAATGATCTTTGATGATACACCAACAACTGGGATGTGGAGATCACAACAAGTTGTAATACTTCTTGTCTTGAGGGATAGAAGTATTCTTCTCTTGCACTTGAGAGGATGAAGGTTGGATCACTTTGAAATAAAGAATTTATATACTTATGATCAAAGGATAAAAGAATGGAGATTTGGATCTAGATCAGAAAGTTTAGTAGTGCAAAAGGTGAGGAAAAAATCCAGGTTTAAGGTGGTATTTATAGGCAACAGAATCTGACAGAGGAGCGTGGCTGGTCCCCTTAAATCATGGCCAGCCCCCTTAAAATTAAGGGGACCGCCCTTTGTAATTAAGGGGGCCGCCCAGCTGAAACGGCCAGATTCTTTGTCTTTTAGTGGGGAAAATTTATTTGGTGAAAAACTAACTGATTTTGGTTAAAAATTTGAATTCATATATTTATTTTGAATAAAACATTTTTCTTTATTACCAAAAGTGTTTTTCAAAAATATATAATATGTTTATATAATTAAATAAACTTTGTAATACTTAATTAAACTTTCCTTTGATCATAAAATACACTAAACACTTTGTTTATTCATACCTTAAATGATTTGTATGTAAAGAGAAATATTAATCACTAAATACTTGTTTATGTCACAAGCTTTAGTTCTATGAGTTTATATTTTGTGATAATTAAAACATAGAGATATTGATAACATGTTAATAATGTTTTTAGGCATTATTTATGTCAACAATCTCCCCCTTTTTGATTATTACAAAACCTTAAACTCAATATATCTAAAACTTGTTTTTAGACAAGTATTATATAGTTTACATTTCTCTTCTCCCCCTTTTTGTATAATTAAAAAGGTTAAGCCGAATAAGCTTCGCGAGGGAAGTTAAAACGGGTAGAATGCTCCCCCTTAATGTATGCTCCCCCTCATTTGAGAGAACCAAGGGAACGACCAATGGAGATCGTTGCTACAAAAAATATTTGAAGAGAGCAAGATACACATATATGCAAGGCAACAATTATGCAACTAAACATAGATTCATTCAAGCAGTATAGAAATAATAAGCATTACAACATTCAATATGCTTGAAGCATATTGATAAAAATAACACAAAAGAAAAGACATAGTCCTATTTTACCTAAGAGAGCACTTGGACTTGCTTGCAACCCATGGTTGATTGTTTTATTTGCTTGAAGAGAAACATAAGCATAAAGCTTAGATGTTTGATTGAGAGGGATATGGAGTGGAGTGTGGAACGGAAGAAGTGGATCTCACGATGTTGTATCGTGTTAAGGGTGGTATTGGATGATTGCGAGTGAGAAGATATTCAATCCAAGAAATATCTTCACTCAAGTAGAGGATTTGTTTTTGAAGGAATATGCAACAAGGGCAAAAGTGAGTGTGGTTTGTAACTTGATCCAAGTTGAGAGAGTGGGGGAGGCAATTTGCATAGGGTGATGATGGAGGTTGCCCTTTGTTGCGTTGTGCAAGATGCATAGCAAGGAGATCACTAAGATCATGGATTTGGTTTATTTCATCACGGAACTTTTGTTTTTCCGTGGCAATGTGGAGGGGATCATAGGTTTGGTATGGATGAGTTGGGTTTGTGTAGTTGGAATTGTAGTTTGATGGTTGATCAAACTTGCATGGATCATTATAAGTTGTTGGAGGTTGAGAGGTGTAGTTTGGCTTGAAGGAAGATGTTTGGCCAATGTTGTATGGTTTGTAAAGTGGATCAAATGAGTGACCTTGTTGGTTTGATGCAAAGTTTGGGAAATAAGAAGTTGATGGTGAGGAATGATTTGCAACTTCATTTATGATGATGGATTTGTTTCGAGGGCTTTTTCTTCGCCAAACGGGTTTTTCCGTCATCCTTGCTAGCCTTGAGGCTTTTGATTTTGGTTCGTTTGGAGAGTTCATGATGGGATGAATGGAGAGTTTTGAGGATTGGGGATATTTATAGTGTAAGATTTGTGTGTTTAAGGATGGATAAGGTTTGTTTGGGGGATTAGGACAAAATGTGTTGGTGAAAAATAGGAAATGTAGGTTGAATATGGGCTAAAAAGCAGAAAAGATTATGTAAACCCGACCATCAGATGGCCGGTCCCCTTAATTAGGGGGCGGTTCCCTTAATGATTAAGGGGGCCGCCTTACAAAATTAAGGGGGCCGCCCATCTGGTGATTTCCAGGTTGCCAGAATTGGGTTTTTGGCAGAAAATTTGCAGAAAGGTTATGTGTTTGGATTAGAATTCAAGCAAGTTTAATTCTCTTAGGAAATATAGAGTCTAATCTAATCAAGATATAACATGCATGTAAGAACACATAAACGCAAGAGCAAACAATCAACATATAATAAGCAAGAGGAGGCAAATAAAGGTAAGTACAATTAAGCTTCCTAAGGCATCTATCTTAGATTAAAGGCAAGGATAATTAGTGAGTGAACAACTAATGATGGATCAAGATGACACCATTATTAATGAATTTGTCCTAGTGAGTGTCTATATGCAACAAATGTGGAGTTGTGATTGTTTCGACTCCTAGAAGCAAAAAGAAATAACGATCCTAAGAAACAATCCAAATAATCTCCTTGATTCAATTTTTGCTCGATCATGAATGTCAAAGACATATATTAGATTATATATCTTGACAATTTATGTGAGAATTTATGCATGATTTTGAAATAGAATGTTTTTAGGATTAGTCAACGTAGTATCACTAGCAGTTGCCTACGCATTAAATACAACGAATAAATCGTAGTACACCTCCGATCATGTTTCTTAAGACGTTCAAGCAAGTTACCAAATGGAAGTCTGCCAGTTTTCTTAAGCCTAACATCGAATTCAATCATCCACAACAATTATAAACAAACCACCAACAAATAATCAACATCTAGGTTTCATTACATCTAAGCAAACACAAGAAAAACCTAGCATAGCATGTTAAAAAGAAGACAAGCATAAGATAAAATCAAACAACAGATAGACATATTGAATGATTATTGGAAAACTTATCTTCAATTAAACATGGATGGAACAAGGGTTGAAACCATTGTTGTTACAGAAAATTCGTCTAGGGTTTGCACACAAAAGTTCTCCAAAAGTTCCACACTTAATGAATGAAAATTAGAAAACTATATATAGATTTTACACCTTGACGGCGTCACGTTGAAGTGTGTGATGCCGTCAACTCGCCGCCAAAACAAGGGTTGTATTTCCTAGATCCAATTTTGACGCCATCATGTTGACAATAAGCTTTGGGCCGTCACTTGTAAATCGATCCTGACGGCCTTGGTGACGCCGTTAGGCATTTTTGCCTTGAAATAGTTCTGGGCCGTCATGTGTATTTTCCATATCCACCTTTTTTGTCAAGCTTGACACCGTCACTTGTATGGCCTTGACGCCGTCAGGTACTGTTCCCAGCAAGGATTTTGAGACTTTGTCGTTTTCTTCACTTAATCGCTCCAAAAACGTCCAAAATGCTTCCTTTTCCAGATTTCTTCTCAAAAGTACCTAAAATGACAAAAGAAACGATTTAGGGCAATAATTGATCAAATAATCTCGAATTCGGGCTTAAATGACCCCCTAAAAGTGGTACACTTTTCGCCTTATCAGCTGGTCATACCAAGGCACCAAACACACTTGTATGTTTGGTTCTGGAAATTTGATTGTGCGTGTATTGTTTTCTTGGATCAACCACTAGCACCCTATTGTGATCGTTTGAGCGTTATTGTACATTAACCATGAGAAGGTCTTATAATTAAAATTTTCAAGTCCTCGTTGATGTCTCACCGCTAAAAATGTACACAATTGTTGTTGTTGGTTTCTTTTCTGATTAGTCATATAATTGTATATGGATCACTTGATTGGAAAAGGTTTGAAAGGGTTTTTATCTTCTGCTACTTATTCAGTTTTACTGTTAATTGTTAAAGTAATTTTTAAAATTTACCCTTCGTTTTCCATCATTGGTATCAGATCCACTTATACATATTTATTACTATCATGTGATATGTTTTAAATACGAGTTTTATGGTTATAATGGTCAGATTGAATTCCTACAGAAATTTTGTTTGGTGTTTGGTAATGCAAACAAAGATATGATTTTTTAACATAGAATAAGTGTTACGTGTTTATTATATTTTGTATTTAATTTATAGATCTAGTGTTATATCTGTCAAAGATATAAATATGATTACGATAATAGATGAAATTAAATATTGTATTTAATTATTTATATTGGCTTGTTAAAATTACTTGTTTTAATTTTTTGCGTATATCATGATCAACCTTATGCAAAGTTGATCATGAGCAAGCCAATGGTAGTTTTAATAAATGTTATTATTGTCATGAATAGACCGTCATGCCCATAACCGTTTGTCATGGTTAATCCGAGTGGCGGCATGCCATCTTCTAAAAGAATTATTTTGATAATTAGTTTTTACGTCCTGATTAAGGGGTTTAGGGTTAAGCCTCGACGTCAAGTTGCAATTTACATTCAGTTTTGTCTTGTATTTATTTCAATTGTAAGTATTAGAATAGGATTGTACTTTTCAATTTAATAAATATAATAAGACAAAGGCTAAGGTTGGATGCATGAAGACTAACGATGAAAGCTAGTGCTCTACTTGATAAGATATTAGGATCTTGAGTTAAGTGGGAGTATTAAAGTAACCCTAGATGACCTTCTATCCGTGTTGGCTCATGGATACAATTATAGGATTTTGACCTAGGCTGTACATAATTGTGTTTGCATGAATGTGTTTATTATTATTGCTAACTTAACTGCTTCATGATAAATATTGATTTGGGTTTAATGGTTAAAAGAGTGTTTTAAAAGTTAAACGCTAAAAATATTTTTAAAGAGTTTAAATCTGTTAAGATGTTTTAATAAAATTCCATCATAAGTAATATGCATGTGTTGCTTATGACACACTTTTATTTATAAGTTACCTATAAACTTTAGTTGTGCTATCCAATTGAGAAGAGGATATTCTGTTTACTTTGTAACATGTTTAGACCATGCTCAATTTTAGGCTAGGATTGGATTTTGGGAGAGTGTCAGACATGCCTAGACTTTCCATAGACTTCTGATTGGAGGACAAAACTGTGCGGTAGGCTGCAATCAAGTCAAGCTTTTATCAAGCAACTCGAGGTCGAGCTCGAGCTTGGCTCGATCGAGTCAAGCTTTTATCAAGCTCAAGCCCAAAAATTAGCTCGAAACATTTAACGAGCCAAGCTCAAGCTTTGGATAGCTTGGCTCGAGCTCGTATCAAGCTTTTTCAAGATTTAATATAGATATACGAAATAAATTTCATATAAGTAATTAGGAGCAAATTTGGTTATTAACCTCAACTCAGTAATGATCATTAAGGATGCAAAATGGGATATATCATATGTGGCAAAATGGGTAATATGTAACAAAGTGGCAAAATAGCTTGTGTTTGGCTGCTCTTTATCTGCTGTTGTTGCCTATTTAGCTGCTATTAAAATGTAGGTTATATAGCCACTGATGTGTATATTAGATTTGAAGTATGAACATGTAATACATATATTTATTGTTGAGTTTAGCTATTGAATACTATGGTTTTGTATACATTCAAGCTTTTCAAGCCAAGCTCAAGCTTTGCTCGAAACCAACTCGAGCCAAGGTCAAGCCTGGATGATGAAGGCTTGATAAGCTATCAAGCCAAGCTCAAGCATGGCATTTTTATTTCAAGCCAAGCTCAAGCCTTGTCGAACGTGAGCTCGGCTTGACTCGATTGCAGCCCTACTGTGCGGATAGTAAGACTTGATCTCAGGGCAAAGATAGGACAACGTGCCTTGAATTTTATATTCTAGGTCTTATAAAGATCTAAGAATTTTATGGTTGATACAATTGGTAATCATTACCTACAAATTAATCTACTACTATGATCTACTTATTTTATTTTTTATTTAATACCTGGTAATGTTAATTGTTTAGTTGAATCTCATTAATACAATTTGTTGTTTCCCTTTAATTTTAAATGGTATAAGAGCTATGAAAAAGAAAACTTCACGTTTGTTCGCAAGTTAGGTCAACCGTTTGCAATTTCAATTGTATTTGTTTGGTTTACATGTTGATATACCCTTGCTATCAATTAAAGGAAAAAAGAATAAAGAATTTGGTCAAGGGTGTATTGGAAGTAATTGTATTCAAAATCTTAATTCTTGTGATTTGATCGGATGATGGATGTAAAGTGGATTGGTTGGAATTTACTGAATTGTAGTGCAAGTTAGGAATTTTTGTAAGTTATATATTTTTATCTTGACATGAAAGATTAGTCTGATTACGCGTTACACTTGCTTTCTTGTTTTACTCTTTTTCCCTGACTAATTATGTGTTCTTCCTATCTGTTTTTGCTTGATTATGCACTATGCACCTATTTGCGCATATGCTGTTTCTGATATGTACCTCCCTTGTTTCACCTAATTCCACTTTGTCTGCAGTTGCTCAACATCCGGTTCTGATTTTGTTCTGATTTTCTATGCATATGTTTGGCGTTGCTATTGTTTTACTTTTGGTTTAGGTTCTACTTCTAATTTTGTGTAACACCTTTTGAATCACATGACTAAAAAAACGTGAAAATTTTTTTTGCAAAAAAATAAGCCCGAAAACCGACATACTGACACTCTTTTACAATCTGACAAAAATCTGTAAACATCTAGACCTTGAGATAATTTTTAAATGAAATTAGACTCAATAACCTTTAAAATGACGGGTGACACGACTTCTAAAGATGTACGGTTAATTTTATGCAACATATATAAAACGGATAAAAACTGAAAAATTCTTCTTGTGCACTAAGGACCTTCCTGGGCACTTATACCCTTCTTGTGCACTAAGGGACCTTCCTGGGCATTTATACCCTTCTTGTGCACGAAAGGACCTTCCTGGGCACTTATACCCATGTTGTGTACTATTTTCTCAAAATGACCTGTAACACCTTTAAACATAAAATCAACACAGGCTTAAAACAAGGGTTATCCTAATGCCTCTTATCATATAGTAAATTCTAATGCCTCTTATCATATAGAAACGAAAAAGATAGGCTATGAGGGTTGTACTAGGGGTATCGTGTACTAAAAATGAGTAAATCGCAAAGGTGTGGGAAAATTATTTGACCAATAAAGTCCACGTAATTATAATACAGGCTTAAAACAAGGGTTATCCTAATGCCTCTTATCATAAAGTAAATTCTAACTACACGAATGTAGTCTTACTAGCGGTCTAGGGATGCATCACTAACGCAAGTTCTAGAATCTAAATACTACCGATACACTCACAAGCACTAAAGATAAACGTTTTTCCTAATAATCTAAAGGCGAACTTCACATATTTGGGGTGGAAAATTTTTGAGTGGTACGGTTTTTGTGCTAGTCATATAACTCCTATCCATGACACACTTATTAAGACTAAAGTTTCACTCCTAAGTGTTGCAAAAAAATTTAAATTTGGTGCCAAATTTACCCTAACAAGTATTTCATTTAGTTTTATTACACATTAACTATTAAATAAAACAAAAATCAAATGGAGTTATAGTTTCTAAGGTATCCCAATTTATCCTCCCTATACTTAAATCGACATTATCCCCAATGTTCAAAATAAAAAATGTAAAAGCAAAGACAAATGAAAATAAAAGAAACTAATACTCTCCTGATTCGCTCGGTATGGACGATAGTGGTAACATGGTTAAATCCTCCTCCAAGAAAATGAACATGTAAAGCTTCACTCCTGAAATATAATCATCTTCTTGTCCAATATAACCTATAATCAACTAAGAAAACAAACACAAAAACCAAAGCATCAAACCGAACAAAGAAAAATCACAACTAGATGTAATTCCAGAATTAGAAATGAAAACAAAACAATTAAAGATATAATGCTTGCAAAATAAATGTTTACAGGTTCCTAGAGTTTTAAAAATTAAATATTTTACGAAACTATACAATTCCAGCAGAAAAACAAAACTTGGAAAATTTTTCAGAAATAACACCTGACATCGTCAGGTTGTAACCCTTGACGCCGTCAGAAGTGATCTGACAGAATTCTTTATATTTTGTTTCTGGAAAATTTCTAGAAAAATTTAAGTTTTAACGCCTGGAAATTCTGTAAAATATTCATTGTGACTCAATACAAGCATTTGACTCTAACAAACACAAATTATATGCCAACCTTTAATTACTTTTGTTCATGTTCAGTTTCTTCTTAAAAAAATATGATATTCCCTACACTTATATTTTTGCAAAATACCTTTATATGTAATTAAGACGAGGTTAAAGACAAAATAAAGCATTTTCACAATTTATTTGATACATGAACAATGAATAATAAGATAAAGCATATATATGAAATCAAATAAACGTAAACAAACAAACAAAAAAAACAATTAAAAATATGGGTTGCCTCTCAAGAAGCGCTTGTTTTTATTTGAGTCATGAGCCTGACTCTACCCTTATTTAACAGAAATAAGGGAGGTTTTCCCTACACTTAGGATTAAGTGCGGGTGAAAGTAGCGATACACACTTTTAGGGTGGAAATAAGCCACGTGAGGTGAAGGGGGTGTGTGAATGGCTTCCTTCATCCTAAAACTACCCGGATAATATTGGTTGATGGTCGGGTCGGTTCCTCTTTTGTCTCCTGGATGTATATCTAAGGATGGAAAATTGTGTAAAGATTGAGGTTTCGTTTCATCAACACTAGGAAATTCCCTAGAACTAAGAGTAAGGCCGTGACTACAAGTATTCAAGCCTCTATCCTCTAGTTGTGTTTGGTTCAAAGGTTCTACATCCATCGGGATTCCAAAAGTCTCTTCAACTTCTTCCGGGTAAGTCACGGGCGGTGTGTATGCTTCAAATAATGGTAGGACTTTTGGGGTACTTAGTGGGCTTGTGTTATCTACCTCATCCTTCATCATATCAAGTTCACCTATGTGCTTATTATGTGTTTTTTTGAAGTCAATCCCCAACATGCACCTAGGTATCTCATATCCTTGGTAACCATGCTCATCATATGTCTTGGTGAAATCTAATCCAAGCATGCACCTAGGTAGTTCAACATTAACCATCTCATAATCTCGATTGGATTCATAAGAAACTATCCTGGGTGAAGGCTCATACGGTGCATAGGTGTCCCTGAATAAGGTATTTTGAAATTCTTAGTGTTTTAGCAACTCAATCCTACTTTGCAATCTTAGAAGTGAAAGATTCATTTGAAGCAAATTACAAACAAAGGCACAAAGAAAGGATAGACTACAAGAAAGCTGCGAAAATAAAAAGAAAAATCCCAATTGATAGGAATCTTGTGAGTAGACCTAAACGAAATAGAAATCAAACCTAAGCAATAACTATTCCCCGGCAGCGACGCCAAACTTTGATGCGGGATTACAAAACTCGCAAAAGTTTTACTTCTCAAGGGATCATGAGAAGCTTGCAATCCTCCAGGTAGTGTACATGACCAATGTAGTATACTGAGTGGCAAGTACCGGAGGACTGATCGTTCTCTAGGGAAATAGTGTCGTTAGGATTGAAAACTACGTTAACTAGGTCTAGAGGTGGGAGATGATTCTTTTTGTGGAAAACTAGAAGGGGGGTTGAATAGTTTTATGTCTTTTTAATTTATTATGAAAACTTTGTTTACTTTTAAAACTTAGATTTGTTCTTATGTGAACTCAATACTCGGACAACATGAACTAATAAATCTAAGTAATAAATAAATATGCAAGTAAATAAATGTAATGAAATATAGGGATGGAAAGATCAAACCGAGACACGAGGGATTTATAGTGGTTCGGCTACAAGGACTCCTTCCTTGCCCAACTCCACTCCCCGAGCACCTAGCTCGAGAGTTTTATTCACTATGTCAACAAGCTCCCTTATGGCGGAGAAAACCTTACACACTTTCGCTTACACCAATTTAACAACACAAAGCTAAATGTCGAGTTCTAATTCTAGCTAGAACCAATCTTACGACTTCTTCACAACTTCTTCACACCTTCTTCAAAACTTCTTCAAAACCTCTTCACAACTTCTTCACAACCTCTTCACAACTACTACACACCACAACTACTTCACAACTTCTCACTACTTCTACTCTACTTCTTCTTCACAACACTACTACTTCTTCACAGCACTACTACTTCTTCACAACTACAATCTAGTTCACAACTATACACTACTTCTTCACTTCCTAATACTACTTCTTCAAGCCTTTATTTCTTCACACCTTTGCTTCTTCACACCTTTACTATACTTCTTACACAGTAAACTAACCTAACCACTTTATGTTCAAACCTATCTAATTAACATACACACCTTATACACAAATGAATGAATGATTACAAAGTATAGTACACAAACAACTTAGGTAGTAAGATGATACTAAGTTGCAATACTTCTTCTCCTGATGGATGGAAGTATTCTTATCTTGCACTTGAATGATTTAAGCTTGGATCACTTGGAAACAAAAGCTTATGATTAAATAATCAAAGGATATAGAAAGATATGTAGAGAGATTTAGAACAAAAAGTTTGGGGGTGCAAAAGGTGAGGAAAAAGTCCAAGGATCACCCAGTATTTATAGGCAAAGATTACAGTTGGAGGAGTGGGGCCGGTCCCCTTAATTAGTGGCCGGCTTCCTTAATAATTATGGGGACCACCTAGGTAATTAAGGGGGCTGCCCCCTGAACAACTATAATTTTTGTCTTTTACCGGGGAAGGTTTTTCTGGAACATTTTTGCCATTTTTGGTTGAAAATTTGAATTCATATGTTCATTATATATTAAACATATTTCTTTAATTACCAAAACTGATTTTTTAAAGATATAAAATGCTTGTGACATTTTATAAAAATCTAGTGATTAAGAAAATGTTTCTTTGATCATAGAATGCATTAGGCATTTTGTTTATTCATACCTTATGTGATTATTTTGTTAAAGTGAATATTTACTACTAAATAATTGTTTACGTCATAATCTTTAGTTTATTGAGTTTACATTCTGTGATTATCAAAACGTAGAGATATTGAAAAATATTAATAACGTTTTTAGGCATTATTTATATCACAATCTCCCCCTTTTTGATGATTACAAAACTTAAACACATTTAATCAAAAATTAATTTTTAGACAAGTATTTTTTGTGTTTATATTCACTTCTCCCTCTTTTTGTAGAATCAAAAAGGTTATGCCGACTAATTTCATAAATGAAGGTAGACGGGACGAGAACTCCCCCTTGATGTGTACTCCCCCTCGTTCGAGGGCACCAAGGAATCGAGCTATGGTAAACGTTGCTACAAAAACAAGTTAATGGCACAAGACATATATGCATCTAACAAACGTAGCAAGAAATTTTCAGAACAAGCAAAGATAACTAATTTTAGAACAAACAAATCATCATTACAACAAGCAATATGCTTGGAGCATACCAGTTACAACACATAGAACAAAAAAAATATAAAACTCCTAAATTTCCATTGAGAGCTATTAGACTTGCTTGCGACACAAAAGGGTGAGCGACTTTATTTTGAAATGAGAGACATATGCATATAGTATGCATAGATGGTTGATGTTGGAGAATTTGAAATGAAAGAGGATGATTGGGATTAATTGTGTTGGATTAAAAGAGGTATACTTTTGGTTGCAATGATGTTGGAGAGTTTTGAGGTGGAGAGTTTGGAAATGGAGTATTTAGAGGTAATGGAGGATTAGAGCGGACGAGGTTGATGAAGGATTGGTGTCTTGGGTTAATGAGGACGTTAGGTGAGATCGAGTGAGAATACACTCAATCCAAGTGAGATGTTCACTCAAGGAGATGTTTTGGTTTTGGAGGTAGATGTAACAAAGACAATTACGGACATGATTTTCAACTTGATTCAAGTTGTGAGGTGATGAAGAAGATCTAGAAGGGGGTTGTTCCAAGTTGCGTTGAGTAAGGTGTAAGGCAAGAAGAGCACTAAGCTCATGGGCTTCCTTGAGTTCTTCAATGAACTTCAAGTGTTCGAAAGAAGGTGATGATGTCGGAGTGTGGTTGGTATCTGGGATAGATGTTTAGACATGCAACATAGGAATAGCATGTGAGTTGGTAATCATGAATGGATGAAGATGAAGGTATGGAAGAAGAAGATGTTCCCTGAGTGGAGGGTGTTTTAGATGGTGCATTGGTAGGTGGAACAAGGTGTGAGGAGTTGGGAATGAGATTAGGATTGTGATTTCAAGGTTGAGCATGTTCTTCATAAGAATTATTTGGGTGAGATGAAGGTGTAATTTTTTTGGAGCAAAGATGGATGGTTGGTTATTATGATGAGGTTAGTGAAAGGATTCATTGGAATTAGCTTGAGGATTGGGAGTATAGTTGGGAGAAAATTTGGGTGGAGGAATTGGGTGAGGACGAGTGAGGAGACATTCAATCCAGGAAATATCTTCACTCAAGTCAAGAATTTGTTCTTGAAGGAAAATGCAACAAGGACAATAGTGAGTGTGGTTTGTAGCTTGATCCAAGTTTAAAGAGTGAGGTAATCAATTTGAGTATGGAGAGGAAGGTGGGTGATGCAAATTGCGTTGTGCAAGGTGCATAGTATTGAGATCATGAAGATCATTGAGTTGGTCAAGTTCTTTACGAAACTTCAAAGTTTCCAAGAAAGATGATGATGGAGGAATTTTTTTGTTGTTGACATGTAATGTTGGTTGGAAAGAGAGTGAGGTATTAGGGATGTAATGTTGATTGTTGTTTGGAGGTTGAGATTTTTCAATAAAAGGATTGTT
Source organism: Artemisia argyi (assembly GCA_030686995.1). Classification (NCBI taxonomy): domain Eukaryota; kingdom Viridiplantae; phylum Streptophyta; class Magnoliopsida; order Asterales; family Asteraceae; genus Artemisia; species Artemisia argyi. The sequence goes on from CM060693.1 coordinate 160,531,413, forward strand.
TGGAGGAAATGGATGAAGTGTAGGTAGGTAGTTGGGAGCGTAGGTGGATGCTTGACCATTATGAGGATTGAGGAAGGGTTCATTTGAGTGAGCTTGAGGGTTGAGTGTATAGTTGGAGACATAGGAGGAATTTTGGTGTTGGATGTTTGACAACATCATTTGGTTCGATGGGAATTTTATGGATGTTAGGCTTTCTTCTCCGAACGGGTTTCTCGGTCATCTTAGCTAACCTTGAGGTTTTTGGTTTTGGTTTGATGGGAGAGGACATGATGAGATGAGTGGAGATTGTGAGGAATGAAAGTTTTTATAGTGTAGGGTTGGTGGGATTAAGGATGGATAAAATTTGTTGAATGGATTGGAATAAAATATGTTTGTGAATTTTTGGAAGTATAGGATGAAATGGGCTGAAAAATGAAAAGTTTTTGAAATCCCGACCATCAGATGGTTGGTCCCCTTAAATATTAAGGGGGCCGCCCATCTGTTGGTTCCCAGATTACTAGAAATGGGTTTTTGGCAGAAAATTGTAGAAGGGATTAAGTTTTCAGGTTTAGTTTCAAGCAAGTCCAACTCTTTGAGGCAATTTAGCATGCATTAACTATGTATGCAAAGCATGTTAATTAAAGAAATTAAGCAAACAAGCAATTTCATCTAGCATGCAACATACTCATCAAGCAAGTAATATATATGGACTAGTAAACAATAAAACACACTAATTATTTTCCTAACTAATTGATCCTAATGAGTGCCTATGTGCAATAAATTGAAGGTTATGATAGCATGGACTTCTAGACTTGTTACAAACAAAGTCTAAATAGACAAACCATGGTCCTCTTGATTTGATTCAGTTTACTTATAAATGTCAAGTACATAAATATAGATGACAAATATGAGATCACCATGCATGATTTAAATAAATGTTTTTAGCATTATTCAACAATGTTTGAAAGTAGGTTTTTATGTAGATGAGAAAGTTATTGAATAAAATAGATTAGGTTTTACTTCAAAATGTGTTTTTAAATGATGGGTAAAAGAAAAATTTCCCAATCTTTGACTTTGATCAGAACAGAATTATGGTCACAGATAGTAAAACATATTAATAGAAAAGTGAGATAGTCATCTGAAAAATCATTTTTCCAAAATTTGAGGTTTTTGCATATTTTTAAAGATATTATATTTTTTACAACAAATACCATTAATCATAGATTTTAAAAGATGGTTGTTAAAGATCTCATGCTCAAGGGAATTGGTTAAGGCTATTGTCACATGCTACCCTTTTCTACATATCCTATGATCATAAGGAAGTAATGATGAAATGCTATATGTTTGATGCGAGAGTGTTGAATGGGGTATATCCTAACATCTATAGCTCCTTTGTTATTGCACACTTATCTAGCTTAATGCCATAGTCTATGAGAGCTTGTTTCATTCATAGTTTTCTTACGCGAGGGATCTAATCCTACTTCTAGCTATATTAATGATTAATTCACTTAACTCATTTCACTTCATCACCATGAGTTTACTAATAGTGGATATAGAAGATTTTCATTTTCTATTTTGTTCGATAATGAACAATTTTATTTTATTCCTAGGAAGTCAACTAATGATGTTTCTAGGTTATAAGTATATAAGCTATTTTGTACGTATATATGTATAAGAGTTACAAACAATATATATGTATAGCTAAACATTAATCTAACTAATCATTAATCTAAGCATGCAAATTATAGCGATGGGCATAAAAGAAAAGCGTACCTTTTAGTCTTCAATGGATTTTCTTCAAGCACTTCAAGTTATCATGTTGACTTATAGAAGTCATTTGTAGATGAGATTCCAACTTTTTCGAAGAATGACAACTTAGCCATTTGGTCCCCATTGTCTTATTGGTCTAAAATTGTTTGAACCAAACATGGTTTGCATTTGACTAGAATGCATATATGGTGGAATTGAAGTATTCCCCACGGGTTAAAGCTTGGTTGATGTGGATAATTCCACATTGGGTGAATATTATTAGAAATGTTTTCTGTACCTTGATTTATCCTTGGTTGAGGGGTTTTAGTCCGAGGATGAGGATTATTTGGTCTATTTGGAGGTGGAGTATTAGATCTTAATTTTGGTTTAAAAAATCCGGTTTTGGCTTTTAATGATGGTTTATAAAAACCTTTTACTTCTTCATCACTCGCAATAGGTATTTTTCTATCTTTTATAAGTATATACTTAGGTTTTGAGTCTAATGGTGTTTGTTTATTAGATTCACATTCAAACTTTATATTTTGATATTCACTAGTTGAAACATTAGTTGAGTTGAATCCTAGACCGGTTTTATCTCCCGAAGTTCCTTGAACACTTATTATTTTCTTAAGTGAGTTAATACTATTTTCAAACTTGTTAAGTTTGGAAATTTCATTTTTAAGTTTTTCTTTTTCATTTTTGACCTTTAGACATGTTTTACATTCTATAAAAACTTCTTTTCCTTTTTATAAATGTTGTAGTTTAATTTTTAATTCAAGTATTTCGTTTTGTAATTGGTTATTTATACGTTTTAGTGATTTATTTTTAGCTATAACTTTTTGACCTAATTTGCATAACCTATTATATTCACTATCTAGGTCTTTTTCGTATAATGTTAAATTTTCGTCACTAAAGTATTTGGTTTCGGAATGTACCTCACATGATGTCTTAGCCATAAGACATGTTTATTCCTTTGTGGTTTCTTTCTCATCTTCATCGCTATCACTCCATGCTCTTCTGACGAACACCTTTTGATTTTGATCCTTTAATAACATTGGACATTTCCCGATGAGATGATTTGGATCATCACATTTGATGCATTTTCTTTCGCTCTTGTTATTTTTGTCATCTTTATTTCTTTGGAGTGTCTTCCTTTCATCATGTGGTTGTCTAACGAATCTTCCTCGCCTTTTGAAGAATTTTTTGAAGTCTCTTACAGCCATGGCGTATTTTTCGTCATCATTTTCGGAGGTTGAGCTATCCTCGTCACTAGATTCCTTCCTAGCTTTCAACGTAATTGACTTGTTTTGATCTCTTTTTCCTTTGACCATCTCGGAGTCTTTCTTTATAATTGCTTCGTAGACTTTCAAGTTGTCGATCAACTCGTTAAGTTGAACAGTTGACAAGTTCTTTGATTCTTCAATCGCCGTAACTTTAGCTCGCCATTTTGGATGAAGAACCTTAAGAAATTTCCTAACAAAATTCTTACTAGGAAAATTCTCATCAAGTACTTTTAAACTTGTGATGATAGTGTTAAACCTAGCAAAAGCATTATCTATTGATTCCTCCTCCGAAATCGTAAATTGTTCATATTGTTGAACAAGAAGATCTATTTTGTTATCTTTAACTTGACTGTTACCTTGGTGAGTGATTAGTAAATAATCCCAAATTTCTTTTGCGGTTTTTCACACAAAAATTATTCTTTGTGTGGTAATGCATTATAAATAACCATTTTAGCCTCGTTATTTTTTGCTAGTTTCTTTTTCAAATCATCATTTTGTTTTCAAAAGATACAATTTCATCCTTCTTAGTTTCAAAATTATATTGAATAGGGGGAAAATCACTAAAGGTAATGACATGCCAAAGATCAAGATCTTTTAATTTCACATAAGTTTCGAATCTATTTTTCTAATAAAGAAAACCATCACTTTCAAATAGTAGTGGTCTTTGCATAGATTGCCCTTCTAATAAAGAAAAACAATATATTTTAAAAATCTTGTTTGACGTAGCTCTGATACCATTTGTGGAAAACTAGAAGGGGGGAGGTTGATTAGTTTTACGTCTTTTTAATTTATTATGAAAACTTTGTTTACTTTTAAAAACTTAGATTCGATCTTATGTGAACTCAATACTTGGAAAATATGAACTAATACATCTAAGTAATAAATAACTATGCAAGTAAATTAATGTAATGAAAGATAGGGATGGAAAGATAAAACCGAGACACGAGAGATTTATAGTGGTTCGGCTACAAAGACACCTTCCTTGCCCTACTCCACTCCCCGAGCACCTAGCTCGAGAGTTTTCTTCACTATGTCAACAAGCTCCCATATGGCGGAGAAAACCTTACACACTTTTGCTTACACCAATTTAACGACACAAAGCTAAATGTCGAGTTCTAATCCTAGCTAGAACCAATCTCACGACTTCTTCACAACTTCTTCACACCTTCTTCACAACTTCTTCACAACATCTTCGGAACTTCTTCACGACTACTACATACCACAACTACTTCAAAACTTCTCACTACTTCTACTCTACTTCTTCTTCACAACACTACTACTTCTTCACAACTACAATCTAGTTCACAACTATACACTACTTCTTCACTTCCTAATACTACTTCTTCAAGCCTCTATTTCTTCACACCTTTGCTTCTTCACACCTTTACTATACTTCTTACACAGTAAACTAACCTAACCACTTTATGTTCAAACCTATCTAATTAACATACACACCTTATACACAAATGAATCAATGATTACAAAGTATAGTACACAAACAACTTAGGTAGTAAGATGATACTAAGTTGCAATACTTCTTCTCTTGATGGATGGAAGTATTCTTCTCTTACACTTGAATGATTTAAGCTTGGATCACTTGGAAATAAAAGCTTATGATTAAATGATCAAATGATTTAGAACGATATGTAGAGAGATTTAGAAGAGAAAGTTTGGGGTGCAAAAGGTGAGGAAAAAGTCCAAGGATCACCCAGTATTTATAGGCAAAGATTACAGCTGGAGGAGCGGGGTTGGTCCCCTTAATTAGTGGCCGGCCCTTTTAATAATTAAGGGGACCGCCTAGGTAATTAAGGGGGCCGTCCCCCCTGAACGGCTATAATTTTTGTCTATTACTGGGGAAGGTTTTCTGGAACATTTTTGCCATTTTTAGTTGAAAATTTGAATTCATATATTTATTATGGATTAAACATATTTCTTTAATTACCAAAAATGATTTTGTAAAAGATATATAAAATGTTTATGACATTTTATAAAAAATCTAGTGATTAAGAAAATGTTCCTTTGATCATAGAATGCATTAGGCATTTTATTTATTCATACCTTAAGTGATTATTTTGTTAAAGTGAATATCTACTACTAAATACTTGTTTACTTCATAATCTTTAGTTTAATGAGTTTATATTTTGTGATTATCAAAACGTAGAGATATCGAAAAATATTAGTAACGTTTTAAGCATTATTTATATCAACACTTTTTGTAATTTTATATTATATGAAAGCAAGTAAAATCTCGGGTATTGGGAGAATGGGCGAAATTAGTTGCTAGCAGTATTCTGAAAGGCTCAAGGCGCATTAAGGCGCAAAGGGGAGCAAAGAGCCTCGAAGCGCATTCTAAGGTGCGGGATACATGAATGCGAGGCACACTAAAAACATTAAGTTTTTTATAACATATGCGACCATTTATGTAGATTATATAACATAAAATAACATTAAAATATTTAATGCGTGACATATTGCCATTGTAAATATTAAAATGGATCAGTTGTCACTTCTAAAATGGATTAACTCTTTGACTCGATGGCCTATATAGAGATTAAAATCCATATCAGACTAAATATGCTTGTGTTCTACACTTGTAGCTTACATCTAACAAAGCTCACAATTTAACCCAAAATATCAAGCAAGCAACATATTAATATTAAAGGCACAATGCCATATTTTCATGATAATATATCGTAAAGAAAATACTTAATGAAACAAAACAACTTCTTAAAGAAAATCTCAATCAATAAAATAAACATAAAATTAATTCAAATTTGCAAATCATACAAATACTCACCTTATTACTTAAAAGGCCCATATATCATATCTTAATATTAAAAAAAATGTTACATCTCCTAGACGCAAAAAGCGCAAAGGCGCAAAAAGTCCCCAAGGTGCGCGCTTTTTGTGGGATTCATGCATGTCGTGAGCCTCGATCTGAAAAAAGCCCAAAGGCTAGAGCCTTGCGCCTAGGCGCGCCTTAAGCGCGATTTTGACAACTATGGTTGCTAGTCAACTAACCAAAAAGCTACTAATAAACAAAAATAAAATAAAATAACAATAAAATAAAAGTGGTGAACTATTTATAAGAGGAAAAACGTGTTTACTTAGATTTCACTACTCCCTAGTTATCTTCTATTGATTTATTGATTTGTCACGATTGTTTGGATGAAGGATTGTGTTCCTTAATACATTCGTGGGGTATGTACAGCCTTCCCCAACCCTATGAGTTTCTATCTCTTTTTATGTCAACACGTTTAGTATCCTAACATAGCCTCATTAATAGTCCTTCATGCATTAAATACAATAAATAAAACCGTAGTACACATCCGATTACGTTTCTTAAGATGTTCAAGCTAGTTACAGTATAGGAGATTTAGCCAGTTTTCTTAAGCCTAACGCTAGTCAATCAACCAAACAATCAATAACAAATCAACAATCAATAATCAATAACTAGGTTTCATTAGATCTTAGCAAACACTAAGAAATCTAAGCTAACATGTTAAAGTAAAGACAAGACAAACAATTAATCAAACAATACATAGACATATTGAATGATTAAAGAGAGAGCTTATCTTTAATTGAACATGGAAGAAAAGAGGATTTGGAAACCCTAACGTTATTGCAAAAGTCAGACTCCCAAGTTACACCACAAGTTCCTCTCAAAAAGTTACACACTAATGAATGAAAAATCGAAAACTATATATAGATTTACAAGGCTGACGGCGTCGGGTTATAATTCCTGACGCCGTCAGGTCACCGCTTTTAGGGTTTCGTATCACCCAAGATAACTTCTGACGCCGTCCCTTTATAACCCTTCTGGGCCGTCTCGAGTAAGTGTGATACCAAGCGGCCTCGCCTCAATTGCACCTGACACCGTCCCGTTATAACTTCCAACTTCTTTTCTAGGGCGCCTAGTGTAAAATGCCATCGCATCACTTCAAAGGGCG